>JALMGJ010000003.1:65006915-65606915 GCA_023362775.1 Charina bottae | reverse complement strand
CGTAAAAACAGAATGGTGGTGCCAGATGATGCTAGAGGTCTAACTCCAATTGTTCCTTTCCAAAAGTGACTGTTCAGAGGCTTCAGTGAACCTTATGAATGGTGCATAAAGGTGACAGTTCATTCCCAGTAACAGATAATCAGAAGCATACTGCCTCTGAAAAGACTGCTCAATATAATATATTTTATTCTTCTACTTAATCCCCCTTTAAAGCTGTTCATTGCACTTTTTGCCAGGAGCAAATCTTAGACATTTGCTATGTTCTGTGTGAAAAAGTACTTTCTATAGTCTGAAATGAGTTATCAATTTCACTAACCAACCATGAATTGTAATATTAAGGGGGGGAGAGTAATGACATTCTACCCACCTATTTTATTTACCTATCATCATTTTATAAACTGCTATCAAATCCCTGAATGATTTTTTCTTCCTGAACTAAGAAACTCCAATGTTTTATCTTTCTGAATTTTCAGTTCATCATCAGTGGGGGGAGTACTATGACATCTTACAGATGTTAATGTAGATTTGTTTATAACAGTTGGTTATTTCTTTATGTTTGACTGACACTTGGAAAGTTTCTCTTAAGGATGTCCCTCCCATTTCTGTTTCAGAGGCCTGCAGCTTTAATGCAGTCATCATCACTGCAGGTAAATGAAATGAACGTTTGTACCGATTCCAGTATCATTAGAATTTAACAGAATAACCCAAAATATAGAACTGTAGTTTTTTAATTAGACAAGATGGTGAAGCTCCAGAAAAGTCCCTTTCTTAAGGAAGCCAGAAAGCCGCCTTCATAATGCAATGTTAGTATTTCACACTGTAGTTTCCTAACATCAGAAAATATCATAGGAGAAACATATCGGAAGTGTGTCTATGAAGGTTCTCAGTCATCCAGGTGGAATTGTCTGTAGCTTGAATCATGTCAACTGGATTTCTATTTTCTCAGTGGAAACGTTTCGCTCCTTATCCAAGGAGCTTCTTCAGTCTGAGCAAAGTTAGTAAGGGAATCCTTAAATATGTTTCTAGGTGGCTGTGTGACCTTACACCTGGGGCTAGGTCATGGTTATTTTGAGATGTTATTTCTAAGTCCCTTTATCATCTAAAGGAGGATCGTTAAGATCACCATGCTGCTGTTGAGCTTGCGAAATGGTCTTAATCTTCCTAGGCACAGAAGACAAAGCAGGGACGAAAATAGGGGAAAGATTGTGCCTGAGGCCCCCACCTCTATTCAAGGAAGGATTTTCCAAGTTGGCATAAATGGATTCCTTGACCCCTCTCTCAAACCATCTATCTTCTCTGTCTAAAATGTGAACATTAATGTCCTCAAATGAGTGTCCTTTTTCCTTTAGATGAAGATAAACTGCTGACTCTGGTCCTGTGGTGTTACTTCTCCTGTGTTGGGCCATCCTCCTGTACAAAGGTGGTTTGGTTTCTCCAATGTAGAGTTCAGAGCACTCCTCACTGCACTGGATTGCATAAACTACATTGCTTTTCTTGTGTTTTGGAGTTTGATCTTTGGGGTGTACAAGCCTCTGTCTCAGTGTGTTGGTGGGTTTGAAATATACAGGTATGTGGTGTTTGCCAAATATCCGTTTTATCTTTTCAGACACGCCAGCCATGTAAGGAATGACCAGGTTCTTCCGTTTACTCTGAGTCTCAGCCCTGTCTGTCGCTGTTTTAGGTCTGGTAGACTTAGATTTAGTGAAGGCCCAATCTGGATATCCACAGGCCTTCAGAGCTGTTCTCAGGTGCTGATTTTCATTCTTTCTGGAATCCATGGAAGTGGGGATGGTTTCTGCTCTGTGTGACAATGTCCTGATGACTCCTAGTTTGTGCTGCAGTGGATGGTGGGAGTCAAACATCAGGTATTGATCTGTGTGTGGGGGTTTCCTGTAGATCCCTATTTCTAGCTTGCCACCGGTCCCAATGAGGACTTCACAGTCTAGGAATGCCAGTCTGTTGTCCTTGGTGTCTTCTCTGGTGAACCTAATGTTGGCATCTATAGTGTTTATATGGTCCGTGAAGGCCTGTACTTCCTGGGCCTTGATTTTGACCCAGGTGTCATCCACATACCTAAACCAGTGGGTGGGCACCGTTCCCTGGAATGTGTTGAGTGCTTTCTTCTCCACTTCTTCCATGTATAATTTGGCCACAATGGGTGACACAGGAGAACCCATGGCACAGCCGTGTTTTTGTCTGTAAAAGTCACCTCTGTATGAGAAATAAGTGGTGTTAAGACACAGGTCCAGAAGATGGCAGATCTGGTTTGGGTTGAGATGGTTTCTCATTTCAAGGGTGCTGTCCTCTTCTAGTCTCTTCCTGACAGCAGATAGAGCATGAGTGGTGGGGATGCTGGTGAAAAGGGAGGACACATCGAAGGAGACCATAGTTTCATCTGTATCCAGTTTCAGGATCTTTGCTTTGGAAACAAATTCTTCCGAATTATGGATGTGGTGTTCAGAGTGTCCAACTAGAGGTGCTAGTATGGTAGAGAGGTATTTGGCAATGTTGTATGTTACCGAATTAATGCTGCTGACTATGGGTCGGAGGGGTGTTCCTTCCTTGTGGATCTTAGGAAGTCCGTAGATGCAGGGGATGGCTTCTCCAGGATACAGACGGTGGTAGGTAATCCTATCGATGGAGCCATCATGTTCCAATTGTTTCAAACTGTCTATTACCTTTTTCTTGTAATTGTTGGTGGGGTCTCTTTTCAGTTTTTCATATGTATGGTGATCCTCCAAAAGTGAGGTATTTTATTGTGGTAGTCTGCAGTGTTTAGAACCACTGTACATCTTCCTTTGTCAGCAGGTAAAATGGTGATGGTTTCATCTTTGCTGAGGGCTGTCAGGGCTCTCCTCTCTTGGACGGTAAGGTTGGGGGGAGGAGGTTGAGCACTGGACAGAGCTGCAGATATTTTAAGCCGGAGTTGTTCTGCTTACTCAAAAGGTAGGTGGTTGTTGTGGATGGCAGATTCTGTGGCTGTAATGAGCTCCACAACTGGAACTTGCTTGGGAGTGATGGCAAGATTAAGACCTTTGGCTAGGACATCTCTCTCTGGTTGGGTGAGCTCTCTGTCTGAGAGATTTTTCACCCACATGTTCTTTTTGTCCTCTGTGGTCCTGTTGTTGTTGTTCCTCCCAGCAATAAATGTTGTTCCTCCCAGTAATAAAATTACCTCACTTTTGGAGGATCACCATACATATGAAAAATTGAAAAGAGACCCCACCAACAATTACAAGAGACCCCACCAACAATTACAAGAAAAAGGTAATAGACAGTTTGAAACAATTGGAACATGATGGCTCCATCGATAGGATTACCTACCACCGTCTGTATCCTGGAGAAGCCATCCCCTGCATCTACGGACTTCCTAAGATCCACAAGGAAGGAACACCCCTCCGACCCATAGTCAGCAGCATTAATTCGGTAACATACAACATTGCCAAACACCTCTCTACCATACTAGCACCTCTAGTTGGACACTCTGAACACCACATCCATAATTCGGAAGAATTTGTTTCCAAAGCAAAGATCCTGAAACTGGATACAGATGAAACTATGGTCTCCTTCGATGTGTCCTCCCTTTTCACCAGCATCCCCACCACTCATGCTCTATCTGCTTCAGGAAGAGACTAGAAGAGGACAGCACCCTTGAAATGAGAAACCATCTCAACCCAAACCAGATCTGCCATCTTCTGGACCTGTGTCTTAACACCACTTATTTCTGAGAAAATAGAAATCCAGTTGACATGATTCAAGCTACAGACATATCGGAAGTGTGTTGGTGTTATTATGTCTCCAACAAATGCAATAAAGGTTGTGCAGGGTGGGTTTCAGAGAGGGAGATTCTTTTGAGCAAAGGTAGAAACAAACCCTGATATTAAAGCTCACCACAAGCAGAGTGACATCCTGAAGGAGAAATATCGCTGTTTGGAGACTTTAGCAACAGCTCTTAAAGGGAGAAAATATTCATTAGGAAAAGAGCAAAGTGATGGATGAATTTACTGTATAGGCTGGACAGGAGGATGCTGGCTGGCACACAGGATATTGATCCACAAATGGAGGGAGGGCATTTGTACAGCAGAAGAAAAGCTGCTAGGGATTCAAGGGCTTCCTAGCTTGCAATTCTTCTCAAGCCCAAGGGAGCCTTCTGTCACTGTGGCAGAAGATCCAGACCAGCTGAGCTCTAGTGCTCTCAAGAATAGACTACTTGGGCTGTTTCTCTGAAGAGTATCCTCTTCCAGACATAGGATGAAGAGGAACAGTGATTCCAGCACTTGCAAGTCTTATTTGGCAGACACTCAGGCTGCAATCCCATATAATTGAGCCTAAAATGCGTTCCATTTAAATGCCCAAGTCTTACTTCAAAGGAAATGTACTTAGGGTTGGAAGCGTTAATAAGTGTCTTGATCTGAGGTCATCTTCACTGTTCTCTGTCCTTCCCCCACCTCTCTTGAGTTCTTACAACATAATTGGTTGCTCTATTATGATTTAGCTTGCTGTGTGCAGTGACTTGCTGCAATGGAAACATTGCATGTGTGTGAAATTATACATCTTGTAGTTACCTTCAGTCTCCTGGCATAAAGAAATGCATGGAGTTCTCATATGAATAAGTCTTTCTTGTAGCTTAGCCTATGCTTACTTCTTCAAAGGTCCCATTGTATTATTCGTTATCCTTACTCTAAGCTGAATGTGTATAGATTTAAAGCTTTGGAGAAATCTGATAATTTGGGTTCATCATCAAGAAACTAATCAAGAAACTAAATGGATCAGTACAACCAGAGATATGTCGGTATAACATCAGAAGATGGGACTCCCAGGTTGGAAAATGGTCATAATGCTACTGGGGAGGAACAGAGGATAAGTTCAACTAGCCCCAGATGTGATGACGCAGCTAGCTCAAAGCCGAAAGGACGGCTAGCGGCCGACGGTGCTGGTGGTGAACGACGAATCCGATGTTCTAAAGATCAACACACCATAGGAACCTGGAATGTAAGATCTATGAGCCAGGGCAAATTGGATGTGGTTATTGGTGAGATGTCAAGATTAAATAGACATTTTGAGTGTCAGTGAACTGAAATGGACTGGAATGGGCCACTTCACATCAGACGACCACCAGATCTACTACTGTGGACAAGAGGACCACAGAAGAAATGGAGTAACCCTCATAATTTATTTATTTATTATTTATTTAATTTTTATCCCACCTTTATTATTTTTATAAATAACTCAAGGCGGCAAACATACCGAATACTCCTTCCTCCTCCTATTTTCCCCACAACAACAACCCTGTGAGGTGAGTTGGGCTGAGAGAGAGTGACTGGCCCAAGGTCACCCAGCCGGCTTTCATGCCTAAGGCGGGACTAGAACTCACACCCTCCTGGTTTCTAGCCCAGCAGCTTAACCACTAGAACAAACTGGCTCTCATAATTAATAATTAATAATTATATAATAATTAGTATATAATTATAATTAATTATATATTAATTATTATATAAATAATTAATAATAAAGTGGCTAAAGCAGTGCTTGGATACAATCCAAAAAACAATAGAATGATCTCAATTCGAATTCAGGGTAAGACATTTAACATCACAGTGATCCAAATATACGTCCCAACCACAGATTTTATTTATTTATTTATTTATTCAATTTATATGACCGCCCATCTCCCCCAACGGGGAACTCTGCGCGATGTTGAAGAAGCAGAAGTAGATCAGTTCTATGAGGATCTGCAGCACCTACTGGATAATATGCCAAAAAGAGATGTTATTTTCATTACAGGAGACTGGAATGCTAAGGTGGGTAGTCACACGACACCTGGAATTACAGGCAAGCATGGTCTGGGAGAACAAAATGAAGCAGGACATAGGCTGATAGAATTTTGCCAAGACAATTCACTGTGCATAACATACACTCTCTTCCAGCAACCTAAAAGACGACTTTATACATGGACTTCACCAGATGGTCGACACCAAAATCAGATTGACTACATCCTTTGTAGCCAAAGGTGGCGGACATCTATACAGTCGGTAAAAACAAGACCTGGAGCTGACTGTAGTTCAGATCACGAACTTCTTATTGCAAAATTTAGAATCAGACTAGGGAAGACCCACAGATCAGTTAGATATGAGCTCACTAATATTCCTAAGGAATATGCAGTGGAGGTGAAGAGAAAGATTGTGCCTGAAACCCCCACCTCTATTCAAGGAAGGATTTTCCAAGCTGGCATAAATGGATTCCTTGACCCCTCTCTCAAACCACCTATCTTCTCTGTCTAAAATGTGAACATTAATGTCCTCAAATGAGTGTCCTTTTTCCTTTAAATGAAGATAAACTGCTGACTCTGGTCCTGTGGTGTTACTTCTCCTCTTCTAGAAGAGGACAGCACCCTTGAAAGGAGAAGCCATCTCAACCCAAACCAGATCTGCCATCTTCTGGACCTGTGTCTTAACACCACTTATTTCACATACAGAGGTGACTTTTACAGACAAAAACACGGCTGTGCCATGGGTTCTCCTGTGTCACCCATTGTGGCCAAATTATACATGGAAGAAGTGGAGAAGAAAGCACTCAACACATTCCAGGGAACGGTGCCCACCCACTGGTTTAGGTATGTGGATGACACCTGGGTCAAAATCAAGGCCCAGGAAGTACAGGCCTTCACGGACCATATAAACACTATAGATGCCAACATTAGCTTCACCAGAGAAGACACCAAGGACAACAGACTGGCATTCCTAGACTGTGAAGTCTTCATTGGGACCGGTGGCAAGCTAGAAATAGGGATCTACAGGAAACCCACACACACAGATCAATATCTGATGTTTGACTCCCACCATCCACTGCAGCACAAACTAAGAGTCATCAGGACATTGTCACACAGAACAGAAACCATCCCCACCTCCATGGATTCCAGAAAGAATGAAAATCAGCACCTGAGAACAGCTCTGAAGGCCTGTGGATATCCAAATTGGGCCTTCACCAAATCTAAATCTACCAGACCTAAAACAGCGACAGATAGGGCTGAGACTCAGAATAAACGAAAGAACCTGGTAATTCCCTACATGGCTGGTGTGTCTGAAAAGATAAAACGGATATTTGGCAAACACCACATACCTGTATATTTCAAACCCACCAACACACTGAGACAGAGGCTTGTACACCCCAAAGATCAAACTCCAAAACACAAGAAAAGCAATGTAGTTTATGCAATCCAGTGCAGTGAGGAGTGCTCTGAACTTTACATTGGAGAAACCAAACAACTTTTGTACAGGAGGATGGCCCAACACAGGAGAAGTAACACCACAGGACCAGAGTCAGCAGTTTATCTTCATTTAAAGGAAAAAGGACACTCATTTGAGGACATTAATGTTCACATTTTAGACAGAGAAGATAGGTGGTTTGAGAGAGGGGTCAAGGAATCCATTTATGCCAACTTGGAAAATCCTTCCTTGAATAGAGGTGGGGGCCTCAGGCACAATCTTTCTCCCATCTTTCTCCCGGCTCTGTCTTCTGTGCCTAGGAAGATTAAGACCATTTCACAAGCTCAACAGCAGCATGGTGATCTTAACGATCCTCCTTTAGATAATAAAAGGACTTAAAATAACATCTCAATATAACCATGCCCCCAGGTGTAAGGTCACACAGCTACCTAGAAACATATCTAGGATTCCCTTACCAACTTTGCTCAGACTGAAGAAGCTCCTTGGATAAGGAGCGAAACGTTTCCACTAAGAAAATAGAAATCCAGTTGACATGATTCAAGCTACAGACAATTCCACCTGGATGACTGAGAACCTTCATAGACATGTAAAGCATATATTTGTAACTTGACATATACTGATGAAGTTGGAAATCACAGTGACTTGATCTGAATGAAATCTTGGGGTTTTGGTAGAATGGCTCAGTGGGACAACAAAACAAGATCCCCTCTACAGCTGGAATGATTAGGGAAGGGACTATTGACAATACAGGAGTGGACTATTATATCCCGTTTTGGAATGTGGGGAACAGCTCTTAGTTGCTCCATCTCAAAAAGGATACGTTTGTGCTAGAAAAGGAGTCACACAGGACAATAAAAATGGCCAGTAGATTGTCATGCTGTATCAAGAGGAAAAGATACATCATATTCTGACCTTCTTGCTTTAGAGAGAAAAGTGGCATTGATAAAAAAATTATACTAGAGATGGGGAAAGAGAACAGAGAGTATTTAGAACACTTTAATACAGAGCTTTCCAAACTGTGTGTCGCGACACAAAAGTGTGTCGCCACACACAGCGTGGTGTGTCGCCACACCACCCGGAAGCGGCAGCGCGCGCGTGCACGGTGGCCACCATGCACGCGCCCGCCGCCGCACGCCCCCTGCGCCGCCGCACGCCCCTCCCGCCCCGCCACCGTGCGCGTGTGCGCCCCCGCACGCCCCCCGCGCCACTGCCGTGTGTGCGCCCCCGCACACCCCCCTGCGCCGCTGCCGTGTGCGCGCTGCCGCACGCCCCCCCGCGCCGCTGTGCGTGCGCGCCGCCGCACGCCCCCCCCCGCGCCGCCGTGTGCGTCGCCGCCGCCACTGGGTGTGTCGCCAGCGGCAGCACTTTGGAAAGCCCTGCTTTAGTATTTAGATGATAAAGGGACTTAGAAATAACATCTCAAAATAACCATGACCTAGCCCCAGGTGTAAGGTCACACAGCCACCTAGTAACATATTTAAGGATTCCCTTACTAACTTTGCTCAGACTGAAGAAGCTCCTTGGATAAGGAGCAAAACGTTTCCACTGAGAAAATAGAAATCCAGTTGACATGATTCAAGCTACAGACTGTTCCACCTGGATGACTGAGAACCTTCATCGACACAGAACAGAGAGTAGTTTTCCCCTCTCCTTCATATTGCTGCAAGTTGGTTTGCAGCAGACTCAGGTCAGGTCAGACGAATGGAGGAAACGTGCTTCTTTCCACCCTGGAGATGAAGTTACTCTCTCCAAATCCTAGCTCTCATAGACCTTAGACTTGAGTCTAGTCATGCGTTTATTTCTTAGGGTAAGATTCCCACTGCACGGATGGAAAAGTCATAAACTTAGGATCTTTCCTTCCCAAATACGGGAGCTGCTCAAATTATAGGCCTGGAGAGGGAGGGGGACTGTAGAAAGGATGGAACGAAGAAGTCCCTCTCGTTTCCATCGCTTTTCTTGGCATGCGCAGAGGAAAGGCGCCATCAGCTTGGGAACTACACTTCCCATGGTGCAAGGAGCAGGGCGCGCATGCGCAAGCGGCTGCCGCCAGCGGGGAGGGCCGCGCGTTCTCGTGCGGTGATGGCGGTGCGTGGACGCGCGGCGGTAGTAGCAGCAGTAGCAATGGCTGCTGTGGATCGGCGGCTGCCGAATCTCGATGACTTCGCGGGGCAGAGCTGGAGTGCTTGGGTGGAGAGAGTTGGGCCGCCTACTACCGAGACAGGTGAGCGCGCCTATCCCGCTCGTTAACCCTTAGGCGGCGAGGGGCGGCGAGGGGAAGCAGGGGACACTTCTCCGTCGCCGTTTCTGCTGCCGCCGCCGCCGCCGACCAGCTTCCTCCCTCCCTCCTTCTCTCCCTCCCTCCGCCCGCCCCAAACAAAGGAGCCGCCGGGTCCTAGCGCCGTGGAACTTCTTGCTTGATAAATGCTTCTTTTTCAAAACCAGGTTTCCTGAGATCTGCCGAATTCCTAGAATGGATTCCTCTGTCGAGTCTGATGTAATTGGAGGGCATACTGTGATCATCCTGGTCCTGATCAGAATCTTTGTTCCCAGTGGTTTCCACACACAGCCCTATGTGGTTCTGTCCTTTGCTTTGATCCCGCCTGACATGAGCCTACTGTAGTTAGTTATGCCCTATTCACAGGATTCTTGACTTTTGATCTTTACTGTTTTTGAGTCCAAGTTATGTATGGAACAGGCTATATACATTCCCACTAGGATCCTTGAGCCCTGGTTTAACCATCCCCATTTCATCTGAGTGTTCTTTCTTTCTGATTCTTTTACAATCACTTTTTCTACTTTCTCAGAAATAGCATTCCCTGCTTTGATATGCCACTGTGGCTCTTACAAACCACAAAACACCTTGCTGTTCCTGAATATCTTGAATTCTCTGACTGTCCATGATCTCCTGTGTCACTCTGGACAGGCTGCTTTTTCTTCCTCTAAATGTTCACATTTGCCCTTTAAACTCAGCCAGCTAACATTTTGCATTGGTTATATTATTTAAATCCCCTCATAGCTGATTTTAAAGTGTTTTCAGAAATCTGTGTTGGCTTTACCTCCAGCTGTGTTGTATCTCTGGATTTCCTCCTCTTCAAGTTATTCCGTTTTTATTCAGATCTTTGCCTAGGCCACTGAAACTGGTCCCCGCCCATCCATCTGTTTCGCATTCCTTGCACCTTCTCTTCTGTCTTCTGTAGCAAGCTCCTTTTGCACTGTTGGCTTGGCCACTAAATTATCACCCGCTAGAATTTCCTTGCCTTTGCTTTCCTCTCCTACCAACCGGATCCCTGACATCCCGATTCAGTGTCTCCACGCTCCTCCTCCTCCATTCTGTGTTGTCCCTTGCTCTGTTTGCCCTCCCTTGTCAGGGGGCAGGTGGAAAGTATGTTAACATGGTGGGTGGAAGTCTTGGCCTCTGGTGACTTTTGTCCTTGGAATCATTTGGGAGCATTGCCTTTAGTCTCTCTGACTTTCTCAAGTGCAACCTGACAGCAGACTCCAGAAGGGGCGGTGAGAGTCTGCGGAGCTGTCCCTGGTGATGCTTTTTATATTGTTGAGCTTCTCCCTTCCCCCTCCATTATCATGATAGAGTTAGTGCCTTCATATAATTCCTGATCTACTTCCAGATCCAGCAGAGTTGGCATCATGGCTCCTGTATTTTCAGGGATTTAGAAGCAAGTTATACATTTTCCTTGCTAACAGTTTCCTATCGGAGTGTTTTATTTACTTGTTTAGCATCCTCCTTTTGCCCTAATCCTGTCAGGTTGAAGTGCTCAGTTATTTCATTTGTTAGCCTTGCAAAGGTTTTGAGAAAGTCATGTTTTTTCTTCTTGGAGTCATTATGATTTTTTAAAAATATAACTATTTTGAATTTCTGTCTTCTGTTTTGATGCTGAAGCAATTGATGCATTGTAACAGGTACACCTTGTCTTTGTGAAGACAAGCACCAGGTGGTGTGAAATCTATTAGATGCAAGCAAAGCATTATGCCTTGGTTAAAGTCAGGAGTCAGGTCCTGGTGACCAGCTCTGTGACACATTCACACTGCTAATTTAGAGTCACATCATTGCATTTGACCTGTATTGCCAGACACTTGTGGGCATTTCATGAATGTCTGTATAGTGCAAAGAGATTCCCAGGTGGAAAGTGGTAGAAGAAAGATTAGTTCTGAATCCATTTATTTGATTCCTTATGTACATGTTGGGATTGGGTAGCAAACCACATTATTTGGGGCAATTACATCACAGTGTAATAAGAAAATGCTCCCACTGTAATGAAACCAGAGTATTCTGGTTTAGAGCATGACACCAGTGTAATTTAGCATCAGCAAAATTTTGATTCCAGCAGCATTTATTTACCTTGAAATTTGGGAATTCCATTTTGAAGTCCATCTTAAGGCATCTGTTTTTGAAGCTTGGTTCGACTGCTGGGAGAATAGAGATACTTATCCTATAAAGTGTATATACATACATACGTACGTACGTATACTGTACGTATGTACGTACGTATACTGTTGTCTCACCCTATGTGATACAAGCATACCTCTTACATATTCATCTTTACACATGTGCTTATTGAATGCTGGTGGATGATGGCTATTTGAAAGCTAAATGAAAAAGAAAAGAGTTTTCAAGTGAAGCCTTGCCACAGGAGTTGATCAAATCATGTTCTTACCCTATGGCCACATTGTTATAATTTGCAAAGCATCCATGGGTGGAGCTGTATGCTTGTCACTGTCTTCCACACACCTCTTGATTGATACAGATTGGCAGAGCAATTCTGCTGAAACAGCAGGCAGTGGAGTCTGAGATTCAGCAAGTCCACTACTATAAGCTTGCAGAAGCTCAAGAACATCTGCTATATTAGCAGAGCTGATCTTAGGGACCCTTATTTTCTTGGCAACTTTAAGAATTACTATGATTATTACTGTTATTAAATTAACCCCTTCTCTTCAGTGAAGCTCAGGGTGACCTTGGGCAAATCACATATTCAGCCTCACCCTTTTCATAGGGTTATTATGAAGATAAAAATAAGATAACTCTTGCACAGTCCTCTGCCCAAGCTCATTTGGAGGCAAGGTGGCATACAAATGTAATAATTTTTCATCAAGAAATCAATTTCATATACTTTTGAAGGGGAGGGGATTAAATAAAAGAAACCCCTATTCAACTGCAAGCGTAATGGAGATATTGCTATATCTGCTGTGATTTGCAGATGGATCTTCTCAGTATTAGGACATAATGTAATTGCGAAGTGCTACATGGCAAGTTTGGGAAGGTGTGATGTGTAAATGAGATGGAAGTTCCTCTTGCTACTTATTTGTCTTGGAAGATGTTGTAAGTCTATTAAACCTACCGACATAACCATGCATACTCTCTCATAAGTCTTACTATATAGTATGAATTAATTCTAAGTGAACATGCTTTGAGTTGAACTTTAAGGGGTAGAAAGTATCCATTTTAATATATCTAGATGTCATAAGTTCTTGTTAGCATTGATAGATAATGTATCTTCAATAGGTTGATTATTTTGGCTGATGGAAACAATTTTTTTTAAAACATTTGCCTAGTGTCTGATCTGGAAGAAAACAGTAGGAATGGGAGAAAGAAGATTGATGCAATGACCCTCATTAAGGAAGGTAAGAACACATCGAACTCCCTGGTGAAACTGAGTTGTCAAGACCCTTCCTCCAAACTCACTGTTCTGCATTTGTAAATGCTCTGCAAAAGGAAAGGGATGAAGACAGCTATAAGTATTGCGTCTGTCTGGAATGGCAGTTGCTATATTTTCACGCAGCAGGTGACCCTTAACTGAGACTGTACGGACTTCTCAGTTCTGCAAACAGAAGACTGTTGTTTTGCTTGCCCATGTAGCAGTGACATGTCCATAATGACGCTGAGTGATGGCCACAGTTCGGTTTGCTGCATTATGACAACCAACTACCCTTTCTCCATAGTGTAAGATTTGTTGGGAAGGGAAGAGTTGGAATGCATAGATCAGATCCCTAGGCAAATGCCTTGATAGTGGCATTTTCTGCTTTGCCACATCATGGATGGCAGCAGTGGTAAAAGTGACCTATTCCATGATTGTATTCCTGTGTTTCAGTGAGGGTTGATGTTTAAAAAGTGATGGACTTTTCCTGATTACAGCATGAACTTTGCCATATTTTGGGATACAGGGGAGGAATGCTCCTATAATTTATTAGAAAATCAATATAGGCCAAGCTTAGCCTTGAAGATATATCTTCTTTGATATCTGTAGATTTTGTCTTGAATCTTCCCATCTTGCCTCTGTAGCCCTTCCATTGACCAAACAGTTGATATGATCTTTCCAGAGATTTGAGATAACGTAAACTATTCAGTTTCTATAGCCATGCTTTCTTTAGTTTCAAAATCTCTTCTGTTATGGTTCCATCACTATGAATTCTAATAAGATGAAGTTTCATGAGCCCCAAGCAAAAGCCACTGTAAAAGGTAAAGGTTCCCCCCGCACATTTGTGTAGTCGTGTCCGACTCTAGGGGCTGGTGCTCATCTCCGTTTGATAGCCGAAGAGTCAGCGTTGTCCGAAGACGCTTCCACGGTCATGTGGCTGGCATGATGCATGCGGAACGCTGTTACCATCCCATGGAAGTGGTACCTATTAATCTACTTGCATTTGCATGCTTTCGAATTGCTAGGTTGGCAAGAGCTGGGGCAAGTGCGGGAGCTCACTCCATCACGCGGGGCTAGGGATTCGAACCTCCGAATTTGCCATCTTCTGATCGACAAGCCTGGCGTCTTACCACTGACTTCCCACCATATTTCGTCCAAAGATCATTTGTCCATAGTTTCCCTTATTATCATATTATATGATCTCAGCCAGTACATTTCTTAAACCAGAATTAGTGTGAAACAGACTTGTAGAGGCTCCAGATGACTCATGCAAATGAGTCAAGGCTGCAGGGAAGGGCCCAGTATGTTTGTTTTGTACTCAAAGTGTTCTTTTCTGACCTCAAATATCAATCACACTCTGTCCATCAGCTCAATATTTTAACCAGTCCATTCCAAAGAAATGTTATTGACTGAAAACTATGCTAGAACCTAGGCAAGAATGGATAAAACCAAATCCAACTCATCCAACTCCAGTCTCTGTTAGTATTAATAGTTAGGAAAATATGCCCTGAGTCACCAACTGCCTGTACTCCGCCAAGAGATCAGACAGCTTCCTCTTTCTATTTTGTGTGTGTTTGTGTGTGTGTGTGTGTGTACATACAGTATGTGTTTCTAAATAAGTCCTGTTCTTTATTAGAGTAGAGAAGGCTACAGATACAGATTAAAGTCCTACTAGAAGGTAAGAATGTTGACATCAGCAATGACATCAGGAACTGAAATCATTTTTCCGGATGAGATTGTTCATACCCTAAACTCTTCACGCAGCCCCTTCTGCTTCTCTAACAGACCTTTGGAAATGGGAACTACCCTCTGTCCTCCTCACTGGACACCCAGGCCAGAGTTTTCAGATGAGCCTCTGCTGTGCTTTTGTCTGACTTTTGCAGTCACTTCGAACAGTCAAGCCCTTGGATAGTCTGCAATTAGTTGGGCCTTGTCCCTCCCTCCTCTTTGGCAGCTTTCCTCTCTTTCCTGCCCTGCTGCCCTAGGTCTTTTCATTGCTTTCTAGCCTGTCTGTGACTCTTTGTTTCCCATTTCTGCTACCCCAGCTGTGCTAGGAGGTGGGGCTGCTTGCTGCCAACGTTGCAGAGCATAGGACAGCGTGTGAGAGCCCTTTTGCCAGATGATAGCCATTTGTTCTGTCACCTTTTTGTTTTTTAACATGTGTGCCCACATTAGCAGGGACAGGCAATCCCCAGACTAGATCTGGAGGCCACATCACTCAGTGGCAGTTTTCCAAATTGAACAGCCACTTGTGAAAATATCATCCTAGATGCTAGTAATATATAAAATAATTGTATGCATGTTGGAATGCCTAGTTGGTGGTCAAGCATTAGATCTGTCTTTTTCAACCCAATGCCCTCCACATGTATTTGATTTCAACTCCTCTTATCTTGGGTAGTATTATCAGGATATCATGAGAGTTGTAGTCACAACTGGTGGGTGATGAGTTGGGGAAGGTTGCTTTAGGCTGCTGATCAAGTAGTCCTTCAACTAAGAACTAGCTGCTTATTTTGCTAAGTAACAGAGTGTAGGCTCTGCTATTCAACTCTAGCATCTCCTGTTGTTGCAGGATGACTAGCCAGTTAGAGCAGAGAGCATTCGGCTAGCTGGACCAGTGGCCTGACTTGATATAAACAACTACTTAATATAACTGAACAGTGTACCTTGCAAGCACTGGCTGTTTCATCCTGCACCCATACAAAGCAAATGGCTTAGTAATATTCCCAATTTATAGTTGAAAAACAGAATCCGAGACATGCTATGAAATAATTGTGACAGAAATGCAACTTTTCCTTCTCAGTTCCGTGTCTCATTCTCCATTCTTTTAAATAGGAGAGGGGACTCTGTGGTTCTCCAGGTGTTGCTGAATTGCCACTTCTTGCACTCTCTGTCAGCGAGCTCAGTGGTGAGGGGTGTTAGTAGCTGTAGCTCAGCTGCATACGGAGGGTCCCAGGTGCCCCAGCCCTGACTTAACCTGTGCTTCCAGGATAGACTGTGCATCTCATTTTGCCCATGGGTTTGCTCAAGTGTTTCTTAGACTGCAGAAGTGACAGGGTGACATGGGCCTCTTCCCTGGGTGCGCTCTCATCACTCGCATCTCTTGTCCTTTCAGACATGTCTATCTTTGGTCACTGCCCAGCTCATGATGAGTTCTACCTGGTGGTGTGTAACCACTGTGGCCAAGTGGTCAAACCTCAAGCCTTTCAGAAGCACTGCGGTAAGCTAGGCAGCCAACATGCCAATTGAATGTCTGTAGCCTCTCAGGGAGAGCTTGTGAGTAGTGCTGCTGCCCAGTGGTGGTGGTGGTGGGGATGCCGGAGTGAAAGGCCCTCTTTTCGGTTTCCTTCCTGCAAATTAGGGAAGCTCTTCTTCCCTGGGATTGCCTCTCAGAGAGCAAGGAGTCTGCTGGTAAGACAGCAGCCAGGAAGACAAAGGGTACTTTCTGATCATGTTAGCGTCATGCCTGAGATGATACTTTGCTACTTAGATCCCAAGGTAGGGAGGCAGCTAGAAAATGGCCAAAACTGCATGTCTGCATAACTTCTGCAATATATATGTGTAAGATATATGAATAATTATGTGCATCTTAACAGAGCCATCTTTAATGGTGAAAAACATTATTTGCTACAGCAACGCTTTGCTTGAGTTGAGCATCTGACTGACCCTTTTCTGTCCTAGTGCTTTCCAGATATGTGGTATTACAGCGCCTGACCTTCCCAGCTGGCATAGCTGCCTCCCTCCACATTCTAACTTTTACAGATCAATTGTGTTTGGCCATTTTTTAGCTGTTTTTCCTTTTGTGATCTCAAAATGCAGCTAGGGAAATTAAATGTAGGACATTTCCTTTAGCAATCATCTGTGAATTATTTACCTTCATCTCAACTTTTTACCTTTATCCAAAGCTGGACTGTTGCCTGGAGGGAGATGAGGGGAAGTAATAATTTCACTAGGATTTTCAAAATCTCTCTGCTTGCGATCAAAATCTGTTCTGAGTTGGAGCAAGCCAAGTGAAGGGTTTAAATTTGAAGCCCTTTGGCAACTTGGCAGGTTGCAATTTAGCCCGTTGGCAAATGAGATGCAAATGGGTGAACACTGTAGGGGGACAGAGTTATCCAGAATATGAGCAGAAGTCACGTGATGCAGCACCCTTGCTGAAGCAAAATAGGTTGGGTCTGCTCAGTGTTTCAATGGACAACCACATATATCACTTTAAATTACATGATGGAAGAAATACTATTTTTATTTCTGTTATGTATTTATCCCCTGGGCTTTATGAATCATGCCTAGAGGAACAGAATAACACTGTATATGTTGCTAGTGGCAGCTACACAGAGAAAAATGCATTGAGCCTGTCTTCTGAGCCTCATGGTTGTACCTTGGTGATGGGCTATGAGCAGTTAATGGTAACTCTTCCCTGAGAAACAGCAAAGAGAGAGTAACCTTTCTGCTGTCTCACAGCTCCGACAAAACTATCTGGGACAAGTTTGGGAAGGTGCACTTTGAGGGATGCTAGCCAAGACAGACAGCTTGGTGAAGTGGTTAAAAGCACTAGGCTAGAAACCAAGAGACCATGAGTTCTAGTCCTGCCTTAGGCATGAAGCCAGCTGGTGACCTTGGGCCTATCGTTCTCTCTCAGCCCTAGGGAAAGAAGCAATGGCAACTCTCTTCTGAAAAAATTGTCAAGAAAATTACATGGATTTGACCGTGTAGTCAGCAGGAGTCAAGACTGATTCGAAAACACAATATAATAATAGCAAAGTGTTACGCTATGGAGCAGAAAGAGACTTTAACATGTGATTTGGTGAACTGGAGAGCTGTACAAATGTGCCTGTGAAGTTTGGAAGGTCTAGGCTCGGCTCTAGATGCTGCCATGGACTTTGGCTCAGTAGGTTCTGGGTGAAAGTTCAGACTTAGTAACAACAGGTCTTTCCTGGGGCATTACTGTATATATAAAACCAAGTTTGCAGGGTGGGGTGGAGAGTAGATTAGGAAAGGAAAGATCCAGAATTTTGCAGTGAAAATTATCTAAATAATTTTTGACTGGAATGAAATACAGAGATTGCATAAACTCTCTCTGACTTGGTTGGCCTGCTGTGATCTGGGAATTCAGTTTTGACTGGGAGGTGAGCGATCAGGCTTTACTTTATAATTTGTTTATGTTGTTTGCATTATTTTTATCCCTGAGTAGGTTTGGGGAGGGAGTACACTATTTTGTTCATGGCTGATGAAAGAGATTGGGAATCATAACTTATTTGTTATAGGCTTTAGCAATCATCTGTGAATTATTTACCTTCATCTCAACTTTTTACCTTTATCCAAAGCTGGACTGTTGCCTGGAGGGAGATGAGGGGAAGTAATAATGGGAGATATGCTTTTAAAAGGCCCTGGCTTACTGTTGTACCTATCCCACTTCATACCCAAGGCAGAACTGCAGTTTTGCAGTTTGGTTGCTGCCTCACAGGCTCCTTCAATGGCCAGCCAAGCTTTCTGGCTAACAGCCTTGTTATTCCCACTTAGAGAGACGTCATGGACCTCTTAGCAAACTCTGTGGCCGGGTGCAGCCTTCGTCCAGTTTGCAGAAGTGCCATGCAGCCAATGGGCGACCCATTGTCAGTGGCAGTCATGGATCCACCAAATCATGGAGGGAAAAACCCCCGAGCTTCTTTAGTCAAACCCAGCACATGCCAGAGAAGACGGACAAGATGCCGAAGGACAACCTATGGTAAGAGGGTCTGGGGTTCTTTGTGAGTGGATAAGTCCAACCAGTCTCTCTGAGAATATCTTACCTCATGTAATCTTTGGAGAAAGCAATCCTAGCTATGTCTTGGTTGGTTGAAGTGCAGTAAGAAAGAGAAAAATGATCCCCTTTAGGACATAGGATTCAACTTGCAGTATTTCCTGAGGTGATACAGGGAGTTTGCAAGCACTTCTAGGGTTCATTTATATTTTTGTTCTCTAGGGTTTATATTTCATACAGAGTAAGAATCTTCCTTTGGAGATTTCTATTCAAATGGTTGTGAACTCTAGATGCCTCATCTCAAATACAACATTGTTGAATTCCTTCCAGCTTGGAACAGCACTGCTTTGAGTATGAAACACTTCTGAAGTGCTCAAAACAGCTCCTTTTGCACTTGAAACAGCTGTTTCACACGTGATTGGGATGTTTTGAACTTGAAGTGGATCAGACAAAAAGGTTTTGCACACTCTTAGTTTTATTCATTGATTTATGGTCCCATTTGCCACAAATAGTTCCAAAAAAGATGATTTTTGAAACGTGGACTTTATTTTTAATTAATTTTAAACTATGTATTTCAGCCTTTCCTCCTTTATGGTGGATTACAACTCCAGAATAAATCAGAGCAATAAATAAACCAGATATTAATGATACAAATAAGGAATACTATGTACTCCCTTCATGCTATTTTGATAGATCTGTGACTCCTTTCTATTAACTAATTAATTTTATTTATTTAATTATCAAATGTATATAACCACAAATACTCATGGCAAAACTAGCACACAGCAGTTAAAAAGTCTACAGTCAATAAAACAATCAATCAGTTTTCTACATTATAGATGGAAGCTTGCTCATTTATTTAATGATTAAGGTTGAATTCTGTTAGTGAGATAACAGTGTTTGAAATATTTTTGAAGTCTAGCGAGAAAATATGACTGCTCCCTTGGGTTCAGATGACCTCATTTTGGGTTTGGAGCGTATTTACTAAAACGGAGCGTATTTACTAACAGGTGAGCTATGATGGCTTGGCTTGGTCTTTTGATGGCTGAAGGTGAACTGGAAGATTGTGATTGCTAGGTGCTGGGATCATGCGTGGCTTTATCACTGTTAGTGCTCCCCACTTTTCCCAGATTCGTGTTGTACCATCTGTGGAAGCCGGGCTTTATTTTCATGTCTTTTCGTCTTCTACTTTCTCTTGTATCCCCTCTATTTGGGCAGCCTTGTCATGCAGTGATTACATTTGGAGCACCAGCCCAGCTTCTTCTGTTGTTCATAAATATAGTGCTAATAAAAGAGGAAGGCAGCTTTGTGAACGGAGCTGCTGTAAGAGTATGCTGGTATAGAACTCCAACTGTCATAATGGCCTTTACAAGGCCTCCAAGTTATTTCCTTTGGGAATTTAGATGAAATCTAATTCAGAAGATTGCATAATGCATTAAGACCAAAATATGTGTTTGTTTCTGGCTAAGGCATGGTTTATTGTTTGACAGCAAGCCACAATTTGAAGCCTTGGTTTGTTGATGGTTTACCAATCCTGGATTTTAGAAGAATGGCTTGTTATTTTTATTTTATTTATTTATATTTCATATTTCGTCACCGCCCATCTCACTAAGAGCGACTCTGGGCAGTTATTACACCTAAAGCCAGAATCTTGGTTTCTTCTTGTTTGTTTTGGGGCTCCACTCATTTCTTCTGGATACTGGCAGAAGAAGTGGAGAAAACGCACCAGAAATTGACCCAATAAGCCAGACTCTGATGTGTTCCTGATTTGTAAATATATAGCAAGCACTGCCAGTGGAGAGGTAAAAGTGGCCTTCCTCAGCTGAAGTGGGAGATCATGATGCTGTTTTGTCCTCCAGCTTGTTTGTGCCTGTTGTGAACCTAGAGAAGATCTCTGGCCTTCCCAAGTCCGATGGAGATGGAATCAAGGCGCCCCCTCTGCTTTCTGACGCTGCCATTCCCAAACAGTCTTCTGCTAACTCAAGAGAGGTTCTCAGCAGACCTTCCTTAGTGGCGTCACCAAAGGAACTTCTGACATCAGCCAAGGCTGGGAGCACCTCCACCATACCTGCAGACACCTTGAACAGGAAACTGGAAATTACTCCTAGCCTGGGTGAGAAGGAATCTGGTGCTGTCAAATCTCTGAAGAAAATATCACGTGAGTCTTGCTTTTCTAACTGTGTAACCTTCTGGCTGGAGGCCATATGATAAGTAGTGAAACCATCAGGAATGATGACATGATAGTGTCTTTTTAATGGTTGGCATTGTAAAGATGAAACTTGGTTCGGTAGCTATATTTCCTAAGCAAAACATTTCCCATAAATCCATTCCATACTCCATCTGTAAGGGAGAGTGGGTTGCTACCTGGGTCATAGGGCAAAGTTGGAAGAAAGTTCTGCACATCTTTTTGCCTCCCTAGTAGTCTTGAAGGGATAGGGCCAGGAAGAAGCTGAGCTGCCAGCTTAGAAGCCTCTTTCCATGTGTATTTATCACCTGTCTCACTTCATCCTTTGTCAAAAGGGAAAGGGTGTGTGTCCCAGCCACTTTGGAATTTTGGCAAAACCAGTATATCCTGTGTGCAAAACCACCCCGGGTCCCTCCTCGTGAGGGAGATGGGCGGTAATATAAATATGATGAATAAATAAAATAAAATAAAATAAAATAAAATAAATAAATAAAAACCAGTTTGTCCAGCCTGATCCCATGAGGTTGAGCATTTATCCCATATGCACACTACCCCTGAGTGGATGGGAAGGGAGCGGAATATCACTCCTGGACTTCCGAAAAAGACACAAAACCTGGTTTTGTCAATATGCTTGGGGTCAGAAGGAGATTGGAGATACCTGGAGATGGCTAGCACCTTAGATTTGCTCTGAGGAGCCCTTTTTATAAACTTAAGAATACTCTGCCTTTGGATTCCATCTTATTTATTATATTTTAAATTATTATTTATTATGTATGTTATTTTATTTATAAATGTATATTAATGATTTTAAATCTGTTTTAAACCGCCCAGAGTCCCCCTAGGGGGAGTTGGGCGGTGATAAATCCAATCAATCAATCAATCAATCAATCAATCAATAATATATATATATATATATATATATATATATATATATTGCATGTATCCGCTGACTTGTGCATTGGGCTAAGATATTTTAGGACTGGATGGAAGATATGTGATATGAGCTACTTAGCAGCAGGAGGAAGTGAGTTTGGGGGGCAAAGAGTATGGCCTTCCCCAACCCCGAGAGGATTTCTCTTGCATTAAATACTATCTGATCACAATCCTGGGCCAAGACAAAAAGGATGTCACCCTAATCTATGTCCCATAGGATATGAGGCTGACCCATAAAGTAAAACAAAGGTCAGCAAGAAAATATACAAATACAAAATACAACATGAGACATGCCGTTCATTTACACAAATAACTGTATTTAATGTACTCATGCACCTCTGACAGCAAAAAGTGGAGGAGAATTGTTTTGTTTTGTTTTTGAAACACTGCATTTTCAAAAGGGGGCTGCCTTAAAGGATCGAAGGGAGTCAGGCGGTTGGGAGGGGAGGCATGTAATTGGACACCAGGAGACATGCAGGAACGTGACTCTTTGGCTGCACTTTTGCTTTTGCATCTAATTCTGTATTTGTCCCCACAGGGAAAGAATGTGACTTAAACCGCCAATGTGGGGTGGTGAACCCTGAAACCAAGAAAGTTTGCACTCGATTACTGACCTGCAAGGTAAGAGGCTGTGCAGCGTAAGCCTGCTTCCTGCAGTTGTTGGAGAGAGGTGTGGGACAAGAGAGAAGTGCCGTGCAGCAAGATGCCCTCATGCACTGCTGCTCTCACACATTTCTGGTGGCATATGTTCCTTCTTTTCAAGAGGGTGTCCTCCTCTGTTTTTAATGGCAGTCTGCCCTGGGGACGTTTAGCAGGTGATCTTGTATCTCCATGCAAAGAACTGCTTCATCTGCACAGTGGAACAGGGAAGATATGTCTTTGTACTGGCCCTATGGTATCTTTGTAATGATACCTTATTGGAGTGCCAGCAGAGTCATTCATTTGAGGAATCAAAAAAGTCAAAGTGGTGGTCTCAACCATGGGATCCAAGCCCTTCCACTTTGTATGTGCTTGCAACGTCGATGAGTATGTGCTTTAACCACCAACTTTACTTTTTTACTCCTTCCCCTTCAGATGTTGCTGGTCCCACCATATCTAGAGGGCATGAAGGTTGTTTTTACATAGCCAGTTCTCTACTCCAAATGTTGTGTCAATTTTGGATGACAGTGTTGCCTTGCAACCATATTCAAGCTCCTAAGCTGGCAGTTCTTGTATTAAGATATTGGATACAAGCTAGCTTTTGGATGAAAGCATGTTCCTATTTGCAACAAGACTAGGGTGTGCCAAAGTATGGCAAAACTGTATTGTCATAGAGTCAGAGGAGCCTGATAAAGAATCATAGAGTTGAATGGGATCTCAAACTTATCTAGTCCAACCCCATGTTTGGAGCAGTATCTCTTAAGTCACTCGCTCAGCAGGTCTGCTGAGTGCAAGACATCCACAACCAACAGAAGACAACCTAGTCTCTGACGATTTCCAGCAGAGGTGCGTTCTCAACCACTCCCCAGTAATTGGTTCCATTCTTGAACCACTCTGGCATTAAAAAGCGTTTCCTAAAAATCTACCATCCTGCAACAGACGACAACCAGTCTGTATTTTATTTATTCATGTATTACATTTACATCCTGCCTTTCCTCCAAGAATCTCAAGTGGATAAATATGAAGTCACTCCTCTTTTTATTCTCACAACAATGGGAGTTTGGTTGGGCTGGAAGAAAGTAATAGCAGTGGGAGTAGTTTTATGTAGTGTGTACTTATAACAAACAACTAGTCTAAAGTCACTCAGTGATCTCCATGATCAAGTGGTAATCTCTGAGGTTCCAGTTCAGCACTCTGCTACACTGGACTTCTCACTCTCTTCTATACAACAGTCCATTACTTAATAGACCCCATCATCCCCTTGCTCAGTAACCACACATTGTGCGGCCATTCAGGGCTTATGAGCAAAGTCAGTTTAAAAGAAAAAAAATAGTGTCACTTCCTTACCAGAATTTCTAGAACTAACTTAATAAAGTACAGGAGGGGAAATATTTTAGTAAAAATGCTGCATGCACACTTATTGCAGTAGAGCCCTTATTCAATAAAAGCTGGAAGCCCTTTCCTAGAAGCAGTGTATTCACAGAAATACACTAAAGCAGTGCATTTCAACCTCAGCAACTTTAAGATGTGTGGACTTCAGCCCCCAGAGTTCCCCAGCCACCATGCTGGCTGGGGAATTCTGGGAGTTGAAGTCCACACATCTTAAAGTTGCTGAGGTTGAGAAACACTATGCTAAGACATTTGAAACTCTTTACCTTAGAGGGGGATAGTTGAAATGAGAAGAATGAGAAAGTATTGTCATGCTAGAACTCAGGACTGTTTGAAGAAAGTGCTTCTTCAAATGGCACTTATTCTATAGGCTGTGATCATGCATCAAATAGGGTGATGGCTTCTGCTCTGAATGGCTCTGACAGGAGGATAGGTCTGTTATTGATTACTAGTCCTAATAGCTACATAGATCAGCTTTTCCCAACCTAGTGCTCTCCAGCTGTGTGGACACAAGCTTCAGCATTTCTGGAAAAGGCAGTGGTCTGCCCCCTCCTCAAGAAGCCATTGCTGGTCAAACACAACTGGACATTTTTTGTCCTTTCTTCAACTTTCCCTTTTTTAGGGAAGGTGGTTGGTTTCAGCTTCAAATGGTACTGGATGAAGTGGATTATCTTGACCCCTTCCAGACTGGGACACAGGGACAAGATAGCATTATTTCACTTGTTGATGACTTTTGGTGGGCTCAGGATGGGTGGAGAGAATCCATCCTGGCTCTCCTTGAGCTCTCAGTGTTTTTTGATACCATCAACCATGGTATCCTTTTGGACTGATTTAGGGGATTGGGAATAGCAGGCATGGTGTTACAGTAGTTCTCCTCTTTCCCCCTGGGCCATTTCCGGTTCATGTTGGTGAGGAGGGAGCAGTCTAGCCCTAGACTTTGTGGGGTGCCTCAGGGTATACCTTCCCTACCACTTCTGTTTAACATCTACATGAAGCAATGGGGGGGGTGTCATCCAGCTGTATGGAGTGCAGTATAATCAACACACATGATACTCCATTGTATAACTCTGTCCAGCAAGACCAGGTGGCTGTGGGTTTGGGGCCTGCCTGATCTGGCTCGGGGGGAAAGGTGGCACTCCCCTGCTCAGAGCCAGAGTGCAAGTTGGGGGTATGCACAGTTTTGATCACCTATTAATTTCTGTTGCTTTTTTAACAGTATGGTTTGTTGCTGGGTTTTGATTGTACACCACCTGGAGTCACAATTGTTTGAGTTGGGTGGCCATATAAATTCCATAAACAGACAGACAGAGAAATAAATAAACGACAGACACCAGGCTGGGTATGTCTGATAAAGAATTACAGCACTGAGAAACTTGCCAATGAATACCACCATTAGGAAGCAAGAAAGGATGTGGCTTCAGGGTCAGATGCATTGTGGGAAGCAGAATGCTGGCTGCGATAGACCAGTGTTTTTCAACCTTGGCAACTTTAAGATGTGTGGATGTCAACTCCCAGAATTCCCCAGTCACACATCTTAAAGTTGCCAGGGTTGAAACATACTGTGATAGACCTTTGTTGTCATCTCATATTGCTGCTATGTGTTTGCGTAAGTCCATGAGTCGCTGAGAGTCAGGCAGTGTAAATAAATAAAATTAATTAATTAATGGCAGAATGCAAACACAACTTACTAATTAAGTATGCCAGTTCTGCTTATCTGGTCCTGCTTATCTCAGGTTGGGAAGACATTTCCAGTGTTTCGCACTAGGGATAGAGGTAAAAGGTATGGTATGTGTGTGTAGGAAGTTTTCTTTTTCTGGGGGTATCCAAAGTATATTACGATGTTTACCCTTGAAACCCTTGAATTTGACCAGTGATTTCCCCCCCCTCCTATTGCTTTGTGATTTGTTTCATGATGATGGCAAGTGAATCATGAAGAGGCTTATGCAGTGGCCTGGAGCAGGGATGGGAGAAGTCTGAAGAGTTGGAGCTGCAACTCAACCTCTTGATTTTTCTGAAGAGTTGCAAGAGGCTCTTCAGTGACACTGTGGTGTCCCCGACAGAGGCATGGCTGATACGTGTTGGCCTATTGGGGGGCGGTGGAGATGGCCATGGTGGTTAAACATAGATGGAAGTTGGGAGCATCTAAGAGCAAATGGCTTCCATTTCAAACCACCTCAAAAATAGACTGAAATTCAACCATTTGCTGGATTTTAGCTCAGTCTCAGAAGTGGAGAAGGGGTGAGTTTCCCATGTTGGTCAAGGGCATAATTTACCTGACAGCTCTTCTATGGAAGCCCCTTAAATAAACAAGACCTGTACAAGTGTGCATCCCTACTCATTTCAGAAAGTCATATGCAAAAGAGCTTTCCCAGGAAATGGTGCCTCTCCCCTCCTTTTGAAAAATGGCCATGCACAAATGGATAACCGTGTGAAGCTCAAGTTAATTTTGCTGTAAGGCTTTGTGTTTTTATAATCAGGGATGTTGTGCGCATAACCAAAGAAGGGGAACGGTTCCAAACATTTAGGACGCTTGCTTTAGATAAAAGGAGGATTTGTGGTAGATGGGGGGATTTTTTAATAGAGCAAGAGGCAGGCCATAACGAAACATTCCTAGTGAAGTCCAAGCATCACAAAACAATTCACAGTCAGGACAGCAAAATATAACATAAGGTAATATATTGCAGCCTGAGTTTTGTGAATAAGTAAAAATGCATGTAAGAGAATGATAGTTGCAAAAAAGGAGGACAAGAGAAAGAGATTGTATAATGAAAAAAAGAGAAAAGGATATTTGCAATAATATTGGTGGAAATAAACAATTGTTTTGGAAGTAGGTGAAAAATGCTGAAGAGCCTCTTACAGAATGAATATAATTAAAAATAGAAGCGATGAAATGATTTATGGTGAAACTGAAATAAGGGAATGCTGGAAAACCTACTTGAGTTATTTGTAGGGAAACGGTAGCAATATGTTGAAGATTGGTATTGAAATAAATGCGGTAAATATGAGTGTCCAAGAAAAAAATGATGGAACTCATCAACATTGTGAATATCTTGAAAAAATCATAAGGCTGCAAGCATAGATGGTGTTAACTGGAAAAATGCTGAAATGATGATGTGGTTTCTCTATGAAGTGTCTGCAACTGGTTTAACATACAGGTAGTCCTCGGTTAACGACCACTCATTCAGCAACCATTCAAAGTTATAACAGTGCTCAAAGTTATAACGGTCCTCAAAGTTCTGGCCGTCCTGGCATCCCTGTGGTCACATGATCGTGATCCGGGCGCTTGGCAACCAGCTTGCACTTACGACGGTTGCAGCTTCCTGCAGTCTTGTGATCGCCATTTGTGACCTTCCCTGCTGGCTCCCCACAAGCAAAGTCAATGGGGAAGCCGGCAGAGAACGTCACAAGTCACTCCAGTTCTTTTGTTCCCACTCCTCCTGCTTTTTCTCCCGAGGAGCCTGGCTACAGAGTACGAGTTCCCAGGGATTTTATACTCTGTAGTGCACACACACCTGCAGCACCTCACCCACCTGCACTCCGTTGCACGCACACACACACCTGGCCACACTGGCATGGTGCCATGATGGCCACCGGCACAGCTTCCCACACCCGGCACCAGCCACCACTGGCCCCGCTGCACTTGCGCTGGGCCACAGCAGCCACCAAGGACTTGCAGCTTCCTGCTGGCTTCCCCATTGACTTTGCTTGTTGGGAGCCAGCAGGAAGTTGTGAGGAGGTCCTCACTTAACAACCCATGATCCTCACTTAATGATGGCAACAGGGATTGCTGGGATTGATGTCGCTAAGCGATGTGGTTACGTGACGTTGCTCTTTACGACCACATCACTTAGTGATGGAAATTCCAATCCCAATTCCCGTCCCAATTAAATTAGGAACTATCACTGAGGCATCCTGGTTGAGGTAAGGTCATAAGTGATGCACCAACTGAGGTTGGACAAAGTCTTTCCTGACCATTCCACCTGCTGTTTCAGCAGGAGCTGAAAGTCTGGAAGGACTCCTGAGCCACTAATCAGCTCTTTTGGGGGGAGTATAGTATTCCCCGTAGTAACCTATGGCTGCAAGAGCTGGACCATAAGGAAGGCTGAGTGAAGGAAGATAGATGCTTTTGAACTGTGGTGTTGGAGGAAAATTCTGAGAGTGCCTTGGACTGCAAGAATATCAAACCAGTCCATACTCCAGGAAATCAAGCCAGACTGCTCACTTGAGGGAATGATATTAAAGGCAAAACTGAAGTACTTTGGCCACATAATGAGAAGACAGGATACCCTGGAGAAGATGCTGATGCTAGGGAAAGTGGAAGGCAAAAGAAGAGGGGCCGACCAAGGGCAAGATGGATGGATGATATTCTGGAGGTGACGGACTCAACCATGGGAGAGCTGGGGATGATGACGGCCGACAGGAAGCTCTGGCGTGGGCTGGTCCATGAAGTCACGAAGAGTCGGAAGCGACTGAACGAATAAACAACAAAATGATCCTATCAGGAGTAACTACTAAGGCCACTGGTATTGAATTGCCCAGATGTTTACTGACAAAGAGCAACTTTGTCTTGGAAGGATTTAAGCAGAGTTTGTCTTGCCCTATCCAGATCTCTACAGCCTCCAGACATCAGTTCAGGATTTCTCCACCCTGGTCCTAAGTGGCAATGTATACTGGGTGTCATCCATATACAGATGACACCTCGACCCAAACCAGTGGATAACCTCCCTTAGCAGTTTCATGTAAATGTTAAATATATTTATATTGTTATTTAAGAATACAGTTTTTATTATTTTTTAACCTGTATTTATTTTCGTTTTATTGTAAACCATCCAGTCACTCGAGATGGGCGGTGGCGAAATTTGAAATATAAATAAATAAATAACTTGAAGGGGAAGACTGAGGCCTAGAGAACATATTGGAGTTCTCTAGGGATCAATTGCTACCTCCTTGACCACCAACTCAAGTAGGAGTGGAAACACTGAATGGTGATGCCCTCAACTCACAACCATTGCAAGTTGTTAAGAAGGATGCCATGGGTAATAGTATTGAACACCATCGTGCCCTTTCCCCATCTTGATCCACATGTAGTTTTTCTACCAAAGTGACCAGCACTGTTTCTGTCCCATGACTAGGCCTGAATCTAAACGGAAAAGGATCCAGATGATCCATTTTCTCTAGGATCCTCTGTAACAAGTTCTCAAATACTTTCTCAACAACCTTTCCTAGAAAGAGGAAGGCTGGAGCCTGAGTGGAAGTCATCCAACAAGGTTGGATCCAAGGAGGGCTTCTTTAGGAAAGGGTGAACCCCTGCCTCCTTCAAGGCTAGTAGCATCATACCCTTCCCTTGGGAAGTATTGACTGTCTCAGTCCATCACTCATGCCCTGCCTGCCGTCCCAGAGGAGTCAGGGAGGGTGTGGATTAAGCCTATAGGCGGTGGAATTCAGACTGCATTTATTGCTTTAGAGAAAATATATGATAAAGTGAATCAGCTTGAATGATGAAATGCTTTGTGAGAATATGGAGTAGAAAATTGGTTACTGACAGTGATAAGAGAGGTATATGATGGAAATAAAGCATGTGCTAAAATAAATAGAATGCTTGGAGAATGGTTCAGTACTGAGCAGGGGATAAGACAAGGATGCAGGATTTCTCTAGGTTGTTTAATGTATTTATGGATAAATAAGTAAGGAATGCTTGCAATGATGTTAGACGTGTGTTGGTTTGGGCATATGAATATACATGTACTTTTGTATGCAGATGATGCTGTGTTGTTAGCTGAGAACTGAATAATTTGCAGTGAATGTTAGAGTGTATGATGCAGTGAGCAATGTGGATGTGGTAATTATGTTTGACAAGGAAATGGAGTGAATGGTTTTAAGTTATACATAAATGGAAAAAAAAACTAGAGCAAGTAGATGGATTTGTGACCTTAGTACAATGTTTATTAAAGATGGGGAAATGGATTGAGAGATTTTAGGATAAGTAAATACTGATAGAAACAAAGTGGGTACTATGTGTTCTGTTGTGAGGAATGAATGGTTCTTGAAGGAAGTGAAAATGGCTGGGAATAAAAGCATGCTTCTGCCTGATTGGTTCTATGGAAATGAGAGTTAGGTATTTCAGGGAAACATGTAAGAAAGTTGAACGGTGTACTTAAGGGCGTTGGGTCAAACGAGAACATACAGGGTTGAGAATGGATGTGAATTGATGAATGTGAATTGATTATGAAAGTGAGTGACCAGTCCAGAAATACACTGTGGTGGCTTCGTCACATAGATAGAATGAAGGAGGATTGAATTGCAAAAGTAATACATGAAGGAAGAGCAAATAGACTGAGAGCAAGGGGAAGACCAAGAAAGTTCTGGCTGGATAAGATCCTCAAAAAGAAAAAGCTTAAAAGACCAAAGGCAGTGTATAGGCGGTATATGGATATGGTGGAAGGAAGGATGGTTTGCAAGGATAGAAAGACAGGGAGATGTATCATGACTGGTATTGGTATAAACTAAAAGTATGTATGTTTCCATTTATTTTTCTTATTTCATACCTCCTTTGCCTTTGTCTTACTGTTCCTTACTCCCTTTCTGTGCCCTGCATAATATTACCCCAAAAGGGAATAGTGTGATGGGAAAATAATATTATAATATAATATAATATAATATAATATAATATAATATAATATAATATAATATAATATAATAAATATAATATAATATAATATAATATAGTAATGTAATGTAATAATGTAATGTAATGTAATGTAATGTAATATGTAATATGTAGTATGTAATATGTAATATGTAATATGTAATATGTAATATGTAACAAGTGCAATGAATTAATCTTTATAACATAGCTTTGGATAATTTCCCATTGTGAATAACGTCACATTATATGCAACTGTATACAATAATTTTTTCTCTGCTTTTTCGCAATAAGACAGATTTTTTTTCCAGCCAAACCTTTAACAAATCTTGTTTAATTTAGTATCTGTCAGAAGCCGCATGAATTCCCACCAAGTCTTGGGTTCAGGTTAAGAACTCTTCCAAAAGATGCTATTGAACTGTCATGTTTAATGTGACAGAAATGGAAAATTATTAAACACAGGGTGTAATGTTTAATTAAATTGAATCACGTTAAACTTGGCTTTGTCTTAGCTTTGATTCCAGTTTCAACCAATTCCTGGAGTATGGCCTCCTGAGAGCCCATTAAAGGACCAGGTGTGGTCCTCTCCCCAAGAAAAGATTGCCCACTCCCATATAAATGATGATTCTCTAACCTTAACCCCTGCTTGAGTGCCAGTCTCTCAGGGACTTGTTAAAATGTTCACTAGAGAAACGTCACACACACTTCTCCCAATATTGTACCACTCATGGGTTTTATGTGGGATGTTCTTTATTTGGAAGTGGCCTGTCGTCACATCCTCTCTCTGAACTTGCTTTTCCACCAGCCAGCTGACAAACTAACCTGTCTGTCTGGCCTGTGCTCCAGATCCATTCTGTACATCAGCGTCGAGAGGTGCAGGGCCGCACGAAGGACTTTGATGTGTTAGTGGCTGAGCTGAAGGCCAGCACCAAGAAAGGCGAGTCTCCCAAAGATAAGAGTCCAGTGAGGAAAGAAATAGCTACTGAACGACTGTCGCAGGACTTCTCTTCCATGTCACAGACGTCTTTGGTCCTGTCCAATGTTTCTCCTCCTTGTCACACAAAACAACCATATTCCCACTGTGCACTTTCCAGGTAAGGCACAATTGGGAGGAGGGAGCATGTGATGGTCTTGCCATAGGTTCTGGAAATTCGATTCTTGGAAAGTTCAACTCTGATCCTCTTTCCGTTGCTTTCAGGTCTAGGGTTTCCTCAGAGAGTGACCCTGATGACGGGCCTATTTCTTCTTGTGAAATTGACCACCGTCTCTACCGTTTCCCAGCACCCAAGAGCACTGGGCGGGTGACAAGTGAGGAGAGTGAGGATGATGCCACAGATGATCCCCGCAAGTTAGATTGCCATTATGCAACACGACGACCACATCCCCAGGCAGTAAGTGACAGACTGAGACCCATCCTGCTCTGTCTACTTTGAGCTGTGTGGCTTTGATGGGAGATACTTGCCAAATGTTAAACATGGAGCTATAGGGGAATGGAGTGTTGTACCTATGCACCTGTGATAATGGCCTTCTAGTGCATAGGTTCATATATCACTCTAAGTCGTAATGTGATACGTTTGTTTTTGGCTTAACGTGATCTCTGAACCCAGCCATTATGCTTGTTCAATAACGCTTAGCACAATATGTAAATTGAGCCAATATGTCAAGCCTTTAGTCTACCTAGTCCAGTGTTTTGAAGGGCAAGAAGTGATTCTCCAAAGAAAAGAGACTCCTCCTACCTTTGAGATTAATAATCCCTTTAATTCCGTTGACCAGACCTTGAATCTTGGGGTTAACAAATACAAAGCTTCTCTGCTGTACTAATGAAATGTGGGTTGAATCCACAAAAATAAATTATTCTTGGAAATTAACAGGATAGATATGAGTTAGTCTCTCTTTTTCAGAAGCTGGAGAACTAGAGGATAGAATGAATAGCATCCTTGGTATAAACTGTATCTCCTGCTTGTCATTGTAGAATTAGAGTGCATGCTCTTTCCATGATTTTGAGTTCCTAACACTTTCATCCTTCCATTTACCTCTCCTCCACCACAACAGTTCTGCACTTTTGGAAGCAGATTGGTGAGCCCAGGGTGTTATGTGTTCAGTCGACGGCTGGATCGGTTCTGCTCTGCACTCAGTTCCATGCTGGAGAGACATCTTAGCTCACACATGTGGAAGTAAGTTACCCAAGGAGAATGCCAAACAAATTGGGGGAATAATTGGAATACGTTTCTGCCTTTGCACAGTCATTTACATGCACATGGGCATGCAGTGGAAGAGCAGTATGATGTCTTCATATACAGTATAAGAAGTCAATCCTAAGTCACAATAGAATAGAGTCTTGCATATTTCTCAAAACAAGTCCTAATTTATTTATTTACATAGTTTGTATCACACCCAATTCAACAAACTCTTGAGTGGCTCACATAAAATTGTATTCCTAAATTTGTACTTTTAAAAGGGATTTAGCATCATCATCAAACACTAGAAATGTCTAAAGGTTGGGCCCATAATGCACAAGAAGAAGAAAAACTGCAAAAACTGCAAAAACAGCACAGACCCTCCTTGTACCTGAAAATTCAATTATATCTATGTATTCTTTTCTTTTTTAAACTACTAAGTTTTCTACATAATTACATGTTAAAGACATATAACAGTTACAATGAAACAGCTTAGATAAAAAGCAGAGTAAAACCAGTAACAATATATAACTAAGGAAAAATAAATTTAAAAAAATACCAAGGATAAAACAGTGCAAAGATTAAGACGCATCAAAAACAATTGTTAGAAGACTGAGAAATTGTCTTTACCTAGTGCTGTCAAAAAACCCCAAGCAACAACAGCTTGGTGGATTTTCATATAGAATTGTGCCACAAGCCATTAATTCAGCTTATTAATTCAGACTGACAATCTTATACTCTGTCATCGAGAGAGTGTTATCATCTTTGATGAGAGTTTTTCATTTTCATTCCAAGCAAGACTGGAATTTTTAAAATTGTGTATTTGTTGTATTTTACAGTTATGTATCTCTTTGACAGAAGTGGTATCTGGGAATAAAAAAAGATATCTGGATCCTTGGAAACAAATAGGGATCAGTTGAATATTTATTGTGTCGCAATAAGTAGGCCCACTTTTACACATCATACACGTGTTTGATAGGAGGTAGTCATGTTTGTTTAGCTTTTATTCCACTGCTTCGTCAACAATCACTCTAAGCCAGTGTCTGTAGAAACATTTGTTGAGTCTCTGCTGTTTGGGGGGGGGGGGATTTTCTCCAGTAGATGGCACTGGATTACCAAGTTTCATGGTGTCTCCTTCATAGACAGAAAACCTATCTGAATATGGGTGAGTCTAGCAGGGGAAGAGGTTGAGAGACAATGGAGAGGATACATGTATTTGAAGGCATCTGCTCTTGTAAAGACCTTTAGAATTTGACAGTAAATAAGGACAAAAAAAAGAAAAAGAAAAAAGGTTTTGAATCTGAAGGAGAACAGAGAGATTCTGTATAATTTTGGAAATACGAAAAAACCAGAGCACAATGATCCATACTGACATCTGGGCTGAATAATTGAAAGCTGGTATGTTAAACAAGCTTTGCTTCTTAACTCTTTGTTTTCTTGCTTTGACTCACCCAGAAGGATTCCTCCAGCTGCTGATCATCCAATTTCCACCACACCATCCCCAATGCTTTTGGGCTTCTCTACATCCAATACACCCCCAAATTACAATTCCTCCCTGGTTTGCAGCCTTCCCCACAATACCCCGGGCAGGACCTCTGTATCTTGGGCAACTTCGGTGACCATGACATCCAGGGACAGCTGTCACCACCATGGTGTGAACTATGCAGTTGGTTCGCCCCATGCCGCAGCTGCCTGTAGCCAGTCAGACTGCATGGGTGGAAGCCAGTCCATCACCTCCCCCCTCCCAGCCAATACCCCATCACCATCGTTCAGCAAGTTGCCTTCGAACAAGGCCAGCAAGTCCTCCAAAGCCAAGGAGATGGCTGGCAACGTGGAGCCAGAAGCCTTAGCTCGGAAGCGCAAGCAATCTCCCAGTGCCCCTGCTAGCCCACCATACAAACAAACTTGTTTCCTAGATCTGGGCAAGAACAAGGCAGCTGGCTGCCAGGTGTCCCATCCATCTGCCAAGGCTAAGACATCTGGGGTGGCTTCCTCCAACCTTTCCCTGAATGGGACAGTCTCTTCGGGGGCCAGAATCAAGAGGGTCAACCATCTGGATTGCAGGGCACCTAGCCACATGCCAGTCAAATCCTCATCACTGGAGAACCAGGGCTCCTCACTGAATGGTCCAAAAACACTGCTGACCAACTGCATCTCTGACGAAGAGGCCAAGAGACGCAAGAATTCAGCCACCTACTGTAGGCCGGTGAAGACCAAGCACTCACCCTCACCCATGCCTTCTTGTTCCTCCTCTGATTTGGGTGGCTCAGTCAGAAGGAAGAAGCCAGTTGTCTCCTTTGAGGAGAAGCAGAACACAATGAAGGTAAGTTCCTGTTTTGGGCATCATAAGAGTATGGCTGAATTTTCTTCCACCTTCGAAGAGCTGTACTGGCTTTCTTTTTGCCTTCATCAACTTTGTGTTGCAAACTCTGCATTCTGCCATTATAAGGTTGACTACTTCATAAGTGTAAACTGGTATAACGTGTCAAAACAAATAAAATCAATATTAAAGTAGGTAGCATCACATACATTCCATTCAGTTTCTGCTATAGTGCTGTTTGAAGTATTCAAATGTGGTGTTTTCTTAGGTGTGTTTGCATTTGTTACATGTTTGAAAAATAATGCAGCAAAATTTAACACCGATGAATAGTCACCATTTCAAGCTTGTATTCTTTATTAGTATAGCAAGCTTTATTTAGTGGATTAGCCAAATGAACCATGAAATGATCAACTGATGAGGTCAATTTTTTGAGAAATAAGGGCATGTGATGGATAAATTTGTATTTATTTTTATTTTCTCACGGTAAGAATAGGATTTTTAAGCAATGTTCTTTTTTGGTTTTCTAATGCTGAAGTGTTTTTAAAATTCCTGTACCACTCAATAGCAAATATTTCTGAACATTTTTTTTAATTTAAAAAGGAATTCAGCAATGTTGATAGATTAAGTCAATTTACAATCACTGAAAAGTCAAATGATCACAGAAACTAATTTTATTGCTGGGGAAGTCTATTTCTTATCAAAGGCTCAGGAGGGCTGTTTATTTTGAATAATAAATAAATGCTGGGGAAGGCTGTTGTAGTAGCTGCTATTCGGAATACTAGCTTTCAAGCCACATGAAACTGTGTTTTATTTCTGCACAAGTTGGAAGGACAGAAGACAGAAACATAATGGCTGAAATCACAAATTGCGCTAAGTTTTAGTGTACTTTAGTTCTGGTTCAACCATAGTTATTTGTAAACCACAGTTTATGGCTTGGCATCATGTATTCAATAACCATGGTTAAAACAAACCTGGGCTTAATGTGATGCACGAACCTAGCATTCCCACCTTTCTTATTCTGCTCTTTTTAGTTTTATGCATGCTTTAGCATGTGCTAAAGTTCCAGTCCTGTTTCTTAACAGGATTGCTTGACCATAAGAGCTGTACAAGAAGTAGCAATTCACAAATGCAGTTTTTCCATCATATGAGATGAAAGCAGCTTCACCTGCTGAATGTTCTTCTGTTAAGTTGCTGTCATCCCGGGGGATGGGGTGGGGGCAAAATGGCAGCTAAGAGCTGCCATATATTTATTATTTATTATTATTATTAATAATAAATTAATAATTAATAGTTATTAATAATTATTAATAATTGTATATTGTATTTATACTTTATCCTTCTTGTTTTAATAAATTATCTTCTTGTAAACCACCCAGAGTCCCTCCCGAGGAGGGAGATGGGTGGTGATAGAAATTTGATGAATGAATGAATGAATGAATGAACGAACGAACGAACGAATGAATGCGCTTTGAAGGACAGGACATATTTAAGTAGGAACTTAAATATATTGGAATAGTCAGATTTTGATCAAGAAGACCAGGTTATGCAATTCCCTGGAAACATAATTGAAGAAAGGAGACTGCACAAAACATTAGAAATGGACCTTTAATTTATAGACTGTATTTGTGTCTCCAGTATAATTCGTATCTCATAAGAACTTGCTGAAATCAAGCCTCTGAACACACTGATAGATGTTAGTGCAATGCTGCAAATTAGTTAAATTTATCTTAAAATGAGCTGAGTGGAATGGGGAATGAAACCCCAGCTAATGATCAGCAGCCTCTTTGATGTTTCTGTTTCTGCCAGGCACACCTCTCTTTTCTGCACCTCAAACTAAAAGTTTCCTTTTGGGAGAAAGAGAGCTGAGAATTCAAGACATCCAAATTCAGACTAGTATTGGAAGTTTTATGGCAGGGTGTGAGCAAAACTGTGCTTGGTTCTCCCAGTATGAACAAAAAATAGTTTCTGCTTCTAAAACTTTTTACAAAAGGCCAACAGATTGTAGGTATCTTGAAATTAAAACTGGCAATGATACTTAGATTAATCTTACCTTCAGATAACTGATTTGAGGCAATGCTGGTATTGACTTTAAAAGTATGAAGGATCTGCACATTCCTTATTGTCGGAATCAGAAATTTGAGGGTCCAAATCCAACCCTCTGCTTGGTACCCACCAGCCACAGTTCCCAGCTGCTGAATTATATATGTATTTAGTAAATGTATTACACCACCACTGCAGTTATATTTCGTTGTGTTGAAACAGTGCCCAGCTGCCAACTCAGAAAGCGGTAGGGTTTCTTTCTGCCTTGCATTAGTTTGTTTCATTTGTCATGGAAATTTGAACTAAATCCAGTAGAGATTTCATTTTAAAACGTTGTTCCTGAAAAATGAGACTGCAGTTGCTGTGATAGGTCCTGATGTTCTGTGAGTGGGATTCCAGCCACTAGTGACTTGGAGGTACAGTATATATCAATCAGAGGAACATCTGCACAGGTCCCCAGGCTCCTTCTGGATTGCAGTATTACAGTTAAACACATATACATACTGTACACTCAGAATTTCGTATATACTCAACATTTCCTCTCCATTCAATTTGAAGTCCCCCTTAGTTAAGCAAGTGGGCACCAAAAAATGTATTGTACCACTATGCAATTCTATCTTTCAAATGTCTTTGCAGCCACATGGGAGAATCTATGTGGAAATAGCCGATTGCTTGCTGGACTATGATATGAGCCTCTGTTTTTGCGTCACCTTGGATTACTATGAACCTCTAATTATGGACAGCAAGGGAGCAATTCCTTACTATACTATAGTCCAATTTATGCACTTGCTGCAGAGAGGTGAATGGGGAGCATGTATTTGAAACTTGATCCAACTTTTTTCAGGTAGAGATCCTTGTTTAGATGATGCTCTGCCAACATATACAAAGTCCATTTCACTTTCATGAAAGGTTATTAATTAATAGATAGATGTATGTCCTGTTGTGATAGGCACTTTTTTCTGTAATTGGTATGACATGAGCTGCCATATTCTGCATTGACACGGTCTTCTTTCTTCTCTTTACAGTCAAAAGCGCATTAACAGCAAGTGCCTGCATTCTGCAGAAGGAGCCAACTGTCTGAGAACTCTGTCCCTGGGTCCAATTCGAAGCCTCTTTGCTTTTTATAACTTTATAGTATTTTTTTAAAGAAAAAAAATTCCTCTAAAATACCTGAAGAGACTGCTATTGTTCTTTTTTTGGTGTGGTGGTGGTTTTGCTTAGAGAAATAAATAAATAAATAAATAAATAAATAACAAAGTGGAAGGGATGGGGGAAGAGAGACAAAAACTGAATCAAAGGACACTGACAAAAATGCAGTATCCCTTTCACAGCTCCTGTATACAATTCCAGAAGGGGTAGCAGAAGCAGTGGCCCCATACAAAAATTAGGATTACAGGCTTTGGCAGGGGATGCTAATATTTTGGCATCTTCCTGGGTGCGTCAGCGGTTATTAATACAACTTGGCAGATGATAATGCTATTGGCAAATGCCCATTTCCTTGCTTTGCTCACCTCTGCTGTGGTTCCTGTGCTAGACGATTGTCACTCCGGCTTACCTTGATCATCCTTTCCTCCCTCTGCTTCTAACTGTACCTTGACCAAGCCCTTTTCTCTCTCTCTGCCTCCAAGTGCTACTTGCTTTTAAAGCAGAGACAGAAGCCATGTTTCTCGTATAGCATATACAAGATTGATATATCAGTGCAGTAACGACTGAAAGCACCATTTTCATCCCTATTCTTGGTTTGAAAACACAAAGGTATTTTAGATGAGAAAAAAGGCAGTGTTGCTCTGCTCCTTCTCTAATGTTAAAAGGCTGTTGTTGTTCAGTCGTTTAGTCGTGTCCGACTCTTCGTGACCCCATGGACCATAGCACGCCAGGCCTTCCTGTCCTCCACTGCCTCCCGGAGTTTACTCAAATTCATGTTCGTTACATCGGTGATGCTATCTAACCATCTCATCCTCTGCCGTCCCCTTCTCCTTTTGCCTTCAGTCTTTCCCAGCATCAGGGTCTTTTCCAGTGAGTCCTCTCTTCGCGTTAGGTGGCCAAAGTATTTGAGCTTCAGCTTCAGTATCCTACTGGCTCTTAAGTCTTGAAGATGAAAAGGAAAAAGCAGGGTGGGGAGCCGGGATGAGAGTGCATACGGCAAGTAATTCAGGCAGTAGCCATAGAAAGATTTTATTCTCCACCAAGTACATAAATACACAAGGATTGTTTTTATGCAAATTAAACCAGATGTTTGCTTTAGTGGAGTTTTTCCATGGCACTTAACTTACAATTTTGTTAATCCTTCAATCTTTGTATTCCAGGTTTCCCCATCTAGGTTCCCTTCAGGCCTATTGAGCTTTAGCAATAAATTTAGCCAACATTGCTGGCTCCCGATAATGGAAGCTGCAGTTTGGCACATTGGGAAGGAGGCTGGTTTGAAAAATCTGGAGGATTCAGTGCCTCTGGCTGCCTCTAGAATAATGCACATTACCTGGCAAAGGAGAATCAAATGGAAATAGGGTTTTGTGAGAAAGACCAGTGAATGAAAATATACATATGGCCTCAAATGCTTTAGCTTAGCAACAAGAAGGCTGGGGCAAAACATTACAGGGATTTGCCTACGACAATGGCCTTTGCTCAACTGTAAGAGAGTCTAATTCTTGAGCTGCAGACAACCTGCATAAAAATTTGGGGAATAAATTTAATGTCATATTGAACCTGAAGTAATCAGGAGTTTCCTCCTGAGAAATCCTGGGTAAAGAAACAGTCCTTTGGTGTTTGAAGTTTTAGATACCCGAAGGCAGCCTAAATGCCAGCAAAGGTCTCTGCCTGAGAAATTAGGCAACTGGCATTAGTAGAGACAGATGGGTGAAGAGAGATGCCAAATTCCAGTGGCAAGAAATACCTGATTTTTCAGAAGTAGTGAAGGGTAGGAGATAGTGGTGGAAATGTGACTTCAGGCAGAACCAAGAAACATTGAGTACACATGAACATAAAATGCAGTTGTACATAGAAATGGCAATTTAACTGGTAATCCAGAATGCGGCTGCACGGGTAGTCATGGGTGCTATAAGATCAGCACATGTAACACCGCTACTCCGCAAGCTGCATTGGGTACCAGTTTGCTTCCGGGTCCAATTCAAGGTGTTGGTGATCACCTTTAAAGCCCTACATGGCATGGGGCCAGGGTACCTGAGGGACTGTCTCATCCCGATCACATCTACCCGCCCCACCCGGTCATGCAGGGAGGGCATGCTACGGACCCCATCAATAAAAGAATTTCATCTAGCGGGGTCCAGGAGGCGTGCCTTCTCTGCGATAGCACCCACCCTGTGGAATATCCTACTCCCAGAGGTGAGGCGGGCGCCGTCTCTCCTGGCCTTCCGGAGGTCTTTAAAGACCTGGTTCTGCCGCCTTGCTTGGGACGAAGGAGTTAATAGTTCCTCCTGGGGGTGGTTAGCTTAGTAATACCCTCCTTTTAAAATGTCACCATCCTCTGGATTTTTTCTATTTATTATTATATTGTATTTTAAGATTTATAGGTTTTTAATTTTAATATTATTATTGTAAACCGCCCAGAGTCTACTGCTGTAGAGATGGGCGGTGATAAATTTGACAAATAAATAATAAATAAATTATCCGGTAAGAAAACTCCAGGATAATTCCAATTCTCCTTGGAACTTGCAACCTCTTCCTTAAAAGGTGTGATTTGAAGAGAGGAGGCATTGTGGATATTCAAGAGGGAGTGACCTCACCTTAACTCCAAGCCATGGTTGGCTGGGTTCACAGAATGTCATTGTACTAAACCATAGATCATGGTTTACGATCTGATTGACACATCGCCCTCTTCAAGGTATGATTTTAGAGAGTGGGTGTAACCCAAACCAATTCACCATATTTTAGCCTGACGTGCCACGGAACGCCAGAATACTGATCTGAGTAAAGCATGCTTAACTACGGGCAAGCGGGTCCTGAGGACGTAGCCTGTGGACGGCGGCAGCGGGCATTAGGTTCAGATTCCCTCGCTCGATTCTCGACCATTTCTCCACACGCGTTAGGGCTGAAAGACTACTCGGGCCTGGTGATTTCCAATCAAACCACCTGAATCCTTAAAAAGAAGGCAGGAAGCTTTGTTGGCTGTCGCGTAAGAAGGGAAAGGGAGTGGGAGCTAACGACACCTGCCCGCCAGCGTCTCTCAGGTTCCCTCGCCCGGGAAGACCTCCTAGCCTTTTCTCCCGGGCTACGCCCCCTCCCAACAGGTGCTTGTGCGTTGCAGCCGGCTGCAAACCACACCCAGCGCTTCCCTTCCTAGAATAAACGCCGGAGGAGAAGGAGGGGGAGGAAGTCTTCGTAATGTCGGACGCCCCCGCGGGGTGCCGTGCGTTTGTTTGGCTCCGGCGCGGCTGCGGGGCCCTGGCCCACTTAGCGGCTTTGGGGATGACTGCTTTCCTGCTGCTGCTCTCCAGGCCTGGCACTAGTGAGTGGCACCTTTTCTTCCGGTTGCTCTCAGCACCACGGTAGTCCCGCTGGGGACTCTTTCCTGGAAGCCGCAGATATTCCCCTTTTCCCCAAAAGGAATCGGCTGCGCGAGGCTCTTCTCCCGCGCCTCTGGGTTGTCCTGGAGTAGCCTCTCCATTCTTTGGTCGCTCTTGGGGGCAGTTGGTTCACGAGCCTCACGACATGGCAGCGGGAGAGCCTGCTATAGCGTGGCTGAATGACTTAGCCTCAACTTGTATTATTCATATGTGCTTCAAAGAGTTTAAGAATTGTGTTAAGCAGCAAATGTCAGGCTGGCAGATAGCGTCAGATCGGTGGGACAAACCAGAAATCAGAAAAAATGTCCCTAAAGCAGTGGGAGCTAATTATACGGTAAGCGAGAGAGTTATAAGGGTGATGGGTAAGCATTTGTTAGCTAAGAAGCTTAACAATGGAGAAAACCTGTGAAAATCTGTCTACACCATATAGCCCAAGCAAGAGGCTTCTTTGTGAACATCGCTGCATGTTCATTATTATTTTTTTCTTCTCCAGGTGCTGGTATTGGTTTTTAGTTCATCTATTTTTGCTTTATGCTTTGGTGAGAAAGAGTGGAATGAATTAAACGACAGTGTATAAAAATAGCTGGTAAGCATAGAGAGAATTCTCCATAGCTTAGCTTAACCGGATTTTGCTTCTCTTGCCCCACCCTGCATGTAGATGGGAAAGGAAGCCTTTTTAAACATTATATTAAAATACCAATATCTTATAAAAGAGAAATAGCAATTAAGCAGTCTTGGGGATATGTTCCTCTGCACTTGTCCAAGCGAGTAAAAAAGAGGATATCCAACTACACAGTTACACGTAGTAGACTTTAGGGGGAAAATAGTGTTTGAAATGTACTTCCATTTTTCCCTATGTTAATTACCTGGAAGTAGAGTATAGCATTTTTTCAAGTACAGGTGATACTGATGCTGTGCAGTGCCTTGCTCTCTGAACTAGGGAAACGGAGAAGGGGGACTCTTCTTATGAGTGGTAGGTAGTGAGTATTACAATTAGCAAAATATAAGTATTATGGCATGGAAGGAAAGAGTATTACAGGACAACTGTTCCATATTAAATTTTTTGATTGCCTATTTGTCTAATAGAATTGGAATCCCATGGTGCATTACAGCTAGATGATGTTTGGGAATTACGGGAGTTGAAGGGCAAGATAATAAGTTGAATTTAATGGATGGTTGACCATTTAGATTACTTGCTATTCCAATAGAGTGACAACTGGCAAGTGCAAAGGGAGTCATTCAAGAAGTTCATCCAAAGCAAGAAAGGTAGAGCACAAACATGTTAATAGGTTAATGATACTGTATAAGGTGGACTCCTTGGTGCTCTCTGAGACTTGTTTTCTTGCAGACGTTTCATTGCCAGACTAGGCAACATCTTCAGTGTGAAAAGGGAGTGCGACTTGCTCTCTGTTTATATATTCATAAGAGACAATAGAAAAGCCAAAAGACCAGAACACCACCTTGCCAGCAATCAATACCCAGATATGCAAAGATTAACACCAGGATTAGCACCAGAAGAACAATCAAACAGCACAATATACCCTAATCAAGGCACTATTAACTCAGTCAATCAACCAAGCAGCAACAGCCCACTCAAGGAACTCCTAAGGGGAGAACAACACCTCCACCAACACAAGCAGGACAAGCCATGGTATATAAACAGAGCAAGTCCCACTCCCTTTTCGCACTGAAGATGTTGCCTAGTCTGGCAATGAAACTTCTGCAAGAAAACAACAAGGCTCAGAGAGCACCAAGGACTCCATAGTTCAACCCTGAGCTACAAATATTCTCTTCAATTGGTACTGTATAAGATATTGGTTTGTTATTCAGTGTCCTGTGTGGATGCAGCTCTTATCTGTAGCAATTTAACTATCCAAAACTAAGTAAGGTCTAATTGTTTTAAGTATTGCATAATTACTGACTTCATCTGAACCAAACATTAGTAGCTTTCTCCAGATTGGAACCATACATTTTTGTGCTGTATGAGTTGTTTAAGGTGCTGGGCTAGAAACCAGGAGTCTGTGAGTTCTAGTCCCACCTTAGGCATGAAAGCTGCTGGGTGACCTTGGGCCAGTCACACACACTCAGCCCAACTCACCCCTCAGGATTGTTGTTGTGGGGAAAATAGGAGGAGGAAGGAGTATTAGGTATGTTTGCCGCCTTGCGTTATTTATAAAAATAATAAAGGGGGGATAAAAATTAAATAAACAATTTCTATACTATTGCCAAGAAAATAAATGGACTTATTCATGTAAGTTACCAGGTGCCCAGTTCCATCACAGCAACATGGTAGCTTCTACTTTTTTTTTAAATGGCTATCCTTGGTTTCAAAAACAAATTAAGAGGTTTTATACAGAAACAGATGAGCAGCACTTAATTTGTGTTGAGAGTGTTTCTGCCATTATAAAATCAAACCTTGGAACCTAATAAACTTGGTTTAAGCACATATCTATTCAATAAATCCTATTTTGTTTGTCTAAAATTAGGTAATCAAACAGGTTTTATATTTATGTTTTCAAGTGTGCCAGGTGCACGCTGTGCTCATAATTTTGCATAGTATGCACTCTAAATCTGTTTCATTATCTGCAGTTCCTTAGAGATTACAATTGCTTTTTATGATGTATGGTGTTCTTAGCCTCTTCCAGTCTAGAATGGTGTTTATCTGTTGTTACAACTGCTGGAAAGATGTCTTATTTTAAAACATGACAGTTCTATAGTATATAACAGATGTTTCTTATTTCAGAATCCAACTCCGTCAGTGAATTTCATAGAACAGACACTACAGCTCTGTAGTTGCTGGATTGTTTCTTTTTGTGTAGAGCCACTTGTGTATGAAAGCTTTCTTACATTTGTAATAACCAGGCATGATTCAGCCAGAGTTGAGCACTTTTAAGGGGGAGAGATTTCTATTAGGTTTAACACGGTTAATATACTTCTCCTGAAATCAACAGGGCTACTGGGCTCAGTGTATTTCAGAGCCTGCTTAAGATTGGGAGAGGCGGCAGCACAGCAGAACGTTTCTTTTTGTGAGATCCCATTAAAGTCAGTAGCCCTGTAAATGAGAAGGTGGGGGAAACTCAGAATACTAGCATAGGATTTTGAGATTCCAATTTTGTTGAATGAAAAATATTGATTCTTTTGATTATTTCAAATACTGAACCATATTGTGGCGAAGCTCAGTTGTTTCCATGCCTCTGTGCAAAGCTCTATCATGCAGTCTATGGATTTCTACTGAAGTTTAGTTTCTCATGGAGTATTCCTGTGTGTACGGATATACAATATACAGTACCAAAAGAACTAACTGAAGCCTGCTCCTGAGATTTGGCTAACGATTGATTGAGTTAGTACATTGTGTTTGTTGAGCAAAGGATACAGTATTTCAATGTGCAGAATTCTCCCTTAAACTTTCTAACCTTCCTTCTAGACCAAGGGTCGGAAATGGCGGCTCGCGAGCCAGATCTGGCTCTTTGGCCCCTCGGCTCTGGCTCTCTCTCTCTGTCTGCCACCCGACATCCGGAAAGCCGGTCTCCGGAAGCAGAGCGAACCCTGGGGAAGAAACAGACGCTGATTGGTGGAGGCTCAGAAGGAAGGACGCCTCCACCAATCAGCGCGCGCCAAAGGGGAGCAGAGAGGCGGGCTGAACAAGGTGAAGCCCGATTGGCCCTGCTACCCAGAGGCGCGAAAAAAAGACCGGCGCAGGGCCTCGCTCAGCTGCGCTGGGCTGTGAAGCTGGATGAGCCGCCGGACCTGGAGCGCTTCTGCACGCAGCTGAGCGAGGCCCCGCGCCGGTCTTTTTGGAGCGCTTCTGCGCGCAGCTGAGTGAGGCCCCGCGCCGGTCTTTTTGGAGCGCATTTCCACAGCCCAGTGCTCAGCTGCGCGTGGAAGCGCTCCAAAAAGACCAGCGCGGGGCCTCGTTCAGCTGCGCGCGGAAGCGCTCCAGGTCCGGCGGCTCGTCCAGCTTCACAGCCCAGCGCCAGCGCCAACCCCGCCCCCTTCCGCACGATTGGCCCCCACCCACAAACCCCGCCCCCTTCCATGCGATTGGCCCCTGCCCGCAAACCCCGCCCCCTTCCACGCGATTGGCCCCCGCCCGCAAACCCCGCCCCCTGGCTCTCGAGCATTTCAAAATGTGCACGAGCATGTCAAAATGGCTCCCGACATAAAAAGTTTGCCGACCCCTGTTCTAGACCTATTCTACTGATTTTGTTCTAAATCTGATTTTTGTTAAAGTGATCATCGTAGATAGAGCTATGTGTTGGAGAGCGATCCATATAACAATACTAAAGGTAAAGGTTCCCCCGCACAGTCGTGTCTGACTCTAGGGGCCGGTGCTCATCTCCGTTTGTTAGCCCAAGAGCCAGCGTTGTCCGAAGACAATACTATGTAGCCCTAAATCTCTTTTTCTAACTATCAGACTCATGGTCCTCTCCAATGGTGGTTGCAACTTAATGTTGACAATTTGATTACCAAAAATTGACATGGCTACCCTACCATTTTAAGAGGAGAAACACAGTAGTGTGAACCTTGAAATATACTTAATACAGTACAGGTTTTATACTTAATACAGCTCCCCCTCCCCATTACAGAAGAAAAAAGAAAATCCAGGACTGAACAAGATGTGTGATCTAACCCAGACAGACTCTTTTGGTTCGTCATCCCACCCTTTGCAATCTTATCCCTGTGATTGTGATTTGTGAATTGTATAATTAAATGTATATATATGCTTGTAAGCCGCCTAGAGTCCTCCATTAGTGAGTGGATAGGCGGGGTTTAAATACCACAATAAATAAATAAAAAATCCCTCCCCCTTCAGCCACTGGGTACCAAAAAGTTGCTGAGCACTGTTATATAGCCTAGAAATTTTAGAAGTCTTGGAACAGTTTCCCCAAAACTTTTAGAAAAAATCTGAGAAATCACTACGCCATAGAAAACCCACTGAAGATTAAACGTGCCCAGTGGCTCTGGAATGTATTCATTGGAAGTCGGGAAACCAGGGCAGGTGTCCAATGGAATGCCTCCAGTCCTGAACCTAGGGATTCTATTTCCACTGCAATTTTTTGGCTTCTAGTATGCATTTTCAGTTGGTAGAGGATTTGGCACAGAGCTGTGGTTCCTTACCCTTCCCCCAATTCCCTGCACAAATTGAAAATGTATTCTGGTATGAGAGGCACATTTTTGTGAAGGTAACACCAGAAGATCCTTTCAATTTCTGGAATTCTTAGCTCTACTAAAAAAAAAACCCAAAACCCTGCAGTTGCTGTGAGACTACTTTTGTGATCTGCCACAAGGCAGTGGGTCATAGATGATGTTTCAGTGAGAGATAGATTGACCCAAAAATCCTAAGAGCGCTGGTTTGGTGTAGTGGTAAGGCACCAGACTAGAAACCGGGAGACTGTGAGTTCTAGTCCCGCCTTAGGTACAAACCTAGCTGGGTGACTGGGCCAGTCACACCCTCTCAGCCCTAGGAAGCAGGCAGTGGCAAACCACTTCTGAAATCTTGCCAAGAAAACAGCAGAGACTTGTCCAGGCAGTTGCCAGGAATCAACGCTGACTTGAAGGCACACACGGACACCAAAAAGCCTAAGTGATGGGTGGAGATGACTTAAACCAACTTGACAAGGAGAGGGGACTTTGAGATCTGCACATTTTTGTGGGCGTATTCCCATATTCTGCTTGGCCTGGCATGAAGATACCTAACTAAGCATGCGTTAAGAACATTGAATGCCCCACACATCAACCTGCCCCCTGGCCATTGTGAAAGCAGCCTCCACCCATCTTTCCTTGTTCCGTGTCAAAAGCCGTGCTTATTGACTTTTGCCAGCACAAATTGGGCTGAGCAGTGAATCGTTTTGAAGTAAGGTTTGGGCCCTGTCCTGTCAAGTTGGCCACTAGAGCCCAATGTAGGAATACATGCCCTATCATCCCAGGCCACTGATGTTTAAAGCCATTCACTGGCAGCAAGAAATCTGTGCTATCCAAGTCTGCCCCCAAAAATCTCTTACACTTCAGTTGCCCACCTGTACATGACAGGAATGGGAAGTAAATTTGGGGGTTGCCAGAAGAGCTACTTTCTCTACTTTCCTTCTCACAGGTGAAGACTGCTGAATAGGTGTCAATAGCTCCCTGCTCCAGGTTTTGGCTCATGAGTACCAAATATGTTTGGTAGTCTTCAGGCTGAAGCCTCATGTGGCAGCTGTACCATGGGAGGGAAGTAAGGCCTCTGTAGTACAGCTTCAAAAGCTGGGGCAGCCATTCTGGACATATTTCCAGAGGGCTTTAGGAAGACCCCTAGAGAGGTGCATAAATGTAATGGGCTGTAAGGGTGACCTTGAGGAACTGGAGGAAGAGCCACAACCAAGACAACAGCCAGCCAAAAGAAAAGCAGAAATGCAATTTGAGAAAGCATCTCAGGCTTGACCCTCCCTAGTTCTCTTGCGGATAAAAGGAGGGAGGGGGGAGGCGCATTCAGACTTGCAAGATTCTGTTACTATAACCTTATAATTAAAGTATTAACATTCATAACACTCTAGTCTACCTCAAAGGGTGGACAGTAAATCGCCCCTCCCACAGCTTAGTCACTGCAGCACCCAAGCCATAGGGGGGCTCTCACACACGTAAAAGAGGAGCAGGGCTTTGATCACACGGCCACAGCTGCCATCTTGACTTTTCAGTCCTCCCCCCTGCCTCTGGATGCCCCAGGCTGGTTCAGGTAACAAGACTAATTTACAGTTCTGATTGCTATGCTTCAAGCTATAATAAGCAGGCTTATAATGATGAACAGACGATTTGAACAGTCCTTTATATGTGACAAAAAGATGGAGAAAGTGCCTGTGTGCAGGTAAATTTCTTGTGTGGTGAGGGCATTTTCTCTCTTGTACCTAACCATGGTACACAATATTGTGGCAAGATTTGGGGGCAGGGGGCGGAATTGCCCTGATTCCATGCCATTGCCCTCATCCATAAACCTTGAGTGAGACAGCAGCGGGCCATGCTTAACTGTACTGGGGTTTTCCCTCAGAAGCTGATAGCACCCAAGCAGGCTGCAAGGTATGTAAAATATGTTATGCTTTGCCACCTATTACATTGGAGGCAAAGCCAGGTCAGTAGCAAGTGGGATCAGAGTGTTGCTTATTGGCTTTGTCAGGCTGAGATGAGCAGGGCCTTTCTTCTAGACCAGTGTCTCTCAACCTTGGCAACTTTAAGATGGGTGGGCTTCAGCTCCCAGAATTCCCCAGCCAGCATGCTGGCTGGGGAATTCTGGGAGCTGAAGTCCATCCATCTTAAAGTTGCCAAGGTTGAGAAACACTATGCTATACCATAGACAGCCATTTTATTGTTACCATCCTGAAGAGCTGTGCTGGAGAGCTGTCAGAACCATGCAGTAGCCCTAGACAGCTCAATCAATAGTACTGTAAGTGCTTTAATGCTGGCTGTTACTAGTTTAGCACAAGGGTGAAATAGTGGAATGAGGATGTCCCCGTGTTAAATGCAAAATGCCTTGGCCACCTCTTGCTCTTTTCTTGTGCTGTGCTTTGGCCACATTCTCTCATATTTATTATTATTTTTTATTATCTTATTTATACCCCACCTATCCCCTCCCTAATGGAGGACTCTAGGCGGCTTACAACACCATTACATATTTAATTATACATTCAAATATATACATTACAGTGCACCGCGCGATTAGGGAGGGGGTAAGGGAACCGGCTCTTCTTTTTCAGGCATCGGAACTACAAGCCCCAGAATGCTTTGCTTTCTGATTTCTCGGTTAAAGACAACGATGTGTGGCACTTTGGCCTGGTTGGCCCAAGAACAAAAGGATGATGATGGGCAACCGGGCAGCACTTGCTTGGATTCACACATCTGATGGGGTAGTTTTAGAACAGTTGGGCTGAATGCATCAAGTGTGGGCGATTAAGAAGACCAGCTGGATGCATAATCAGAGGCAGTGGTGGAAATTCAGGGAAGGAGGACTGTCTGGACCCCAATTACATCCAGCACTCTCTCCCCCCAGGTGTAAAAGTAGCACATGCCCTTGCAGCTTTAGCAAAATATGAGGCCTGGGAATTGTGGTAACCAATAATACCTGCAGGTATGCACACCTGGAAAAGTGTTCCAGATGTGCCTCTTTTACATCAGCATGTACAAAATAAGGGTTGGGTTTGCAAATTATTGTCAGAACCAGTTGTTGCCTAAGTTAGGTAATTCCCCTGGCTACCATAGAACTGGGTGTTAATGGGGGTCAAGAACGAATCTAGAGTTGACATACATAATCCTACTGCTCAATATGTCCTATTCCTGATGCAGTGCCTTGATTGGCAGATGTTTTTGCCAGCAGCTATTGACGTGCAAAAGAGGGGATTGCAAAGCTGGAAGATTGAACTAATTGCTTTGCATACTGTGCACTACGCATGCAAAATCAGGAGAGCCCATTTGGGAGATGCAATAGAGGCAGGATAGGGATTGGCAATGAGGGTAGAACATTTCTTGATGGCTTTCTGTTGTCTAAAGGATGGGTGAATAGCACTTGAACTTAGTAGGAAAAGACTCTGTGTGAAGACTTATATAAGATTTAGAGAACTTGAAAACATTGTGGGAAAACATTAAGAGTGCAATAAAATTGAAATCTAAAAATAGTCATTTCTTCTGACAAAGGAATCCTATTCTTTCTCTTGTTTCAGGGGAACAGTGTCAAATGCTGTTGGTTGTATGCAGATGTTGAATATGGGGCTGTATATATTAAAGGCTGTTGCATCTAAAATGATTTGTATGAAAAAGAACATAAGGAATTGAGAGCTAACAACTCCATGCTATGTGAAGTACGGTTCAATTTTTAGCTCTCTAACACTCCAAATTCTATTTCCTTTAAAAATAAATACATAAATAAAATGTTTGTGGAGCAAATCTTGAAAATGTTTTAGACAGAGTTTGCTAAAAGGCTAAAAAAAGGAGTATTTAGATGGGAATGGATTCTCTTTTTAGAGAGTGGAAATGCTGTATTATGCTTGGACCCTCTGATTCTCCCCAAGCCGCCTTAGATCCTGCAATGTAGCCTACCATCCTCTCTGTCCTTGCCAAAATGTTTGAAATGCTGCAAGACAATACTGTAAATTTTATAATTGGAACAAGTTACAGTACAGTTACTGAAATCAGAGAGCATATAGTTACGGTTACACAGAGTATTCTGAGAAAGCCAGAGAAATCGGGCTGAGAATCGTAACTAAACCATAGAATTTTTCCTCGCATCATTGCAGCACTGGTGACTATGTTAGCTGCGTATGCATAGGCTGTCATCCAGAGCCCTCCATAAGTAAGATACAAAGGTGTTCCTCACTTGTTTGACTGCAGCCACAAATTTATCATACATTTATTTATTTAAATGATCTATATATCTGCCCTTGAGAAGACAGGATATCCTGGAGAAGAAGCTGATGCTAGGGAAAGTGGAAGGCAAAAGGAAGAGGGGCCGACCAAGGGCAAGATGGATGGATGATATTCTTGAGGTGACGGACTCAACCGTGGGGGAGCTGGGGATGGTGACAGCCGACAGGAAGCTCTGGCGTGGGCTGGTCCATGAAGTCACGAAGAGTCGAAAATGACTGAACGAATAAACAAGAAAAATATATCTGCCCTACTCAGCACATGACTCAGGGTTGCAAACATCAATACTAATAATGAATCATAACCAGATAACAAAACAAAGTATAAAAATATAATTAGAAACAGCAGCATACAAGCACATAAGATCAGACTTCCTCTGTTATGGTTTGCTGGCGTCATATTGGCTGGTGAAGTCAGGTTTATTTTTAGATTGCTTAGCCAAAGCTGAATAGTGTTCCCTTTTTTCTCTTCCTTCCAGGTTTATTTTCTTGGCATCCGGTGTTCATGTCAATTGCAGTAAGTTGTTCTCTCCTTATTCAATATATCCCAGGACTGTTGTTCATTTTTGATAGGCTTTACTTACGAAAAACTGAGCATCAACACTCAGGCTGCAGACAGGTTACCTTTTAGAGAAGCAGAAAGTCCTTTTGTCCTTCTTTTGCAGATGACAGTACACATCCGACACGTACACCTCTCTAGGCGTGTGTGTTTTCATTGTGCCAGTATCCCAGGCACCTGTTGAATAATACTTGTATCATCCAACAAGGACAGCATAATCGTATCTGGTGTGGTTTGCCTGACGAATCTTAAAACATTTTCTGTCCTGTAAAGACTGAGCATTTAACTGCTGAAGCAGAATTGTGATTGTGGTTTTTTTTTTTTTTTTTAAAGAAAGCTTTGCCATTACTTTTTGTCTCTTCAGATCCTTTCTCTTTAAAATTCAGCATTTTAAATTATGTATGTCCTCCCCCTAGATTACCTCCCTGCCCCAATAAGTTTGTACAGTGGTGATAGATAGCATTAACATTTATAAACGGAGAGGTCTGAGAGTTACCAGTCAAAAGATTTTCTGTAGTAGGAAGCTCTTGGGAAAACGGTTTCTGCAGCCCAACTCTTTGCTGTTAAGGCCACCAGTTTATTAAATGTATGGGGAATATTTGTGTTAACTCTAATTAGTTAAAATTAAATCAAATATACAGTAGTTGAAGGTGTGGTGGCTCAGCGGGTAAGATGCCAGGCTTTTCGATCGGAAGATCGCAAGTTTGGAGGTTCGAATCCCTAGCCCCGCGTGATGGAGTGAGCTCCCGCACTAGCCTCAGCTCTTGCCAACCTAGCAATTCAAAAGCATGCAAATGCAAGTAGATGAATAGGTACCACTTCGGTGGGTAGGTAACAGTGTTCCGCACGCGTCATGCCGGCCACATGACTGTGGAAGCGTCTTCGGACAACGCTGGCTCTTTGGCTAACAAATGGAGATGAGCACCGGCCCCTAGAGTCGGACATGACTGCACAACTGTGTGGGGGGAACCTTTACCTTTTTTTATACAGTAGTTGATAGTACTATCTATTTTTTTCTCCTGGCTTTTGCCCAGCACCCCTTTCAAAGCCCAAATGTTACCTTTGAAGCCCAAACTGCGTTGCATGTCTGACTGAGGCCCAAACTGCAGATCACCCAGAGGGGGAGTGTAAGAGAAAGGGAAGGTGATGTTCCACTTTCTCCTGCTTCTGCTTGCATGCTAGGAGGGCTGGTAAACAGGCAATGACAGCATAGAACAACAGAGAAGGAATACTTACTGCCAGGTCAGCAATGGTTCCGTTCCCTCCAACTGGTTTCAGCAGATGCTCATTAAGACCACAATCCCAGAACTTAAGTCAGTTTACTGAGCACCACCCCCAGTCTAACCAAAAGTTGGTCAGTGCCCAGCTAGGTAGAAGTACTTGCCTGCCCTTAAGCAGGGACAGACCTGGTTAGTGCTTGGATAGGAGGTGACTAGGAAGTCGCATCACTGTAGACTAGGTTAGGAAGTTAAACAAAAAAAAATCAGGAAAAAAGGCAATAGCCAACCATTGCATATAAGTGCCCAGAAAACTACATAGGCATATCTATGAAATCACCAGGAGTTGAGCTCGACTTGAAGGACACTCACCCTTATTCTCCATTTAAGTAGTATTTTTTTTCTCATGTCACTACAGGCCAATTAAAGGTTTAACTACTTTTAAACCTTTATAGCGCACCCCACCCTTGACTGCACATTGAAAACATGCACCAGGGAAGATTAGGCTGAACCTGACATGCCCATTATGTATGTGTGGGGAGTGTACTAGAAGTTGAACCATCGCTGTTAGCTGTCCCAAAGACTGCAGATAGAATAGTAGGTTTAGACCTTCAGTCTAAACCTTCAGTCTAAACCAGGGCTTTCCAAAGTGCCGCCACTGGCGACACACGAGCGGCGGTGCGGCCGCGGCGGCGACACAGGAGAGCATGCGGCGGCGCGCGCATGCACGGCAGCGGCGCGGGGGGGCATGCAGCGGCATGGGGGGGCGTGCGGCGGCGGCCGCTGCCACCATGCACGCGCGTGCCGCCGCTTCCGGGTGGTGTGGCGACACACTTTTGTGTCGCGACACACAGTTTGGAAAGCTCTGGTCTAAACGGTACAGTTCAGGAAAAACTCTTCCCCCCCCCCCCCCCCAGGTTTTGACTTTGCCTGTGACTGTTAAGCCGGAGCAGCTGCCTTGTTGCTAATGGGTTCCTCTCTTCTCAGTTCTGCCTCTGTCTGACGGAAGCCATCCTGGTCTTTGCCCCAGAGGGCTCCCTCCTCTTCTGCTCCCACAAAGGGAAGGTGCTGCTGCATTGGACTGCGCAAATGCTGGCCCTGGTGGCTGCCACCTTGGGCTTGGCCTTCATTATCTCCAGCAAGAATCGAAGTGAGCTCCCACACTTCGTCTCCTGGCACAGCATCCTGGGTCTCCTGACATTTTTGGCCACCTGTGGGCAAGTCCTGTGTGGACTGTGCCTCCTCTTTCCACAGGTGCTAAGGATTTCGTTGATGGCTCCGCTCCGGAGGTGCCACGCTATGTATGGACTGATGGTTTACTTGCTGGCCACCTTCACTGTAGTGCTGGGCATTTGCTCTGACTGGTTTCAGGCCCAGATCAAAGGTGTGGCTTGGTATTTCTGCTTGGGATTGATCTTTTGTCCAGCCCTGATGATTGTGAACCAGATTTCTAGAACTTGTTTGTCAAAGAAGAGACAGTATGTTTGAGATGTGATCTCAGTAGGACCCCCAGGAATCAACATTTCAGTGCTATCGTTTGTGTGTTCTCTCTTTATTATGATCTTTATTACATCCATATTTGATTTCCTATGCGTTCTGCTTCTTTTGTTCTATAGCTCTGTTGGGTATGGACATGCTGGAGGGAATTACAGGAGTTGCAAATCAGCAGAGGACCCAGGCAAGGGATTATTCTCCTAGCATGCACCAATGCATGTATCCAGTTGCCCTGGAAATGTTACCGTTCTTCTTTCTAACTCATTGACCAGGTCAACCCGGATGCTTAACTGGTCCTCATGATTGAATCTACAGTGGTTTTCTGTTGAGAAGCACAGGGTTGCCAAAATAGCCAATTTGCTATCTTCTTGAATAGTAGTAAAGAGGCGCTGGAGCTTACAGCAGTATGTATTACTCTCAGTCATACAAGCCCTTCAATAAGTAGATCAGGGACCAATCTGCACTAGTTATTTTTCCCCTCAGCCCCGGTATGTAGGCTTGTTTGCTTATTGAATGATACACCCCAGTCTATTATCCTGAAGATGTGCCATTTTTTCCAGATTTCTTTTAGGACACTGCATCTGTTAACTGTGGTTTCTATCCACCTAAATTCTGTACTTCTGATCTGGTGGAATTGTAATATTACTGGGAGTGTCTTCAAAGCTGCTATAGAATATGTTGTGCAACATTATTTACCACCATCAATGTCCTTCCCCTGAAAAGTTAAAATATTTTGGCCAGGAAATATATGGTTGTTTCTTCTTTGATGAGGTTGGGGGAAATCAGCCTGATTTTCAACTGTGTAGCTCCACAAATCTTATTTTTGAAAGTATGCATGACTACACCTGGTTCCTTTAAAGAAGAGAAGCTGAAGTGTCTCGCAGCCTTCTGCCTCTTCAGTTACAGAACTATGCTTGTGCCATCTCCTCCTGTTACAACACAAAGTGTACATGGCCTTTTAAATTCCTGTGGCAATTACAATATTATTAATTAATAAGTAACCACAGGGCAATGATTACATGTGGGGGGGGGGGGAAATTCCAGCACAGCAGTGCCTCAGAAACAAAGAGGGCTGCAATATGCAATTTACTCCGTATCCATCCTCAAGCTGGAAATGTTTTGATATTTATATTTTACATTTCTAAGCTGCTCAATTCCAACAACTATATGGCTTAACATTTAAAACAGTAAAAGAAAAAATCAAAATAAAACCCCGAAAGATTGCACCATCTGGAGGAGAACAACAGCCAATTCTCTCTCCTATCCACAGAGATGAAAACAGACAAAAGGACCCACAATCACCTAACCCAAGGCCTGTTTCCATGTGAATCTTGGAAGTGGGGGAATACTATTTGAGTGGCTTTCAAGGCGTCCCCTTGTAGAGGGCATTGCAGTTCTCCAACCACAAGAAGACTAAGGCATTAGTGACCATGAGAAAGGTCTCTTGATTCAAGAAAATATGCAACTGGCATACAAGGTGAACCTGCACAAAGGCCCTCCTGGCCAAGCTACTATTTGTTCTTCAAGCAGGAGCTGTGAGTCCAGGAGGACACCCAGCTTGCACACTAGACCTGAACAGAGTAGTACAGGGTAACCCAGTCTGAACTTGTTCTTCCCCATCCAGACCTTCACAACCTCTAGGCACTGTGACATGACTTCATCATTGGGGACAAGATGTATAGGTGGGTATCATTAGCATACTGATGATGATACCTGACCCCAAACTGATGGGAGTCCTGACTCAGCAGCCTCATGTAGGTTTTAAATAGGATGGGTCAGAGCGTCAAGCCTTGTGGTACCTCACCAACAGGGTCGTTGGGTTTGACCTCTTTCTTCTTGTCAGCTCTATGAAGTATACAGATCACGAAACTGACTCCACAGGAATACTAGAATTCTATTTTATTGAGATAGTCAGACTTGCAAGATTCTGTTATTATAGTCTATATTTTCCCTTCCCTCCCTCTTATACCCCAGGGAGTCAGGAGAGAACCAGTCTGAGTCTGTCTCTAATGCTTTCCTGCTTCACAGGGATTAACACATGCTTCTGCACCTGTTGTTGTCTTAATGGCTTCTGGATGGCTTCTCCAAGGTAATCTCCATGGCTCCCTACACCACCTACCTGTTGGAGTCTGGAAGGTTAGAAAAACAGTCCAAGCAGCTAACGACAATCTTGCAGAGTCGAAGCGCCCAGAAAAGACTTGCACATACAGCTTAATTAACGTTCAGAAATAAAACAGTCTTCACACATTAGTTAGTTGAAGAAAAATAAAGATAGTTTACATTTTTATTCAGTAGATCTTGGTTACAAGCAGTTTCATGGTAGAAAGGCTTAATCATCTCCAGTCTGCATGCAAGCGAGATATTTCGGACGAGACCCACATAGCCACGTGGCCCTCCTGTGTGTACATGTGCTTAGGAAGAAGGGATGATGGAGAATGGCCCCGAAAGACCCAAGAAGGAGCAGGAAACAGGAAGTCAGGTGACCCAGCACCTCCCACAAACACAGAGATATGCTTCAGTAGAAAAGTCCTCCCCTATGTTTGTGAGACAAAGCTGAGTTGACTTCCGATAATCCTAACGCTACCAACACCAACTGAAACCAACCATAGAGAAAGGAGAACCATTGTACTATAATACCATGCCTCCCACTCCCCGCAGTAAGTCCAGAAGGACACCAAGACCTATAGTATCGAAAACTTCTAAGAGATCAAGAAGAATAATCATTCTGGTTGTACTCCCCCATCCCAGCTCTGCCACAGGTCATTCACAAACATAATGTCATCCCTGTACTATGTACCCAACTGTCCTGGGACTTTTGCTTCATCAGTACTATGGCTCCTGTACTTTTTCCATTGTTCTGCATTGCCAGACTTTTTCCTATTAGGCTTCTGTCACATATTATCTTCATTTCCTTGTCATAATGTCATTATCAGGCTAAGATAAGTTGCAGTTTTTCCACCTGTTAGAAAGTGTAGTCCCAACAAGGTACCATGTTTCTCCCAACATGTTTATATTAAGGTAGGTACCTATATTGCTTATATGTAAGTCTCTGTTCCTCAAGGAGTAAGTTTTGCAACTGTGGTCCTGCATCTTGTATCTCCCCACTCCCCCACTACTTGCAGTTGTGATTGTCATGCAGATTTTTAAAAAGGCAATTTACTTAAGATCAATGGATCAGAAACAGAAGATCTGAAGAAAATTCAAAGCCATATAGCTGATGTTCTTGTGTTCTCATATTTCTCATGTAATACAGCAATATTTTGGCAGCAAGTAAAAATTTGTTGAATATAATTCAGATATTTTGCTTTGAAGTTGAACATCTTCTATTTTCTCAGGTAATATTTTATGACTGAGGAAATCACATTATTTTATGTTTTGTTCTTATTGCATGAACGGCATACTGTATATCTCTACTGCAGCCTTCCCGAGCAGCTTGTCTTCCAGATATGCTGGGACTGTAACACCCAGAATTATAGGGGATTGGGTAGTATTATAGGAATATCTGGAAAGCACCAATTAGGGGAAGTCTACTCTATTGCCCTCGCTTGTATCTGGCAACATAGTTTGGTGTTCTGAGTTAGCATGCTGAAAACACAGCAGTGCATTTCTGATTTGCTGTAGCATTAGCCTGGCAGGACTCTGGAAATGGAAAATGGAAAGTAGATGAAGAAAAGTCTGGAAGTGTAGGTTACATTACTTTAAAACCATAGCCATTATCGTAACTGAAAATTACAAATGAACTGGAATAGGGAGAGCTTACTTTCTGGGTGCTTATTCTCCAGGAAGTTTTTGTCAGGATGGCAATGGCATCCTGCCAAAGTTAGATGGGGTTTGTAGTTATTAGGTAGATGGGGTTTGTAGTTATTAGGTAGACGGGGTTTGTAGTTATTAGGTAGACGGGGTTTGTAGTTAGTAGGCAGATGGGCAGTAATTGGTTAGCATGCTTGCAGGGCGCTAGAGATAGGCAAGGAATGTGGTAGAGAGACAGGAACCAGACTCCAAGGCCATTCAGCTGGGAGCATTAAAGGACTGACAGTTTGGAGTTATGGGAACTGAGTCGGTAGGGGAGGGTTTGGTGAGGAGGAAGTGGGAACTGGCATGTTTAAAGTTGTGATTGCGCATGCTTTTGCTCAATCTGCTCTTTGCATCAATTCTATTCACTTGTATTAATAAAAGAACTTTTTCATATCCTACCATGGCTTGTGCTAAGAGTTTCTAAATTAATATCGAAGGAGTGGATCGTCACAGTTTTAGATCACAGTATATAATAAGTCTATATTGAGGTGTGTTATGTATTAGTAGTTCTTTTCCTAGCTGCCTTGTTCTGAACCTCTGCTTTTCTTGTTTCACGCTTTCACTTGCTTAGAAATCTTAGTTTGCAATGTGATGTTTTTCTGTTTAACTTCAAGGAAACCTCTCTGAAACTGAATCTTCATATATTGACAATGTAAACCTACATAGCACCAACTCTGTTGCCCCATTTATTTGCTGGGCCACAGATGGTATGTGGGTTGGTGCGCACATGTGTAGTCGAGTGTAATGGAGTGATTCTCGGTATCTCTGTAGGAAGGAGGCTTAGAATTTGAAGGAGGCCAATCCCATGAACAGGCTTGCTTCAACAATGAATCTTGCTTCTGAGCATGTCAAGCCGCTAGGTCTGGAACGCAGAGAACCCCTACTGCTATTTATCACCAACTATTGTAGAGCTATTCTGGTATACCATCCTCGGTTGCATGTGATTGGGTGGCTATATAAATAGATTAAATAAATATTCTATAATGTCCTTCTTAATAGATTTTTGGTGATTGGAGAAATGACAAAAATAGCATTGGAAAAACATAAATTAAATAAATAATAACAATAACAATAACAATAATAATAATAATACCTCAGAAGGCAGATAGTGCCTGGACCGCTTCTCCCCAACAGACTCCAACAGCAAAAGCTTCGTGTGAAAATTAAAATGTGTGCTACTTTTAGATACAGTGTGTCTTAACCAAAGGCTAAAAATCAAGTTTACCCCAACCTGTAATCACATTGCCATTTCATAGAAGAAGGATTTGCTTTTACAGTATTCTCTCTTTCTCCCGTTCTGCATTTCTGGCTACTTTCACATGAGGCTTTTAATATGCAACCGCCTCCACCCATTCAGGGTCTGGCAGCTTTTTATTTTTTGCTGCAAATAGATTTTAAAAATTACCATTGTTAGAAATTGTTAATACAATGCACTGGCATTGGTTCAACTTGGTAATTTTGTGTGGTGGAGAAGTTCCCCTTTATCATCAGTCTCGTTTTTTTCTTTCATCCTTTTTTTCCCCCTTATTAATGCTGAGTGGTAGGGTAATCCTTTTACTTCAAAAGACCGGGGTCAGAACTGCAATTCCCCCATAACTTTTCAGGATTAGTAGTTTTGCATTTACAGTGACATACAGTACATTACCTCTCTTGCTCTGTTTATCTATCTGCATCTCCCATCTGCCTATGTTCACTTTTCCCAGAATATAAGACTATATACCCTGTAGGGATTCAGTCTTGATCACTGTTATAAAACTGTTGATTAATGAATTATATGTTGAAGGAAATATATATTTGGTTAGGAGATGATACAAAATGGGATGGAATCGTTAATAGCCCAGAAGACAGAAACAAAACTTAAAATGGTCTTGATAAGTTAGAAATATGGGCTGAATGTAATACAATTAAATTTGCCATATAAATGGAAAACCATGCACTTAGGAAACAGAGGATACCTGGCTTGGCATCAGAGTGTGTGAAAAAGATCTTGAAGGAATAGTTGATTGCAAGCTGCATAAGATCCAGCAGAATGGAGTCGCTGCAAAGGCGGCAAGCACAAATTAGCCTGCATCAACAGAAGTATAGTTTCCCAATTGTTCTACTCTGTTCTGCATTGGTCAGACACCGCTTGAGTATTGTGCCCAGTTTTGAGAATCGTAAGTTAAAAATTCAGACAAACTGGAACAAGTGTGAAGAAGGACAGTGAGGATAAATAGAGGACTGGAAGGTAAGTTCAATAAAAAGAGTTTGAAATCATTAGAAATGTGTAACTTTCAGAAGAATGATCAAGAAGGGATATGCTAAAGTTCTTCAAATACCTAAAGAGAGATCACAGACCAAAAGGCCAAGACCACAGAGTGATGGGTGTGATATAATGGGTTTAAGTTATAGGAAGACAGGTTCCCATTGAATGTTAGGAAAAGCTTCCTTGCAGAAGGAACAATTTGATAACGGAACCTACTACTTGGAGCAGAGGTGGCCTCCTTCATTGGATGGGTTCAGGCAGAGACTAGACAGCACCTCCTTGGGGATGCTTTAATCTGAATTCCAATATGGACTAGGGCAGGGCTTTCCAAAGTTTTCCCGCGTTGGTGTGTCACCGCGGGAAAACCCGGAAGTGCTGCCGTTGCGGCAGCGCGCAAAAACCCGGAAGCGCTGCTGCCGCTTTCGGGTTTTTGCGCACCGCCGTTGGTGTGTCGCTGCGGGAAAACCCGGAAGCGCTGATGATGATCAGCGCTTCCGGGTTGTGTGGCGACACACCAGACTGTGTGTGGCGACACACTTTTGTGTTGCGACACACAGTTTGGAAAGCTCTGGACTAGGGAGTTGCACTTCGGGCTAAATGGCCCTTTCCAGTTTTATGATTTTATCGTTAGATTTTATTTGCATATATGATCTAACTCTGTATTTTCTCTTTTAAACATGCATATAACAATGCTGATTCTGAGTAGAGAAATCAGCTTGATGAAGCAATTGTGAATCTCTTTCCCCTAGAAAGCAATCATTCAGTTTCTTTATATGTTGTTCTGCCTTAGCTGACCTCATGAAATGCATTATTGATTACTTCCTTGCAAATGATGGATATTGTGTTCTGTAACAGTGAAGTAAACAATGTTATAAATGGATAGGGGAGAACTGAAAGTAAAGACAGTTTGAGGTTGGTAGATCAGTATAGCTGCCATTAATGTGAATAGGTGCATTTGTTTATTAGCTAGCATTAAAATGGATTTTAAAAAAATGTGGATGCTCCTTTGCAATTCTGGAATAAAAACTAGAAAAGCAGTTATAATATAAAACCCAAACCCAAAACCCTCTATCTAGTAGCAGCCTGTTATAACTTTAAGCATAAAAAATCACAGTTACTCTTACAAAGAGTTTGAGTTTGAATGATTTAAGTGATGTTGATTTTGAAATGCTAGGATAAAAAATGCTAGGTTGATAACTGCTTCTCAAACATTTCAGAGAAACATCTTGTTAGCTGTTTACTTTGGAGTGAAGATGTGCTTTTCCTATATAGAAATAAATAATTATCACTAAACCCTGTATAGGAGCTAGTTTGGTGTAGTAGTTAAGGCATCAGGCTAGAAACCAGGAGACAGTGAGTTCTAGTCCAGCCTTAGGCACAAAGCCAGCTGGGTGACCTTGGGCCAGTCACTTTGTCTCAGCCCTAGGAAGGAGGCAATGGCAAACCACTTCCGAAAAACTTTGCCAAGAAAACGGCAGGGATTTATCCAGGCAGCCTCCGAGAATCGGACAGAATTGAATGGATTAAAAAAAACAACAACCCTATATCATTGGCTGGTTATTTGGTGTTAGCTGTGGAACAAGATGGACAGAAAACCACTTGCATCATTAGTCTATTGATCCTATATGACCAGTTTACAAAATGTGGGAGTTCTGGCAATGCCCAAATCCACTTTCCCTGACCTATTTCTTTTCAGTTGTGTTGGGGTTCAGCTCTCATAATGACATTTAGCTGGCGATTATGGAGAATGAAATCAAACTACCTAGAAAGTACCAGATTGGTCTTCCTGTTTTTTGACTGAGATGACCGTGTTAGTGTTGCTGTACCCATTAAGTTATGTTCTGGTTTCCTAACAGGGTTCATGCTTTTAAAAAATTGCTAGTAAAAACTGCCTGCACGTGAAATCGTCTTCAATCAGTAGTTGTACTGAAGCAGCTCTGGGGAAAACAGCATTTTCTCCCACCAATGACGGGCTTTTCTGTAAGCAAGGGATCCAGAGTGTATGGCAGTTTCTCCATTTCACTAACATTGTTAGCGAACAATACAACACTGATTCTGTGACATGAACATTTGGATAAGGGATGTTCATGTCACTAAACAGATTAGTCTTTTTAATTTCTGAATCCAAGAGGCCAGAAGTACCAACTAGTGCTTTATTTGCAGATTAATAATCCACAAGGGGGAGCCATTTTCAAGTCTTCCTAAAAATAAGGTGGGGGGGGAGGATCCAGTAAAATAATTTAGGGTACAGAAATTAGCCATTTTGTTTGTACTACATCCTAATGCAATTACAGTGAAATACTGTTTAATGTGGGTTAAATCTTCTTTTGTCTTGAATATTTATATTTGTTCAGCAGGTGTATTGGTACTACAAACAGTGTATTCTGTTTAATTTATAATTTACCACAAACTTCCTGAACCTGATGCTGTTCAGATATGTTGGAATACAATTCCCATTGCAACAGGAGTGGAAGACGTAGTACAATACATCTGAAAGGTTTCAAGTTTGGGAAAAGGCAGCTGATGATAATTTCACTATTGCCAGTTCAAATCACTGTTATGTTCTGTTGTTTTTATTCCAAGTAAATGTTTTTTACTTTGACCAATAAACTTGCCTCAGCAGTAATCAGTTTTCACTATGAGCAAGTTGTTACAATACAGTGAGCGAGTCTTATGAATGCCTCACTAGGGAACAAGATGAACTGGGGCTGGTTTGCCAATCACTCTCCATTTCGGCTTGTTATCCCAGCCAGTTTTGGGTGGCTAGCTGGCTGACATTACCAGGACTTTTTTTAAAATTAAAAAAAACTTTGACTATATATTTTAAATGACAGCCCAGTCAGGCTCAAGGCAACTGTACACAAAGTTGGGGAAGACTGAGCCTCACTCCAATTAATTTCACGCCTACCCCCACATGCCCACAGGGGTTGAGAAAAAAGCTCGAGAGCAGTGAAAATGCTGCAGTTTGCTGGGGGAGATGGGCGGTGGCAAAATTTGAAAAATAAATAAATAAAACTCCATTCCATGTATGTTCCTGTCTTCCGTTTCTGTTACTTGGAGGCCAAAGGGGGAAATTAACTTATGTTACCCTTGTCTAGAACCAGGCAACGTATAGAATGGAGCTACAGTATACTTCAGTTAACTAAACCTAGAAACCATGGGTACAATTTCCATCATGTGTATCTCTCTCACACACACACACACACACATACAAACACACACACACACACACACACACATTCTGTTCAATCGTGTCCAATTCTCAGACTGCCTGGACAAGTCCCTGCAGTTTTCTTGGCAAGGTTTTTTCAGAAGTGGTTTGCCATTGCCTCCTTCCTAGGGCTGAGAGAAAGTGACTGGTCCAAGGTCACCCAGTTGTGGCTAAGGTGGGACTAGAACTCACAGACTCCAGGTTTCTAGCCTGATGCCTTAACCACTACACCAAAATACACTAATATATCTCTCTTGAAAAGGCTGGGAAAAGTGGAAGGAAAGAGAAGAAGAGGGCAACAAGCAGCAAGGTGGATGGACTCAGTTACAGTGGCATTGAGTGCACCATTGGAAGACCTGAAAGACCAGGTTAGGGACAGATCATCTTGGAGAAAATCTATGTGGTTGCTAGGAGTCGAAAATGACTTGATGGCACATAATCAGTATATCATCTACATACCAAAAAAAGATAGCAAACTAACTCTAGCTTTACAGGAGTCAACCATTTTAGGTAATAATGTAACTTATTTTCAAAATGATAGTTGGAGATGGTAACTTCCAGAAAAGCAACTTAGAAGAGTCCTGCAGCCTAACTCACATTCAGTAATACATGTTCCGTGCTCAATCTCGAAGCTTTAGACCCCTCCTTCAGGTTGGACTGAAACTAAGAAAGTTGCTTTCAAAAATCTTGCCATGTTATCCATTGTTTTTATTCCTACATTGCAGCTTGGACTAACAGAAATTTATACATCAACTCTGCACTAGTTCACTGTTGTAGACGCTTTACTTCAGATGAATGAAAAAGAGTAGCTACAGTGCACCACTGTTTGTACTTGCAGGCCAGAAGTAGGGTCTTTAAAGTGTCCTCTCAGATATCCTCCAAAACCCAATTAAGCATTTAATTGCACAGAGAAGCTTCATGCTCTATTGATCTGCAAATAGATTGGAGGCTCTTTAATATTTTTTAAACAAAAGAGTACAATATGAACCCAAGGTAGAACAGATTCATTTCTTCAATGCCAATGCTTTTTCCAGTCCATTCAGCTTCCAGGAATGCCTGCATGTATAAGATGATTATACTATGATATTCTCTTGTAGGACTCCTTAGAATCCTGGATAAATTCCAGTTGCAATAGATCATGTTTGTAAATTCAAAATTCCCAATCCTTATAATATTTTGAAAGGTAATTTAGATTCCAGAATGCTAGGGCTTGATAAAATTTCCATCACCCTGTCTGTTTTTACAAACAAGACATCAGAAATAGATTGATGTATCTTTAATTTGGCTTACACAGGGAGAAGTTTCAGCTTTCAAAGTTTTTAAGCAGAACTCTTTGATAGCAATGTAACTTGTTGAATTGTGAGTCAAACACATTTTAAATCATAATTTATGCACAGTGAAATTCAGTTGCAAAAATTGCCCAAAGCAGCTAACCAAGTAGTGAAATATGTGAATATGAGAAAGAAGGACCACAGTAGATAATTTTGTATTACTATGCAGTGGGTGGAAATTTTGTATTACTATGCAGTGGGTGGAAGAATTGTTCTCTAAGCTTTTCTGTGATGAGGCTCAAGTTCCCAATTGAGCAGAGCACAATTCCTGGTGACTACATGGACATATTCATGATGATTTCTTGGGAACAACATGAACATGGTTTGCTCCTACCTTCTTCCAGGATGATTTTCCAGAGTAACCTACATTCCTGAGATTTTTTGGTGGGCTCCCATCCAAATACCCACCAGGTCTGATCCCATTTAGCCTTTCAAGATCAGCCAAGGTCAGCTAGGAACTGCCATTTGTGGAGATGTGATAAGATTTATTGGTTGGCAAGGTGTTATTGTACCTGATTCAAGTATTCTTTTTGATATATAAAGTCCTAAACAATTTGGGATAGAGATAGCTGACATATTGCCAGTAAGTACCAATAATGTTTATTCAGTCAATGACCAGCAAAATTTACAAAGTATACAACAGGAAAGTGAAATCAAGTGGATGAGACTAACATAACAAGGAGTCTCTATAATAAAAGTGTAACACAAGCTACTATAATGATATACGTTAGTAAACTGTGCCAGCCTAAGTCTAAAATAGTACAATCTATGGAGTAAAAATGCATGTCATCTAAAAATAACACAATTGCAGAATCTGTATATTAAATCTGAAGTGGAGAATAAAACAAGGGGTTATTCCTGAGATATGCCTTATTTTCATTGCGGCAATACAGAATTTGGCTACTGAACAGGTAACGAAGGGTTTCAAATCTTCTAGAAGGTGATTCACATAGAAATTGTCTGGCCTTCCTGGGAATTTACATAGTAGGGGCAGAATGTACGTAAGTTAACCTAATATCCCTGTAGAATTTGTAGGAATTCTGGGATGGTAGTACCAGAACTCCACGCAGCTTCTTATTAGTATATACTGTAGCAGAGTAGAAGCATTCCCATAAACTTGCACAAGGCTTAATCAGTTCAAAACACAAAATAAACACACTTCACACGTTAATGTAAAGTTACATAAAAAAGAGTTTACAATTTTATTGTAACTCACAGTTCCTTAGTAGAAATGGTCCATGCGTGCGAGCAAGTGGTTCTGACCAAACCCACAGTCTTCATTAATGTGGCCTTGCTGCATGGAAGTATGAGAAAAGTGGCAGCCATAGCTGAGCCATCCTCCTTGGTAGGAGATCCGAGCAGAAAGAGAAAGAGAAGGGAACAGGAAACAGGAAACCAGGATTCAGCCCCTCCCACACAGAGCAAGTAAGATTAGGTTACAGCAGAGGCTGCCGCCTCCTTCAAGCTTGTGTGAGACGTGCTTGATTGAAACCCGATCTCTAACAGAATTTACACTGCAATAATACCACAAGCAATGGATTTAATTTCCTTGTCACTGCACGGGCAGGTGCAACTTATTCCCTTTGCTGTTATAGATCAAGTTGATTGGTAAGATCTGGGGAGGCTCTCCAAAACCCAAAGAAAACCGCTTTGTCCCTTCACTCTGGAATACTGTCCTTTCAGAAATCTGTCTAGCACCTACAAGAAACTATTGAGGTCTTCCCTCAATAAATGCAGTATTATGATTTGGGTTTTGTTTCTCATCTCCTTTTTTCCTTTCACTTTTAAATTGAATATTTCATTTTATACTGTTTTGATGTATTGATTGTAGTTTGTATTTTAGTTGTAAACTACTTTGAAATTTATAAAATTTCAAATTTGTAAAATTTCAAATTTATAAAATTCCAAAGTGGTATGCAAATATATTAAATAAATACATTTTTAAAACCCTAAAGAAATCCAAGGTACAAGAGTACTATTGTTTTACCCTGCAATTAATAGGAATGTTGTTAATCAAAGGACCAATAGTAGTAATTCTTTCCTTCAAATTTGGGTAAGAGTTAATAATGAGTGGGCTAGATTTTTTTGCATTTTCTATAAAGTATATTCTTATCAGAAATGTTAAAAGCTGATAATAAAGGAAGTATAAAATCATTTTCATATATTTCATATTAAATATGCAACTATAAACCTACACTCAGTAACAGACTATCCAACTGTGGGGGTAGTAATTATTTACTTGGGCCATTCTTCTGTCATGCATATTAAGAGTTCATCATAAAGCTATGTCAAATTAATTAGTTGAAAACTGGAAAGAAAATTCCCATGATCTTTTTTATAGATAGGAGTTACTATGTATTCATCTAAAAGGTTACTCTGAATTTCCCTTCATTCACTGTTTAAATTCTATTAAAACAGAATCTTGCTCTTCTGTTAAAGATCTTACATTCATATAGATACAATAGAAAAATAGATGATCCAGAAACAGGAGAGATCTTATGAGGGAGAAATGCTACCTAAAATGTATATTGCAAAATCCATTTAATATCACTGAGTCAAATCCACACTTCTTTAATAAAAAGTAAGTCATTGTAATTGCAGAATCCATTATCTAACGGTCCACCAAAGTTTTACCAGCCACCGCTAAAATGCAGAAAATTTTAAAATGTATTCCATACTTTTCTTAGTGGTTAATAAGGTTAACAGAAGGTGAGTTCTATTAGCCTTTCTTTGTCCCTTAAGTGCAATTAAAATGCACTTTCATGACACATTCCAGATGCTGTTGGGCCTGCCAGAAGAGAGACAAGACTTTATTGCAAAGGAACTAGCTTTTCCAGGCCCCTTCCTCATGCTCCAGCATTTCTATGGGCCTTGAGAAACAGTGCAAACTACCATTAGGTTCAGATCCTCCAAAGGAAATGCTCTCAGAGCATTGTTTTAAAGAGTTTTCTGTGGAGGAAAGGGTGGGTGGCTTCCTATGGGTGGGAACTCCAGTCTCATCCCATTTCCCTACTTGGCTTGGTTTCTTCCTCACCATTCAGTCTTCAGGACTGCTTGGGATGGCTTTGAAGCTCTTCCAGTTTGGTCACCTTTTCCACATTGCAAAAGAAAAAGCCGCAAGGAGTACAGGAACAGGGCACTGGCTGCAGTGCTAGTTTTCCTGTACCTCCCCAGGCCAGTTTGATGGCCATTCTTCCTCAACCTTCCTGGTCCATTGAAGGTCCAAAGAACATCCAAGAGGACACTGATGCAGTAGTGTGAAAGTCCAGCCAAGAGGCAAGGCTGGTGAGTCTGTGAAACAACAATCAATTCCTACATGAGAGTGGCCTTGTGGAGAGAACCTGCTTCTGGGCCACCAGATTTGTTGTTGTTGTTGTTCAGTCATTTAGTCGTGTCTGACTCTTTGTGACCTCATGGACCATAGCACACCAGGCCTTCCTGTCCTCCACTGCCTCCCGGAGTTTACTCAAATTCATGTTCATTACATCGGTGATGCTATCTAACCATCTCATCCTCTGCCGTCCCCTTCTCCTTCTGCCTTCAGTCTTTCCCAGCATCAGGGTCTTTTCCAGTGAGTCCGCTCTTCGCATTAGGGCCACCAGATAGTCTGGTGTAAAAGAGCTCTACGGACTAATTTCTTTCTCCTTTCAGTTTGTGCCAAGAATACATTACTTTTTCTAGGCTAAGGACAACACTTAGCTTTTGAATGGCCTGTTGGGGGTTGTGCTCCAAAAATCTGTGAGATCAGGATAAAAACTAAATTTGATGTTATTTAATTCTCATTACATTTAATCAAAATCAAATAATATTAAGATTACTCTCCATTCATATATTTCATAATTGTCTCCTATCACATTCAGTGGTATGATTTGTTGACAACTTTAGAGCTTTCTGGTATTTCGGGACCGCTGTAGCCTTGGTTCTCTGGCTCTGGTTTATGTTCTACCTCTGAAATCTGTCAGAGTAAAACTGGAAAAGCTTCCATGTCACCATGAACCATAGATAGTGTTGTATTCCCTATGACAGTGGTCTTCAGCCTTTCATATTTTAGGCCTCATCAATCACACTGTCAAAGGACTGGGTCCCAACACATTAGAAACAAAAAGCCCATTTCCCCCAAGAATTACATTTATATGTTTACAGGCATTCTGTTATTGTATTTATCAATTAAGTTTGAAAGACGATAAAGATACTGTTGAGTATGTAGAGCTTCTGATGGTTATATGGAGATGTTCATTTTTCTTTTGGTGATAATAGGAAAGCCATTGCTTCCCCTTCTGGGATTTTTTTTTACTTCCTACTCTACTGGACAGACTTAAAGTTTTAATGATCTTTCTGCATCCCACTGGTGATATGCACCCCACTAGTTAAGAATCATTGCTCTACAAAGCATAATACCTATCTATGAGTTTGTTATTTTCAAATTGTAAGCCACCACTCAAACTCAGGAGTTTGAAAGGCAAAGAAAAGAGAATAAGTAATTTCTTTGGCCTATTTATATTTCCTCCTGAAGGTATTTGTTCTAAACAACAAAAGCCCTTTGTTTTTCCACCAACTTAGAATCTGGGTACCAATTGCTAAGGGGACGATGCTTCTAGTTGCTCTAAGGCTGCAACTTTCTATATAGCTACACAGAAGCTAGCCCAGTTGAATTCAGCGGCTCTTACTCCTGGGTACGTATGTATAAGGTTACAGCCTTAAGGTCTTATACAATCGTCTTTCACCCCCCCCCCCACAAAGGTCGCTTCCTCTGCATCCCCACCACCACTCCCCTTCCCAAACAATGAACAAGCTGTTATTTTCCGTCTCTCAGTATCCATGGAATCAGACCGCCTTGCAGCTGCCTTGCATAGCGAGATGTCAGCTGGGAATTCGACTGAGCCGGCTGGCAAGTTATCCGGAGTGGATGCAGTGACAGATGGCTAGACAATGGCACTAGAAAGGGCCTTTCCCATCAACGACTGGGGCTCGCCTATTAGCTTCTTTTCAGCCGTTTAGCTTTGTATTAAAGCTGTGAGACTTGGGAGGCCTCAGTGATTCTGATCTTTCACTCCTGCTTGTCTGAGCTGGCTGCCTTTCATCAGCCTGGGAGACTCCTGAGTCGTACTTGAAGGAATTTGCTTTTTCATTGCAAAGTCCTGTTTTGCTTTCATTCCTGCACAGATGGAAAGAAGTGGGAGGAGGGGCAGAGAGCAAAGCAGCCCTTGCTCTATGCTTTGCTTGGCCCTTCTTTCAAAGGGAGCTGTAGACACAGCCATCCTGTTTCCCGACGGGACCTTTCGGCTTGCCTTCTGTCCCAATGAGATCATTCTTCTGCCATATTTCATAATTCTATCTTGTCTAAAGGTTCAAGAGGTGGCTTTTTCTGGTGCTTTCTCCCAACCTTTTGGCTCATACCTTTGAGAGGAACCAAACACATTTCAGAGAGTCAACCACTACATTTTTGGCATACGTGGGTCCACGTCCCACGCATGCCAAGGATTAGTTTGACTTCTGGCCAATCACTCCTTTAGTAGGAGTAAGTTACCTGTAGGGAGTGATAGGAAATGTGGGAAATAAAGCACATTTGAAACGGTAAGGCCTTGGATGAAGGAGGTACACAAGCTGTATTTAAAGGTCCTCATTCAAGGTGGACACATCTTATTAAAAAGTCTGCCATAGTTTCTGAACTTAAATTGTACAAGGATTCTGCTGAATGCCATGTATTTCACCAGTGGAAAGCAATGGTTCTCTCTGAATCTGTGAGGAACTAAGGCTCAGGGTATTTTGAGTGTGCGCATGCCCGAATTTACACAGTGCATTAACTGAAAAGTTTGATTGTGCGCATAGCTGTCCTGCTCTGCATTTACCAAGTTTGGAGGGATATCATTTTATTTGAACTCCAAAAAAAAAACAAAAAAAACCCAACACCACCACCATTTTAGGTCTAGAGCAGTGTTTCTCAACCTTGGCAACTTTTAAGATGTGTGGACTTCAACTCCTGAATTCCCCTGGCTGGGGAATTCTGGGAGTTGAAGTCCACACATCTTAAAGTTGCCAAGGTTGAGAAACACTGCTCTAGAGTTTATAACCTGCCTAAAATAGGAGTAAATTGGTAACATCTGCACTCTCATTAGCCAAACATTTATGCTTAATATGTCAGATGTATAAACCTGTGCATGCAACATAAATTTCTGTCCTTTGGAAGCAAATGTCCAGAGTTATCTTAAAAAAGTCGAAACACTGTGCCTACTCATGGAGAGTGTTCTTTCTAGATAAGCCAGCCTCTGCTCAAAGGGACTTTATGAGGAACGGCAAAAAGCTCTGTATCTTGCCTTATTATTTACTATTTACAATATTATTGCAAGCTGTCTTTAGCACAGCAAAGGCAGAATATGCATGAAGATGAATAACATATAATAATATGTATTTCACCCCCAAGAAATACATGTCCTTCCAGGAGAAAAAAAGTGATTGGGTCCCCTGTCAACTGCAGTATTTTGCGTGGATATCTGACAATAAAAATCAAGACAAAAAGAATTATCCAGCATCATTGAAATGATAGCAGTGGGAACTGGTTAATGCTATGTAATGGATTACTAATGAATTGTTTTCTGGGAAGAAGAAGAAGAAGAAGAAGAAGGAGGAGGAGGAGGAGGAGGAGGAGGAGGAGGAGGAGGAGGAGGAAATAATAATAATAATAATAATAATATATATATATATATATATATATATATATATATATATATATATATATTTTTTAAGGCAAAGCTTCCTCAAGGCAGTTTACCCCCAAAAATGGGAGGGGTGAAATGTGTAATTATAGATTTCAGATATACAGTATGCTTGATGGGGATACAAAGTCTTCACTTGTTTTTGCTTGTTAAAGTGGCATTTTTCTAGATTCCCCTTTTGCAATCTTTCAAAGTAACTGTTTCTTACTGCTCCTTTGGGAACAAATGTGATGAAAATGCTAAGCAGTTCTATTTGCCATCTTAGGAACTTGCTGTTTTTTTATCACCTGCATCTTGATGTATTTCTCTTGGAATAACTAGGTGGGTTTGGGGTTTTTTTTTTGGTTGACAGACCACATAGGAATTTCTTGTTCAGTATTTTTGCCAGCTGATCAACAGCCATTAAGAAACGTTGCTATAGGTGGGGATTTTGGAGCACTAGTGCCACCCAAGGGAAGACAGAATTAGTGTCAAGCTCTGAAGCAGTACTAAAAGCAAGGTATCTACCACGTGAATGTTATCCGTTAACCCATTTTGCCCCTACTAGAAGAGATAAATTCATTTTTTCTTATTTTATTACAGTATATTCTCAATTCACCTCTGCAAAATGTCACCAGACAGACTTTTGCTTGTGATGTGTAGTTTTTAATGAATGATTCTGAATGAGATGTTAACTAAATTCAACATCCATATTTGGACAATGCCTTTATTAGGATCGAGAAAAATGCACAAGAAGAAAGGTAAGCTTTTGAGTTCTCCAGAACTATCAGGCAACATTATTACAACACAAATTCTTTTATTTCTCAGGGATTATCTATATTAGTATCTTGCAGTAAAAACAACAGGTATTTGTGGTACCTTAACTAGTAACAAATTAATTATTGCATAAGCTGTCATGGATAGGAAGGATGGAGGGAAGAAGCTAGAGTGCCACCGCACTTTGATTCCTGCAGGTAGGGAGATCCCAGAGACAGAAGCTGGGGTGAAACAGGAGTTCCTGCCAATTGAAAGCTGCCCCTCTCCAGACTGACAAAGGAAACACTGCAAAAATGTTGTCACTCGGAGTCGTCTCATTCAACTTGTGGAGATACTTGGTTGGGCTTTCCAAAATGAAAGGGAACCTCGTGGCACGATGGGAACATAGAAAGGCAGCAACCATCTCAGGTTGGCACAATCCTTGGGTGTGGAACAACCCTGTCCCTCTGGAGGCATTGGATATTGAAGGTCTGGCCAACGCAGTGTTTCTCAGCCTTGCCCATTTTAAGATGTGTGGACTTCAACTCCCAGAATTCCCCAGTCAGCAAGTCCACACATCTTAAAATGGGCAAGGTTGAGAAACACTGGTCCAACGGTTAAAGTTGTTTCTCCTTCTACATTCAGCCTATATGTCTGTAAATAAATGCAAATACTATAAACTGCCAGTAATCTTCCAATGATCTCTTTTCAAAGGAAACTAATACTGGATTTGTGTTGTCCCCCTGAAACTGGAGAAATAGGGTGTATGTAGCACATTGGCTGGGTTCACACAATATAGGCTAAAATGGGGTGGGTAGTTTAGAATTCTTAGTTGTGGGAACCAGCCATTGTCATAGCAGAACCAAGTTAAGCCACGGTACAGATAACTTATTTGGGCATAGTATGCTGTATGGACAAAACAATTTATGTTTTGTTAACCCAGCATTAGTGTGAACCCAACCTATATTTGTATTCTGGATGAGAAACAACCCAAAGTTAAATCTGAAGGATGCACAGATGCAGATCTCTCCAGTTTTGCACAGATAAAGATTCTCTTCACATTTTAATATTTCAGGGATTGGTCTGGTCTTGGAGGTCTTATGACTCTATATATTACTCAAAAGTAACTGATGGGGTTAAAAAACCACCATTAATGGAAAGGATTACTGCTAACACAATAGCTTTGTGACAACTGAACCGGTCTCTCTGAATTACAAGATTACCAGCCCACAGTTAGCCATTTTCTCTAGCTAGTTTTTAGATGCAACATGATCCTGATGCGTACTCTCCAAAGGCAAGCACTTATTTCATTGTTTAGGTAGAAGGTTTGGACATTGATCTTTGCAAGTCTTTACTATTCAATCTTCAGCCAGGGTGGACAAATTAGTTTTTAATGTATTAATTGAAATGCGTTATTCCATTCATATAGGGATGGCTCTAAAGCTCTTTTAATACCTGCTTCTTGGCCCAGAGGATTTCCATAGTGGACTCAGTAAGAGAGCTGGCCTGATCTTTGGAATGCTTTTGCGGCTGTAGTTACTATTGTCACCCTTTGAGTAATAAGAGACGGAAGAAAAAGGCTGCTGCCTTTTCCTCAAACATAGAATCCCAGTGCTGTGTTGCCCTATTCTACCCCACATTTGCTGCCCCATATAGGCATTCTTGTCTTCTCGGGATTTTGGGGGTGGGGTCAGTCTGAATAAAGTAAGTACAAAAGTTTATGCATACCACGTATGTGCAATTGTTGAGAATTTAATGGAATTTGATGAAATAACATTACTGGCCATCTTGCAATGCTTTTAAAAAATATTTTAATCAAGGCCTTTTTAAAATCATGGCATAGGACCAGGGTACCTGAGGGACCGTCTCGTCCCGATAACGTCAGCCCGCCCCACCCGTGCGTGCAGAGAGGGCATGCTTCGGACCCCCTCAACAAGAGAATTCCATCTAGCGGGGTCCAGGAGGCGTGCTTTCTCTGCGACAGCCCCCGCCTTATGGAACATCTTGCCCCCGGAGGTGAGACTGGCCCCTTCACTCCTGGCCTTTCGGAAGGCCATTAAGACCTGGCTCTGCCACCTGGCCTGGGACAACGGAAGTGGTAGTGCCCCCTGGGGTTGGCTGGCCCCGTAGCAATAAGACCTATGCTACGGTCCCCAATCCATCTTGGATTCTATTCTATTTTATTTTATATCTGGATTTATTTTTATACATCTTCTACTTTGTATGGTTTTAAATATTTTAAATTTTTAAGTCTTAATTATTGTAACCCGCCCAGAGTCCCTTGTATGGGAGATGGGCAGGGAATGAATTAAATAAATAATAATAAAAAATAATAATAATAAAAAATCAGTTCTGCTTTTTAGAATTGACTATCAAAAGTAAAGAAACCCACAATCAAGAAATATGCCACAGAGTAGCACTTGGTAGAGTAGCAATGAAGTCTTTGGAAAAGATATTCAGATGCCATAATGTGTCTACACCTACAAAGATCAGAATCACATAGGCAATGGTTTTCCTTGTGACACTATATGGAAGTAAAAGTTGGACTTTGAAGAAGCAGGATATAGTGAGTATTAATGTTTTTGAACTTTGGTATTGGAGAAGACTCCTGAGAATACCAAGATGTCCAAGAAAACAAATGAATAAATCCTAGAACAAATCAACCCAGAGTTCTCACTCAAAGTACAAATAAAGGTAAAGGTTCCCCCCGCACATTTGTGCAGTCGTGTCTGACTCTAGGGGCCGGTGCTCATCTCCGTTTGTTAGCTGAAGAGCCAGCGTTGTCTGAAGACGCATCCACGGTCATGTGGCCGGCATGACGCACGCGGAACGCTGTTACCTACCCACCGAAGTGGTACCTATTCATCTACTTGCATTTGCATGCTTTCGAATTGCTAGGTTGGCAAGAGCTGGGGTGAGTGTGGGAGCTCACTCCGTCACACGGGACTAGGGATTCGAACTTGCGATCAGCTCAAATTATCATACTTTGGACACATTATGCAAAGAGATTGCTCTCTTGAAAAGTCCATAATGCTGGGAAAGGTGGAAGAGAAGAAGAGCATTACCAGCAGCAAGGATGGACTCAGCAGCAATGGGTGCACCACTGGATGACCTGAAGGACGATGTTGGGGACAGGTCATCCTGGAGAAAAATCTATGTGGTCACTAAGAGTAGACTCTGATTAGGTGGCATATAATAAGTCAGCTACCAAACCAGATGTTGGAATTCTTCATATATGCTTCCTTACTGAAGCACTTCCCAGTAGATGCACCTTTCCATGTCTACATGTGTGTGAAATTATCCTATTATTCTGTGCTTTACTTGCTTCTCCACCTATTTGGATGCCTTTTCACTTACATTATAATTCCACTACAAAGATAATGTGTGCACACCACACTAATATGTTCACAAATGTCTGCACTGAGCCAATAGGTACATATACTGTACCTGTTTTTCAAATCTAGAATCAGATGTTCTAGATATCCATTAAAATTTAGATGGTCACAAACATGAGATGGACAGGGATTTCCTAGCATGATGATTATGGAAGAGGTCATACAGAAAGAAGCTAGTGATTAAGGGTTAGCAATAAATAACTGTAGAAGTTCCAAATCATCATTGTCATCATCACTACCTTCCTCTTCAGGTGTTTGGCCAAACATGCCTTGCCCTTTTTCTGTTTTTTATACATTCAGCCGGTAAATCTCTAATATATCCACACAACTTGGGATCCTGTTTTATTAAGGTTTCAGAAAGCTGTCCTGATGTCCAAGCAAATGTGAGCGTATGTATCATGCCTTGTCCTGTACCTCCTTTCATGCCCTCATGTGTCCAGAGGCTGAAAATGGCTATGGTGTGACACTGAGTGTGGTATGTATGTATGTATGTATGTATGTATGTATGTATGTAGCTTGAATCATGTCAACTGGATTTCTATTTTCTCAGTGGAAACGTTTCGCTCCTTATTTGAGAAACATCTCAAATAACCATGACCTAGCCCCAGGTGCAAGGTCACACAGCCACCATAGAAACATATTTAAGGATTCCCTTACAAACTTTACTCAGACTGAAGAAGCTTCTTGGATAAGGAGCGAAACGTTTCCACTGAGAAAATAGAGATCCAGTTGACATGATTCAAGCTACAGACAATTCCACCTGGATGACTGAGAACCTTCATAGACATGTATGTATGTATGTATGTATGTATGTATGTATGTATGTATGTAACGTATATGGCCACCCATCTTAGGAAACACAACTCTGGGTGGCTCACAACAATAATAAAACAAGCAAAACGGTAAAACCAAAGCCCGGTGCCTCAACCAATAATTATTCTCCAATAAACCCAATGATACAACCTCTGGGCTCCAACCTTGCCCTGTCCTAGTGCTTGGGGGAACAGACAGCTCTTTACGGCTTTCCAGAAGGCTACAAGTGTGGGGGCCTACCAGATTCCACGGAGAAAGGTAAAATAATATACTCTCTCTTTATAGCTAATTACTGGAGTTTTGATTGGGAGGACCAGTTCCGCCTAATGAGAAGAACTAATCATGCAGTCTGAGGGTATACGGCTCATGAAGGACTGCAAAGAATATGGAAGAATCTCCGCAGAATACACTGAAAACCATTTTGGGATTGGGATTATTCTTAACTGCAGAAATGTTTCCTAAGGTGAAGCAGGTTTTAATGTTTTAGTTTCCCTCGGAGAAAAGACAAGTTTGTGCAATGATGTGTGATCATAGGGACTTTGAACTTTTGTCCATACCTGTTCCTGAAACCCTCTGCTAAACAGTAGATTTATTGAAGAAGCTTATTGTGACTGTGTTCACACAATAGTGAGTTCTTACATGTAAAGTTGGGTCAAAGTGCATGCTAGGTCTAAAAATCCTGAAAATTTCAGTATTACCCTCTGTTGTATACATTCACTGATCTACAAGCAGGCTGGCAGGCAGGCAGAGTCATACATATTTCACCAGTGATATCTGAGCATCCAATAAGCAATGGCTCCATAGTGTGGAAGTAAAAATGGTCCCAAGGTATGTAACAATTACCCAGCTCACTAGGATCAACTCAGTGAAGCAAGTGTGTCAGTTTGGGAAGCACTAAGATTCAGAGAAAATTCTCAAGGACATTCCTAGCCTAGTTTCTTTTTAAATAGTACCTGTATTACTAGTCCTCCTCCTCCTCCTCCTCCTCCTCCTCCTCCTCCTCCTCCTCCTCCCGTGCTGACTGCTTCGCCTGTGATATGAATGCATGAGCACACTATTCAGCAGTGGGATACTGTCTGCTCAGATCCATTTCTGCTGTTAGCTTAGTGGCCAAGAAAATGCTTTTTCTAGGTAGACTTCTTTAGTCTCTGTTCATACCTTATCAGTGCAAAGCACAAATGGGCACAACGGTCCTTCTGGGACACCTGTTTTCATGCATGAATAAAAGCAGCTACTGTACCTCTTGGGTGAACAGTGCCCTTGGTCTGGGGAAGACACAGTTCACTGCATGAGCATTTTGGTCTTACAGGATCATGTGCTCTATATGAAAGAAACTCTTTCGCATTACAATTTTATCTACATCTAAGCCCAGATTGCCATGTTCTATTAGCCCATAGCATTGTTTCTTTAAGCCTGCATATTCCCTTCCAATGTTTGTGTACAGTGTGGTAATTGGACTATTGTAATGCACTCTACATGGGGCTGCCCTTGAAAAGTATCCAGAAGCTTCAGTTGGTTGAAAATGCAGTGGCCCGCATAGTTTTGCGCAAGCCTAGACTTGCCCATGTGTCACCTCTTTTGTGGGAGCTGCGTTGGTTGCCGATTTGCTTCTGCATCCAATTCAAGGTGCTGGTTATCACCTTTAAAGCCTTACATGGCTTGGGGCCAGGTTATTTGCAGGACCGCCTTTCCCCAGTCACATCCACCCGGCCCACCACAGCGGGGAGGCAGGGTATGTTGCGGGTCCCTTCAGTTAGGGAGGTACATCTAGTGGGACCAAGGAAAAAGGCCGTCTCCGTACTGGCTCCCTCCCATTGGAACATCATCCCCCCATATATAAGATTGGCCCCCTCCTTGCTCCTGTTCTGGAAGGCCCTGAAGACGTGGTTTTGTCAACGGGCCTGGGGACCCCAAGCTGCTTCGGAGCCGACCAAGTGGCTGGTATGAATGGGCTTGCTGCCTCCGGGGTGTGTGTGTTTATTGTGTTTTTATGGTTTTTAATTCTGTAAGCCACCCGGAGTCACCGTCTGTGAGTTGGGCGGCCTTATAAATCTGTTAAATTAAATAAATTAAATAAATAAATAAATAAATAAATAAATAAAGTAAATGGCTGGATTAAAACAGGCAGAAAATTCAATGGATGCTCTAAAGGGGAATTCTGGTGGGTGGGGGGAGGGATGGGGGAAGTAAACTGCTATTGAAAGTTAGCCTGTTCACTTTTACAACCATAGAATGTACAGTATATATCATCTTTGGGCTGCACACTTCCAGAAGACCATAAGATGGCAGCAAGGAGTTTTGCCTTATTGCTCTGCTGACATCTAGTGGTTGCTAGGATGTTCATATCCCAGCTATACATGCCTATATAGAGTCTTTACCAGAGAACTGAGATGGCAGAACACAATACCTTTGTCATGCAGTCAACACTGGTTGTACATATGCTTCCTTTATGTGGGGAGTGTAGTGTAATAGAGGTGCCTTACCAATTACCTTTCTGGTCTATGAATACTGGTAGTAGATCTCACAGGCCTGAAGCAGAAGTCGTTCCAAGTTCAGAACTTCCTATGTAGAGAAGGAACTGTGAACTGAACCATTACCATGCACTTTGAAAGTATATGTGTTCCGTCACACAGAACTAGATTTTCTCCACATATGACATATAACAGCCATACTGGAACATGAAAACATAATTAAAACCACTGTGAGCCACTAGCCAACTTGTGCAAAAGAATGTGTCAACTTGTGCAAAAGAATGTGTCTACCAACAAGGCAGTCCTACACCTGGAGACCTTTTAGTACTCTCAGTACTAAAAAAGTTATAAAGCTGTTAACTGATTAGATTTGCACATCTCAGTTAGTCATAGTTTTTAAACAGTGGTTTGTTGAGGAAATCACAATGGGCTGGGTTCACACAATATATTAAGCCATAAATCATAGTTTACAATGGACAATGATTAGGTTCATACAACATTCTAAACCCAAACCAAGTAAACTACATGGTATTGTTGCATGAGATGTAAATCTAGCCATTGCATCCAAGTGTATATCTAGTAATCTTCATTTTAGTCCTCATAGATGGTGAATTTTGATTGAATTTTATTATTTTACCATTAATTTAGGGAATTAGCCAAACCAAATCTGCAATGTATAGTCGAAGGCTTTCACGGCCGGAATCCGATGGTTGTTGTGGGTTTTCCGGGCTGTGTGGTTGTGTTTTGGTTCCTAGGAACCAAAACTGCCAGAACACAGCCACACAGCCCGGAAAACCCACAACAACCATCAAATCTGCAATCTTTTTAACCAGGCTGTTTTTTTTTAAAAAAATAAAACATTCTACTTTGCAATTACATGCTATACTATAAATTGGTGTCTAGTGAAATGTCTCTGAAAATATGTGATCAAACGTTACATCCATTATTAAGTTAGGCATTTGATCCAATTGTGAACATTCTCAATCTGTAACTAACCATGTTGAACATGGAAAAGCAGAAGATCCCAGGGGTCCCTATTAGTAAAATATTTTTTAATTTCATGTATTTTTATGTTACAGAGTACAAACTACCTGACAGAGAAATCTAATCCAGGTCCTTTGGGGGATTTTTATTGTTGCCTGAAATAGATACAGCATGTATTCCTGCGCCCTCTGCAGTTAAAACATTTTTGCTTGACTCTCCAGTCACAAAATAGGAGATAGGACTATGCTGGACTATAAGCATCTAGTAATTTTGCTTTGTTGAGCCATCATCCCATTTTTCAGTTGGGGAAACATCCCTGTCTTTCTCAGGCTCTGGCACAGATCTAATCTGGGCTTTCTGTTAGATCAGCCCAACTCACCTCACAGGGTGGTTGTTGTGGGGAAAGGAGGAGGAGGAGGAAGGAGGAGGTATGTTCACCGCCTTGAGTTATTTATAAAAATAATAAAGGTGGGATATAAATAAATAAATTTTATCATTAGGGTGTTTTTTTTAGGATAAGTTTTAAGACATTCATATTCGGAACAGTTTGCTTCCAAATTCTGAGCCCCAGGCACGCCCTTCATTTTGCTCTCTAAGTGATGCTTGCAGCTCTATTGAACATTTGTGATGCACAGGTCTTGATTTAAGCATCAAAAAATGGAAAGTTCATCCACCGGCTTTCCTTTAAAACGTGAATTAAGTTGTTCTGTGTAGCCTATTACGTCTATTCACCTGACACACTTGCTTTGACCTCATCAACAATTCAGGGCAGGTTGTATGCACAGTTGACCTCAGAAAATGAAACATTTATTGAAGTCCACTCTTCAACTTCTGTGGAACACTGTTTTCTGATGGCACAAATGAAGGAGGAAGTAGCAAATAAAATAAAGGTGGTTGAACTGCAGGTATAAATTGAAATACATAAATCTGAAATGGCTTAACATTAGTATGACTTAACAAACTCTTAAAGACAGTAACCACTACTGAGCAAGCAAGAAGGTCATACTAAGTGGGCAAAGACTGTTTATTTTTTGCTTGCTTGTAGGAGCATATGACAGATTATGGATTTGGGGATAATGTGCTAACATAAGTTCACAGATCATGCTACATACCTTGGTTTGTTTAACCATTGCTTACTAAATAAACCATTAGTGGTTGGCCTTCTAAGCCAAAACTCATGGTTTACAAAGCACAGTGGCTGGATTCATACAATATGCTAAACCAAAATAAGAGCAACTACATTATGGCTTAGTGTGATGTACAAATCTAGCTACTCTCTTCTGACAGCAAACCAGAAAGTGCAATCAAGAGAGAAAGGGATCCTTTGCAGTTAGCACCAAACATTGGCTGCTATTAAAAAATAACCCCAGATGCCCTTAACCATAATGGATCTGTATTTCCAATAACTACAGTATATATGGTCTTTTGGATACCAAACCAAGTTCTGAAAGGGGAGTGTCCTTTTCTGCCACTGTAATGGAGAGACAAATTGCATTTAGACTGCACACAGACAGCAGGTACAAGCAGGAGGGTTGATGAGACAAAAAGGTCTGACACTACTTGAAATGCAGGCAGATCCTTCCTTTAGCCCAGCAGTTTACACAGGAAAATCTTGTAGGTGGCTTCTTTTCCCACCCTTACAGGCAGAGTACTGTAAAATGCTGCTTAGTAATTACTCCTGTGGCACTTTATCCATCTGTGGGACAGGAGCAAGGACAGCTTTCTCCTCTAAACCAGCTACGTTCACTGTCTTCATCAAGCAGGGAAAATAGTAGCTGGATTGATCAGGACACTGGAAGAGGGCTATTTCCCCTCTAAGATTTTGGTTCCAAATCAGTTTCTTGTTGGTAGGAGAATTTAAACAACGCAGAACTAATTTTACTTGGAGTCACTATCCTTCATATATTCCGATTGCAAATACTAGGTAGGGATTACTGAGGATTACTCCCAGGTTAGAGTTAATGGTACAAGAATCAACTTCACATCAGGATTAAGCATACAGGAGATAGGAAGGGAGCACTGGATCCTACAGACTGATATCCTAACCAGGGTTATGGGGTGGAAGAACGACCTTCTTTCTTTTGCTTATTTACTGCTAGTGATATCAAGTGATGCTTGACCCAAGAGGCTCTGGGAGAGCACAGTAATGAGCTCCACCCTTCTAGGGTCACATGCTGCTCTTCCAGTCATTTCACTTTAACAAATGCGGTCCACATTACACACATTGGTGTCTAAAACTTTCTGTCTCACACAGCCTGATGAATTTCTCTGTGCAGGATTAAATTCACCCCCGGGAGGATCATGTTCATCTTAAGTAGTAAAGGAATATGTTTTGTTTCTTAAAGTAGTATTTGTGATCTCTTTGGTGGGTCAGGGATTACTGGGAAGACATGAAGCGGGCTTACTCCAGCAATAGTAAGGGCATATATGGCTCTTTTAATTTTGCTAAATCAAAATTTTCATGCAAGAAATGCATATCGGTTGATGTATATTTTCCTAGAAAAAGTTAGAACTGACAGTCCTGCCTAAGTACTAAGCTTTTCTAGCAAATATTCGAAGCTAGAGCAGGGGTTAAAAGTGTGGACACCCACACATACAAATTTATACTTGCACACATATGCATCATGAAACATCTACAGGCTGTTTACATTCTCACTTTAGTCAGGCTTTCATTCTGCTTATAAAGCTCTATTCAACCAGAATTGGAGGCTGAACTGCTCTTTAGGAACATAAAGCCCCTAGTTCAGTCCCTGGCATTTCCAGTTAATGGATCTCAGATACCAGGGCAAGGAAAATCTTTGTCTTGTGATTTTAAAGAAGCCCAGTGGCCAGGCAAAGTAGAGAATACTTAATAGCCAAGTGGGCCTAATTTCAGACAAGGTAGCTTCAAGCGTCCCAACCATTAAATATAATAACACATACTCTGAATGTGATAGAATTGGTACTGATGCATCCAGTGCAAATATTTGTGCAAGGATTATTACACTGAGATTAAGCTGTGCTCCTGTATTATATATTTCTGTCTTTCAACCGTATCTTAACTGAGGTCTATGGCGTTCAGGCTACAAACCTTTCTCCATACATATGACAATAGGTACCAAGGGAGTTCCCCACTCCCAAATTTCTTCTGAAGGAGATGTATCACAACAAATTAAATTAAGTCATAGCATGGGAAAAAAATGTAGCCTATAACATTCTAGTGCAAGGTTCTTTTTCCTTCCCTTTCTTCCTTTCATAGCACCAGTCTTTAATCTGTTCTTATCTTGCTCTTAAGTAACTGTTCTAATCTTCCGGGAATTATAGGAAATTGGTCTACTGCAAGATCTAGAGGAGGAGGAGGAGGTCCTGAACATGGAAATTGCCAAGATTTCACATGAACAGATTTACAAAAATTGTCAATCATTTCTAGTTCATTATTGCTAAACTCTCCCTGTGCTTACTATCCCCCATGCAATTCTTTCATTCACTTGCTCTTTATTTTTTTTAAAAAATCATCCTTTCCTAATCCTAACCCTTCTGTGGGCTTGCAGACATCTTGCTTTGATGGCATACAGTACTCCTTTTGAGGTTTCGTTCTTCCTAACAAACTAAGAAAGGAGAGTTGGAAAGTCCCAGAGCTAATCAGTGAAGGCCTATACCAGATGTCAGCACCTAGCTAACCTTGACTTAACTTGAAAAGTTAAACACAACTGGACCTGGTTAGTTCTTGGATGGGAGACTACTAGGAACTCCTAGGGCTGTAAGTTAGATGGGAAGTTAAAAAAATCATGTTGGCAGAAGCAATGGAAACCATTTTCATACTGTTGCCAAAGAGAATGCATGGACATATCCATGAAATCACCAGGAGCTAAGTGTGACGTAAGAGATACTTCTAATTAGTTAAAATAAGGGGATTTGCTTCTCTGGCTTAAGGATCACTTTGAGCTCCAACAACCCTAGATTAGTTCCCATATACACCAATGGAAGAGCCTTAGGGCTATGATCACAGTTGCTATGGCTGTTTGGTCTTTAAGAGTGATAACTGGATCCATTCAGAGCTTTGTGCAATACATTCTATGGCTTATTGTGTCACATATGACTGTTTTACTTCTGCTGTCCTTCTCTATCCAGAGGCAACCAATAAATAGTCTGTAACTAGCAATGGATTCTTAATCCACAGCAAATGAAGATCTTTGCAGTATAGTATGTTAAGGGATATTCCTTTGATGAATTCTTTCTCATTGCCCCATGGGCTTCCCAAGTCCACCTGTAGTAAAGGGAGCACTCTGAACTGGCCAGAATAGGCAACATTCAGGGTTTTTTTTGGGGGGGGGGGACCTGAGAAATGAGAATAGGAGCAAGATACATCCTTGGCTTGGATGACCTCACCATATAAAGAGAATGTGGACTGAAGCATCACAATATTGTGAAAACCATCTCCTTTGTTGTTTCTACATTCCACCCCTTGGGAGAAAAAAACAATTTAAACATAGGGAGGAAGAATTTAAAAAATAAACAAACAAACAACTAGATAATGTCAGACTCAGTGCCATTTGTTTTAGGAGGATGTTCAAAGGCCATAGAAGCAGCTTCCAGGAAAACCTCTCCAGCTAGAATTGCTCCTATCGACATATTACAGAGCTGAGTTGCATGGCTCCTGCTATAATGGAATGGCTAATAAAATTCCCTTTCCCCCAAACACCAGGAACATGCTTGGTCTCCTAAATAAACATGAGAAAACTTGAAGATGATGAGGCCATCAAATAGTTCTGGAGCTATATAGCCTGCCACAGGCTCCTGTCTTGCTGAAGTTCTGAAAGGATGTGGAGATGCGCTAAAATCCTAGCTGTCAATTTGATGTAATCTGACCATAATCTGTAATTGGAATCTGACTATTAAGCTGCCAAAGAAAGAGCTGAAAGGGGAAGGCGGTAGATCTGCATCCAGCCATGTTGTGTCCTTGTCTTTGCTGCATCTCGGAGAGAAAGAAAGGAGGGGATGCAGAATTCCAGCTTACCAGTTCGCAAGCCTGTTGGTTCTTTCTTGCAGTTTGATGCTCTGAAGTTTAAAATCTTTGGGTTTAACTCCCTTTTTCACTAAGCTCTTGGTGGGAGAGAGGGAGAGACAGCATCATTTCCCCTTTCTCTGCTATATTTCCCAATTTTGTTTCATATTTTTTCACTGTCAAAAAATGCAAAACAGGCTTGCTTGCTAGAAAATACTTTGAATTATGTCCTGAGAAACCTGGTGTGGTGAGAATGTTCATTTTCTGCTTTTTTAAAAAAACGTTTTAGCAATAGTTAAGAAAAAAAAGCTGTTTAGGCATTTCAAAAGTTCTTTTTCACAATGCCTTGGCTACTTGGGACTACTGTTATAGCTGGAGCTATAGAGGAGAACAATTTGATGTAATTTAATTTGCATGAAGGGTAGCTAAAATATGATTTCTAGGCTCATTTTACCGATCTGAGGAAGGAGACGGATACCTCCGAAGGCTTAAGGCCCTATTATAAAATGACGCACAACATTCCAGCTGCAATAGGTGAATAGGCCTGCTCTCCTCAATTTCATACTTGCATGGGTGTTTGGGAGGAAACCCCCCTAAGAGGGGGAATACGAATGCAGTAGCAGGATACAGAAAACCTAGTTAGTCCTCTGGACCATTCATGTTTCTCTCTGTTTTCTCAATGGGATGTTTGCAAAATTCCAATGCGAGGGAACTGAAAGATCACATTCCAAAAACAGAAGGCTCAGAAACTGCTGAAGAGCAAACTGGGACATCGGGTTTTCAACACTGGACACGACAAGAAGGGAACCAAACAGGAATGCTATTACAGACTGTGGCAGGTTATAGAGCAGTGCCTGACTTGATGATAAAGATGTGGACCTGTTCCTGTTCTTTCCTTTCATAGCCTGAACGATCACAGCAGTCCAACTAATTCAGCCCCTGCCTTGTCCCTACTACATCCTCTCCCGCCTTCATTTGGGGAGGCTCCCACAATAGGAGTATCGGAGAAGACTGAACTGACTGAATCTGGATCTGACCATTTTCTCTCTGCCTTCTGGGCTCCTTTGGGTCCATGTTTGGGGGAGTTGGTGGGCTTGCATTTGCCATTTTGGCCTTGGGCTCGGCTCGGCACCATGTTCCGATTTAATCCTTCCTTGCCCCCCGTCACTTCAGCATTGTGATTTGGAGTGGTGCTGAGCACTGAAGAGTTGATACTGTCCTCTTGTTGGCTAGCCTGCTTCTCATTGCTGCGGCAGCAGCAATGGCACGGAGTCAGGTAAAGATAGATGAGCACAAGAATGACGCTCAGGATGCAGCCCACTAGTGTGGTGTAGGCTGTGTTGAGCATGTCTGGGGCTCCGTGAAGGGTATAGTTATGGACTGTGACTTGTACATAGAGGGTCTCATTGAACACCTGGCTTACTGCATAACAGGTATACACACCCATGTCCTCTATGCTGACATTTTTTATCTGGAGGCTTCCATTTGGCAGCAGAGTAATGGAGCTATTCTCCTCCTCCTGTTGAACGTGCTCATATCGGGGTGTCACCCATTCCTTAATTGTCACTCCTCGTTGCCTGGTATCGCAATCGATGGTAACCTTGTCCCCACGGTGGACCTCTAGGTCTTTCTCCTTGGATGCACTGCAGTTCATGCCCTCTGGATCATGCAGGCTGGAAATGGTGACGTTTTTTTCCTTGGTCTGATCCAGGCACCTGAGCTCTTCCTCAAAGTCCACAGCTGAGCCGAGCTGCCGTTTCTGCCAGTGGGTGAAGAGGTCGTAAAGGTCACAGCGGCAGCTGAGAGGGTTGCTGTGAACATAGAGGCCATTCATCACCCAAGCGGGGATCTTACTGACCTCCTTCACATACAAGTCCTTGATCTTGTTGGAAGAAAGGTCCAGCAGTGCCAGCTGAGGGAGCTTGGCCTCTCCTTTTTTTACCAGCTCTAGGGGGAAGCGGGAGATCTCATTATGGCTAAGGTACAGTTTCTGGAGGTTGGCCATATCCTCAAAAGCTGAGCGGTCAATCTTGGAGATCTTGTTGCTATATAGGAGGAGCACCTCCAGCTTAGTCAGTTTGCTGAAGATGTTCTCTCCTAGCGAATCAATGGCATTGCAGGAGAGGTCCAAGTATTTCAGGTCGGGGACATTGCTGAAGGCCTCGGTGGAGATGAAGTAAAGGCCGTTGTGGCTGAGGAACAATGAGTGGAGATGAGGGAGCTGGGAAGGAGTCCACTCTGCCCGCAGGCGGGTCAGCTGGTTGTGGCTGAAGTCCAGGACAGCAGCATATTGAGGAAGGTGAGGAGGGAAGACTTTCAGGTCCGCTTTGGAGCAGCTGATGATGTTGCTGGCACACACGCAGTTCTTGGGGCAATTCAGCGCCAACCCCCCTTGCCGGCCAGTGCCCAGGCTCAATAGCACCAGCAGCCACGATGCTCTAAAGCTCAGCGCAAGACATTGGCGGGACGCTGGGGCATCCTGAAACCACATTGTAAGACTCAGCGAGGAAGAGTCAGGGTCCTGTTCTGGAGAAGATGCGGAGGGGCAGGAACCATGGAGGCAGCAGTGAGGGCGCTGGGACAGGGTCCACCCGGCGCGGGCAAGGTCCGGCGTTCGCCAGGACGCGAAGCGGAGGACGGGAAGGAGGCCGGGAGGGCAGAGCGCCCGCTGTGCTCATCCCCCGAGCAGTACCGGCAGGGTCCACCTGCTGCAGAGGGCGATCCGAAGGACGGCGAAGGCCAAGCCCTTGTCGCCCGCTTCCTCCAGCCCCGCTGGGGAAAAGGTGCCTCTCATGGACAAGTCAAGCCCGGCTCACGCTTTCACGTCCGCTCCTCCCCTCCTCAGCCTGTCGGCCAAGCCCTGCAGGCTGCCGCGCGGTGTTGCATTGCACCAACAGTCCCCCAAGCGGCAGCGACAACCGCTCATTCACTCACCGGCGAACAAGCTCCTCTTCCTCCGCTGCTCAGCCCATCCCGGCGGGTCGGTTCCCGCAGCGCTGGCTTCTCATGCGGCCTCCTGCGGTCACAGAAAGGGACGGGCGGATCGGGCTGCCGAGGAAGCCGAAGCGGGCAGCTCCTGTTCTGAAGGAGTCCGGAGCCGCCGCCAGTTCTCTCAGGCGGGGATGGGGACGGAGGCTGCCGAGGGCTGTCCCGCGCGACCAGAGGGCTCAACTGGGCTCTGGAGGGGCTGCTGGTGAAGCTAGGCTCGGGGCGCCGAAACCGCTGGGCAGGCTTCTGGTGGTGCGGATCGGTCACCAGAGCAAAGGCACGGCAGCAGCCGGAAAGGTTAATCCAGGCTGGTTGACTGGAAGCAGGAAAGGCGGGCAGGCAGGCTGCGCGCGCATGTGCGCGCGTCCTGGGAGTGCGATGGTCTTGCACACTAGCTCCTAGCACGCTCACGCTCACACCCACCCACAGCCTGTCAACGGAGGAGGAGGAGGAGGAAAAGGCTGGCCAAGCAGTCCTAGACAGCTAGCCCCAATACGCACACGCGTAGACTCACCGCCGGCACTTTGGCAACCTGGGACCTACCCCAACTGCAGCCCAGGGACTCCGGCACTAAAGGCAGGCAGCGGAGGGTACCGGCGGAATGGAGAAGGTTGCCGAAACGGCGCCCTGGCTGTGCTGTGGACCGTCCCTCCTCCTCGCTGCTAGTAGCCGGCAATTGGCGCGAGCCGCGTCGTCCGACCTGAAGGCAGCTCTCGCCGGGCTGTGTGTCAGGGCCAAGGGAGAGTGTCCGCGAGCAGTCCTTGGCTTCCCGAGGCTGGGCGGGCTTGCTCGGCGAGGAAAGAGCCTCTCTTTCGGAAAAGCAGCCAGATTGCATTCGCGCCAATCGTCCCTTGTTATTGTTTTGATAAAAATGATATTCTCGAGGCGGGGGGTTAAGGGCGGGACGGGCGAGCGGACCGACCACTCAACAGTCGCTGCCTCGGAGAACGAGCGGGTTCATAGGGTTCCATGGGCGCCCTCGAGCCAATGAAGAAAGGCAAGTTTTTAACCAGTCACTTTCCGGCGTCCCTGCGATCGGCAGATCTTACCGCTGGGGCAGGGAAACAGTAAGTCCCCGATGCTTCGCAGCAGCGCATTCAAGTAGCATCTTCGCAAACGTGGTATTACTCGGGGAAACTTGGGGAAAAGTTCGGGAAAAACGAAAATTGAATTTAAAAGGGCAGTTTGACCTCTAGTACGTTAATCCTAACTTTTGCTCCACTTCAGGAGTATGAAGCCATTTAAAGCACTGCCCTTACCGGAGAATTGAAAAGGGAGGGTCGCATAAGTACCTAGAACTAATAATTGCGTGGCTTCTAGGGTGGGAATCAGATTGTTCCATCTGGCACAGTATGTCTATCTCAGTGTTTCTCAACCTTGGCAACTTCAAGCTGTGTGGACTTCAACTCTCAGAATTCCCCAGCCGGCCATGGGAATTCTGGGAGTTGAAGTCCACAGAGGTTGAAGTTGCCAAGGTTGAGAAACACTGGTCTATCCGGAGGATTTGTACTCATCTTTTTATCTGAATATTAAAAAATGGTTAGCACTCTATTAAAACAAACCGAAACAGTAGAATCAACCAAATCTATTAAAAGCCACCCTCCCATTAAAATTCCATCTAAGGCCTTCCCCCACTGCTGAGCTGCTCTCTATTCATCTTAAGTTGACAGAAAGCTATGCCAGCATGAAGTCTGCTCCTATCTGATTCCTTTCTTGCCTATATTGCTTCCGTTTTGACTCACCACTTGTATAGGGCTGACTTATAGCACACCATAAGGAAAGCAATTGGTTATTCCTCCATCATTGTTCTCCTCCCTCTTCTGTATGTCAACAGCTGGGAAAAACATATTGGAAAGGAACGTGTCTGGCTCATCCACTCATAGAGTAGTGTCCATGGGCTATAGTCAAAAAAATCAAGATGGCGGCCATGATAGCGTGAAGTTCTGTCACATGACTCAAGCAAAAAAAAAAAAAAACAGGCAGAGCTTCAACTGCACCATCATGGCCACCATTTTGAGTGTTTTGACTGTACCTCATAAATCCCCCTGACTCATGTATAATCTCTAGGCTCTTTCCTGTGCCCCCTTTCCAACACCCCATTCTATCAAAACCTGTGTTGAATAAAACTAAGCAAAGGATAAAAAATCAGAGTCCTGAAGGAAGCTGACCACTCACACTTTACTACGGATTTCTCTCACCAGCACAGCACTACTGCATCTAGCATGTTAGGGAGACAACAGCAGAATGGTGGCCAACAAGGCTGCCCAGAACCCAGAGGAAGGAGGCTGAAATGCCCTGTAAGCAGTGCTCTGGTCCCATCTGCTACTGGTCCTGAGTTTGCTCCCAGAATAATGAGTGGTGAAGCGTAACAGATTTTGCACACCTTGCAATTGCCCTTGGATACTGTTGACTTAAGGAGGAAAACATTGGTACAGCTGATGGCATAAGGCTGTTTCAGTCATGGGCTGGGTACCTATGAGATAAAGGCAATGTCTTGAGGAAATGGCAAAGAACAGATGTTGCCATTTGTTGCCATCCTATCCAAATTGATCCAAATTTAAAGCAGTCAGGTGTTCTGTTAGCCCATTGCCAAGATAATGGTAATGATAACATGCTTTATATTGCCACAGTGATAGTTAATAGTGATAGATGTTATAAATCACTAGTGATGAAACTGTGTTATCTGCCTCAGCAGCTATGCTGGCTGGGGAATTCTGGGAGTTGAAGTCCACACATCTGAAAGTTGCCAAGGTTGAGAAACACTGCTCTAGAAGATGCTATAAGTCACTAGCGGGGATCCAGAGTAGCTCTGGCAAGTTCAAGCAGGGAAATATGACTCCCATCTTTTGATGCTATATAGTTTTGAACCCACAAATGCCAAAAGCAGCATCCTGAAATGAGATGTAAACAAACTGAAAAGCAAATTATATAGCTGGTGTGGCATACAGAAAATATGCTTCCACCTACATATCCAATCAGATTTTCAGCCACTGTATTTTGAAGCAATTGAGGTTCTGCTCTTTCCATTCCTACCATAGGGATCTTACTTGACCTAGCTGGAGATTCTGAATTCTGGGAGTTGTAATCCCAGGACCTCTGGAGGGGATTGGGGAAAGCTGGACTAGCGTCATATATGGGTTTGCCAGCTCAGGTGCAAGCTGAAGGTGCTGGAAGGTGCTTCTCATTATCACCAGCCTCTTGCCTTTCAGGAGCAAGGCAGGGTCCAAAAGCACTCTCAGACAGCCAGTTTGCTTTTGAAGGGGGAATAAAACTCTGCCAAACTAGACACTTGTTCAACTACTTCTAGGTCAATGTTCCTCAGCCTGGTTCCCTCCAGATATATTGGATTTTGACTCCCATAACTCTCAGCAGCAGGAGATGGGTTAGATAAGGCTGTTCTAGAGCATGTTACTCAGCAAACCAGGGCTTTTTGGCTTTAGGATGTTGGGCAAAAGATTCACATGGGAATTAGATGAAGAGAAGGGTTAAGAATATTTTCACAAACGATGCTAAAACTGGATTTGCGTTTTCAATTTTCAATTCACATTTAAAATTTGCACTGGTGAGATGAAGGCTTACCTCCAGCCCAATCCAAGATGCATCTGTGGTGGCTCATAGCCATTACTTGCTGTCTTGGGCTCTCTCCACTCCCTCTTCGTTGCATTAGTAGTCCCTGCAGTCAGATCCTTGGAACAGGAAGCAGACCTCTTTGCTTATGCTCTCCCGTCATGTGAATAACACTGTATTAGCAAACAACCTGCTTGCTATCTCTAACCATCCATACCAGAAGTGCACAAATGAAGTCCCAGGGCCATATGCTGCCTTGGGTGCAGTCCCCAGAGGCCTCCAAATGTTGTCACTACCTTGTAATTTAGTGCATTCAACCTGTTAATTAATGTGCTTATTTTACTTACAGTATTCTATGGAAAACTGTCATCTAGTTTTGGTGCATGGTGGAGTCAATAAAGGGCTAGATATAGCTGCAGCTCACACTGATGGTTGTCATCTTTGAACTAAAATCTAATCATTTGTAGAGAAATATTGCAAGTGCTTATCCTATCTTACCAAGTTCCAGTTCATATGTATAGTCATCTTGTTATGGTTAAATCTTCCTAGATATCTAAGTGCTTATTCAAGACTTCATTAAGCAAAGCTAATTGTGTTGTGCCCCATTCTTGGTAGGGCATAATTCAATTTTATCGACTCTCAAGTCAATTCCACACAGTTCCAGTTTTCAACTCTCCAAAACCTGCAAATCATATACTCAGTACCATCCTGCAAGAATCCTCACCATGTTGCTGAATTATTTTCCTGAGCAGACTGGTCCTCCCTCCAGCTGGCCAACAGGGGAATGCCAACATTGATGCTCTAGCCAGCACCTCATTCCTGCATTGTCATTGTTGCTTCATCATGTTTGTTTGGTATCAAAGGAAAAAACAACAACAAAAACAAACCTGGCCACTGTGCAGGGGAGCAGCAAAATAGGGGTGTGGGGCAAGGCACAATGGCACCATGACTTTAAGGAGATGAACTCTGAGGAGATGGGAAGCAGGAAAAGATAGGAGTTCCTGTCAATAGAAAAAGGTCCATTCTGCAGTTGAATGTGAAGTTAATCAGTTTGGCTTGCAAAAACCTTTGCAAGCCCTATGGCATTGTATCCCTATAGGATACAATGCCATAGAGCTTGCAAAGGTTTTCAATTAACTGAATATACAATATTCATTGTATCCCTATAGGCTACAATGAGGGTATAGTTCTGATCTTGCATGAGCACAGCTCTTGCACATGGAAGGGACCTTAGATACCATTGGATAGAAGGAAGCTTTGTATTCAGTCATTCGTATTAGATTTCCCAATGTTTCTTACACCTAATTTATCACTTGCTCTGACCATGTCCAACCCTTTTCTTTGTCAAGATCTACTTTGTGAACCTGTATTTGTCAAAAATATTATTGTGATGGAGATTTGCCTGCTATTTTTTAAAAGTATGTAGCTTGCTGGAGGTTTCAGCATCCTCCTACAAAAAATTCAGCTAGTGCATACCAGTAGAATTCTAGCTAGAACATTCCAGTAGGTAATAAGGCGGAAGAAGCAGCCTGGCTGACAGAATCCCAGAGATTGCAGAAGTAAAAGCATTTCTTAAGTTTTCCTAGTTCCAGGGTTTTTCCTTCCAAGCCTCTTAGAGAGCTCATCTCATTGCCATTTCTACTATGATCTTATGATCCTGACTAATGCATAATAAACATAACAATCCCTCCTGGGATGTTCTGCTGAGGATTTACAATTTCCTCAATGAGCCTTGTAATACTAAGCATTGCTTTAGTGTCTGCAGAAATTCTTTTCTAAACAGGATAATGAATCAGGCTTCTTTGTGGTCCTGTCTCCAAATCTCTTAACAAAATTTAATCTAAGGTTCTTCTTTGGGAAACTGAACAATAGATAAGGTTAAGAACTGTTGCCTTCCAGGTTCTTAAGATATAGATATTAAATTGTTATTTTAGTATTGTGGATTGTTCTTCATGCAAGATAGTGATTATTTTAATCACCCCAGTGATCTCCAAAGTATTATTTAACAAGGAGACAAAGACTGTTCTCTCTACAAAATCCTTTAATCTCTGCTTTTCTTGCAGATGTTCACAGTTAAATGTCTGAAAAATTAAAAGAGCCTGTACAGTTAAATGTATGGCAGATGGGGGGAGCTCTGCAGAGCAAGTGCTAGATTAACCTACTGGAAAGATAACTGTGTGTGTGTGTTTGCGCAAGTGCTACTTACTGACACTGCTGTGCATGAAAGATAAAGACATTCTTAAACTGACCTCAACTCCTGATGGAGACCATGAAATAGTCTTAAGTGAAACACCCAGTGGAAGGATGGTTGAAGAGGCTATATTACAGTGGAGGGCTGAAGGCTGAGTCCCATTAAGAATAACTGGTAAGTCCTGTCCTACGTAAGCTTGCTATCTTATGGGAATAATAACTGGAAAGCCCAAAACCTTTCTCAGAACCTCTGTACTCATGATCAGTTGAGCAAACGGAAGAAATGAGTTTTGCACAATGAATCCCATGTTCACTTGCCATGAATTTCACTGGACTTTTTATTCTGATGCCCAGCTTTCCCTAAATTGATAACAAAGTCTTGATTAGATACTGTTCTATGAAAGAAGGAAACAGCTTGTTTGAATTCAACAAAATTACTGAATTTTGACATATGCCTAAAATGTCCATAATAGAAATTATTGGTGAAATTGTTTTATTTCTATCTGACGGTGCACTGATTGTTTCTCTGCCTATTACATTTGCACTGCCTGCAAGGGTCGGAAATGGCGGCTCTCGAGCCAGATGCGGCTCTTTGGCCCCTTGAGTGTGGCTCTTCCGCAGCTGAACTCACCCCCGCCCCTTCCACGCGATTGGATCCCGCCCCCAAACTCTGATGGCCGGCGCTGGAGGAGGGCGATTGATTCTTCCTCCGCCCTCGGGAGCCTTCCAACTTTCGCCCGAGTCGGGCAGCGCTTCTTTGAGGTTGGCGGGTGGGGAAGTTGGTTGGTCGCTGCCGCCGCAAGCACCTCTTCCTCTGCCCGCGTTGCAACGGCCGCCGCCGCCGCCCCCCCGAAGCGCTCGCCAGGCAGGCAGTAGAGCGTCGCCATGCCGGGCGCGCTGCGAGAGGAGACGGCGCAGCTGCTGGGCGACTACCTGCAGCACCAGCTGGGGGACGCGGCGCTGCCCCCCCACCGCACGGCCGAGATGCTGCGGCGGGTGGCCGACAAGCTGGAGAGCTGCAAGCGCCTCTTCTTCCACAACGCCTGCAGCGCGGCGGCCTTACCGGAGATGGGAAGCGGAAAGGCCGGCGGGCTGCAGGAGCGAGGTGGGGCTGCCCCTTCCGCGGCCGGAGCAGGCGAGGGCTGCGGCGTCCCGTCGCTGCAGGTTCTCCCGCTCTGCTCGGGAGGCGCGCTGTCCCTGCGCCCCTTCGGGGGCAGCCGCATCTTGCCGGCAGTGCGCGGAGGCCGGGACCTGGGTCCGGGGTGCCCTTGGGCGGCCTCCCCAGCCGGCCGGTGGTGCTTCCGGCTTCGAAGGAGACAGACAGAAGACAGGAGGAGACAGAGACGAAATCTCTGTGAGGGGGAGGGAGGAGAAGGGTGAGCGGAGGTGGGGCAGGGGTGGTGGGTGCCGGTGAGGGAGAGAAGAAGGAAGGCAGTAAGGAGCGGCGGTGGGAGCAGCAAGGATGGAGAAGTTCTTCACGAAGGACCCCGGGGGAGGAGGCGGGGCGACGCTTCGCTCGCTGCCCGCCTGTCGCGGCTTACTCGGACCCCGGGGGAGGAGGCGGGGCGACGCTTCGGAAAGGTCGGCAGGGGCCGGGAGCGAGGTGGAGCTGCCCCTTCCGCGGCCGGAGCAGAAAAATACACCGGAAATCCCTGGAAGCACCTTTGGGGAGGAGGGTCCAGCCGGCGAGCAATGGCGGCGCCGGAGTTTTCACCGGAGCGACTGGCGCGCCGGCTGGCCGAGGCGGAGACGCTGCTGGCGGCGCACGTCTCCGAGCTGGCCTGGGACACGGCGCTGTCGGAGGCGGTGCAGGAGCGGCTGCAGGGGCTGCTGCGGCTGGAGATGTTGCTGCTCCGCGGCATTCAGGCGCTGGGCGAGGGCCCGGGCCCGGGATGCGGGTGGCAGGGCGGCGCAGGGGGCCTGGCCGGGGCGGTGGCGGTGGGGGGACGGAGCCGGCGGAGGTGGCTGGGCGGCGGGACGGGGCGGGTGGCGCTGCTGGCGGAGCTGGAGGGACCAGGCATTCCCATGGGCGCAGCGCGCGCTCTGCAACCCGCCTTGGAGGCGCTCCTGGAGAAGCGGCTGCGGGAGGCCCTCCGGTTGCACCCTCCCACCCCATCAATCCCCCCACCCCACCGTTCGGCGTCCTCTCCCCCCGCTAACCCGAGCCCTGCGGCCACCTCCCTGCCGCGCCGGGCCTCGCTCAGCTGCGCGCGGAAGCGCTCCAGGTCCGGCGGCTCGTCCAGCTTCACAGCCCAAACCCCACCCCCTTCTGCACGATTGGCTCCCGCCCCAAACCCTGCCCCCTTCCACGTGATTGGCCCCCGCCCGCAAACCCCGCCCCCTGGCTCTCCAGCATGTCAAAATGTCCTCGAGCATGTCAAAATGGCTCCCGGCATAAAAAAGTTTGCCGACCCCTGGCCTATGGCATTCTTCAGGGCATTATTTTGTCCACATGTTTAACATATACATTGGGGCTGCACAACTGGAGGTTTAAGTGCTGTTGCCATTGAAGGTTATCACTGAATTATATAATGTAATGTGTCAGAAGGGATAATTTATTAAATGCAAGGGGAGTAAACATATTTATTTATAATTTATTTATTTATAATTTTTATCCTGCCTTTATTATTTTTTATCAATAACTCAAGGCGGTGAACATACCTAATACTCCTTCCTTCTCCTATTTTCCCCACAACAACAACCCTGTTAGGTGAGTTGGGCTGAGAGAGAGTGACTGGCCCAAAGTCACCCAGCCGGCTTTCATGCCTAAGGCGGGACTAGAACTCACAGTCTCCTGGTTTCTAGCCCGTTGCCTTAACCACTAGACCAAACTGGCTCTATTCATTATATATGAATATACAATATTCATTGTATTTAACCAATTAACTGAAATGTCATTTAATTTATTGTTTAATTTAAATTCATTTAAATTTATTTTTTGTCCTGTTTCCATATACTTGTGAGTATAGTCACAAGTACCTAATTTCAAGACTAAATGTGGCTTTCACCCCCAAAACACCGTGTACCTTTGGTATACTGACTTAGGTCATAAGAACATTTGAAAAGAGGTGTAACCATTTTGCTGATGTATCTGTTATTTTCTTCTAAAACAGATGAGATGTTGACATGCTTAACTAAGGACTGGAATGGACAAGGAGTAATAAACTGAAGCTCCATCCAGATAAGATGAAGATGCTGTTGATGGATTATTTATCTGACCAAGAGGACAATGTTCTGCCTGTACTGAATGAAGCTATAGGTCTGCTATAATATGTTTTATCTGATTTTTTTAGCTGTTGTTGTTTTTCTAAGCCACTTTGAAAACCACAGATTAAAAATTAACGAGGTACTATTAAATTACAACAAGGTAATGTTACAGGCAGAAAATTGAAGCATAATCCTAATGGGGCACTGTAGAACAACAGATAAATATAATCCTTTGGAAAATGTCCAAAGAAAAGTTCTGGCAAGAGCATGGCAGGGAGGTGAAGCAGGGGAAAAGGTGATGTTTCCAGAATAAGTAACAAAGAAAAGGGGAAAGCATTATGTACAACTGAACTATGAATTTAGAAATCCTGAGGCAGCATGGGCTGGCCCTCAAAATAAGCACCATCTATTTGTTTCAAGAAAGCATAGTTAGGATCTTCAGAGACCATGCCATCTCACGAGATAGTTGTTATCCTATGACTGCCTGTTAAACACACTGCATCTGCTAAAGCAGCATGTTAGTTAGGAGGATTCTAGTTGACTTTCCCCCTGAAGTTCCAGTCTTTGTTGTGCACAGAGATTTCTTAAAATATGAGGAATACCCAAACATGTAACTTGCATTTTGAAACGAGCAGCCCCAGGAAAGCCTCAGATGGCTTAACTGAATGCATAGACTGGGTATCAAAGTCAAAGCCATTTTTTGTTTATAAAGTGATGAGGATGGGATTTTTAGGAGTTTTCTTGCAATCAGGAGAGCAGCGTTTAACATTACTTAGTTCTTAATGCTACCATGGTCCTGATATGGTCCCAGCGAAGTTCTCGTGGGCAAAGGGAGAGAGCAATGTGATACAAATTTAAATAATAATAATAATAATAATAATAATAATAATAATACTACTAAACCATGCTAGTGGGCCAATGAGCTTTCACAGCAGAAGTACTATTTCTCTGAGCAGAAGTATATGAAATTAACATGCAACTATGAATGAACCATCCCAACTAAGATACTAGGAGAATAAGAAAAGGCAGCAGTCTGAGGAGAATGAAGAGCAAAGCTGCTCATTTGGATTTGTGTGAATTTTTTCACTAGCTGTCAGTCAATCTACTGCAGGATTGATTTCCTTAAGTGCTCTTGCTGCTAAGTATCAGTAGCTTTTTCATTTTCCTCTTTGCTCTTCTCTCTCTCTTTCCGCTTCCCCTATATGTTGCTTTTATCCTTGACTCTTTCCCCTATTTTTAGCTGTAAATATGACATTAGAAGGAGGATAATATTAGGCTAGCTTTCTCCAACTTGATGTCTTCCAGATACACTGAACTATAACAGCCAACCTATTGGTGAGAATGGGAGTTAGAATCCAACACAGTATTTGACAAATAAGAAGCAGTGAAAATTGAAATGAATATTTTGAAATAAACCTTTAGCCAAGAAGCTAAGAATATTCACTGGTGGGCTGAGTCATCTATATCTCACAAAAGTATCTCAGTGGGCCTTTCCACACTGGTGGGATCTTCACTCATTCTTGAACTGGTGGAAATCTATGCCAAGCATGAAATATATTGTCCCCATTGCCAATCCCTCTTTTGTCTCTCTTGCCTCTCTTGCAAGCCATTGTCAGATTCCCGAGTTCCCAGCAAAGTAATGGATGACAAAGCCTAATAAACATTACAGACTTGAGGCTGTCTGTGGATGGTGTTAAAATAAGGAAGGGGGCAGGAATATTACTTATTGAAGTAAGGAGGACTTTAAGCTTGTCTCACTCATGGGCTGGAGGTAAGTTGAAGGCCATGTCATGAAGACATGGTAGAAAAAATAAGTTCCCAGTGCATGTTCATGCCATACTTAGCCACACTTAGGTACATAGTGATAAAATTCCCTGTATCTCAAGTCAAGATCACTTTGAGGGGATATTTGTTGAACAAATGTTTTGACTTTTGTTGTTGTTGTTGTTGTTGCTATTGTTGACTACTGTTTTTAATGTCTCATTAGCCAATCAGAGTCACTTTGCCAAGTGGGTGGCCACATAAATTGATTAAATAACACAGTGTTTCTCAACCTTAGTAACTTTAAGATGTGTGGACCAACTACCAGAATTCCCCAGCCAGCATAAATAAAAGTGAATTCCCATTGTGAATATCCTTTGATTTTTTTTCTCTTTTTTTTTCTGTGGAACCATATCAATGACTTGAGACCTGTGAGTCCTTATGAATTGTTCTGGAGTTTGAGAAAACTCACAAGAATCTCAACAAAATGTAATCTGTCTGCAATGTTTCAAAGGGATTTAGTCAAAGCCAGTGTTTCTCAACCGTGGCAACTTTAAGCTGTGTGGACTTCAACTCCCAATTCTGGGAGTTGAAGTCCACACAGCTTAAAGTTGCCAAAGCTGAGACACACTGGTCAAAGCTGTTAGGGACGATGCTTTATGAAGTCAGGAGACACGTGGAACCTCCCCATTGTCCCCAATAAGCCCAAATCTATGTTTTTTAGAGGTGAACCCACAAAGGTTTTTTGGGAGGTGGTGGATGGAATGTAGGGAGATAATAATAATGACTTTTGGATTTAAGAAATGTTTCTGTTTAAACATTCCCTGTGTGGAGGAATCTTGATCTATCTCTGAAATCTCATCATCTTTTCTCTCCTGCAAATACTTTCCTCTCTCCTTCATTTGGTCTTCAGTTCTTGCCCCAGATTTGTTCCCTGATTCCTTTTGTATTCCTTCTCCTTATTGTTGTTTTCATCTTTTCAGTCTTTTTCTTATTCATCAGTCCCTGTCTCTTCTCAAGCTGGATTATGTCTCTTTTCCCCTCTCAATGCATTTTACATGCCTCCACCATTTCATTTGATATCTTTTCCTTTCATTGGGATCTCTAATTTTCTGGGCATGCTTATGTCTATTTTCCTTTTCTTTTTATCTCGGCTGACCATACGTCCCGTTTTGAATGGGACAGTCCCATTTTTTTTAGCATTTTTCAACCGTCCCTTCATTTTGATAAAAATCTCAATTTTATCCCGTTTTTTAAACCCAGCAGGAATGGTGCGGAAGGAGGATCTGAGCCGGAGCTGCCGATTGGAGGCAGCCCGGAAGAGGAAGCCCTCCCGCCTATCAGTGCGTGGCAAAGGAGGGTGGAGAGGCAGAGAGGAGGGCGGACCGGGGGCGGGGTTTGCAGGCGGGAACCAATCGTGCAGACCGGGGGGCGGGGACCCCTGTCTTTTTCATGAATACGGAATATTACATAAGACCCCGTCCTGTTTTGCCATCCCGTTTTTGTCTCAAGGAAACATGGTCAGCCTATTTTTATCTAAAATCTGCCTTTCTTTCTCATTCCCCCATCTCTCCTCCTCTTTCAAGGTCACCCTCTCTGCAATTCAATGTGTCATTTTTCCCCCTTAAAGCTTGCCCTGAATGAGACAATTTGCTTCCAGTGAAGCAGAACAAACTGAGATGAAAAAGCCATTCATCTGTATTGACTAAATTCATCTCTGTTTGAGAAGAAATGTAGTATATGGGGGTGTCATTTGGGAAGCTTAGGGCTGGTATGTCATATGACCTTCAAAGCCTGAGTTGTCCCTCCCCTTCACCAGTTTTGGGGTTCAGTCCCAGCCCCTCAGATTTTTCTGCTTTCTAAACTGTTTGGATACCAAAGAAATCTCGTGGGATTCTGACTCAGTGTGTTGTTCATCCTTTATATTATCAGCAGGCTTCTGATTAGAGCACAGAATAAACAACAGTGAGATAATTATCTCCCTGATCACCACTCAGCTGGAGGAAGAAGATCTGCCACAGAGCTGGGATACTATCTGGAGTGCTGTGCATCTCTAAAGATTGGTGCACTATCATTTTTGATATGCTAAAGCAATTTCTGTAACCTGGTTCTCTCCAGCTATGTTGGACTACAATTTCAATATCTTTCAGTTAACAAGCCCATCCCTAGGTTGCAAATTATGGAAGTTATAATCCAAGGCATCTAGAAGGAACCAGGTTATTGCAGAAGGCTATGCTAAAGTCGTTAGAGGCGTGGTGGCTCAGCGGGTAAGACGCCAGGCTTGTTGATCAGAAGATCACAAGTTTGGAGGTTCAAATCCCTAGCCTTGCGTGTGGAGTGAGCTCCTGCACTCGCCCCAGCTCTTGCCAACCTAGCAATTCGAAAGCATGCAAATGCAAGTAGATGAATAGGTACCAGGATGGTAACAGCGTTCCATGTGCATCATGCTGGCCACATGACCGTGGAAGCGTCTGTGGACAATGCTGGCTCTTCGGCTAACAACTTGATTGTAAACCGCCCAGAGTCCCCTTGTGGGGGGAGATGGGCGGTGATATAAGTTAGAAATAATAAAAATAATAATAATAACAAACGGAGATGAGCACCGGCCCCTAGAGTCAACACGACTGCACAAATGTGCGGGGGGAACCTTTACCTTTTATGCTAAAGTCTCAGAGACAGAGCAGAGATGAGTTTTTGACTGCTGCTGCTGCTGCACTTACCTCTTAGTCTCTTCATCCACAGCATCCTTATGTAGAAGAGGGACCAGTTTTACAGTCATGGTGGGTAAATAGACAGGTAGATACAATATGCATCTTGCCTACCATTTTAGAAAACATTTCCACATTCATAGTTTTCAGCACTCTAGCAAGTTGCTTCCCTTTGGCTCTACAGATGTTTTAATTAACCAGCGTCTGGAATGTGTAAATAAGTGAGATAAGCCAAAGGATTATATAATGACATGCTGCTTTTTGAAATTATATGGCTGTATGAAGCTTTCTGGAAATAAAAGATGCCTAAAGAATGGCAGCCATAACTGTTTAAGCCAACCTTCCCCAATCTGGTAAAGCTACCCTGTTATTAGTTCCCATAAATGTGTTGAGAGAGAACATCACTCACAGAGCACATACTGTACACCCCATCCTTCTGATGTCTTTTTCTTTTAAAAATCTAGTTTCTCCTTGGATGTTTTTATGACTGTTCTTTTTGGTGATTACAGTTTCCATGTGTTGCTTGTCTGCAATGTGTCTGCAATGTGATCCAAAGCTGCGCTACTCTCAGGACCATTTCACACAAGGAGAAGGGTCAGACCCACATCTTGTTTGACATTTTTGTGCCACTATACAAGCGTTTTCACTGCTGTGGTTGTCCTCTCTGCACTCCATCCTCCTATGGATTCAGGCTGCATTCCCTCCAGCTGGCTAGTGAAAGAGAATTAAAAATGGCAGGCAGCCAGTGGCCTGCCATTTCCCCATCCCCACACTCGCACTTCCCAGCGAGGAAAAAGAAATGGACCAATTGATTCCACCACTGGAGGGGAAGGGGAAGCAGGAAAGCCTTGGATGCCTTGGCTTCTGAAAGGGGGCCCCTCTGAGGAGCAGAGTGGGAAATGGCCTGCTAGGGAAACATCATACAATTTATATGAATAGGAAAAGCAAGCTGGAAAACGTTCCATAGGCATTGTGAACCGACTAGAAGCAATTACGTTAATTTGAGAAATTGGTTGTGCTTCCCCCAAAAGAGTGCTGGACAGAAAAAAACAGTTATCTTTTTAAAGCCTATAATAAATGTGTAAGAATGATAGTTTTAACCTAGGCACATTTTTCAACAGAACATTGGACTAAAAATAAAGCAAAACAAATGTATAAAACAGGAATTGGAGTGCTATCAGTTACAGTATGTTGGTTGGGAATTAGCCAAAGGTGGACATTTTTGTTTGAAGGGCCACTTTATTTTATTTTATTTTTTATTTTTATTTCATTTTTATCCCACCTTTATTATTTTTTATAAATAACTCAAGGCGGTGAACATACCTAATACTCCTTCCTCCTCCTATTTTCCCCACAACACTTTCTTTGGAGATCATCATGTGGAGGTGGGGGACACTAGCAGTGGGCAGAGGCAGAGCTAAAATAGGTTGAAGCTTGCTTACTTACTTCTTCCTCATCCAAATTACATTACTGAATGTAAGATGATCAGCACTCCCTTGTGGCTGTTGTGAATGTCCAGCTCTTAAAAGGTCTACTATGAATAACTTGGTGGGAAGTATAGCATTCCTCAAGGAGAACTGGTACAGCTCTCCCCACTCCAATATCTAAAACCAATGCTTTCATTGTTTCTAAGGTCCAAAGGATACCCTGAGTCCTTTTGTATGTTTTATGAGTTGCTTTGAGAGGACATAGATGCTAAAGTAAAAATGGTGCAAAGAAGAGAGTCTTTAATTTTGCTCCCTCCCTGCATTTCTCCATTTTAAATCATGCTCCAGTCCAAGTCACTGCTTTGCAAGGGGGAGGGGGTTTAATATGTTTCGTACCATTAATTTTAAACCAAATTGGTAAAATACTTGCTGTGGAGAAATGTTGTAGATCAGAGGAACTGCAGAAATGGGCACCTGCGGCATCTTCACTATCAATCGTATCCTGCCAAGGCAGTTTTTCATACCCAAGAAGCTCTGTTGGACTATAAGATGAGTATTTAGTTGGGTATACCAGGTTCAGCTCATTTATGAATCAACATTATTATCCATCGGTTTTTCATCTTTGTTTCCAGTGCCCGCCTTGCTTGCTTGCTTGCTTGCTTGCTTGCTTGCTTGCTTGCTTGCTTGCTTGCTTGCTTGCTTCCTTCCTTCCTTCCTTCCTTCCTTCCTTCCTTCCTTCCTTCCTTCCTTCCTTCCTTCCTTCCTTCTTTCTCTCTCTCTCTCTCTCTCTCTCTCTCTCTTTCTTTCTTTCTTTCTTTCTTTCTTTCTTTCTTTCTTTCTTTCTTTCTTTCTTTCTTTCTTTCTTTCTTTCTTGATTTATTTGATTTCTGTGGCCGCCCATCTCAACAAGTGACTCTATAACTCCACATTATACAAAGTCTCTTTCATCTTTGCTCCCTCTCATTCTGCTCCTTATTCCATAGGCAGAGTCCTGATGCTACCCAGCAGTTATTCACCTCTTGTTACTTGTTGTCCAACCAGTCTTTCTTGAAACCAGTGCTCCTTGATATCTCTGATCTGATTTTCTTTTTGTCTCTCAGTTGTGTTTGTGCATCTCATTTCTATCTTCTGTTTTCCACTTCTCCTTCTTGTGCTGAGCAATAAAAAAAGGTAAAGGTTCCCCCCACACAGTTGTGCAGTCGTGTCCAACTCTAGGGGCCGGTGCTCATCTCCGTTTGTTAGCCGAAGAGCCAGCGCTGTCCGAAGACGCTTCCGCGGTCATGTGGCTGAGCAATAGCTCCCAATAATCTTACTGGCCTGGTAGGCACATCCTACAGTTGTCAAGAGGCTAGAAAAATCAGAGCCACCTTGACTGCACCCTTCAGAACCAAGGGAACAGCAGGAACATAGAATATATTGGAGCATTATTGATTTATTACTAAGGCTTACATGCCACTCCAACTGTATCAGATTCTAGCAGTTGTATACAGTAGTATAAGCTGTTTACCATCCCCACCCCACCCTTGAAAGAGCAGGTTAGGCTGCAGTTTTCCCATGAAGAGAAGGAACAACCCATATATACCTGTGCATGTTTTAAGTTGCTCAAAAAGAGTTGCAATATTACCATTAATATTCTTATTCTAAATTCCATACTAGTACTGGATTTAAGTGCTGAGTATTGTGATTATGTAGGCAAAATCAGACTACTGAGAAACATGAGGGAGGTATCAGCAAGCTTGGCAAATTCTTAAGGCAGGGTTTCTCAACCAGGGTACTGTGGAACCCTAGGGTTCCACGAGAAGTCACTAGGGTTTCCCTGGAAGATCACAATTTATTTAAAAAATTATTTCAAATTCGGGCAACTTCACATTAAAGAAGTAAGTTTCATTCTTTACTTTTAGTTTAAGAACACTGTTAATGCATATAAACAGGCCTACACATGAGACAAATATAATAATTTTGTAACTTCTGGCCTGTATTTGAGCCTGAATGTGCAGGGGTTCCCCAAGGCCTGAAAAATATTGCAAGGGTTCCTCCAGGGTCAGAAGGTTGAGAAAGGCTGTCCTAAGGTTTGCATAACTAGAAAAAACATTTTGTGGAAGGGAAAAACTATGGGGACCAACCAACCCTTTCTAACCCCAACCCCTGACTGCCTAGGATGGGTCAGAGCAGTCTCCTCCAACCTTCTATTCTCCAGATGTGTTGGGCTCCATCTGTCCAGATTCCTAACAACTGCTGGAACAAGTTGACTTGGACTTATAGGAGTTATAGCTCTATCATTTAATCCTCTAATAGGAGTGTATTAAATTTATTTGTTAATAGTTAATATGGTTGCCTTTTGGTTGTAATAAAAATGAGCTTGAACTTGTTATCACCCAATGTATATTAGGATGCCAGATCAGAGAAAGTCCTCCATAGAACATTTTATTGTAGGCTCCAACCATTCTACAGACTACAAACTATTCCATCTTATTCCTGCTCCAGGATTTCTATCTCAAGAGGATTGTTTTTTGTGGTTGTTCCTCCATATGGTCCCACTAGAAGAACACTGGATCCTCTTGCAGCAATGCATTCTGTTTGTGATGCATTTACTTGCCTTCTTCAGGAGTAACAGGTCCACTAACTATGTCAGGACTGGGCCAATCTCATCATCATTTACCTGTTCTGGAGGAGCAGAACCTGATAAGCTGCATGTGCAGAACATAAAGTAAAGTACTTTTTAGAAAATTCACTGAATAGTTTACCACCTCTTTAATAAACAGTCAGTGCCTCTGACACTTTTTTTAATTGGCCTTCAATCCCATCTTAAGCAACAATTTTGTGACACCACTCTTCTATGGAGTCGGTTGCCATGGTAGTAATGCATCCTTGCTTGGTTGCCTGTCAGTTGCTTCAGAATCCTGCTGGGTAAAACAGTGTTGATAAAAAGGGTACAATTTTTTGTTTTTCAAGGAGGGCTCAGCTTTATTCTTTTAGCACAGAAGTGAAGATGCTGAAAGTGAGATAGGGATCAAGGAAATGAGGGGAACCTAAAAGGACAAGATGTGAGAGAGCAGTTGAGACCTTCTATCGAATGCTCTTGAAAGAAAATAGGTATTAATTGGTGCTGTCTAGCTGACAGAGTGGGAAATACTATAGCCTTGAGTGCTTCTAAACATTCCTGGAAACTGCTTTCACAAAAAGTGATTACTACATAGGGAACCTCTGGATTTCATAATGTTCCTAAAACTTTGCCCCACAATAATGGGGTCAAAGCTGTGTAAGGATTGATAACCAGATATTTAAGTTCTTTCACTTGCTGCTGCTACTGCAGCTTGATGTGATGAAATAAAAAAGTCACAAAAGAAGTATTTCTCCTCAGTAATTCTGTAACTGTGATTTGTGAGACCCAAATTTCTAGATTGGGAGGCCACATCCTGGTTATCTCAGAGGTTGACTACTACAACACACTCTACATGGGACTGCCCTTGAAGACCACTTGGAAGCTTCAAGTGGTCCATCATAATGTAGTAGCATGGGCAGTGATGGGCATGTCTCGGTAGGTCCATGTAACACTTCTGCTTCATGAGCTGCACTGGTTGCCTATTTGCTTCCAAGTGTGAATCAAGGTGCTGGTCATTACTTATAAAGCTGACCATGACATAGGGCCTGGTTACTTGAGGGACCGCCAATCTCCCATATTATCTGTCTGGCCAATTTGACCAGTTGGTGTCCTCTGGGTTGGTGTGCTCTGGGTTCCTTCGGTTAAACAATGTCATCTATTGGGACCCCAGAAGCATGCCTTCTCATAGAGCAATGCCTGCCCTCTGGAATGAGGTTCCCCCCAAGATCCGGATGGCCCCCACCCTGCTTGTGTTTCGAAGGGCCTTCAAGACCTGGCTCCTCGCCCAGGCCTTGGCGAGTGTGAATAAGCTCCCTTTGGATTGTGTGGGTTTGTTTCTCTTTTGTTCCTGTCTGGGTTTTGTCATCCTTGCCATCTTTTATTTTTCTATTTTTGCCTCTTATTGTACTCTTTCTTCTGGTTTTAAATGTATTTACATGTAAGTTGCCCAGAGTTGTTGGGAGTCAGGTGGCATAGAAATGTAATAAATAAAGAAAATTTAATAAATAAAATTTGAAACATGGACTAAAGAACTGGAATCTCGGATAAAATATTAATTAATATTTTAATATTTAATATTTAATTAATTAATATTATTAATAATGCCCCATCAATGGATTCATGTTCTTAAAAATGTAAAAATGGTATCTACAGATCTGAGATTGAAGTTGATTCATCAAAAAAAAATTAGGGTGTTTTGGACTCCCTAAAGAATGTATTTGAAAGGATGGACATCAGATTTTCTGTGTTGGAGGTGTAAAAAATTTGAGAGTTCACTGACCTGTATGATATGGTTGTGTGATCATTTGATATCTTTTTGGAAAAGTTTGCTAATGTATATAACTAGATTTATGGATAAAATATTTAAACATTAAAGATGTTAATGTGATGTTGAACTATATACCATAGCTTTGGAATCTAGCTGTTTATCAGGAATTAGGGGTAGCTGAAAGCAATCATATTGAGAAATTGGAAAAGAGATATTATTTCAGATATTAAGGAATGGCTGTCAGAAATGTGTGATGTGAAATGACCCATTCCAATCCATTTCAGTGTGCTGATTCCAAGAATGACAGGGTTGAATTTTGCCAATTCTGCTCTGAGAACCTCAAGTTTGCCTTGGTTCCTGATTTGGACATTCCACATAACAGTGGTATACAGCACTGAATTCTGGCCACATCAGTAGCTGGATATCTTTTTAGGTTTAATCCAGCCTCTTTATAAGTGCCAGTGGTGATTGCACTTGCCCTTTACTTTTCCTCAATAGCTTGTGGAATACCTTCTGACTTGGGGACTCATCTTTCAGTGCCATGTTGATATTTTCCTGGTTGTGAATATCCCTTTGGTTTTCTTGGCAGAATACTGGAGGGAGTTGCCATTTCTCTCTCCAGTGGATTGTTTTTAGACCAGTGTTTCTCAACCTTGGCAACTTTAAGATGTGTGAACTTCAACTCCCAGAATCCCCCAGCCAGCATGGCTGGCTGGGGGATTCTGGGAGTTGAAGTCCACACATCTTAAAAGTTGCCAAGGTTGAGAAACACTGTTTTAGACCTTTTTTCTGTGATCTGCTTTTCACTGGTGAGCCTTCCAGGAGTGTACACTTCTGATAATATAGCCCATCATGGGATGTACAAACCCTTCACCACTACAAGGTAAATGTCCACGGGGAGGAGAGACAAGAATTTAGCTTTGCTGTATTCAGCAACAAATTCCAATAATCACAGCCTCCTATACTTGGCACCAGCTCTAAAAGATTTCCAAATGCTTCCTTTCTCTGCAATTTCACATTCTTTCAGCTCTCATTTGTTCTATTCAATTTTTTTATCTTGCTATGATGGTTTGCATATCCTGCTGGCCAAGTGCCTATCTTGTATGCAGTGTTTGGGGCTCTATAATGATGTTCCTGCAAACAAAGATTATTTACCTTCGATGGCTGAAACGCAGCATCTCATTCAAAATGGCTCCACTATCTGATCTCTATCTCCAAGTTATTTGTAAGAACTATAAATATTTGGAAATGGTGACCTAAGCATAAGTGGCCAATTAGCTGAAGAATCCATTTTTGTTCACTTCTTCAGAAGCAATTGTCTTGTCATCATATTGATTGGGTGACAATTTTGTAGTGGGAAACAACTGCCACAAGAAGCCAGAATAGTATTTCAGGGCAGTATTACAGCCCAAGGACAAAGAAAGAATGGTAATAAACAGAATGACTTCTAGTTTCTCCCAAATTATATTCTTCTGCATGGTTTGAGGAGGTCCTATTTAGTGCTCTAAGTGGGGTCTCTTACTGGTGCCTTGAGAGTAGGGTACCTTATCTAGGTGAAAAATTAGCAGAGTTGGGCTTGGTTAGTACTTGGAGGGATCAGAGGCATTGACACAATCCAACAATCTCATCAGAATGAAGAAACATGAGTTGCAATGTCAAAATGCAAGTTCTGCCCCTTACACACATACAGTATAAACAACATCACAATGCATTTATAAAAAGAGAGGTGCTTGTGTCACTATGCTGTGCACTCATGTTGTCCCCATCCCCCAACATCATGGATTAGGGACTCCCAAGGAAATTGATTAGGAAGTGCATCGCAGAAGAAACCACTTTGTTATTGTTGCTGTCTGTCTGATGTGTCCACAAGCTTGACTTGAAGGAGACTACAAAACAGCAGCAGAGAAACAGCAACTAGGCACAGGATTACTGGAACGGAAGAGGGCGTAATGCTCTTCTTACCCCTCCCACTGGACTTAAGGATGGCTGTTTCCCTGTTGCTAACCATAAGGGAGATCAGGTCAAGAATGACTGTTTGTATATAGAAATTCAGTTGCTAGGTTGGATAGAAAATGTCAAGATGCAGTGACAAAAATACCAAGCTGAACCAATTTATGAGAAGGGAGGAACCTGCATAATAACCAAGGTTACAAAGATTAATTAATTAATTAATTAATTAATTAAAATTAAGAACTTTTAATATCTCCATCTTGGATTTTATATTTTACATTTATATTTATTTTTAAGAAATACTGTTTTTATTGTATTTTAATCTGTATTTATTTTTAGTTTTATTGTAAACCGCCCAGAGTTGCTCTTTGAGTGAGATGGGCAGTGACAAAATTCAAAATATAAATAAATAAAATAAATAAAATTAGTTACATTAATCATTTAAATTTTAATGAAGTACTTTGTTCCATCGGCAGCAGATTTAAATTGTTCTCTTTTTTTAACTTATAAAACTACACTGGTCATGCTGACTGGGGATGATGGAAGTTGTACTCTAATATATCTCAGGGACACTTACTGCAGTTAGGAAATGCTGCCTTAGTTCATGCAGTACAAAGACTGAATCAGCCAGAAATATACAGCAATATAACATCTAGCACAGTCTAGTCTAAATGCACCTCATTCTATTAATGAGACGAAACAAAACAAGCATTTCAGATGCAGATAAAAAAGTGTATGTGAATGTTCTTCTGGAGTCTTCTTGAAATTCATCTGTAAAGGTGAAACCCTCAAAGTTTGAAAATGATGGTACGGACACAAGACCTTCGTCCCATCTCCTTAAACCTGGTGTCCTCTCCTCCAGTTGCAATGAACTTCAACTCCTATAATTCTAATCAGTCTGGCAGAACTCTGCTCTCTTCCACGACCCATCCCCAAATGGCTGGCAAGCCCATGAACTTGCTTTTGCTTTCAAACTGGAATTGGTCTACCTCCCACTGCATACTATCTATCCTGCAAATCACACAACACCATCTCTCTATTTACTGTAAAGCTATTTTCCTTACGGAGTACAATTTTTCCCAAGACAACACTTGTATGCTCAAGAACAGCACCAGCCTTTGTAGAGTATAGTGAGGGCTATACTCCAAAAGTGGGTGGAGTGCGGTCTATCTTGGACACTGATTTCAGATTTTTAGTGCTCAAAGAAGTTCTGACCATGCTCAGACCTCTATTGAGCAATGGAGAGGAGAGAGGTAGGGTGGGGAATTCCTTCACTGGTGCCAGTTCCTGGCAGCAGACGACTTATGGAACTGGAGACGTGCCATCAAAGACGACATTCTCCACCAGTTCTTCTCCTGCTGCTCTCCCATGGGTCACAGTTGAAACCAGTGAAAGGGGGGGGGGGCAGCAGTTCTTCTCACCTCTTCCTGCCAGAGTTGAGAAGCGGTTCAAGCAGCAGAACTGCTTATCTGGATGCAGGTTGCACACTGAGGATGTGCCCCTGCCTCCTAATCCCTTGTAGGAGTGCAGGCAGTACAGTCACTTCTCCTGACTCTACCCCTCTGCAGTACAACCCAAACCCCTACAACTTTCGCCCTGCAGCACCAAAGCCGCTGCAGCATTGACATGTGTTCAGTGCAGATCATCCAGGTGATGTGTGCAATGGTCCTTTGAAAGATCACTGGACATGTGTGTTGGAATTCATCAAATCAAGCATGCCTCATTAGCATATGGGTGATTGCTCTAGGAGGCAAACCCTGTGCTAGAGGAAGATGCTTGTTGCCCCTCCCACTTTATCTTCTTTCTCTCTGATTCTCCTTCCACCAACAGAGAAGCAGAATGCAAGCTGCTCTCCCTCCATCTTGGCCACATGGATGGGCCTAGGAGATTCCCCCCCCCCTTTCTCCACACAGCCTCTGGCAGCAAACAGGGCCAGAGGTATGCAGTTTAGGGAACAGAAAGAACAACTGAAACCAATTTTCTACTGAAATGGCTGTGATTCTTCCACCATTGAGGAGGAAGCAGCATGTGGCTGCTCCTCTCCATGGAGAGGCCATGTGCTAGGCCTCAAGCCCCTTTCTCCACGCAGCCTCTGGCAGAAAACAGGGCCAGAGGTATGCAGTTTAGGGAACAGAAAGAACTGAAACCAATTTTCTACTGAAATGGCTGTACCTGGACAAAATAAATATAAGAACTCTTTTGTACTTACTTTTTGTACCTGCAATGTCTAAGCGTGTGTTTCTTTATGCTTGGGTGGGCTAAAAGTGTAAGAATAAGAACCTGAATCTCTCTAACGTGCTCACAGGCTGTGTTTTTAAACAATATTCCTTTTTCTGCGCACGAGTTTACACAACGTTAAGCTCTGCTCCATTCACTGGTTCTAACAGGCCACTGAATGATCTTCAATGTGGTGCTGCATCATATAAGCCATGGGGGCAGGTGTGGCAAAGTAGACCTTCCATGATGGAAACAAGTTTTCCTGGTGCCCAAAAGACCCCCTTCCCCTCCTCTCCCCATGCTGCTCCTAGAGGAGAAGGGGAGAGAAGTGGGAGAGAATGGCTTCTTTGCTGCCAGTTCTCTGATCCCATGAGGATCAGAGAACTGTCAACAGAAGACCAACTTCTCCCTCTCCCTTCAACCTCTCCCAGGTTTTTTGGCTACCAGTAAAACTTCCTGCTTTTTTTTTGGCAAGAGAAGTGGGAAGGATGGTTTTGGGGTATAGCAGGAGAGCCATGACTCCCCTGCCAGTAAAAAATGAATGGCTCTGAAATTCGGTGGTCAGAGACCAGAGGGCATGCCTGCAACTGCCTCAAGTGGTCAATGGCAGCAAGGCAGGCTTAGCCCCTGAACTTACTTTAGAACAGTGTTTCTCAACCTCAGAAACTTTAAGATCTGTGGACTCTCTCATGCTGGCTGGGGAATTCTGCGGGTTGAAGTCCACACATCCTAAAGTTGTTGAGGTTGACAAACACTGCTTTAGAAGGACATGCAGCAGATTGACCACTTGATGTATGGCAAAGTGGGTGGCTATATACCTAATAAAATAATAAAATATAATAAAATAAAATATATAATATATAAAATAAAAAATAAAAAATAAAAAATAAAAAATAAAATAATAAATAAAATAAAATAAAATATAAAATAAAATATAAAATAAAATAAATAAAATAAAATAAAATAAAAAAAATAAAAAAAATAATAAAATAATAAAATAAAATAAAATAATAAAATAAAATAAAATAAAATAAAATAAAATAAAATAAAATAAAATAAAATAAAATAATAAAATAAAATAAAATAACAATAAAGTGACCACTCGGCCCAGCTTGTGCCAGTGGAAATGGAAAAAACGGTCCTAAAAGATGTAGTTGTTCTGCATTCATGTCTTATAATAGTGAGTGAGGCGCTTTTGCGCCGGGCAAACAAAATGTGTGGATGAGCCCTTGGATTTAAATAAGTGGCTTAAGTGGTACAAGACGAAGCCAAGCCACCCGTTTTGACCTTAAAACCCTCCCCCGCAAGTTTTGGTCTTAACCATGGGGGGGGGGGCACACCTTTTGTGCCTCTGCTTACCAGAACCTTTGAGGATTGCCTTTGCCTCCGTCCTTCCCTACAATACTTGCGACCTTTCCCGCGGGCGCCTCTTTGAAGGGCAACCTCAGGAATTCTCAGCAAACGTCGCCCTCCCCTTTTTGGCCGTCTTGGCAGCCTTCCTCCCAAAGCGGCCCCCTCCCGCCCCATTTAGCCTCGTTCTTTGCGCCGTTTTTCTGAGAACGGAGTGACGGGGCGTAATTGCTGGTTGGAGACTCGGCAGCTGCAGCGAAGAGCGTCCTCCTCCCCCCGCCACCAAGCTTGGCTGCTGTGCTTCCCCCTTCAGCTGCTTCTCGGCGCTCTCTTGACAGCTTTCCTCACAGCTCCGTGGGTGCCTCCCCGCTGTGGGAAGGACGGCACCATCTCCTCCGACACGGATTTCCCGGCAGCTGCGCGGAGCGGCCCGGGGCGGGGGGCGGGGGAGAGCCGCTCTCTCTCTTCTCCGCAGTTTCTCTCCCTCCCCCACGACTGACGGAGCCGCGGCTGGGGGAGAGGAAGGCCAGGAGGTGAATTTGGCGTGAAGGGGAACGCTCTGCTTGGGGTGGAAAAGGCAGCTTCGAATGCACAGCCGGGGCTGGTTTACCCGCCCCGGACCCCCGCCTTCCCCGGGGAACCTCGTTCCGTTCATTTCCATTTCCAATGTATTTGCACAGGCAGCAAGAGGCGGCAGCAGCAGCAGCAGCAATAGCAGAGCTGTGACAGCAATTGATCTGGTGGACCGGCATGGTTGCCGTCGCCCTCTGTGGTGTCCCAGATTGTGGGCTTCTTTGTTCCACTGAATTCAGTAGAAGGCTCGGTAGATCTGAGCTGACCCCATCGATGCATGTTTTGGAGAAAAGAGAGAAAGACACATCACTTCCAGAATGTTTCCCTAAAGCAGTGTTTCTCAACCTTGGCAACTTAAAACGTAAAGTTGCGAAACACGACCCTAAAGTATCTTCTCTCTGATAAATATTGGGCTGCCTTCTCAAGGATATGATGACGTATCAATGCATTTGAAAACAGGACAAATATGTCCATTATTCTTCATTCTGTCTGCTTGTGGTAGCCAGAAACTGCATGGAGTCATCCCCCCCATCTCTCCTTAACTCGAAAGGTACATCCTTCCCATTATAGTTTTCGTTTTTCTCCCTTGGATGGTCTGGTTTGCTAACCACTTTTTTAGTTTTCTACTTTGTCTGGTCTGACTGGGTAGTCAAGAAGCAGATGTCTGAAAAACATATCCAGCTACCTCATTCATTCATCCCTGTCTGCAGAAGCATACATAGGCTGCATTCATGCATTGTAAGAAGCCATAATGTTAACGATGGTTTGTTAAACCAACGGTTGGCTGCAATGACAAATCATGCCATACAAAATAAAGTGGCTGAAACAGAGATTGCACTAAGCCACAAACCATATTACGGCTTAGCATGTTGTGTGAATTAAGCCATAAGTTCTTACCTTCATATCAGCCAAATCATGCTTTTTCAGAATTGCTATGACTCAGTCAATTTTTGAGAGCCATTTTGGTGTAGTGGTTAAGGCACCAGGCTAGAAACCAGAAGACGGGGAGTTCTAGTCCCACCTTAGGCACAAAGCCAGCTGGGTGACCTTGGGCCAGTCACACCCTCTCAGCCCTAGGAAGCAGGCAATGGCAAACCACTTCCAAAACCTTGCCAAGAAAACTGCAGGGACGAGTCCAGGCAGTCCCCAGGAGTCAACAATGACTCGAAAACACACACATAAAAGACTCTGTCGATAGTAAGGTATCTTGCCTTTATTCTTTCGGGGATTGTATTTTTCCTGGGTCATCTGGCAACACAAGTCGAATCTTGACTGATACAGGAGAGCAAAGGAGATTCTGACCCGGTTTATACTTGAATGGAAGACCACCAAGAAACCCTAGGGCTGTAGGCTGGACAGGAAAGTAAAAACACATCCTGGAAGAAGACACTGGCAAAGCATTTTCATAGTGTTGCCAAGAAAGCTACATGAATGTATTCATGAAATCACCAGGAATAAAGCTTGACTCAAAGGAGATTTCCTCCCTCCCTCCCTTCCAAAAATGCCAATTTAAGGAACCAAAATGTTTGGCGATAAATGTGACAAACTATCTTGTATTGGCATGCGCAATTACAGTGATCAATGGGGTCCTGGCCAAAAGAATGCAAAACAGCCTGGATCTAGGAAAGGTTACAGGTTATATTATTTATTTATCATTTAAATTTGTATCACCGCCCATCTCCTCCATACCTGGGGACCATCCAAAATGTTCATGGTAGTAAAAAGCAGCTGCTTATTTGGTCAAGTTATAACTGATAGATCCTTTCTAATCTATCTTGTTCTTGTATTGTCGAAGGCTTTCACGGCCAGAGTTCAATGGCTGTTGTGGGTCTTCCGGGCTGTGTGGCCGTGTTCTGGAAGTTGTGGTTCCTAACGTTTCGCCAGCATCTGTGGCCGGCATCTTCAGAGGGCAGGAGCACAGACAGAAGCGATGGGCACAGAGAGATCGTTTCTGTCTGTGCTCCTGCCCTCTGAAGATGCCGGCCACAGATGCTGGCGAAACGTTAGGAACCACAACTTCCAGAACACGGCCACACAGCCCGGAAGACCCACAACAGCCACTATCTTGTTCTTCTCTGTACAGAAAACCTTAAGTACTTTATACCACAGCCAGAATAAAATATTTTTCTACATAGATCTTTATCCCCCTCTTTCCCCCTTATCTCAACGATGAAGAAATTTGTTGCAGAGGCAAATTAGATTCCAGGAAAGATCTGATTGTGTATTCAGTGTAAATATCTGCAAGTTTGGGCTTTGCTGTCAGGTTGTAACACTTTCACTTGCTCTTGTTAACCTGCTAATTGAATTTAGAGCTGGAAAAATTCCCATTCTGGAAACCTCTGAAACCACTTTATAGCAAGGGTATGTAACCTCCCTCCTTCCACTGTTTTCCTTTTCAGATATACATTGATCCACTGTCATAGGTGAGTCTTCCCAAATGTGACCTTTATCAAACAGCCCCAGCAGCAGCCAGACACAATACTCAGTGCAGCCACATACAGCAATATTTGCTCCCTGGAGTATTTCCACTTGGCCTCCATCCTGCTGGGCATCTGAATTTCAAAGGTGGTGTGAAGGCCAGTAGTGTAATCCTTGGAGCAAGAGTATCTTCAGAGCAATCAGAAGTGCTAAGATAGTAGTTACTTCTATAAGATTCTGGGGTCTTGAAACCAGGACTTTGATAACAGAGGCAGCCCCACTGTGGCAGCTTGAAAGAATGGAAACTGCTGAGTGCATCTTATCTGTGATGCTGTATCATCACTCCACGTGGTTCCTGGCCCACAGGGATTAGGTAGTACAAGGATCTAATAAGGATTCTCTAACCTCATAAAACGTGCTTTTCTAAGTTGCTCAGATACAAATTGAGTATTTTTCATAGATTATCTCTTGTGCTGTGTCATTGATTTGTCCATCTGCCCTCTCTTTACACTTTTAGCATGTTTGCAACAATGTAAAAAATATGGACTGAACTGCAGTATGGATGTTGTGATGTGCACTGAATTCTGCACAGGTTCTTACACAGTTCCCAAGACATTATTTTGATATACTGTATGTGCAATAGCCTCTCCCCGCTTTGATTTGTCATGTGGTACAAGATCAGTCTGTTGCAAGGATAGGATCCTTCACCTTCTTTGGAGACTTCTAAACAATAACATTCATGGTACTGAAAGGCTAAATACATCAAGGAGCCAAATTATCTTCACTCTTCTCTTCCCATTGATATCGCTACGGGTGTCACTCAGTATCTGGGGTGAACATGCCAACTGTTTATAAACAGCTCACAATATTAAACTGTTGGTTAAATAGCTGAAACTGTCAGCCTCAAGAGTCAGCAGAAACTGTCAGCCAAATAGATGAAGAAGGAAGCCTGCATCACAATTCATTCTGTTGAGGTCCAAGACCTCTTGTTGACAGTAGATGGCTGCCCATAGATTTAATCACTCTCTCTGTACCGCTGATGTTGAGAGAGCATGCCTGTGGAAATATGCATTTAAATAGAATTGAATCCTTGTTTATTTATAACCGCCCAGAGTCATCATATACGAGTTGGGCGGTCAAGAAGTTTAATTAATTAATTAATTAATTAATGGTCAACTTGTCTATGCTTTCTACTGAGGAACTCTATGTGGTTTATAATTTTAAAAAAATTAGAACATCCATTAAAATACATAATAATAAGATAAAAATATATAAAATGCTACCTGATTAAACCTTCTTATCTGAAAACTGTCTTCCCCAGCTTCCAAAATGTTAAAAGAGTAGGGTTGACCTGACTTCAAGGTGCGTGCTGTTCCAGAGAGAGGGGACTACTGCTGAGAATGTCATATTCTGGGTTCCAATCCTACTGATCCTTGTCGGATGGACACCCAAAACATCCTCTCTCTGTTAGAACTTGTGGGGCAGGTAGAATTGACATGAAAGAAACAGTCCCTAAGATAGCAACAGCCCAAGCTTGATTTGGGTCTTGAACCTATTGACAACCAATGCAGATCTGGCAAAATAGGTATTATTCTATTAAACTGGCTAATGCTGGTCAACAGGCAGCAGCTACAAGCAGTGCCAGCTGCAGCTTCTGACTCATCTTCAAGGGCAACCCCATGCAAAGCAAATTATAGTAATTTAACAGAGATGGCAAAGGCGTATGTTATTGTCTTCAGTGCCTCCTGATCCAGGAAAGGGCACAACTGGAGGACCTTCCTAAACTGGCCAATGGCTGTCCTGAACATGACTTCCGCCTGCAGTTCCAGTAGGAGCCATGAGTCCAGGAGAAGCCCCAGATTGTGCACCAGCTCTTTTTGGGGCCGTGCAACTCTGTCCAGAGCAATAGGTAGAACATCCAGGGGAAAAGAGGATTTTTCTAGCAACAGTAACTCCTCCAGGCACCAAATCAGGACTTCCACTGTTTGTTTGTTTATTTATTTATTTATTTGTCAAATTTATATGGCCACCCATCTCACAAACAAATGACTCTGGGCGGCGTACAACAGAGCTAAAAAACAATAAATATATATACAACAATTATTATTATTAAAAAAAACATTAAAACTATAAAAAAGCACAGGCTAAAAGAGAAGAAATTCTGGGCGAAGAGCAGTTGTTAATAACAATGGAGCCACCTCACTATTTCACCAGTCGCCTGGGCTCCCCGGGCCTGATGGCACAACCAAATTTTGAGGGACTTCCAGAAAGTCAGAAGGAATGAAGCCAGCCTCGCTTTGAGAGGGAGGATGGATAAAGTGGGTGCCACAGCAGAAAAGACCCGCTGCCTAGGACCCGTTAAAAGTAGCTTCCTGCCAACGGGACCCGCAGCATGCCCTGTCTGCTAGATCTGGTGGGACAGGCAGATGTAACTGGGGAGAGGCAGTCCCTCAGATAACCCGGTCCCATGCCATGTAGGACTTTAAAGGTCAAAAACAGCACCTTGAATTGGACCTGGAAACAGACTGGTAACCAATGCAGCTCACAGAGCAGAGGTGTAATGTGTGTTCTTCTAGAAACACACATAACTGTCCGCGCCACTGCATTTTGCACCAGCTGAAGCTTCTGGATATTCTTCCCCATGTAGAGTGCATTATATATCTAATGGTATAATGGAATGTGAGAATGACCTTGGCAGACGGAGGGGGCGGGGAAGAGATGCTGCTTAGGGAATGATCAGGTAAAAGGGGGAGGAGCCCGCAACCGAGTAATGGACTGAGAAAGAAACTTAGAAAGGATCCACCCTAACTTGGTAAGAGGTAAAAAGGGATGGCGGGAGATTTGTACTTTCAGACTTGCAAGATTCTGTTAATGTAGCCTAACAATAAAGTAGAAGTAGCTCATCTGCTCATGTTTTCTGTCTGGTTTACCTGGGAGGGCTGTCAAACCGGGAGGTGACTAGGGCTTGAGTGACCATGAGTAGAGCCCCTCAATCTAGGAACGGGTGCAACTGGAGCACAATATGAAGTTGAGCAAAGGCCCTCCTAGCCACGACTGCCAACTGCTCTTCGAGCAGGAGTGTGAGTCTAAAAAGACCCCCAGATTGAGGCTTCCTGTGGAAAATGGCCGACTGAACAACTTTGCCTGTGAGCTCCATGGGCAGAGCTGGCAGCGTGGTAGTTTTTTTTGGGCACAGACAGGTTTTTCTGTAGCCCCAAGTGTTTTTCTGGATTAAGGAAAACGCTGAGAATTGACCCATTTGTCCTCCAGACGGTGAGTTGTAGCCAGGAGATCGTAGTCAGCGTCTGCGACCAAGCGGTAAGACTACACTGGGAGGCTGGGATTTAATCTTGTTCTAATCCAATATGCACTCCCTTAAAAAGGGAAATAAGTCGTGCCTTTCCATATCTTACACACCCAATTTGTTTTTTTAAGTTTTGTATCTTAAGAGAAGCTTTTTACAGTAAGAAAAAGCAGAATCTCTTGATGATTATAGTTATTTTTGGAGATTTTTAACTATATAAAAAAAAGTTTTGGCTTTCCCCCCCCCCCCCATCTGGGTTATATTGAGAGCTGTAACATTGCCTTTCCGTTGTTGTCTTTGTTGCTGAATTTCAAGGTTGAAGTGTTCTTTCTACACATTTCTTATTTTAAACTTTAGGCTTTCTGTTTACTTTTTTCCAAAAAAGTTTTTCTTTTTTCTGCTAGTATATTTTCTTTGGTTAATTTTGGATTAATTCATTAACCTCTATTTCTGTGAGTTAACTTTTTAGGATGTGCTATAATTTACTGTATGAACAATGGAAGATTTTAAATAAGATCTCAGAGAATTACATTGTCAGCAGGAAGATATTTTTTCAAAGGGTTGTCAAAATATTATACAGATCGTTTGGGACATTTGAGATGAGATTCTAGTTAAAATGAAACAACTATATGAAAATACTATGATAGAAGAAGAAGAAGATGTTGGAAAAGATGGCGTTTTTACTGTTGTGGGGGAGAATGGAATACTCTCAGCTGAAAACTCTGGATTGGTGTTTATGGGATTAAAACGATTGTTTAACCTTAGGACTGTAAAAGGAACCGCCAAGCGGGGGAAATGTTATGCTATTTCAATCAATGTTATGGGAAAGAACAGTATGGAATGTGGGAGTTTTTTTTCTCTTTTGCTGGAAAGTTTGTATTTTTGGAAGCTATTGGGCTGTCAGATCTTTGTAAAAAAATGCTGTTGGTGTAATGGTGAAATATTTGAATGCCCTGGTATATTTTGAGGAGGGGTAAAAAATTAAGAATATTTAATTGGACTGATAATGAGGTTAACATGATTTACAGGATTTTTGATTTCTAAGACTTAAAAGGTATTGACAAGTTCTGGTAATATTTTATATTGTTTTTAAGCATAACTAGGGTTAAGACTGTTAATTATAAAGGTAGACAGTTTATAAAAATTAAGAATTTTTAATTGGATTGATAAAAAGACTAATATGATTTTTTTCTTTTCTTTTCTTGTGGTTTGGATTAGGATTTATAGGGTTATAGATTTGTAAAACTTAAAGGATATTGATAAGATATAATAATGTTTTATACTGTTTTTTAGATCAAATAGGGTTAAGATTGTTTATTATAAAGGCATACAATTTATATGTTTCTATAATTTGATGTTTATTGTGTAGACAGAAGTATATAGAATAGTAGTAGAAAGAAAAAAAATTAAATGGATTATTTTTTAAGAGGAAGGGAAGTTTGAAGTAAAAATTTAAATATATGTGTGTATGTGTGTGTGTGTGTGTGTGTGTGTATATATATATATATATATATATATATATATATATATATACATACATACATACATACATACATACATACATACATACACACACTGCTCAAAAAAATAAAGGGAACACTGAAACAACACAATGTAAGTCCAAGTCAATCACACTTCTGTGAAATCAAACTGTCCACTTAGGTAGCAACACTGATTGACAATCAATTTCACATGCTGTTGTGCACATGGAATAGACAACAGACGGAAAGCATAGGCAGTTAGCAAGACATCCCCAATAAAGGAGTGGATCTGCAGGTGGTGACCACAGACCACTTCTCAGTTCCTATGCTTTCTGGCTGATGGTTTGGTCACTTTTGAATGCTGGCGGTGCTTCCACTCTAGTGGTAGCATGAGACAGAGTCTACAACCCACACAAGTGGCTCAGGTAGTGCAGCTCATCCAGGATGGCACATCAATGCGAGCTGTGGCAAGAAGGTTTGCTGTGTCTGTCAGCATAGTGTCCAGAGCATGGAGGCGCTACCAGGAGACAGGTCAGTACATCAGGAGACGTGGAGGAGGCCGTAGGAGGGCAACAACCCAGCAGCAGGACCGCTACCTCCGCCTTTGTGCAAGGAGGGACAGGAGGAGCACTGCCAGAGCCCTGCAAAATGACCTCCAGTGGGCCACGAATGTGCGTGTGGCTGCTCAAACGGTCAGAAACAGACTCCATGAGGGTGGTATGAGGGCCCGACGTCCACAGGTGGGGGTTGTGCTTACAGCCCAACACCGTGCAGGACGTTTGGCATTTGCCAGAGAACACCAAGATTGGCAACTTCGCCACTGGCGCCCTGTGCTCTTCACAGATGAAAGCAGGTTCACACTGAGCACATGTGACAGACGTGACAGGGTCTGGAGACGCCGTGGAGAACGTTCTGCTGCCTGCAACATCCTCCAGCATGACCGGTTTGGCAGTGGGTCAGTAATGGTGTGGGGTGGCATTTCTTTAGGGGGCCGCACAGCCCTCCATGTGCTCACCAGAGGTAGCCTGACTGCCATTAGGTACCGAGATGAGATCCTCAGACCCCTTGTGAGACCATATGCTGATGCGGTTGGCCCTGGGTTCCTCCTAATGCAAGACAATGCTAGACCTCATGTGGCTGGAGTGTGCCAGCAGTTCCTGCAAGACGAAGGCATTGATGCTATGGACCGGCCCGCCCGTTCCCCAGACCTGAATCCAATTGAGCACATCTGGGACATCATGTCTCGCTCCATCCACCAACGCCACGTTGCACCACAGACTGTCCAGGAGTTGGGGGATGCTTTAGTCCAGGTGTGGGAGGAGATCCCTCAGGAGACCATCCGCCACCTCATCAGGAGCATGCCCAGGCGTTGTAGGGAGGTCATACAGGCACGTGGAGGCCACACACACTACTGAGCCTCATTTTGACTTGTTTTAAGGACATTACATCAACGTTGGATCAGCCTGTAGTGTTCTTTTCCACTTTAATTTTTGAGTGTAACTCCACATCCAGACCTCCAGGGGTTGCTTACATTTGATTTCCATTGCTTTTTTGTGTGATTTTGTTGTCAGCACATTCAACTATGTAATGAACAAAGTAATTAATACGAATATTTCATTCATTCAGATCTAGGATGTCTTATTTCAGTGTTCCCTTTATTTTTTTGAGCAGCATGCATATATATATATATATATATATATATATATATATATATATAATGTAAGGGGAAGGAGCAATTTTATTAGAGGGATGTGTTATTGCTCCAACCTTATTTGCTATCTTCATCGCTATGATTATACACCTTGTTGAAGAGAAACTTCCTACTGGTGTAGAAATTATATATCGAACAGATGGAAAGCTTTTTAATCTTAGCAGGCTGAAAGCAAAAAATAAGGTAATTACAACTTCTGTTATAGAACTTCAATATGCTGATGATAACGTAGTCTGTGCACACTCCGAGGAAGATCTTCAAACTATCCTAAACATCTTTGCAGAAGCATATGAAAAGCTCAGCCTCTCAATTAACATTAAAAAAACCAAAGTTCTTTACCAGCAAGTTTGAACCAATCCCTCCGCAGCGCCATCAATCCAGCTTAAAGGTGTGTCACTAGAAAATGTCGACCACTTTTCTTATCTCGGCAGCCATCTATCTACAAAAGCCGACATCGACGCTGAAATTCAGCATCGCCTGAGCTCTGCGAGTGTAGCTTTCTCCCGAATGAAGCGTAGAGTGTTTGAGGCTCGGGACATTCGCAGGGAGACCAAAATGCTTGTTTACAAAGCCATTGTACTACCAACCCTTCTGTACGCCTGTGAAACATGGACCCTCTACAAACGCCACCTCCAACTTCTTGAAAGATTCCGTCAACGCTGCCTCCGAAAAATTCTGCAAATTTCTTGGGAAGATAGGCGGACTAATGTTAGCGTATTAGAAGAAGCGAAAAACACCAGCATTGAAACAATGATCATCCAACATCAACTTCGCTGGACCGGCCATGTTGTTCGAATGCCTGACCATCGTCTTCCAAAGCAGCTACTTTACTCCCAACTTAAAAATGGAAAACGGACAGCAAAAGAGATTCAAAGATACTCTCAAAGCTAATTTAAAAAAATGTAATATCAGCATTGAGAACTGGGAAGCCCTAACTCATGAGCGTTTCAATTGGAGGTCAGCCTTTATTAAAGGCGCTATGGACTTTGAAGAAGCACAAGTACAGGGCGAAAGGGAGAAAAGAGCTAAAAGGAAGGCACGTCAAGCAAACCCTCATCATGACCGTCTCCCATCCGGAAACCTATGCCCTCATTGTGGGAGGTTGTGCGGATCCAGAATTGGCCTTTACAGCCACTTACGGATCCACTGTTAAAATTTTACCCTTGGAAGACAATCTTACTCGGCTACGAGTGATCGCCAATGAATGAATAGAATAGTAGTAGAAAGAAAAAAAATTAAATGGATTATTTTTTAAGAGGAAGGGAAGTTTGAAGTAAAATTTAAATATATGTATATATATACTGTATATATATTATGTAAGGGGAAGGAGCAATTGTATTAGAGATTTATATATGTGTTAATGGAGGGATTTATAGAAATAATGTGATTATGGTATGATATAGAGGAAGGGTTTGTTTGTGGGAATTGTTGTATATTCTTGCTGTTGAAAGCTGGAAGTCACCTGTATGTATGTAACTTTCTAAAAGTCTTTTCTTTTGTGTTTTTACACTTTTAAGGTCCTCTGAAGCTGCTGCACAACCATCTTCTCAACCACCTTCCCCAAAAAGGGGAGGTTAGATGCTGGATGACAATTGTCCAGTATAGTGAGGTCCAGTGACGGCTTCTTGAGGAGGGGGTGAACAAAGGCCTCCTTAAGAGGAAAAGGAATAACCCCCTCACTCAAAGAAGAATTCACAACCTCTAGAACTCACTCACACCACACACCCCAAGCTGCTTTAACAAGCCAGGAAGGCATGGATCTAAAGAGCAGGTGGCTCAGCTCACAGTCCTAAGGACCCTGTCCACTTCCTCAGGCTCAACAGGTTCAGACTCCTCCACAGGCATCTCCTCTGGACCTGCAGCAAGGCCAGCATCCAACTGTGAGTGAATTCAAGTGACTTTGTCTGAAATATGCTGAACAAATTCTTCCTCACCCCCCTGCAAGGGGTTCTCTGAGCCCCCTCTACCCAAGAGGGCACATGACACCTGAAACAGAGCTGCAGGATGGCTATCTGCAGATACAATAAGGATGGAGAAGTACTGATGCTTCGCCGCCCTTACCACCACAAGGTAGGCCTTAAAAGGTTTGGTCTAGTGGTTAAGGCACCAGGCTAGAAACCAGGAGACTAAGAGTTCTAGTCCCGCCTTAGGCATGAAAGCCGGCTGGGTGACCTTGGGCCAGTCCCTGTCTCTCAGCCCTAGGAAGGAGCCAATGGGAAACCAGGAGACTGAGAGTTCTAGTCCCGCCTTAGGCATGAAAGCCGGCTGGGTGAGCTTGGGCTAGTCACTCTCTCTCTCAGCCCTAGGAAGGAGCCAATGGGAAACCAGGAGACTGAGAGGTCTAGTCCCGCCTTAGGCATGAAAGCCGGCTGGGTGACCTTGGGCCAGTCCCTGTCTCTCAGCCCTAGGAAGGAGCCAATGGGAAACCAGGAGACTGAGAGTTCTAGTCCCGCCTTAGGCATGAAAGCCGGCTGGGTGAGCTTGGGCTAGTCACTCTCTCTCTCAGCCCTAGGAAGGAGCCAATGGGAAACCAGGAGACTGAGAGGTCTAGTCCCGCCTTAGGCATGAAAGCCGGCTGGGTGACCTTGGGTCAGTCCCTGTCTCTCAGCCCTAGGAAGGAGCCAATGGGAAACCAGGAGACTGAGAGTTCTAGTCCCCCTTAGGCATGAAAGCCGGCTGGGTGACCTTGGGCTAGTCACTCTCTCTCTCAGCCCTAGGAAGGAGCCAATGGGAAACCAGGAGACTGAGAGTTCTAGTCCCGCCTTAGGCATGAAAGCCGGTTGGGTGACCTTGGGCCAGTCACTCACTCTCTCAGCCCTAGGAAGGAGCCAATGGGAAACCAGGAGACTGAGAGTTCTAGTCCTGCCTTAGGCATGAAAGCCAGCTGGGTGACCTTGGGCCAGTCACTCTCTCTCAGCCCAACCCACCTCACAGGGTTGTTGTTGTGTGGAAAATAGGAGGAGGAAGGAGTATTAGGTATGTTCACCGCCTTGAGTTATTTATAAAAAAAATAATAAAGGTGGGTTAAAAATTAAATAAATAAATAAATAATAGCTGCTGTAACCCATGTTCGGTTGAGTTCGTCCCCTGTAGAATGCCAGCGACGCTCTAAACGGCTCTTGGCTCTTCTCTCGTTTCATCTCCCTAAACTCCTCCCTTAACTCCCTTATACTTTATACTGTGTAGTAGTATAGCACCATCACTCTATCTCTCTATCACAGAGCTTTCCAAACTTTTCACATTGGTGACACACTCTTACAGCAGGGCATCATTTCGCGACACACTCTTACAGCAGGGCACAAGGCAGGCACTAGGACCTGCGTGAAATCCTGGCAGGGCTTGGAGGCAGCAGCAGCCGCAACACACCCAGACACTGCAGCCGACACACTAACGTGTCCCGACACACAGTTTGGAAAGCACTGGTATAAAGGCATTTCAAATGTATGCACTGAACACTCTTCTGCCATGATTTTGTTGGTTTTTCAAGGAGAACTATATTGCTTAAAGCAGAGCTTTCCAAACTTTTCATGTTGGTGACACACTTTTTAGACATGCATCATTTCACGACACACTCTTACAGCAGGGCATCATTTCGCGACACACTCTTACAGCAGGGCACAAGGCAGGCACTAGGACCTGCGCAGAATCACAGCAGGTTTGGAGGCAGCAAGGCACAAGGCAGGCACTAGGACCTGCGCGGAATCCTGGCAGGGCTCGGAGGCAGCAGCAGCCGCCGCGACGCACCCAGACACTGCAGCCGACACACTGACGTGTCCCGACACACAGTTTGGAAAGCTCTGCTCTATCATTTGCTGTTGTATCCTTTTTGTTGAAGGAACAGAATATAAGGGAAGTACTTAAGATGGTAAGAAAAATAAGAGTAAATATAACTTAATGGTTCTATATTCTGGGTGCCCCTTTTGGCAGTGCAAGTTGTTCCCTGGGTTGTGTCATAAGAGAGGAACAGACCAGTCAGCTCTTGCCAGGGATGTGCAACTTCTGTGGTCTCCAGATCAATACCAGGCTTTACATGGTACGTTGAGGGTTACAGTCAGGACCGCAACTAGGGTCTGTGTCACCTGGGGGAAACATGGATTCCGCGCCCCTCCCCCATGGGTTGGTGAGGGAGGTGTCATTTTTGTGCCCCCCCCCAGCACGGCACCCGGGGCACATGCCCCAGTTGCCCCCCCCCTCTAGTTGCGGCCCTGGTTACAGTCCAAAAGTGGTTGGGAATTGTAATTGAAATGAGTGCCTTAAAACCTTGCTTATTAAAAGATAATTCAAATTGTTACTTTCTTAAAGAGTGGAAACCATTGATGGACTATTTGCAAAAAGCAGGAGGAGTAAAGCTAACATGGGGATTTGATGATTAGATTATATATAAATAGTATATAGTATAATAGACAAGAAAAGTATATGAATGTTATATGAATAACCAGCATGTAAAAACAAACTATCTATTTTATTCTTATGACCATAGTTGGATCGGAGGTCATCCAATTTCTTTGTCTGTGTTTTTCTTTCTTTTTTTTTCCTTTACTGCACTTTTCTTTTCTTTTTCTCTTAATTTGTAGTTCTATTTTCATTTCATTCTTAACTTTTAGCTTTGTATATTTAAAATCCAATAAAATTAAAAAAAAGAAAAAAGAAATGAGTGCCTTAAACCCCAATCCAATAAAATAAAATAAAAAGTCCAAATTTTTGGCCATGTCCACTCTGTGACCCAACTTTTGGGCTGCATTTTGTGTGGGGGAAGGATGGGGGAACTATTGTCTTAAATAAAACATAGATTTTTTTCTCTTCTCTGCATGAAGCTAGCTCTAACTAGCATCTTTCTTTGGCAGATTATTAAAGACCAGAACAGCTCCACATAAACAGTAACATTGATGTGAAACTTACAGATAAGTATCCTAAAACTTTTATAAATATGCTAATATAGAGAGGTAGATTACTAGAGTATACACTGGCTGTGTTCCTACAGACACTGATTCATAAACTAACAAATCCAGTAGATGTGAAGATAAATCATGGTGTTCCTGCAATCCCAACCAGTACATCTCCAGTATCTTTCACACTGGTGACTTCTTGGTTCAAGCTATAGCTATTTCTAAGTAATTCATCAGCTGCCTTTCATCAAAACTCAAACTTTGATTTTAGAATTAAGGATAGCTTTTGAAGTAAACAGAAAAATAATCAGATTCTTTGATTGAGATGCTTTACCGACCTCTAGTGGCTACATGGTCGGAAGGATGCATACTTGGCTAGAATCCAGAATAAGATAAAGCCTTAATTAGTTCATGGAGGATGTGTTGCGAACTTTAGTTCATTGCTGATTTTACATGAAGATTTGCTGATTTTACACGAAGAAAGCTTTCAGAAGGTATTTGCAGTTTCTGTCTTAAGCAACTGCACTTCCAGTCTTCCATATAGAATTGATGGCAGATAATTTCTGGTACCAGTCGAAGAGACCAAGGACTCCACAGATAATTTCTGGTTTGTAACAATAATCTTCATGCTATTTCAGAAAGATGGCTATGACTTCATATTTCATCATTCCCTTGTGGAAGATACAAACTGAATGGTTCACACTCTCCGATAGTTTAATTGCCACTTCAGATAAATTAGTGTTGAGAGGATGAAAGAAAGGGTGTAGAGAGAGCCTGTTAGATAGGACAGTAGCCCAACACTGGCTTTAAAGAAGGATGTCTGCAAGAAGTAAGAGCAAAGAATTTTATGAAGTAATTTTGATTTGTCTTGAAGCTTGCATTCTGTATCGGCCATCCAGGTTGAGGAATAACTTCAGTTGGAAAGCTATATAACCCATTTAATAACCTTAGCTCTTGCAATTGGTTCAGTTGCTTTGAATAGCATTAAACTCACACAACATGCTCAGATCTTTGACCAGTTGCACCTAACAATGGAACAAACATGCCTTGGCAACATTTTTTCCCTATCATATTCCTGTGACGCTGCCTTCATCTCATCCCCAGCCAGGAGTGAGATAACCTTAAATCACCCTTACCTGAGCATGTCTGCCCACATTCTGACACTGTCCCAAGATAACCTGAAGGTGGACAAATCTCTTAGGGTTTGTCACTGATTATCTTGGAGGGAACTCAGGTAAGTGCAGCAAGATAGGGATGGGCGGATATCACTTCAACCCAGCAGTAGGGAAAGGTCCTGATAATGTAGTTTATTTCGTTTGGGCTTAATGCAATGTGTAAACCATACATTATACTTCAGCACAGTGTTTTTCAAACTTGACAAACTTTAAGATGTGTGGACTTCAACTTCCAGAATTCTGAAAGATGTTCACACATCTTAAAGTTTGTCAAGTTTGAAAAGCACTGGTTTAGCATAGTATGTGAAGCATAATGACTTATTTAACAAACGATGCTTAAAACAAACAATAATAAAGCAATATGTATATTTAGCCAATCCAGGTTCCAGTCCTGTTTTTCAACAAGCATTCCACCCTTCAGTTTTCAGACCCAGTTAATAACTTGCTCACACATTAGACTAAATCAGAGTTTACTTAACCATGGTTAATTGAATGAATCACAGTTGGATGCACTCATATAATATACTAGTTATAAATAATAATTCCCAAAATAATTTCACCCCAGAGCTTCACAGGTTGGCTGCAATGGGCATTCTTGTTTCTAAATTGTATGTTCTTGTTCTGATTTTCTCGTTATTTTCCCCCTTCCCTCCTGGTTCAAGTATTGGTTACACTGTGAATGAGGAAAAAAATCTCTTATGATTTTAGAGCCATAGGACTGTATACTGAAACACTCTTAATTGGGGTTCCAATTGTTCTTATGCTGGCTTTACGTGATTCATAGCTGCTCAGTGCAACTTTTAAAATGAAAAGATAGGTGTTCATTCACTGGTTTGCTCGTGGTGTTCAGACTGTGTGCAGATAGAACCCTTTCTACACCCTTGGCACCTGAAAAGCGGGGCATCTTTGGCCTTTGCCAGGCACATCCTTAGCTGAGAGCTAGACTGGCTCCAGGGCTTCAGCAGTAGCTGCAGAGAGGCAGCAGGAGGCGGGCAGGGGTGGAGAATATCTGGTCCAGGAGGGGAGCTGCTCTCCCACCACAGCACTGCCAGCCCAGTCTCTCTGGCTCTGCTGAGTGTTAATCAAACACCAGCTGCTCCAGCAAATTGCAGCCCTGGCATGCAACGAGACTGCTCATGGCACAGACTGATGCTGGCAGGCAGGCCCTGCTGAGGATCAGCCATGATTGTGGATCAAGAGAAGGGAGAAACAGAGAGGAAGGGACAGGGCATGGCTCTCTTCTCCAGGGGAATAAAACAGGGCAAAACATTTCAGGAGCAAAACTGCTTCTGGTGGGGTTTACTGTTGGTTGTGTCAGAGAGACCACCCACAATAGCTAATGCCATTAAAAATATTTAATGTGCAACTGTAACAAGGAAAGGAATTTATAATCTTCACAGGATAAGTCAATATGACTATCCCTACAACATGGCTAAGAGCCAATTTGGTGTAGTGGTTAAAGGTGCCAGGCTAGAAACCAGGAGTTTAGGGGTTCTAATCCCGCCGTAGGCCCAAAGCCAGCTGTGTGACTTTCTGAGCCCTAGGAAGCAGGCAATGGCCAACCACTTCTGAAATCTTGCCAAGAAAACTGCAGGGACTAGTCCAGGCAATTGCCAGGAGTCAAGACTGATTTGAAGGCACAAAAAACAAACAAAAAACCCCCGAAAACAAATCAACCAACCTCAAACCCATGGGTTTTAATTGTGGTTTCTTAAACAAATTATGGTTCAGTGAAATGGTCACCCCAATCTCTTGCCTAAAAAACCCAGAGATTCACATTTATACTCAAGCTTTTCACTACAAGGCTATACCAGCTATTAATTTACATTATTAATGTGTGCAAACTCCCCTTTCCCTCTTGATTCCATTGACTGAAAATGCTCCATTTAGCTTTGAGAGATTTATGTGGGTTCCTGTGATGGAATGTGTCTCTGAGGGGGAAGGTGATGTTATGGAGATTGCAGACGAGGAAGGAGGGGGTGCCTTCCAGGGAGAGAAGTGCATTCACAATGTCGAGGACCTTGGGTGCCCGGCCAAGAAGGTCAGGCCGGATCTGCCTTAGGGCGCCTGGGGTTTTCCCCCAGAGAACTGGTTAGCGTAGCTTAGTTTGGCAAGATTCTGTGTAAGGTAGAACAATAAAGATCTAGAGCTTCATTCCGGGCTCAGCGTTGTTCTTCGCCTAACCACGACAGTTCCCTCCTAATAATATATTGCTTTTAGGACTAGTACTCTAATACTTTCCTGTGCTTTCTATGGACCTCTCCCCACTTCTGAGTCCTAGTGCTCATCCATTCTTGACTGAGATGAAAACTATACAAACATCAAGTGTGCTGTCCCCCTTGCTGATCTCCATCCTGGTTCTATTGCCTTTGTTTCAAATCACACTATCATCTAACTTCCTTCCAAGGTAATGCATGACAAAGCCCAGCAGATTTTATAGACATCGAGTTACTTCTTGACAGTATTTGAATAAGAGAGAATACAGCCTGCTATTTTTAACCCTGGTACAGCTAAGAGTGACATAAGGCTGTCTTGATCTTCAATATCATGAGGACACAGCGGAAATAAGATGTTGCTAGGGCAAGCAGTCCATCATAAAAGATTACAGCTAGGCTATATACTTAGCAAAATTCGATTGCTTGTTCAGGGCTAAGTGTCATAATGGGATATTATAAGATCATCAAACAAAAGGATTTCCTGGGAAGCCCGAGAGAAGGAAAGATCAACTCTTAACCCAGAGCTTTCCAAACTTTTCATGTTGGTGACACACTTTTTAGACATGCATCATTTCGCGACACACTCTTACAGCAGGGCATCATTTCGCGGCACACTCTTACAGCAGGGCACAAGGCAGGCACTAGGACCTGCGCGGAATCACAGCAGGTTTGGAGGCAGCAAGTCACAAGGCAGGCACTACGACCTGCGCAGAATCCTGGCAGGGCAGGTTGGAGGCAGCAAGGCACAAGGCAGGCACTAGGACCTGCGTGGAATCCTGGCAGGGCTCGGAGGCAGCAGCAGCCCCAACACACCTAGACACTGCAGCTGACACACTAACACAGAGCTTTCCAAACTTTTCACGTTGGTGACACACTTTTTAGACATGCATCATTTCGCGACACACTCTTACAGCAGGGCACAAGGCAGGCACTAGGACCTGCATGGAATCACAGCTGGTTTGGAGGCAGCAAGGCACAAGGCAGGTACTAGGACCTGAGTGGAATCCTGGCAGGGCAGGTTTGGAGGCAGCCAGGCACAAGGCAGGCACAAGGACCTGTGCGGAATCACAGCAGGGCAGGTTTAGAGGCAGCCAGGCACAAGACAGGCACTAGGACCTGTGCGGAATCACAGCAGGGCAGCTTTGGAGGCAGCAAGGCACAAGACAGGCACCAGGACCTGCGTGGAATCTGTAGCTTGAATCATGTCAACTGGATCTCTATTTTCTCAGTGGAAACGTTTCGCTCCTTATCCAAGAAGCTTCTTCAGTCTGAGCAAAGTTTGTAAGGGAATCCTTAAATATGTTTCTAGGGTGGCTGTGTGACCTTGCACCTGGGGCTAGGTCATGGTTATTTGAGATGTTTATTTCTAAGTCCCTTTATCATCCAAGGAGGATCGTTAAGATTACCTTGCTGTTGTTGAGATTGCAATCTCAACACCACCTCCCTAATTCATACAGGTATACAGGTATACAGAGGAATTGCCAGCAACATCAAGATCTACCAGCATAACATTACGTTTAAGTTAAATGCTGCGATGTCAAGTTTTGCTAAAGCTTGATGTCAGCTCTTCAAAGAAGTTCAGGTTAGAAAACAGACACCACAAGAAATACTGGAACTCTGCTTTACTGATATAGGTTATAATAACAGAGTCTTGAAAGCCTGACAGCATTTCTCCGTCCCTCCCACTTATACTGAAGAGAGTCAATAAAGTGGGGCAATCTTGAGTTTCTTCCTCACCCCTTCCTGTTTTCCTGGGCTAAGTTCATGTTTTCCTAAAGGCTGCTGCGTATTTTCTTCAAGGTTACCTCCATACTTCTCTATACCTATGTAAAACATTTGCTGTATCCTTCGTTTCATATAATGACCTTTCCTTGCTTATTTGGGCATCCATACCATTTTCTTAAATTTTAAATAATAATATAAAGATAATATAAAGCCAAAAATACGTTTGGCTTATAACCAGCTCTTCAGAGTAAAGGGCAATGAGAGATTTTCAATATGGGACAGACCATTTTTTGGTAAGTGGATATTGGGGAGAAATGGGCATGGAAGAAAGGAAAGGAAATTAAAGAACAAGAATAAAAGTAGTAGTAGGAGAAAATACAAGTCCTGTATGAAAAAGTATTAGAAGATAGATTAATCTCCTAACAGAATGGATGGAAAACAGATGTAAGGACAGAGTATGTGCTTGGAGCAGAGTGAAAAGAATAATGTTACCGAGTGCCACAGAAGTGTGTGGAGTTATTCTAATGGGAAGTATGAAAAAAAGGCTGCTTGGTGGAATGATGAAGTAAACAAGTCTGTAGATGAGAAAAAAAAGCACATGTAAGAGAAAAATTGCTGCAAAAATGATAATGAGAAAAAGACAATGTATTGTCCATACATAGAGAAAAGATTAATATAAAAATATTTTGGATATGGGTGAAAAGTGAAGATCATTCAATGTCCTGTTAGAACCAGTGAATGGAGCAGAGCTTAATGTTGTGTAAACTCGTATGCAGAAAAAGGAATATTGTTTAAAAACACAGCCTGTGAGCACGTTAGAAAGATTCAGGTTCTTATTCTTACACTTTTAGCCCACCTAAGTATAAAGAAACACATGCTTAGACATTGCAGGTACAAAAAGTAAGTACAAAAGAGTTCTTGCATTTATTTTGTCCAGGTACAGCCATTTCAGTAGAAAATTGGTTTCAGTTCTTCTTTCTGTTCCCTAAACTGTATACCTCTGGCCCTGTTTGATGCCAGAGGCTGCGGAGAAAGGGGGGAAAGCCTCTGGAGTTCAGGCCTAGCACATGGCCTCTCCATGGAAGGAGCTAAGGCATGTGTGTCCTACCCCATTGGTGGAAGAATCAGAGAGAGAGAAGAGGAAGTGGGAGGGGCAACAAGCAGCTTCCTCTAGGAGCACAGAGTTTGCCTCCTAGAGCAATCACCCATATGCTAATGAGGCATGCTTGATTTGCCGGATTCCAACAAAAAGGACTAAACAAGAAGCCTGTAATAGTGTGAATGAAACTAAAAATATGGGATGAAACTAACATTTTTCTAAAAGAGAGCTAGTTTGATCTAGTGGTTAAGGCTCCAGGCTAGAAACCAGACTGTGAGTCATAGTCCCAGCTGGGTGACTTTGGGCCAGTCAGTCTCTCTCAGCCCAACTCACCTCACAGGGTTGTTGTTGTGGGGAAAATAGGAGGAGGAAGGAGTATTTGGTACGTTCACCACCTTGAGTTATTTATAAAAATAATAAAGGCGGGATAAGAAATCTAAAAAAAAAAAAGTGAGGAAATGCCAGAAGGAGCATTTTAGAGATTTGTATAGGAATGACAGTGATGTGTTGAATTGAAATTAATGCTATAAATGCTGGTATCCAGAAACCAATTATGAAAAGGAAGTCATAAATGCTGTCATAAATTATGAAAAGGAAGTCATAAATTTTTCAACATGAAAAATTTGATAAAATGATAAAGCTGTAGCTGCAGATGGTGTAACTGGATAAATGTTAAAATAAAGTTGTAGTTTGCTTATGGAGTAGCTATGCAACTTAAATGTGTGTAGATGTCAGCCCCACTAGATGGATCAGACCAGGAAATCAACTACACAATCTCTTTTATTGAGGTTGGCTATTATAACAGAAATAAGGGGGCGTGGTGGCTCAGTGGGTAAGACGCCAGGCTTGTCGATCGGAAGATCACAAGTTCGGAAGTTCGAATCCCTAGCCCTGCGTGCCGAGTGAGCTCCCGCACTAGCTCCAGCTCTTGCCAACCTAGCAATTCGAAAGCATGCAAATGCAAGTAGATTAATAGGTACCACTTCGGTGGGTAGGTAACAGCGTTCCGTGCGTGTCATGCGGCCACATGACCGTGGAAGTGTCTTTGGACAACGCTGGCTCTTTGGCTAACAAACGGAGATGAGCACCGGCCCCTAGAGTCGGACACGACTGCACAAATGTGCGGGGGGTACCTTTACCTTTACCTTGTTATAACAGAATCTTGCAAGTCTGATTGTGCTGTACCTCCTCCTCCTCCTTATAGTTCAGTGAATTAGGGAGGTGTCTGCCTGAGCCACTTCTGAATGTTATCTGCTGTTTTGGCCTTAAAAAATGCTTCAGCCCCTTTTGGCCTCAGCTCTTTCATATCTCTGTCAAGGTCATCTTCCTTACTCTCTACCAGGGCAGCAACTGGGGGGGGGGGGCAAGTGGGGCATGTGCCCTGGGCACCACGCTGGGGGGAGTGCTAAAATGGCCACAGGCTCCAGGGTGGCCACAGGGCCGTGCCCGCCCCGGCGCCACTCCGGACCATCCCACTTGGGAGCACGGTGGCGGGCAGCTCGCTTCACCTGGCCCGGATGGGCAGACGGGAGCGCAGTGGGTCCTTCCCCCAGAGCCAGGGGCACGCGAGAGATCGCAGCCAGGAGCGGGGCACTTGTCCCGGGGGAGCCCCGCGCTGCTTCATGGAGGGGGGTCTGCATTGGGGATGCGGGGGGGGGGGGACTTGACCCTGCAGGGGTGTGTGGAATCCATGTGGGGGGGGGTGCGGAATCTATGTTTGCCCTGGGTGACACAGACCCTAGTTGCGGGCCTGCTCTCTACATTATGAAGACTGCATCTGTATCTAATGAAGAATGTTATTGTTGTTCCCCTACATTCAAGGAAGAGTAGCCATAATGAATGCACTACAAGTTTATTAGTTTGATAAGTGTACCTGGGAAAGTGTTTATTGGGATTCTGACTGAAAAGGTTTAAGAGATGACAATGAGCATAATTTGGGACATGCAGTTCAGTTTTATCTTGGGGGAGGGTGCAGAGTAAATATTTGCTGTTCAGTGGGTCACTGAGAAATGAATGAATGGAAGAAAGTTTATTGTACATTTGTTGATTTGGAGAAAACATGAAAAAGTAAATAGGATTGATTTGTTAAAGTTTTATATGAATATGAATATGACATTGACAGTTCATTGTTGAATGGCATAAGAACAATATACAGGTAGTCCTTCTTTAATGTCCACTTGTTCAGTGACTGTTCAAAGTTAGAACAGTGCTGAACGAGGTGTACTTATGATGGGTCCTCGTAGTTGTGGCCGATGCAGCGTCCCCGCGGTCACGTGATCACGATTTAGGTGCTCGGCAACCGGCTTGCAATTATGACATCGTAGCATCCCACAGTCATATGATCACCATTTGCGACCTTCCCTGCTGGCTTCCCAGAAGCAAAGTCAATGGGGAAGTCAGCAGGAGGTTGCAAATGGCAATCACGTGACTGCAAGACACTGGGACCGTGTGGCATTTGCCTAACAACGGCAACTGGGACTGTTGGAACTGCTGTTTTAAGTCATCGTGGTCATGTGATGTCACGCCTTATGACTGCATCACTGAGCGACAGAGTTCCCGGTCCCAATTACCATTGTTAAGTGAGGAGTACTTACATGATGGAAATAAATTGTGTGAGAATAACAAATGTTTCAGCATTGAGAAAGGAGTAAGATAATGATGTGTTATGCGCTCTTGGTAGTTTAATGGGCACATGTAGAAATGCTTGAGATGACATTAGAAGTATAGTTGCATGTATTTTTGTATTCAAATTATACTGTGTGAGAACCTGAATGATCTAACCCTAAGCACAAATGTTAGATGGAGTGTTTAATGAAACCAGGAGCATGGTTTTGAAAGTTAATGTAGACCAAGGCAGTTGTACTTGACGGAGAAAAAAGAGTTGATGATTATATGATATATGGAAATGGTGAAAAACTAGAGCAAGGAGATGAATGTTTATATGCTGGTAGTTTGTTTACTAAGGATGGGAAAATAAATGGAGAAATGTTAAGACATGTATATGCTGCTAGAAAGGTAGAGGGATTTGTAATCTGTAGCAAGGAATGAAATGTTTGAACCAAGCAAAAATGGCTGCATATGAGAACATACTCTTGCCCACTTTGTTATATGAAAAAGTTGGGTATGTCAGGAGAAACGTAAGAGAAAGTTGAATGGAATGGGAATGGGATACTTAAGAAGGGTGTGTGATAAAATAAGAAGAGATAGGACCAAGAATGAATGGGTGAGGAATAAATCTGGATTTAATGCAAAAGTGAGGGACCTGAAGCAGCATCCATGGTGGGGGGAGCAAGGGGGGGTCCAAGTGACAAAAGCACTGTCACAGCATTGCAATGCAAGCACTGCCTTTTTTCTAAGTGCATTGCAACGTCACACACACGCCCAAACGAAAGCAACGACAGCCTATGGACAGTGTGGTGACTTCTGTAAAAGAAACACGGTAGATTGAAGTGATTTGGACAGATACAGAATGTGAATGAGGACAGGATTACAAAAGAAATCTACGAAGGAAGAATGAATGGGTTGAGAAAGGAAGGAAGTCTGTGGATTCAATAAGAGCCTCAAAAAGAGGAAGGCATGGATGTAGTAAAAACAAGAATGGTCTGCAAGGATAGAAAGGTGTGGAGAGGTGAATGGTGAATGGTGTTAGTATAAACTAGATTTAGCTATATTCCTTTTCCTTTTCTTATCTCATGTCTTTAATTTATTTCACTTACTATTTCTTACTCCTTTTCTGTATAATGTTGTTGCTTAACCTGAAAGTGAAGTGTGATGGGTCTCTTTGTATATATGTATACTTTGTGTTATCCTTAGGGTAAATAATTATATGTGCAAGTCTGTTCAAAACAGGAGCCACAATAATAATGCCATCCTACACTTGTCTTCGCAGAAATAATTCCTGCTGAGTTTCATGGGGTTTAATCCCAAGTAAGTGATACACAGTTTCAGCCTGATGAGCAAAGCTTAGGAGCAGGAGCTGATGTCATATCATCTCACTAGTATTTTGTACCACTTCCCTAGTCAGGTTTCTGGTAAATAAAAACCTCCCCATTATGGCTTTACATTGAAATCATCCAGAGCATCCCCCAATGAGTTTCATAGCTCAGTTTTGGTATTTATGTACTAATATTATCTCAGCTATGACCCAATAGTGCTTGAATTTCATTTTATTTTTTTAAAGTTGCCAAGATCTAACTAGACCTCAGTCAGCTGCAGCGACACATACGGATACCAGGAGGAACAATGTGTCGATAAGGACAAACAACGACATACACCTCGTTTATCCTATCATTTTCCAGGGGGACTAAATGGCAGAGAAGTATACTGGAGCAATTTACTTAACACTTGCTCTCCTATAAATAAATTCCACTGACAGGCTCTAGGCGCAGGGTTTGGAAACTACAGCAATGCTACCCCCACGTGGCTTGGTGAATCAAGTGCAGGACAAGAAATCTCAAAAACCCTGGCCCAACTCTTTGGAAAGCCATGCCCCTCCCTGTTCCCTTCTTCTTCTTGCAGCCTAGGTCATAAAACATCAAATTCTCATCCTTCTTCTGGAGAAGAGAGTCACTGAGTTAACCGACAGGGCACCACAACCTTTTCCACCTTGAATCCAAATAGCTGCACATCACTACTTTCCATATTCTGGGGTGCAACTAGAATGTAGAGATAGTGGTTCTGCCCCCATTTGCACTTAAACCGTCGTGTCCCAAAGCACCATTTCCTCCCCTTGGGCCCACAACATTGCCTTCATATTGCCCCCACCCCCCATGCCCATGGATCGGACAGCTTTAAGACTTCATTAGCTGTATTGGTACAAAAGTCGTACTTTCCTTTTCATTTTGACACTAACCAATGTCAGGGCCAGCCCAAGAAAAACAACGAGTCAGTGCATTCAAAAACTCCAGTTCTTTATTTGCTCTCACCGTAGAGACAGAATCTTGCCAGACTAAAGCTACTCTAGTTAACCTAAGGGAAAATAACCTGGGAGACTCTAGGGCGGGGCTACCCTGGACCTCTTTGTTTTCCCACCAATGCCATCCGGACTGAGTCCTCTTATCTCCTTGGAATGCGCTCCCTCCTTCCTGAGAACCAGTAGCAGTGCCGAAATCCACCACACCAATAACAGCTGCAAGGTAGGCAAAGCTTGCTGTGCCCCATCACTCATTACCTTGGGGATGAAGTCATGAAATCAATAGTGGGTGTGATCAGAGGAGTGTTTTTGGAGGCACCCCACTCTGGTCACTCATCACCCTCCACCTTACAGTAGCTATTTGTCTCCCAGCATTTGCTGTCTTGGAACTTTGTTTCCTTATTTTTCTCCATATCTCCCCATATTTTTCTGCTGCCACTTTCAGTTTCTGATGCCAACTTCTTTCCAAGCAACCAGCAAGGTAGAGGGGAGAAAAGCAAGGTTCCACTATTTTATTTGGGGAAGAAAATGGATAATTTTTCACTCTATAAGTTTAACAGTATTCTGAAATGCTTACTGAGGTTCATCTGCCCCACTTTTTCTGGTTGCACTGACCACAAAATAGTGCGTATACTGGTGTTTTGTCGCTTTCTCTGGATTTGGCCCTTTCAATCGCTGTCCCACTCCTTTAAGAGACTGGTTGCCCATCCGCTGGTCAGTTTCAGTGGTCCTGCCCTGCCGGACTAGCTTTTTGTTGTTCAGTCGTTTAGTCGTGTCCTACTCTTCGTGACCTCATGGACCATAGCACGCCAGGTCTTCCTGTCCTCCACTGTCTCCCAGAGTTTACTCAAATTCATGTTCATTACATCAGTGATGCTATCTAACCATCTCATCCTCTGCCGTCCCCTTCTCCTTTTGCCTTCAGTCTTTCCCAGCATCAAGGTCTTTTCCAGTGAGTCCTCTCTTCGCATTAGGTGGCCAAAGTATTTGAGCTTCAGCTTCAGCATCTGTCCTTCCAATGAGCAGTCAGGGTTGATTTCCTTTAGGATTGACTGGTTTGACCTCCTTGCAGTCCAAGGGACTCTCAAGAGTCTTCTCCAGCACCACAGTTCGAAAGCATCAATTCTTCGGCGCTCAGCCTTCCTTATGGTCCAACTCTCACAGCCATACATTACTACTGGAAAAACCATAGCTTTAACTATGCGGACCTTTGTCGGCAAGGTGATGTCTCTGCTTTTTAATATGCTGTCTAGGTTTGCCATAGCTTTCCTCCCAAGGAGCAAGCGTCTTTTAATTTCATGGCTGCAGTCACCATCTGCGGTGATCTTGGAGCCCAAGAAAATAAAATCTGTCACTGCTTTAACTATACGGACCTTTGTCGGCAAGGTGATGTCTCTGCTTTTTAATATGCTGTCTAGGTTTGCCATAGCTTTCCTCCCAAGGAGCAAGCGTCTTTTAATTTCATGGCTGCAGTCACCGTCTGCGGTGATCTTGGAGCCCAAGAAAATAAAATCTGACAGGGCCAGGCATGCTTCTGCCTGTCCTCTCTGGGGTTATTTCTACTCTGTTATTTTTCCAGAAAGACTGAAATAGTGAAATGGTGTAATGGATAACTGGTGTAATTGTAAAACAATGTTGCAGTGAAATAGTGTGACAGACCAAAAGAGCATAACGATAAGAGGATAAAACTGACAGCTTACAGAGGGATCTGTAAGTTGGCATTTATTGCCTGTATAAAGGAAGGGAAGGAAATCTTACATACAAGTGCTGCTTATGATTTCCCTTCATGATTCTGATTTTGTTCTTTAAAACTTGATCAAGCTTAGGCTACAGCAGAGCGGGGTACAGGAGATGGTGCACAGGAAGGAGCCTAGAAATGGTGAAATGTTTTGAAAGAGACGCATCTCATACTTTGCTGCTGCCATACAGTAACTGACAGATGTTTTCCCCAGTTGCTACTGATGGGCAGGAGAGGAAAGGCAAGGAAGTCAGTGGACTGAGAGAAGGAAGGAAGGAAGGAAGGAAGGAAGGAAGGAAGGAAGGAAGGAAGGAAGGAAGGAAGGAAGGAAGGAAGGAAGGAAGGAAGGAAAAAGGGAGGGAGGGAGGGAGGGAGGGAGGGAGGGAGGGAGGGAGGAAGGAAGGAAGGAAGGAAGGAAGGAAGGAAGGAAGGAGAATGAAAAGAGCAAAAACCAGATTCAGAGTGCTTCCATGGTGGGCTCCTAGTGCCCCAGCCAAAACCATTGCTGGGCTCTCCCTTTTACAAAGGGAGCGTGTGTTACTGAAAAATAGGGCACAGTGTCATCTCTGCCACACTGGACCTGCCAATTAACAGCCCCATTTTTCAGCTGCTTCTGCCCTGCTTCCCATGGCCTGAGGTTGCAGATTCTGTTGGGGGTAAAAGTCTGCTGTGTTAGAAAATGAATCCCCCTCTCCCTGCTGCTCCTTCCCCTTCCCCCAGCAGAGATCAAAGATAGCAGGCATACAGTATCAAAGCAGCAAATAAGAGGCATGGGGCATGTTGCCAAGTAGTGCTATTAATGGCCAGAACCGGCCTTATTGCCATGAGATGTATTCGGCAGTTGCCTTGGAAACAACAGATGTTAAGTGCTGCGAGACCCTCCACAAGTAAAAAGATCCACCATTCATTTGCTCCGACAGAATGCTGCAAATGACTCCTCCGGTGAGAGAGGTAGCCCTGGGAATTCCCACCAAGACCATAAGCCTGCCCCAATCCTGGATGTATCCCACACATCAGGGTTCATATGACTGAATGCTCCCTCCTACAAAGGCAGTGCCATAAATGCAGCTCAAAATCTGAGCCTGCCTGGAAAGAGCTACGCTGGCTTTTTCTTCCCGACATGGAAGCCTAGTGGGAAGTCCTCGTCCCCTTCTGTTGCTTTCCTTGCATCTTCCAATTGCTACGGGGTGAACATCTCAGAGCGATGAGCTCAACAGGCAGGATGGCAATGGGGAAGCTCTAGTCCTTACCTCCAGTCTGCCCCTTGAGATTCAAAGACAGCTCTAGCTGGCTCAAGTTTCTATGCCGAGCCTTCGTGCACTTTCTCTGTCTCCTTCTGTTCCTCCGCACTGGGACATGCTACAGCTTTGGACGGCCTTCCATAACCTTCAAATGGGCTGGGATTTTAACTTCAAGCCAAACTTTCTGGGAGTTGAAATCTGTACAGATCTGGAGGGCACCAAGTTGGGGAAGCCTGGCCTAGACAAAGGTTGAGCACCTCCAGGAGACATAGATCATTGGCCATCCCTCTTCCTGGAGTTTCTGATTGTATTGCTAAGCAGATGCTTCTTTTCTTGGACTGGGGCAAGGTCCTGGACCTTATGTACCCATAATGTCAATAAAGTCTTGGATGATGAATGTGTCCAATTATAGGAAATCACTGAAGTTAGGCTGCTGCTGAATTTTAAATAAATATATACAGTATCCACAGGGTTTTCTTCTTCTCCTCTCTCTCTTTTATTTCCCCATACCAAGATAAATGGTAAGGCACTGCATTTCTCAGGGACAAACTGTCTCAGGTGCATGATGGTTCCTTTGAGAATGGCTATACCAAACCTCTTTCTCTCTTTGAGAAATATGAGTTTGTATATAACTCTGTCTGTCTGTAAACGTTGCCTGCAGGTCCCGCCAACAGAATTTGAGAGCATATCTGTACTACAGACAGCTTTCAAATCATTCTAAATGAACTGTGTCAGTGTCAGTCTAAGGCAGTGTTTCTCAATCTTGGGAACTTTTAAGTTGTGTGGACTTCAACTCCCAGAATTACGAGCCAGCATGCTGGCTGGGGAATTCTGGGAGTTGAAGTCCACACATCTTCAAGTGGACAAAGTTGAGAAACACTGGTCTAAGTGAATCATTGATGGCTTTCCCTGAACAATCTTAAAGGGTGACGTTTTGTTAGGGATCCATCTAGTCTTTTCTTAGATGCAGTGTCTGGAGTTTCTTGGGAGTAAGTCCTGGTTTTAAATGGGTAAAAACTCATTTACATGTAATGTAGACATGCCTTTATGGAAGGTTGTGTGTATCAATGAACAGCTTTCTCAAATAACAACTTGGAAAGTGAGGGAATTTTTGTCAAGGCATAGAGAAGAAGCGTTAACTCCTCTAGCCTGTGAACCACAATCTCAATCCTAATGCCCCTTATTTTTACTATTAAAAAAAATCAATTTCACTGAATAAACGTCAAAGTTTAATAACATCTACACCTTGATACAGTTCTGCCAGAAGAGGAAGGAATGAGGCCTCCAGAGGTTTAAAAAATTATTGAGCCCAATGCTTTAATAAGTTCTTCCTCCAGGGCACTCCTGAACAGGGAACATTGACCTGGTGTCTGTAACCTTGCAACTGAAATTTTACTGCAACAAGTTTAAGGAAGTGAACAAAACTCAATAGAACATTGTGCGGGTATCCTTTTCAGTGCCCAAGGTTCATGCAATATCATAATAAAATACCGCTTCAGGGTATATACAGACAGCAACGTTTCTGGGGTTTTGAAGGGCTTTATAAGAGATGACCAGATGCGTTTTCAGCCAGCTGTAGCTTCTGGATGGTCCTCAAGGGCAGCCCCATGTAGAGTGCATTGTAATAATCCAGTCGCAAAGTGACCAGGGCATGAGTGACCTTCTGGAGGGCCTCCCAGTCGAAGAAAGGTTTGGAGGAGCTTGTCCATTTCCTTGGGAATCACGGAATCTAACTCAGTCCAGATAACCCCACAAGACTATGCCTCGGGCAACTCACTTGGACCTGCCCAATCAAAGTCCAATTCCAAGCGAATGCATGCTACTTTATCCACCAGATAGCATAAATACTCCCCACTGCGGCACTGCATATTGCCCTATGGCCCCCCGCACCCCCCCCACCATGGAATGGGTCACCCTAAACAGGGCTGCTGGGCAACTATTGTTGGACAGAATAAGGGTGGAGAAATACTGGCAATTTGCCACACTTATTGCCACAACGTAGGTCTGAATATCGGCTCTTACTCATGTTTGGTCAGGTTTGCTCTTTGTCTTTCTCCAGCAGTGCTCCAGGCGTCACTTCTGGCGCTTCATTGGCGCTCCTCAGAAAACCAAGGTGCACCCTGGGATTGGTGCACAGATAGGGGCTGCGTAGCAGCAATCCAGTCCAGGGCCTCAGTCAGCTGCCTCAGCCAAACCACCTGCCAGATCCTCATGGAAACCCCCAGGGTCCATCAGTCGCCTGGGATGGGCTGATCTGACAGGCCGTGTCTCCTCGCTTGGGTGAGTGGTACTAGCAAGCCAGAGGGCAACCAAAGAGTGATCTGTCCATAGCGATGGAGTAATGATAATGTCCTCACATAGCAGATTGCACTGCAACTGCCCCAAGACAAGAGCCAAAGGGCAACCCCCAGTATGCACTGCGCCCTCTATAACCTGGGACGGGTCCATGGTTGCCATAGAGGCCAGGAGCTCCTAAGCTGCCCTGGACTCACCAGGTAGCAGTTTAAAGTCCCCAAGGACCATAAGCCTCAGAGACCCCAAAGCCAACCCAGCAACAGAATCCAGCAGCTCAAGCAGGGGTGATGCTGTGCAGCAGAGAGGGAGGCACAGTGGCAGCAATCCTAACTGCTCCCGAAGGCCCAACCTCAGCCAGAGAGTTTCATATCCATTTATCTGCAGAGCAGAGCCTCTAAGAGCCCTCAACAACTTGCAAATGACAATAGCCCCCCCCCCGAATCTTGGCTGATAGAAAACCCAGGTGGGCATATTTCTGAGAGGGGAACTCCCCACTTGAGGCCCAGCCAAGTCTTAGTTATACACACCAGGTTGGTGCCTCATCTACAATCAGATGGTGGATGAGGGCAGATATATTACAAACCAACCCGGTATTCAAAAGCAGCAGCCAGAGCAGCTAAGAATCCACTGACCTGGTCCCAAGAGTGAATATTGAGGGTGAGACTTCAAGATTGCTTTCAAACATTCCTGGCATCCCTGAGTGCAGCCTACCTTGAGATTCCCACCGTATCTACTTCTGCCTGCCACAGAACTAATAATACCAGCTGCCCTCTATTTTTCCCCCAGTCCCAAACCCACCCTTGGTTTCTCTGCCCCAGGTCCACCCATCCATACCTTTCACACCCAACAACATCTACCCACACCAAATGTAAGCTCCCACCCTCACCACCACTACTGCAATGCACTTTTGCACCACCACTAGTGCAATGCATTAGCACAGTGCACACTAGTGCAATGCACTCTCATCTGAGGTCCCAAGCCCCCACCAGCTGCTCTGTTCCCAGCACTCTGTAGCTGGGAGGCGCCTAGTCCACCCAGCGAGCGCCCACAGCTCAGGCAGGTAATTCAGCATCCCGAATGGGAAGCTCCTTGGCCTCAGCTCCAGCCATGCCAGCCAGATCAACTCTCAGCCAAGCCCCGCGGGCCTGTGGCTGTGCCATCTCCACCATCGTCTTCACCAGCAGCACTACCACATGCAGCTGGCCTCGGGACCACACATAATGCAGATCACATAACTTCATGTTTGTGTGCTGACTTCATGACATATGTGAGGTCACTTGCTCCCCCAGTTATGCCCATATGTTCAAGCTCAGCCAATGTGCCAAGCTGAAAGGTATTTCTACAGGCTTGAAGCCCTGTCTTCATTCTCTGAAGGTAACGAGTCCTATTAAAAGGCCCTGAAAGCATTACTGAAAGATTCTTCCAGTGGAGGTGAAGATTCTCCATGTACCCCACAACTACTCTGAATCTGTGAACTTACTTTCCCTCTCCTTTTTAGTTCCTCATATCAGCCTTTCCTATGCTATTGTCCAGATGTCTTTGCATAATTTGGTTCCTTGCTCCACAAAAAAGCTGTCAGCTTTTGTTCGCCTTTGTTCGGTGTAGAAACACATACATTTTCCATTGCTAAGTGCAACTTTGTATTTTGTTGTGTGAAGTGGCTGAAGGGCAAAAAAAGACAATACACATTTGACAATAAGAACTATACATGGGCTGTGCAAAGTAGCTGCCTCCATTTTGAGTTTCTCTCAAACTCTTGATCACCAGCAATAGCAGTGACTGATGGCCTGTTCATTTGGTTTTTTAAATCAAGTGGTTACCTGGATAAACTTAGCCAATGACTTCTATTGAAATACATATAAATATATATAAACAAGTCCGGAGCTTGAAGTAGACGGAATGACAACATCAGATTGGCTATCTCAGAGAAATCCTCAGCCAGATTATTTTGGAAGATACAACAATGTGAGTGTGTAACAATACATGCAGGTAATAGCTTCTCTCTCCCTCCCTCTACACTTGTATCTGCATACACTCAACTTTTACAATGAAACCACCAGTTGAGAAGAACTAGATCCACAGACAGAATTTAGAATAAAACATTATTTTTGAATCAGTAATAAAACAGATGTGTACAAGGCCAGAAGATGATCAACAGGTTGAGCAAACACAAATGTTCAGGATAAGTAATTCTTATACTGCTGGGATCAAGTATTTCATCTGTTCTCAGACAACTGTCATCTTGCTTCTTTCCCTACATTAAAAAAAAGATTTTGTGACCACACATTTCAGAGTTGTGTATTTTGGGAAATACATTGCATTGGCTGTAGCTTTTAATTTGGGATCCTGGTCATTTGCAAAGCTCAAGATGCTGCTACTGGGTGTAGCAATCCTGAAATTTCTGTGATTCTATGATTCTATAATGGGCAAAAGATGGAAACCTGGAACTTGTGAAGTAAGTGAACACAAGGCTGCCTATTGGCTCTTAATATTGCTTATTTAGGAGAAAAATGTGTGTGTGTGTGTGTGTGTGTGTATAGCTTTTGACTCATTCAAATAATTTTAAGGGTTCAATTTATTGTCTGGCTCTAACCAATTTATCAACGGAGTAATCTTTTAAATAATCATTGTGGTACACTTTCTAGATCTTTTGAGGGGGGAGTACAGTGGTAGATCTTAATTTAAAAAACACAGTTGCCTTCTAGAATTAAATTAATCAAGACCAATTCCAGAAGACAGCAAAGTGGGACATCTGTTGGCTCCCAAGTCCTTAACCATCTTTTTACCACTTTAGGCAAAGTGTTGAAGAAAGTCAGCTACAGTTGAAGAAAAGTTTGATTATCCTGCTTCTTCCAGCCTAGAGGGATCTTGGTTGTTATAAACCTCTCCGAAATTCTAGAACAAGTCTTTGGTGAGGTGGCCACAACTTCTTTTAAAGAAAGAATGGCTATATTAATTGTTTTCATCCATCATCAAGCAAGGTTTAGCGTGGCTTTTCTTTCAAAGGTTAAGTGTTTTGGTCTGCAATTTGAAAAGAATGAGCGTTGTGGCAGAGAAGACCATCTACCCCAGAGCTTTCCAAACTGTGTGTCGGGACTTGTTAGTGTGTCGGCTGCAGTGTCTGGGTGTGTCAAGGCTGCTGCTGCCTCCCAGCCCTGCCAGGATTCCATGCAGGTCCTAGTGCCTGCCTTGTGCCCTGCTGCCTCCAAACCTGCTGTGATTCCACGCAGGTCCTAGTGCCTGCCTTGTGCCCTGCTGCCTCCAAACCTGCTGTGATTCCACGCAGGTCCTAGTGCCTGCCTTGTGCCCGGCTGCCTCCAAACCTGCTGTGATTCCACGCAGGTCCTAGTGCCTGCCTTGTGCCCGGCTGCCTCCAAACCTGCTGTGATTCCACGCAGGTCCTAGTGCCTGCCTTGTGCCCGGCTGCCTCCAAACCTGCTGTGATTCCACGCAGGTCCTAGTGCCTGCCTTGTGCCCTGCTGCCTCCAAACCTGCTGTGATTCCACGCAGGTCCTAGTGCCTGCCTTGTGCCCGGCTGCCTCCAAACCTGCTGTGATTCCACGCAGGTCCTAGTGCCTGCCTTGTGCCCGGCTGCCTCCAAACCTGCTGTGATTCCACGCAGGTCCTAGTGCCTGCCTTGTGCCCTGCTGCCTCCAAACCTGCTGTGATTCCACACAGGTCCTAGTGCCTGCCTTGTGCCCGGCTGCCTCCAAACCTGCTGTGATTCCACGCAGGTCCTAGTGCCTGCCTTGTGCCCGGCTGCCTCCAAACCTGCTGTGATTCCACTCAGGTCCTAGTGCCTGCCTTGTGCCCGGCTGCCTCCAAACCTGCTGTGATTCCACGCAGGTCCTAGTGCCTGCCTTGTGCCCGGCTGCCTCCAAACCTGCTGTGATTCCACGCAGGTCCTAGTGCCTGCCTTGTGCCCTGCTGCCTCCAAACCTGCTGTGATTCCACGCAGGTCCTAGTGCCTGCCTTGTGCCCGGCTGCCTCCAAACCTGCTGTGATTCCACGCAGGTCCTAGTGCCTGCCTTGTGCCCGGCTGCCTCCAAACCTGCTGTGATTCCACGCAGGTCCTAGTGCCTGCCTTGTGCCCTGCTGCCTCCAAACCTGCTGTGATTCCACGCAGGTCCTAGTGCCTGCCTTGTGCCCTGCTGCCTCCAAACCTGCTGTGATTCCACGCAGGTCCTAGTGCCTGCCTTGTGCCCGGCTGCCTCCAAACCTGCTGTGATTCCACGCAGGCTCTAGTGCCTGCCTTGTGCCCTGCTGCCTCCAAACCTGCTGTGATTCCACTCAGGTCCTAGTGCCTGCCTTGTGCCCGGCTGCCTCCAAACCTGCTGTGATTCCACGCAGGTCCTAGTGCCTGCCTTGTGCCCGGCTGCCTCCAAACCTGCTGTGATTCCACGCAGGTCCTAGTGCCTGCCTTGTGCCCGGCTGCCTCCAAACCTGCTGTGATTCCACGCAGGTCCTAGTGCCTGCCTTGTGCCCGGCTGCCTCCAAACCTGCTGTGATTCCACGCAGGTCCTAGTGCCTGCCTTGTGCCCTGCTGCCTCCAAACCTGCTGTGATTCCACGCAGGTCCTAGTGCCTGCCTTGTGCCCGGCTGCCTCCAAACCTGCTGTGATTCCACGCAGGTCCTAGTGCCTGCCTTGTGCCCGGCTGCCTCCAAACCTGCTGTGATTCCACGCAGGTCCTAGTGCCTGCCTTGTGCCCGGCTGCCTCCAAACCTGCTGTGATTCCACGCAGGTCCTAGTGCCTGCCTTGTGCCCGGCTGCCTCCAAACCTGCTGTGATTCCACGCAGGTCCTAGTGCCTGCCTTGTGCCCGGCTGCCTCCAAACCTGCTGTGATTCCACGCAGGTCCTAGTGCCTGCCTTGTGCCCTGCTGTAAGAGTGTGTCGTGAAATGATGCCCTGCTGTAAGAGTGTGTCGTGAAATGATGCATGTCTAAAAAGTGTGTCACCAACATGAAAAGTTTGGAAAGCTCTGATCTACCCTATGCCATCTAGGAGAGTGGCCCACGGGTAACTCAATGTTTTTGAACAAAAGAAATACTTTGTGAAGGAGACACATACTTTTCTTCTTTCACAGGAAGCTTTAGTAATGGCGATTAACATAGGACCAGCATGGGATGCACAGCTAGCGTCCTGTGATAACTGCTGTGTTCCCCTTTGTTAGAACACTTATCATGTACTACAACGCCATGCCAGCTGCTTTTGGGATCAGATCTAATATCAAAGTCCTTGATGGTGGAAACAGTCTGGTCCAAAGGATGCTGTCTAACTGGGCAACTAACACAATACTAAACAGGAGTACATCAACCTTATGGTGCAAATCTGTCCTAATTCCAAGATGGTGTGACGGTACTGAGCTCTGCTGCCCTCTGCAGTGATCATGAGAGCAAATCAGGAGCAACTGTGTGAACAGTGACTGCGCAGGGAAATATGTGCCCCAAAAGGAGGATTCCTGAATCAGGGAGAGCCCTCTTTTTCCCAATCAGAGGCTTCCCTTACTATTGCTCTGTCTCTTCTTTTATTCTCCTCATTAATATCCATGCTATAACTAGCTTTCTGGCCTTTTCCACAGTGGTGGAACACAGTTCATCTGAGGTCTAATCTAGACTGAAGGATTTATTTTTGGGTGCTTGTAACCTAGCAATAGGTACATGTGACCAGTAGTGGCTGCACCATGAATATGCATTGTCTTCTCCAGGCAGAGATCCTCAGTTAACCAAGGCTCTCTGGAGAGTTACAAAAGATTGGAAAGCACTCAGCCTGTCTTCAACAGTGTCAGCAGCTGCTAAATGTCTAACCATGTACAAAGGTACGGTGGATGGGAGGCTGAAAACGCAGCTATCAGGGGCTGGCCACTGCTGTGGGAAACTGGCAGCGGTACTATTTTTGTCAGCCTGCAATGAAAGTAGATGATGCAGGAGAAAAGAAGGGACAGATAAAAATAAACAGCCGTTTACTTCCCTAAATAGCAGCATATATCCTGAAGGGAGGGGCTAATAGCTTAGTGGTAGAAGCAAGTGTTGCATGGGGAAGATTTAGCTCTTGCCAGAACCTTGGAGGGGAAAGCGTCTTTCAGCCAAAATGCATAAAACAAATACCAGGGATGGGCAGAAAATTTGTTGTATTGGGCACAGAATTTATCATCCAGAGAAACCTTGTTTTCACTGAAACAAAAACAAAAACAAGTCATTAGCCTTTAAAAATAGGCTGTAAAAATAGATTTGTAAGTGTATAGGTAGTGCATAAGAATAGCTTAGAATATGGTAGTGATTGGGACAGGGTTGCTAGTGTGCAGGAGCAGAAGTCCCATAGTAAATTTGCACATTCTTGCACTTTTTATGTAATCTAGCCCTTCTTTTGCTTTGGGGCTTCTAATCTGAAAGCAACGTAAATAAGGTATTTTGACACACAAACCTTTATTTTGGTCCACACTGGCTAGTAATGTAAAGTCAAAGACTTCATTGTCAGAATGAATGTACAATTTTAAATCATTTTTGTCTGCCACATTAATAGGAACTGCACATGACACAGGTAACATGAGAAAGAATAAAGGGTCTGATTTTTATCCAAGATCAGCCTTGGTATAAATGGTGATAATGTGGAATTTAATGAGATTTTACCCCCAAAAGCTACCCCCAGTTCATGCAAAGGGAAATAATGATGTTTGCACCCCTCTTATTCATGTCCTTACTTAATGGTGTGCATTTATAAGATCATCATCATCATCATCATCATCATCATCATCATATCACAGTTCACAGGGATACCTATGAGGGAGAAGTGAAAACTGCTAAGCTATCTTTTCCCTTGAAAGACCAAATAGGTTGACTGTTAGAAATTTGAGGAAAGGTAATTTAAAACAGAGGAAGAACAGGTCAAAGAATGTATGATAAAGTGGGCTAAGAATTTTCATTATAACATACAGATGGATCAATGGGAAAATATGTGGTTAAAAGGGTTGAAATTTACATTATATTATGATCTTAAAGATAATTTTTATAAAATGATGTATTGTTGGTACATGACACCAGATAAATTATCTAGAATGTATAAAGGCTTTCCAAATGTATGTTGGAAAAGCGAACAACATGAAGGGAAATTCCATCATGCTTGGTGGACATGTAAAAAAAGCTAAAAAAAAAATTAGATTCAAATACATGCATTGATACAGAGGATTTTAAAGATTAATATTCAATTGAAGCCAGAACTTTTCCTTTTAAGACTGATGGATACACAGCTGGAAAAGAGTTATGGAAGATTATTTCAATATATGATTACTGCAGCGAGATTATTATATGCACAAAGATGGAAGGATTCAGCACTACCCACTATGGAGGAATGGTCAGTGAAATTGACAGATCATGCTGAGATGGATAAACTGACTTCTTCGATTAGAAGAAAAGACACTATCTACATTTATTGGTGACTGGATGCCCCTTATGGACTTTTTGCATAAAAATGAAAAAAAATGAACTTGTGATTTATGGTTTTGATGATTAGACAGGATAGGTTATAGAAAGAAGAGAGTCATGATGTAACTTGAGAGAGGTTAAAATATAATTGTACCTATAACTGCTGTGAAGAATATGGGAAGCCACTTCTTTTATGTCTTTCTTTATATCTTGCTCTTTCCCCCCTATTTTCTTCTATTTTCTTTTCTTATTGCACTTTTAGCTTTTTATGTTCTTTCTTTCTTTCTTTTTTACTTTTTCTGTTCTAATTTAGATTGTTGTAGTTTTTATTATTGTTTTTAAAACCTTTAATAAAAATTATTTAAAAAAAAAAAGAAATCTGAGGAAAAGTGAGGCAGGAGCTTTTTCAAATACGGAAGTGAACCACCCAGAAGCTCCATGAAGCCATATTATTTCAAATAAAAGACTAATTTTACTGCAACATGGTGGGTTCACAGAGAACTAGGGGCCTAGTTCTTGTGTAGAAATATCCTAAGCTTCCTGCATCTTAATCAACTTGAATCCACTGCATCACCCTTTCCTCCCAATCAATATCGATTAGTTGAAGCACTTTAAAAATTAAATCCTGTGGTTCTCCAGATTTTCCTATACTAGAAACAATGAGAAAGGCAGTCTCTAACACTGAGGATGCTTGCAAGATAAGAAAAAGTTGAGTGAAAACAAATGATATATCAGCCACACCATAGCCTGTGGGGAGATGAAGCCAGTGGATTTGTTCTGGAAAGGGGCATCTCCAGCTTTAAGTTCTTGCTCCCTCAGCTACTTTTCAAACTGCAGTTGGAGGTGTGTTCCATATTTAACAGATATTTTGCTCCCCATTCTCAGCTTATCTGGGTCTTAGAAAGCACCATCACTGCATTCAGGAGTTTCTAAGACATTTTGCTGGTTCACATAGTATGTACTAAGTCATGACTTACAGTTATGTAAGTTACAATTACAGTCGGCTGTCTTTGGGAAACCTACCAAAGACAAGGCCAAACAAACCCCATTATGGCTGTCCACGTGTGGAGTTTATGTTACACACTTTGGCTAACGGAGGCTTTCATCTTCAAGGAACTGGCAAGAACTGGCACTTCTGCATCCATATTGGGATTTGTTTGGCTTCTGCTTTTCTCCGCAGGAAGGGAGAGGTGGGTTCTTAGTGGTTTGGGCTGCTGGTGGTAGAGGAAGACTACTTGTAAGGGAATGATGAAGAGAAATGGAGAGCAGGCTCAACATGGGAGCAGGGGAGGTTTTTAATGAAGGGTTCCAATCAGTAATTAGATTCGTGCATTAAACTGTTTTATTTGGTTTGTTTTCTTGGTTTCATATTTGTGTCCTATGGAAATTGTGTCCTATGAACGTTGATGAATCAGCTCACTGAGGTCTAATCTCTTTAGGAACTATGTGTGGGTCGGCTGGCCAGCATGTTGTCCCTATATATTAAATCTGACAGTAATTTAGGGCTATCTTTGCTGCTCTGGCCAACAGAGCAGCAAAGAGATACAGAAAACTAACTAAAAACTTCAGTTTCTCACAGCGCAGATATGGTAGTCTTACAATAAACTGGAGTGAGATATTTTGAAATACTTCCTTTCAGCAAGGAAGCCGAAGATGGGGCAATGGCTGCAGCCTGCACAGCCATCTGGAGCTCAGAGCTTCTAGACCGGTGGCTGAAATCTCTGTTGCTGCCAGACAGGTGGCTGAAACCAAGTGTCTGTTACCAAGCCACTATCCATGGCCCTTTAAACCATGCATATGGCTGATTTCCTAAAGCAGTACAAATGGAGGATAGGACTGCAGCTGCTGGATGAGTCTTCACGAGTCTCCAGAGACAGGAAACATAATATGAAGCTATCACAGTGCAAGATGGTACATTGCCTGGCCATGACTGCATTACATCCAGGTCTGATAATTGGAATGTGCTTTATATGGACTTTCCTTTGAAAGCACTGGAAATGTTGTGTGGTGTCGCTGCCATTCATTATTAATATGATACATTCGAACCATATTTGGTCAGATGCAGTTTCAGCTTCACTGGTAAAGGTAAAGGTTCCCCCCGCACATTTGTGCAGTCGTGTCCGACTCTAGGGGCCGGTGCTCATCTCCATTTGTTAGCCAAAGAGCCAGCGTTGTCCGAAGACGCTTCCGCGGTCATGTGGCCGCATGACGCGAGTGGAACGCTGTTCATTGGCGATCACTCGTAGCCGAGTAAGATTGTCTTCCAAAGGTAAAATTTTAACGGTGGATCCGTAAGTGGCTGTAAAGGCCAATTCTGGATCCGCACAACCTCCCACAGTGGGGGCATAGGTTTCCGGGTGGGAGACGGTCATGATGAGGGTTTGCCTGACGTGCCTTCCTTTTAGCTCTTTTCTCCCTTTCGCCCTGTACTCGTGCTTCTTCAAAGTCCATAGCACCATTAATAAAGGCTGACCTCCAATTGAAACGCTCATGAGTTAGGGCTTCCCAGTTCTCAATGCTGATATTACATTTTTTTAAATTAGCTTTGAGAGTATCTTTGAATCTCTTTTGCTGTCCACCAATATTCCGTTTTCCATTCTTAAGTTGGGAGTAAAGTAGCTGCTTTGGAAGACGATGGTCAGGCATTCGAACAACATGACCGGTCCAGCGAAGTTGATGTTGGATGATCATTGTTTCAATGCTGGTGGTTTTCGCTTCTTCTAATACGCTAACATTAGTCCGCCTATCTTCCCAAGTAATTTGCAGAATTTTTCGGAGGCAGCGTTGATGGAATCTTTCAAGAAGTTGGAGGTGGCGTTTGTAGAGTTTGTAGAGGGTCCATGTTTCACAGGCGTACAGAAGGGTTGGTAGTACAGTGGCTTTGTAAACAAGCATTTTGGTCTCCCTGCGAATGTCCCGATCCTCAAACACTCTACGCTTCATTCGGGAGAAAGCTACACTCGCAGAGCTCAGGCGATGCTGAATTTCAGCGTCGATGTCGGCTTTTGTAGATAGATGGCTGCCGAGATAAGAAAAGTGATCGACATTTTCTAGTGACACACCTTTAAGCTGGATTGATGGCGCTGCGGAGGGATTGGTTCGAACTTGCTGGTAAAGCACTTTGGTTTTTTTAATGTTAATCGAGAGGCCGAGTTTTTCATATGCTTCTGCAAAGATGTTTAGGATAGTTTGAAGATCTTCCTCGGAGTGTGCACAGACTACGTTATCATCAGCATATTGAAGTTCTATAACAGAAGTTGCAATTACCTTATTTTTTGCTTTCAGCCTACTAAGATTAAAAAGCTTTCCATCTGTTCGATATATAATTTCTACACCAGTAGGAAGTTTCTCTTCAACAAGGTGCATAATCATAGCGATGAAGATAGCGAATAAGGTTGGAGCAATAACACATCCCTGTTTAACGCCGGATTCCACTTTAAATGGATCGCTTTGAGAGCCATTGTTATTCAGGATTGTTGCCATCATGTCTTCATGGAGTAACCGCAAGATGTTCACAAATTTATCGGGGCATCCGATTTTCAGAAGGATGGTCCAGAGAGCAGTACGATTTACAGTATCAAAAGCTTTAGTCAGATCAATAAACGCCATGTACAGAGGGCGGTTTTGCTCCTTGCATTTTTCTTGAAGCTGTCGTGCAGTGAAGATCATATCCACTGTTCCCCTGGAAGGGCGGAAGCCATTTTGCGTTTCAGGGAGGATGTCTTCTGATACAGATAGGAGACGGTTTGCGATGATCTTTGCCAGGATTTTGCCTGCTGTGGCTAGAAGGGAGATGCCTCGATAGTTTCCACAGTCTGTTCTATCACCCTTTTTAAAGAGAGTGATAATTATGGCATCCCTAAAGTCTGCTGGAATCTCCTCCCTCATCCAGATTTTTTCGATGAGCTTATGAAGTTGTTGTGTAAGTTCAGGCCCGCCTTCTTTAAAGACTTCAGCAGGAATCCCATCAGGTCACTCGCTGGATCGTCACCTTGTTGTGGTGAGTGGGCTTGTGTGTTCCCAATGAACCCTGTGAGCGAAGCCGTCGGGAGTCATGTACTCCTGGCAGGGTCACCCATGGCGGTAAGGTCCAGGGGGAGGAACCAGACAAAGAACGATCCAAGAAAGTCCTCAACGGCAGAACAGGCGGAAGATAACAAGGTGTATTGTTACAACGGCTGTGAAGGCGGATGAAGGCTGCAGCAGACAAAAGGTCACCAATCGTCATGGTATCCATGCCATTGGATTAGAGCCTTTTTCTGTGAAGGTTGTGTGCTGATCGTTGTGCACCGATCTCCACACATAAAACAAATTCACGCACAGGCGTCTTCCAACCACACCAAACCCAAAACAACCAAAAGTCCCATGGCGACTGACGAATGGCAACGGGGGCAGGACTGTGAAATCCGGAAGCTCCTAGTTATGGACCAGCACATGGGCGGTGGATACGGATTCAGTCGCCCTGACTCAAGGATCGAGGCAGTTGAGTAGTTCGGCAGCTGTATCCACGACTGAGCAGCCCTATTTAGGATCCACTCTGCTCACCCCATATGGGGAGGGGGCTAGAAAAGGTGCCCTAAACATAGTCTGCCTCATTTTCTCCCTGACTGGATTACCGCGACCAGTGGGGTCACCATCTAGCGGTCGTAAAAAATACATGAATTTTGGAACATGGAATATACGGACACTGCAAGACAATATGGATAGTGAACGACCTGAACGTAGGACTGCCATTATTGCAAGGGAGCTGAGACGTTTTAATATTGATATAGCAGCACTCCAAGAAACTCGAAGAGCAGGAGAAGGACAGTTGAAGGAAGAAAAAGGAGGTTATACCTTCTTTTGGAAAGGACTGCCTGAACAAGAACGACGAATACATGGGGTAGGCTTTGCTATCAAAAACGACCTTGTGAAGCTCTTGTCAGAAGTTCCCACTGGGATTAACGAACGACTCTCAACTCTGCGAATAAAACTTGCCAAAAACCAACAGGCAACTATCCTAAGTGCTTACGCACCAACACTAGATGCAGATGAGGATATCAAGGAAAAATTTTATACCCAGCTGGACACCATCTTATCAGAGATACCAAAGGAGGATAAAATTATCCTCCTGGGCGATTTCAATGCAAGAGTTGGGCGTGATTTTGATTTGTGGCCAGGGATCATTGGGAAAGAAGGAGTTGACAACAGCAACACGAATGGAATCTTACTTCTGACTAAATGTGCAGAGCATAACCTTGCCATTACTAACACACTCTTTCGCCAGAAAAATAAATTTAAAACATCATGGAAGCACCCACGGTCGAAGCACTGGCATCTTTTAGATTATGTAATTGTCCGTGCTAGAGATCGCCGTGATGTACTTCTCACCAGAGCCATGACGAGCGCCGATGACTGCTGGACAGACCATCGATTAATTCGATCCACGATGGCCATAAAGATTGTCCCTCATCGTAGGCTCCAAGGAAGAAAACCAAGGCGTAAAATGAATACACTGACCCTTCAAGATCCTATCAAACGAGCTTGCTTTCAATCAACTCTCAAGGAACATCTGCCTATGGAACTTCCTGAAAATGTTGAGGAACACTGGACTAAATTGAAGACTTCTATTATTTCAGCCTGTGAACAAACTATCGGATACCAGACTAAGAGACATCAGGACTGGTTTGATGAGAACGATAGTGAGATTGAACATATTATTGACAAGAAAAGGAAAGCCTTCCAGATATGGCAAAAAGATATTAACTGTGCCGTTAAGAAAAAAATCTACGCCAGTGCAAAGGCAGAAGTCCAAAGAAGAACTAGAGAACTTAAGAACATATGGTGGATAAAAAAAGCCCAAGAAACCCAACATTTCGCAGATGCTCATGATGCACGGGGCTTTTTTAATGCCATAAAGGCCATCTATGGACCAACAAACCATGGTACAAATCCCTTACGCTCAGTAGATGGTGCTAAACTTCTAAAGGACAAAGAGTCTATTGCACTGCGCTGGAAAGAGCATTACTACAATCTCCTTAATCGTCACTCCACTGTGGCTGATGAAGTCTTCTTGCAAATCCCACAAAAACAAATAAGAAATGAGCTTGCAGTACCCCCTAGTTTGGAGGAAGTCAGCAAAGCCACTAAACAAATGAAAAATAACAAAGCTAGTGGAACGCTGTTACCTACCCACCGAAGTGGTACCTATTCATCTACTTGCATTTGCATGCTTTCGAATTGCTAGGTTGGCAAGAGCTGGAGCTAGTGCGGGAGCTCACTCCGCACGCAGGGCTAGGGATTCGAACCTCCGAACTTGCAATCTTCCGATCGACAAGCCTGGCGTCTTACCCACTGAGCCCCCACGCCCCCACCAGGGCCCCCACCACACCCCCAGCCAGCTTCACTGGCTACCCCTTAATTTCCTGGCTTAGTTCACCACACTCTTCTTTAACCCTTAAAATCCTAAATGTTCTGGATCCAGGATATTCTCAATATCCTAAGAACACCTTCCTTCCATAAAAGTCTGCTTTGCTTTGGCACTCCATTCAACAGCTGAGATCTTCTTGATTGTCTCCTGTGTAGAGGTGAGCACATAGAACAGGGCCCTTTTTGATTTCAGCCTTGGAATGCCATCTGTAGGGAGGGCTGGTACCTTCTCCTCTCGCAAGTCAATAAACAGTGAACACATGGCTCCGTGCATAAGAAACTTTAAAAAAAAATATTTAATTGTATTTCTTTCTCAAGAAATTTCAATTTTCCCTTTGGGTCTTTTTTTCTTTTTCTTGGTGCCTTCAGGTCAGTGTTGACTCCTGGCACTGCTTGGGCGAGTCCCTGCCGTCTTCTTGGCAAGGTTTTTCAGAAGTGGTTTGCCTAGCCTGCTTCCTAGGGCTCTGAGAGAGTGACTGGCCCAAGGTCACCCAGTTCGCTTTGTGCCTAAGGCAGGACTAGAACTCACAGTCTCCTGGTTTTTAGCCTGGTGCCTTAACCACTATACCAAACTGTCTCTTTAGGTTCTTTATGTTGCTAAAATTGAAAGATGGGTTTAATTTTGCATTGAAAGCTGCCTTAAAGGGCTGTTTCAGGAAAACATGATATAAATATGTTTATAAAATATAACCCCCCTCAGATCTTTTTAAAATGGTTTCTAGTTTCTGATCAGTTAACCTGTTACAGCAGAGATAACTAAGATTTCAAGGAAATACATATTTGTGGCTGAGCATTGTTAGAGATTTGGCAGTGACAATATATGATGTGCCTTGATGGGGTAGGGATTAATTTTTTTGGAGTTTAATTTGTAATGTAAATACGTGTGTTAAAGAAGGCTACCAGATCAGGGCTGCAAAAATCAGGTGACCACTAGATGACAACAGAGAAAACTCCATTTGCTGTCATCTAATGATAGTCTGAATCTTTGTAGTCCATACTGTATCTGGCAGGCCTCGCATTACGCCTGTCAGAGACATAATGAAAATGGAAGTCAAAACAATTCGTCCTATAATTTGTCAATGCAATTGTAGGGGACTAGGGTTCTCAAAACAGGGACTTGAAAGCTGCAAATAATCTTTAGGCTGTGAATTACCCAGCCCCATGTTAGAAAAATATGGAATACATTGTTGATCAAAACTTTTCAAGGAAAGGCATTTGTAGAAAACTGATGAGGCTTGCAGGGTAGAAGTTTGGAAGTTCTAAAACTCTTCTCCCAGAAGGCCTCTAGATATTCATATGCTGGTTCCCTAGCCTACTTTGGGGTACCAGTTTAGTAAATCTTGCAGCCATCATCTATCTGTGAAGAGATGACTCACCTGGCATCTTCCCCCTCCCCCCTCCAAGCTATAAGAGAGATGGGGCTTCCACTACCTGTGCTGCCTTTCTGGTGACTAAAAGAATTTTATTTATTTATTGTGCCTTCAAGTCAGTGTTGACTCCTGGCAACTGCCTGGACAAGTCTCTGAGATTTTCTTGGCAAGAATTCGGAAGCGGTTTGCCATTGCCTCCTTCCCAGAGCTGAGAGAGAGTGAGTAGCCCAAGGTCACCCAGCTGGCTTTGTGCCTAAGGTGGCACTAGAACTCACGGTCTCCGGTTTCTAGCTTGATGCCCTAACCACTGCACCAAACTGGCTCTCACTAAAAGAATACAAAAGTTGAAATGATTTCTATAATGTTACTTCCTGGCTATATAGCTTAGAGGCATGTGGCTAGAGCAGAGCTTTCCAAACTGTGTGTCGGGACACGTTAGTGTGTCGGCTGCAGTGTCTGGGTGTGTCGCGAGTGCTGCTGCCTCCGAGCCCTGCCAGGATTCCGCGCAGGTCCTAGTGCCTGCCTTGTGCCCTCCTGTAAGAGTGTGTTGCGAAATGATGCATGTCTAAAAAGTGTGTCACTGACATGAAAAGTTTGGAAAGCTCTGGGCTAGAGGATTAAACCAATCATATAAAAGATAAATAACATCAGACTTTACTGAAAAATCTTTTTAATTTAAAAATGTCAACCTTCAGTGTTGAAGGAGATAAATTGGAGGACTGTTCAGATCACATTATACTACTGCTTGCAAATTACTTAACAGAAAAATCCACTGCTCTGATTATACTACAAGATGGTCCTGGTCCTCTACAAATGAAGCACTCTTTGCAAAAATCTATGAAAAGTTTCAATTTATTATAACATATCACAAAAAGCTTGTAAAGAAAAAAAAATACCCACCTGACCATTGCCTGAAGATCAAAGCTTTTCTACATCTAGCAGAGGAAGAAACTGCAGTAATTTGAGTCTACATGTGATCAAAGCTGACCCTTACTCTGAGGAGGTGTGAATTGTGCATCTAAGCCTGAAAGTTGGCTACAATCACAACAACATTCTTTAGAATTTGACTATTTTGAGTTTTCTGCCTTCTAAACTCTTATGAGGATAGAGTGGGAAAACATAGTGATTCACCTGTTCTCACAAATGGAGGCATTGCCACATTGGTTACCACCCATTTTATTTATTTATTTATATAAATCTAACTGAAATAATCCACAACAGACTTCTCTGTGGAGCAGAAATAACTTTGTTATAAATTAATTAACAGAACCATATTTTAACAGGCAAGTTGCCATTGATGGCTACTGCATCATCCATTAGACACAGGGTGGGGCTGACCTAATATGCAGAAATAGAAAGCATGGGTTATAAACCCTAATGGCTAAGCTAATAGTCAAACCATGTCTTAGTATGTTGTGTGAATCAAACCATTACGTTAAGCCACAAAGTGATACAGCATTCTGGTCAACACAATTATGGAAGCTTGTTAACCATGGCTGATGGATCAGCAGGCTGTGCACTTGCAACTATAACAACTTAAAAGTGGAATCTGCTACACTTGCAAGTCATCAACAACAGTAGCAATTAGTCTTCACTCAACTAGCTTTTCTTTCTTTGTTGTAAGAAATCAAGAGATCAGGAGGAGGAAGGGCCTTTCCATATCAGTCTAAGCATCAATTGCTCTCCCTATATGCAGCTAACCATTGCACAAAGATGCCCTGGACACATCTTTTTTCTGCTATGTCCCCCCAGCTTATGTCATTCTTAGCTGTACTGATGTTAATGCAGTGTTTTCCCCTTATTCTGATACTGTCCAAGGGCAGCTAGAAGACGAGTAAAATCTGAGACACGTTAGCCCACATTAGTGGAGGGAAATTGACTGCAGTGACTGGGAACAGTGGCAGGAAAGGGGTGAGATAGAGACGGACAATGAGGGCAGGAAAAAATAATGCCACTATAGATTTCTGCCAACCCAAGAGCAATTCCACTCAGCACTGGGAAAAGGCCCATAACACTCCAACCCTTCTTGTCATCCTCTCAGCCTTCAGAATGGCTAAAGACAAAACAGATGGGACCTATTCCTCCATCAGCAAACCAGGATCTGGGAAATAGCAAAGCAATTCACTGTAATGGAGAGGAAGCCAGAGTGTGGCAGAGTGAGTTTTGATCAGTCCTGTCCTATTTTGTAGATGTGACTTGTTTATGCTGCCATTAGTAGGCAATACAGTGTCTGTGCTTGCATGACATGCTGAGAGAAAACCCTTAGGAAAAAAGAGGCTGGTGTTCCATATTTAAACTCCATCCCATGTTTCAGACTCACTGTGAGATCCTGCAGAGCTGAAGAAACAAGGCCTCAATATCTGGAATACTAATCATATGAATAAGCACTTCTGAGGAAATCCAACAAGCTGTACCTCTGCTATATATATTAAGAACCAAATTGTAGCCGCCAAAGAAGTCGTGAGGTTTGTGTGTAGCACATGAGAAACAAGGCTATATTTATCACACAGCATTGTGAGGATTGTCTGGGAAAGTCTGCTGATCCTAAGTAAAGTGTTTCCAACAAAAGACAAACATCGCCCTGCTCTGAAACCAATAAATTGTAATCCTATACATGCTTACTAGAACATTCAGCAGTTTTGTCTAGTGGTTAAGGCACCAGGCTAGAAACCAGGAGACTGTGAGTTCTAGTCCTGCCTTAGGGATGAAAGCCGGCTGGGTGACCTTGGGCCAGTCCCTGTCTCTCAGCCCTAGGAAGGAGCCAATGGGAAACCAGGAGACTGAGAGTTCTAGTCCCGCCTTAGGCATGAAAGCTGGCTGGGTGACCTTGGGCCAGTCACTCTCTCTCAGCCCAACCCACCTCACAGGGTTGTTGTTGTGGGGAAAACAGGAGGAGGAAGGAGTATTAGGTATATTTGCTGCCTTCAGTTATTTATAAAAATAATAAAGGCGGGATAGAAAATAAATAACGTAACGTAACGTAACGTAACATAAATCCCTTACCTCTGGGTAAACAGGTCATACTGCTACGCATTTCATTCTAAAATTAATGTTTCTGAGTTGAAATCTATCTATATTACACCACTTGCTTTGAATACTAGGTCGAGTGATGCTTTTCAGCTACAAAAGTACAGAGTTGTTTTTCAAGCATTCAAAGGTACTCTCATCTTACATTGTATATTTTTAACAGAGAAATCCTGCAGTAGAAAAGCTATGTCTTGATGACCTGACAGATTAAGTTCTAATCCCTCTGCCTTCTGCTTCTAAATCTATATGTAAAGTTCCGCTATCCTACAGGTCCACTAGAAGCCACAGATCTCATCCTTCTCAACATTTGCATGATGATGTTATGACATGCATGACGTAATCACGCAAATGATGAGAAGGATGTGATTTGTGTGAGTCATATAATGCAACTGATGCAAATTAGATCATTTGCCCTCCCCCACAGACTCCCAAGTCTGCTATAATAATATGCCTTGCACCCTGTACTTGTTTCATGACCCACCAATATCTTGCCTCTTCACTGATACAATAGACTCTGTATTGTGAAGTGGTTGGTGCCTTGTGCTGTGCTTAGATCATGGAAGGAGGCCATGTTGCTTCATATTTCCAAAATAGAAAGTCTCATCAGTACATCTGGCTCTCTGCTGTGTCTAAAGCAGTATGTGATTAGTTGTATATTTGGACAACCAACTGCCCTGTGCAAACTAGCAAAAATTAGTGCAATCAATGTTATTAACTTGCACTGGATAAAAAGCGGTGATTGATAGAATAGCATTACTCTTTAAATAAGTAAATGATCCGTATTTGGCTGAGAATCCAGATGTTGCTGTACTTAGAAAAAGATTGAACCTGGTAGGTATAATCATACAGCTGGTGACTGCTGACAGCAGGTCTGGTGGTACCATAATCTATATACTACTAAAATTTTCATTGTGTTTGTCTGTTTGTACCCTCAAGTTAGCCCAAAAGGTGCATTATACTGTAAACAATTTTTGAATCAAGGTACCTAAAATCTGCTAACTTAAAGAATGCATAAAAAATCTGTGGAATTGAAATTTCCATTATGTTCAGATCAGTTTTATTCACAAAGTTGTGGCCATTGCAACGTCCCCGCAGTCATGTGATTGTGATTTCCAACACTTCCTGCCAGCTTCCCACAAGCAAAGTCAATGGGGAAGCTAGCAGGAAATTGGAAGTCGCTCCTGCTCCCACTGCTTTTTTGCCTGCCCGTGGTTATTCTGTTTATCTGTTTAGGTAAGTAAATATGTCAGGGAGATAACTGGTGAAGAAGGAGGGGGCTCCCTCCAGGGGTTAAATGCATGCGCAGTACTGAATCGCTTTGCTTTCCTCCCAAGAGGCTAAAGAAGGCCCCGCCCTAGTTTCTTGGGCCTTTTCTCTGAGCATCACTAGTTCATTTTAGTTTAGCTGGATTCTGTCTAGCAGAGTAGAACAATAAAACACTAGAGCTTTTACACCAAGTCTCAGCATGTTCCTTCACTCGACATCAGGACAAAATATTGACTTATTATTGAAGTTCATTTGCCACTACAATTATTTTTCTATTTATGATATATACTCTTCTTAGGTGATCACAGGACCATCCAGCATTGTGGTAAAAAAATATGGTCAGCCTAAAATTTAATGTTCATTCTGGTCACATCAGACTACACTACCTTTCTTTCCAAGGATGACCCAGTGGGTCACAGGGTTGTCTAGTATGACCTAAAAATGAACTGTAACTTCTGGTATCAAATTTCAGCAGTTTGACTGCCTTCAACTGAAACAAAAGCAGTAGACTGTCATTTCATTTTTTATTTCATTTTCCTTTTAGATGCAACTGTACCTGAGGCCAGCCCTGGAAAAGAGCCAATTTCCTCAAGGTGGCCCTCCAGATGTCTTGGATTTCAATTTCTATGATTTATTTATTTATTTATTTATTGGCCTTCTAGACCACCCAACTCCAGAACAACTCGGAGCAGCCTCCCAAAGTTAAAAAGCAGCATTATATAAAAACAGCAGTCATCTGAGAGAGCAACATGCCATCCTTCCGCATCCTTCCCCAACTTAATGGGCCCACCCAAACTTCCTAACCCAAGATATGGGGGGAACGTTAGGCTTATAAAGATTGCTTGACATTGGGCAGTATGGGGGCCATATGAATCTCAGATGGGGGGAGGGGGCTTTTCCAAAAGGCACATGCAGTGGCAGAGAAGCCATTATGGAACATTTATTTGAAGCCAGCAGCACTGGAAGTAGGTGACTTTTGCAGTCCAGAGACTCAATCATACAATTCTGTACATATTCTAATTACAGAAAGTGTTGCCGTAATCTCACTGTGCTAGAAATACACAAGGGGAAAACAAAAGCAAAAAGAGAGAGAGAAAAATGTCCCATCTCTAAAGCCTTTCAGATGCTTGCTGCTTGTTCAGACAGCCTGGCCCAGTCGTGACTGGAAGAAATGTGGCCACTTAAAGGCAGTTAACTATTGACCTGGTTTGGCTTGATGCAGGGCTGTGCTTGTGTGAACCACTGCCAGGAAACAGCAGCTGTAACCTAGAAGGAACTACCAATTGCATGTTTATTTCATGCAGAGATATGGGACGCTGGAGCCCCTCTGTGGAGCAGAAAGGGAAGTCTAAACCAGTCCTGCTCATTATGGTTTTGTTGTTGTTGTTGTTGTTGTTGTTGTTGTTGTTCAGTCGTTTAGTCGTGTCCGACTCTTCGTGACCTCATGGACCATAGCACGCCAGGCCTTCCTGTCCTCCACTGTCTCTCGGAGTTTACTCAAATTCATGTTCATTACATCGGTGATGCTATCTAACCATCTCGTCCTCTGCCGTCCCCTTCTCCTTTTGCCTTCAGTCTTTCCCAGCATCAGGGTCTTTTCCAGTGAGTCCTCTCTTTGCGTTAGGTGGCCAAAGTATTTGAGCTTCAGCTTCAGCATCTGTCCTTCAAATGAGCAGTCAGGGTTGATTTCCTTTAGAATTGACTGGTTTGACCTCCTTGCAGTCCAAAGGACTCTCAAGAGTCTTCTCCAGCACCACAGTTCGAAAGCATCAATTCTTCGGCGCTCAGCCTTCCTTATGGTCCAACTCTCACAGCCATACATTACTACTGGAAAAACCATAGCTTTAACTATATGGACCTTTGTCGGCAAGGTGATGTCTCTGCTTTTTAATATGCTGTCTAGGTTTGCCATAGCTTTCCTCCCAAGGAGCAAGCGTCTTTTAATTTCATGGCTGCAGTCACCATCTGCGGTGATCTTGGAGCCCAAGAAAATAAAATCTGTCACTGCTTTAACTATACGGACCTTTGTCGGCAAGGTGAAGTCTCTGCTTTTTAATATGCTGTCTAGGTTTGCCATAGCTTTCCTCCCAAGGAGCAAGCGTCTTTTAATTTCATGGCTGCAGTCACCGTCTGCGGTGATCTTGGAGCCCAAGAAAATAAAATCTGTCACTGCTTCCATTTCTTCCCCTTCTATTTGCCAGGAAGTGATGGGACCAGATGCCATGATCTGAGTTTTCATATATGAGATTTTTGTAACCACGGCACTATTTCCATTTGGCAAACTACAGTCTGACTTTATTATCCTGAAAATATTCTAGCAATTTTTGAGGGTACTTCACAGCTTGCTGTTGGGGAAGAGAAGCCTGATTTTGTTGTTGTTGTTGTTCAGTCGTTTAGTCGTGTCCGACTCTTCGTGACCTCATGGACCATAGCACGCCAGGCCTTCCTGTCCTCCACTGTCTCCCGGAGTTTACTCAAATTCATGTTCATTACATCAGTGATGCTATCTAACCATCTCATCCTCTGCCGTCCCCTTCTCCTTTTGCCTTCAGTCTTTCCCAGCATCAGGGTCTTTTCCAGTGAGTCCTCTCTTCGCATTAGGTGGCCAAAGTATTTGAGCTTCAGCTTCAGCATCTGTCCTTCTTCTCATTATTATATTATTCTTCTCATTATGGTAGGCAACAGTAAAAAAATTCCAGAGCCCCCTCCCCCCCCTTTTTTTTTTAAGCTCCAGCTAGTTCCTACATTTTGGGAAACCTTGGGTTTTGTAGAATGCACTATTTTCAGGTTTTTACCAATATCTTTACTCTTCCCTGACCCTTTCAAAGGAAAAAGCAAAGCCTGACCCTGAAATCAGAAAGAAAGTAAAGGGACGTAAGCTTCACAAAAGTATTTTAATCTACATTCTGTGCATTTAATTCCTGATTTTTTTAGGGCTGAAGCAGAATGGTTTAGCCATCCTGAACATGTCTTTATTTTAAGGGCTGACATTTTTCTTGCCCTACCACTTGTAGCATCTCAGGCTGTTCACAGGAGAAATTAGAGGACTGGAATGGAAATCAGGAGGCGTCTAGGACCCAGAAGCTGAGACTCTCTCCAAGCTCCTGGCTGCCTCTCGCCCTTCACTGCAGTGGATCTGTGCATCAGTTACAGTGGAAGAGAAGCAGGAGAGATCAAGTATGCTGGAAGTCTACACAGGGAAGGTATGAACTGGGACTGGGAGCAGAGAGGAGGGTCAGCTATGGCCAGGCAGCAACAGGCAGGCATTCGGGGTAGGATATTACCGGTGCTTTCCCCTCATCCAGGTGATTTGTGGGTATATGTTTTCTTTATGCCAGTAGCCAGTCCATTCTCCCAAAGATGCTGAGACAGAGATAAGTACAAGGGAATGGGGAGAGAGCAATGAAAGCATCAGCTATCTGGGGAGGATCCCTTCTGCACGGGAAGCTGGGAGCAGATTTTCCAGCAGCAGAGCAAAGAAATGAGCAGGACCAACCTCTTCTATTCCTGTGTCCATTCAGGATTCTTATTCTTCTCCCTGCTGGCAGAAGCTGAGGCCTGCTTCTAAGCCGCCTGGTCTCCAGGTACTGGACCCACCGGCAGTAGGAGTAGCCTAGGGTAAGGTTTCCTGAGCAGGAACAGTGGGCAGGAGTGATGGCATTTCAGCCAGGGCAGGAGGTGTCCATTCCTTTCAGATGGAAAGGAGCAGAAGGAGGAATCTGAAGTCCAACCCTCGGCGGCTCTTTGTCTTGCAAGGCTGGAGGCAGGACAGTGGAGGAAACCCAAGGGATCATGCAGGATTTGAGCTTGTATGTGTGAGTGGGTGTTTCCAAGAAACACAAGAGACTGTTCAAGAGACAGACCAGACTGTATTTACCTTACGTGTACTATTCCTTACAGATTGGAAGGGTTGCCAGTGAGAATTCCAGAAGCTAGGAACCTTTGGAAGCTGTAGTATCTGAACCATCCAGTAAGGTCTAACAGTGGGCATGCTCCAGGTCCCATCTTTAAAACAGGGCCATCTGAGAAGACCCAGGTGGCATCCTTCTCTGCCATGGCATCTGTCCTCTGGAATAGCATCCCCAGGAATATTGAGTTGCCCCAACCCTGCCCTCCTTTGACTGGCTTTGAAGACTTGGCTTTTCCCCCAGGTTAGGGAGTATGAGCCCCTGTCAGGATTTTGTATTTATGTGTGTGGTATTTAATTAATTCCTGGTTATCGCCTTCTTCTGCTTTGGATTGTTTGTTATGAGTGGGGTGGGCTATAAATTTGATTTATACATAAATAAATAAATAATCAAGGAGCATATATTTGTTCCTATGGAATTGTGAAGTCTGGGGAATGAGGGAAAACTCTGCTGTGCATAGATGAGATAAATACTTTGTGGGTGTGTGTTTGTTTGTTTTGAAGGACCGCTATTTAAATGAAAGAAGCCATCTTCATCTGGTAAGACGAGGGAGAAGTTGGAGGCAGAGCTGCCAGTGGGATAAAGAGGGTGTCACCGCTTCCATCCCTGTCCGTGGAAAGAGCTGCTTGGCTGAGAATTGAGGGTAAAGAGATGGAGAAAGGAAGAAGGTGCATGGGGGAAGCATCTAAATAAGTGCTCAAATAGTGACGGATGGGAAGCCCCAGAAGAGTGCCAGAGAGGCCAGCTGGCAGGATTTCTGCTCCATTCAGGGATACTGCTAGACATGGCCAGGCTTTGGCCAGTGGGCCCGAAGAAGCGTGGTGGAGTCAAATAAGACTGAGTTAGCTAACATTACCTAGGGCCAAGCTGAAGTTATAGAAGGACAAGCTTTTCTTTTCTTTTCTTTTCTTTTCTTTTCTTTTCTTTTCTTTTCTTTTCTTTTCTTTTCTTTTCTTTTTTCTTTTCTTTTCTTTTCTTTTCTTTTCTTTTGCTTTCCACCAGCGCTGTGCTCCAAGCACATCTGTTGAACTGGAGTGCACGGGGATATTTCCAGGACTGCAGCATGGACCTTCTTGAAAGCAAAATGACCGGTCAGCCGTTGTCTGCTTCAGAGCAACTCAAGGGGGTAAGTTGTGCCCTCTGCAGATTCTTCAGGATTGCTATGGGGCACGAGCAGCCCAAATGCATGGGAGGATCAAGTGGGAAAGAGAATCCTCATTATCTCATGCACCAGAGCCCTCCATTCTTGTGAGAGGTGTTGCTTTGCCTGATAGTCGTGATAAGTTGTAGAGTCTCACTACTGTGCTTGGAAACTAACATGACAGAGCAGGAGTGGCAAGAATAGGTGAGGCCAGAAAAATTGGCCACTTTTTCTATTAGAGGACTGGGGAAGGGGGTGGTAAGAAGCAAAATTAGAAACTTAAGTCTTACTGGAATTTAAGTTACCCATTTCACACCTTAAATCTCCAGGTACCCCCTCAAACATGGTCCAGGTCCCTGGCCCAGCCAGCTTTTAGAATGCAACCCTCAGTATGTTGTGCAAAGCCCTCAGGCCCCCAAAAGTTCACAAGTCTATGAGAGAAGTTTGTGCTGTGGTTACGTCAGCTGACTTACACTATCCACACCATGCCCTCTAATTGCAGATCAGATGTTTAAAGAAAAATGTATTGGTATCATTATCACCGTGGATACCTGCCTGACCATAATTTGATCATAGTGATTTAATCATTTCTTCTAATTTCCTGGGGTTCAATTGGCTTCAGACAATAAATGTAAGTAAGCTGTATGTGTACCCATCATTAGTTTGTGCTGAATTACACCTTCTCCTGGAATATGGATTCCAGAAACGCTTCCGTGCCTTGTTGGGCATCAGTCAATGGGACCTCCAGTTCAAAAGACCAGGTCCCAGGGATATCCCTCTTGCTGAAACCCGGGAGGATCCCTCCCAGCCAGGACTGGATTAGGATGTACAAATAGGAGGAGAAGGCAGCTTTTATCCTGTTGTGTTCCAGGTGGATATAGTTAGTGTATGTGGGGCATGAATGTCTTAGATCAGAAATCCTTGGCAGGAGTTTATTTGGAATGATAAAAAGTCTTTCACCACATCTGGCCTGAAATCTCATCTCTTTTCATTTATTTTGTTTTTATATTTCTCGGATCCTGCTAGTCATCTTCCTTTACCATATCCCACAACGTAGCAAAGTTAATATCTAGCCTGTTACAACTTAGTTCCATAATTTGGAACAAACAAAACCAAATCTTTTCCTTTAAAGAGATGTGATATTTCTCTTACAAATATAAAGGCACTAATGAGCAAAGAGTTAGAGGGGTTCCTCTCTTCTGTTGTTTTGGTTTTCTGCCGGGCTTCATTGTATCTGTGAGGAGATGCGTTTTAATGAACTATTATATGCAAAACACTTTAACTGGTTTGTCCTTCCCAGAGTTGTGAAGGTACATTAAGAAAATCTTTACAGCAGAGAAAAAAATCAACTTTCAAGAACAGTCTGAAAGAAAGAGAAAATTATTGAAGGAATTCTGGAGGAGGCTTGAAGTTTCTAAATCAACTCTTACAGCATGAAACTTCTGTATTTTTACCAGCCACTTGGAACAGCCTACCAAATCTATATAGCTGCAGTTAAAAAAAACAAAGGGGGGGGGATCTTACTAAATTTTAAATTCTGATCCTTACATTATTATTTGGCAATAGATAATGGGTTGGCAATATCTGGATTGGCAATAGAGTCCTCAAGGCTGTTGCTCTTTGGGGATTTCAATCTGCTACCTGGTGATGTTGATCCTGGGGCGGCTCAGAAGTTTGTGGCCTCCATGGCAACCATGGACCTGTCCCTAGTCATTGATGGCTCGATGCATGCCAGAGGTCATACACTCTGGTTTTTGTCTCAGGGTGGTTGAGATGTGATCTGGCAGTGGAGGACATTAACATCAGTCTGTTGCCATGGACAGATCACTCCCTGATTGCCTTTCAACTCACCGGTGTCACCCTTTCCTGCAGAGAGACAGGGCCCATTTGATTGGCTCAGCCCAGGAAACTGGTGGACCCAATGGGGTTCCAGAGAGAGCTTGGGGTTTTCTCTGAGGATCTGGTGGGTGGTTTGGCTGAGGCCCTAGTCACTGCCTGGAATGGGCAGGTGGCTGGGGCCTTGGATTGTATTGCTCCTATGCAGCCTCTCCCTGTATGCTGATCCCAGGAGGCACCTTGGTTTACAAAGGGGCTCTGGGATATGAAACACCAGAAGAGACTCCTGGAGCACTGTTGCAGGAAGACATGAAACGAGTCTAACTGGACACGGATAAGAGCCCATATTAGGGCCTACCTCATGGTGATAAGGGCAGTGAGATGTCAATATTTCTCCACCCTTATTGTGTCCACTGATAGCTGTCCAGCAGTGCTGTTTAGGGTGACCCGGTCCCTGTTGGGTACGGAGGGCCCCTGGAACATCTGCTGGGCTGCTGTGAGGATTACTCAGGCTATCTGGTGGATATACAGTAGTTGCTCAAATTTGCTTCACCTTGGACTCTGACTGGGCAGGGCAGGGCAAGATGCCTGGGGCATGGCCTGTAGTGTGACCTGAGATGAGTTTGAGCTGGTGGCTCCCGAGGAAGTGGACAGGCTCTCTGTCCTATCAGCTTGGCCATCTGTTTACTGGATCTGGGTCCTTCCTGGGTCACGAAAGTGGCTAGGGAGGTAACCCACAGTTGGGTCCATGTCAGCCTCTTTGATGGAGGGTGTGGTGCGCCCCCTCCTGAAGAAGACATCCTTGGACCCAACAGACTTCAGTCCCTATTGACCAGTCTTCAATTTCCCTTTCTGGGGAATGTTGTTAAGAAGGTGGTTGGTCTGTAGCTGATGAGAACCCTGGAGGAAATGGATTGTGTAGACCCATTTCTTTGATGGAGGGTGTGGTGCGCCCCCTCCTGAAGAAGACATCCTTGGACCCAACAGACTTCAGTCCCTATTGACCAGTCTTCAATTTCCCTTTCTGGGGAAGGTTGTTAAGAAGGTGGTTGGTCTGTAGCTGATGAGAACCCTGGAGGAAATGGATTGTGTAGACCCATTTCATTTAGGTTTAAGGCTGGGATTTAGTACTGAGACAGCTTTGGTTGCGTTTGTAGATGACCTGTGGTAGAGCCAGGATGGAGGTGGTGCATCTGTTCTTGTGCTCTGTGATCTCTTGGCGGCTTTTGATACTGCTGACCACAGTATCCTTCTGAGCTGGCTCTGTGGGTTGGGGATTGGGGGCACCATTTTATGGTGGTTCACTTCCTTTCTCCAGGGCCTTTCAGTCAGTATTGGTTGGTAGAGAGAGATTGTTCCCCAATCCCCTCCTTTGTGCGGAGTCGCAGGGTTCTATTCTCTCTCCCCTCTTTTTCAACATCTATATGAAACTGATGGGTAAGGTTATATCTGCCGGTTTGGGATTCAGTATCATCAGTATGCTGATGATACCCAATTATATTTTTCGACTCCAGGCTGGCCAAATGAGGTGTCAAGGTTCTGTCCCAGTGCCTGCAGGCTGTGCGGGTTTTGGATGGGGAGGAACTGTCTCTGACTCAACCCTACCAAGACCGAGTGGCTGTGGATGTTTGGGCCATCCAGGTCTGGATATATTCCATCTTTGACCTTGGATGGGGTGGCACATCCGCATTCAAGGGTGATGCACAATTTGGGGGCCTTCCTTTACTCACAGCTCCTGCTTCATCTGGTGCGCCAGTTGCTCCCTTTCCTAGATTGGGGGCCCATCAAATAGTCACTCATACTCTGGTCACCTCATGGCTTGACTACTGCAATGTGCTGTACATGAGGCTGCCTTTGAAGACCACCCGGAAACTTCAACTGGTCTAGAATGCAGCAGTGCGGGCAATGATGCACATGCCTCAGTATGCCCGTGTAACACCTCTGTTTTGTGAGCTGCACCGGTTGCCACTTTGCTTCTAGGTGAAAAGAAATTCCAGAATCTTCAGCCAATGCTGAAAAGATTAGATTTTGTGTGTCTAATAATTAAACCAATCTAATGGGACAAGAACAGGCCCTCGGAAACACATCTAAATGCCTAAACAGATTCAGACAGAGGTAACATACATACAGGTAGTCCTCGTTTAGCGACCACAATTGGGACTGGCAACTCAGTTGTTAAGTGAAGTGCTCATTAAGTGAAACTGTGACTGTGCTTATGATCTTACTTCAGCTTTCCTTTGCTTTACAGGCCTGTGAAGGTTGTAAATATGAGGATCGGCCATAAAGTTACTTTTTCATCACTGTTGTAACTGTGAACTGTTGTGAACTGTGAACTGTTGCTAAATGAGGCAGTGGCTAAACAAGGACTACCTGTATTCTTCTAATTGTACATGTATTCTTCTGATATAGGTAGTCCTCAGTTAAAGACCCTAATTGGGACTGGTATTGCCATCTCTAAGCAAAGTGGTCATTAGGTGAAACATCACATGACCACACCACTTAGCAACAGCAGTTCCAGTAGTCATAGTTGTGGTTGTTAGGCAAGTACCGCACCATTGTTGGGCGAGGACCTCACACTTCTCCTGCCCTGCCGCACTCGTCTCTTCAACTCCCCCACCGGCCTATCTCCCCCATCATTGTCCTTTGTCCTTTGGGCTGCCCTGCAGTCCCTCCCCCGCAACCACCTACCCCTGCTGCCCTCCGCTGCCCTTTGCTGTCTTCTTCCTCCCGCTACTGATGAGGCACGCCCGGCTGAGGCAGCTGCTGGCACTTCACGAGACCTCTCTGAGGCCGTGCCTCAGGCGCGCCTCGTCAGCAGTGGGAGGAAGAAGATGGTGAAGGTCAGTGGGCGACGGGGGGCAGAAGGGGTGGCAGAGTGAGGGGCAGCAGGACAGCAGGGGGGTGGAGTGCAGAGCAGCCAAAAGGGCAGAGATGGGAGAAATAGGTGGGTGAGGGAGTTGAAGCGCACACTGTGGTCATAAATGCGGCTGCACTGCCAAGCACCCAAATTTGATCATGGCTGCAACTGCCGTACTTCCAGAACCGGTCACAAGTACCATTTGTTCAGTGCCATTGTAATTTTGAATGGTCGCTGAACAAATGGTTGTTAAGCGAGGACTACCTGTAATATCACCTGAAATTGAACCAGATAAATTGCCAAGTACACTAAAATCCCCAAATGCTTTCCCTAAGAATTCCACAGTGGAGCATGAAACAGACAACCAACCAAACAGGGAATTTTATGGAAATTATTCTAGGGCAGAGCTTTCCAAACTTTTCATGTTGGTGACACACTTTTTAGACATGCATCATTTCATGACACACTCTTACAGCAGGGCACAAGGCAGGCACTAGGACCTGTGCGGAATCACAGCAGGTTTGGAGGCAGCAAGGCACAAGGCAGGCACTAGGACCTGTGCGGAATCCTGGCAGGGCAGGTTTGGAGGCAGCAAGGCACAAGGCAGGCACCAGGACCTGCGCGGAATCACAGCAGGTTTGGAGGCAGCCAGGCACAAGGCAGGCACTAGGACCTGCGTGGAATCCTGGCAAGGCTTGGAGGCGGCACCCCGACACACCCAGACACTGCAGCTGACACACTAACGTGTCCCAACACACAATTTGGAAAGCTATGTTCTAGGGAAAGGGGTATTGAAAGCACTATGTTTTAAAAGAAACCCGTGTACCCAGGGTCTTTGCTGAGATTACACATACTGCTAAAACATAATGTGGGTTGTTTTGTTTGGCTTAATGCAATGTGTGAACATAGCCATTGTGGCTTGTGCACCAAGTTTTATATAATGTTATGTGTAAACAAAGCTAGCATACTTTTAATGCAATAATCAGTGCTTAAATTACTGTAATTTAAACTCAAACAGATTGTTAAGACATAAATATTTGCAATCATGTTATTATTTGTGTATTTCTATTTAGCTTCCCGTGTAATTACATTCAAAAGTGGTTTCCAAATGAAGAAAAAATGTAATCATAAATACAATAAGTTAAAACAATATAAAGCACATTCATTAAAAGGGAAAAAGGGAAAAGACCAATTCCTCTGTAACATTGACTCAGTTAAGGTTTGGGTGAAAAGATTGGTCCCTCAGTGGCATAGCTGTTGGTGCCTCAGAGATTTCAGCAGGGAAAGTATCCAGAGAGCAGGTGCCACCAAAGTGGTGCCTCGTAAAGTAGGTTCACCTAGGTCTATCAAGAGAAAGCATTGTTTAGGACCTTATACATAGAAGCAAAACCTTGAATCTGGATTGGTAGCTAATTGGCAGCCAGTGCAATTGCTTCAACAGAGGTATAACATATGAATATCTACGTGCCAGTCAACAACAGGGCCACCATATTTTGTGTTTATCTCTCTATCTCTATAATTTTTATTAAATAATTTTTTAAAAGAATAAAAGGAAAGGAAAGTAATAAGTAATTGAAAAAGTGTAAAGAAAGAAATAGAGAAGAAAGGAAAGGAAAGGAAAGGAAAGGAAAGGAAAGGAAAGGAAAGGAAAGGAAAGGAAAGGAAAGGAAAGGAAAGGAAAGGAAAGGAAAAGTTATAAAGAAGTGGCTTCCAATCTTCTTAACCGCAGTTACAAGTACATTTATATTTTACCCTCTCTCTCTCTCTCTAAGGTTACAACATAATTTCCTACAGCCACCATATTTTGCATCAACTACAGCTTCTGGACGAAATGCAGTTACATTACAGTAATCTACATGTGAGGTGACCAGTACATGAACAACAGAAACTGGCTTTCCCTATCTAGGAACTCTAGGAAGTGACACCCAATTTAGGACAGGAAGATTCTCTACTTCACATTTCCAGGGACATTTACTTGTAAGGTTTCTGCCTTGTTTGTTGGCCCTCAACCCTCCCATCACTTTGACCCTATACTAATTCAGTAGGTGCACAGTCTCTTATTCAGATGTTATACATTAGGGCTCTGTGTACTTTGGAAGAAGGGCTTTGGATCTTGCATAAGTGAATCACCTCCTTGCTATGTATTAAAGCAGCCTGACTTTTTTCACCCTGAAATAAAAGGATGCTGTTGTTTTAAGGAATCTACTCATTAAAGTTAATGCTACTCTTAAAGCAGTAGCACCTGTTTTTCAAGCTCAGATGGCAGCCTGAAAAAAGTGGGGTTCCTTTAATGAAAACTACAAAGTGCTCTGCCTGTGCAAGGTTGAAAAATAATCTTCTGAATCATTTTTGAAGCTAAATGGCCTTATTATGGATAAATAGAATTGAGTATCCACAGCATATTGATAATTCCGTGTCTCAAAATATGTTAATGTTAATTAGCACTTTGGACAAGATAATACCTTGTGGCATCACATACAGTAGCTAGTTTAGTATAGCACTCCCAACTCACAGGGATAATCCTAGAGAATATCCTGATTAATGAGATCAAAAGCTACTGAAAAATAAAGCAGGATCAACCAGAGTCACATTCTCTCTGTCTTTCTCTTGCAGGAAATCATCTGCCAAAGTGACTTAAGCTGATTCTGTCCCCAAACCAGGCCTAAACTCAGTTTAAAAGAGTCAATATAATCAATGTCTTCCAAGAACATATACAGCAGCATAGACATCACCCTCTCGAGCACTTTGCCCTAGCAAAGGATATGTGAATCAGCAATAGTTGAAGTAATCCTAGGGTCCAGGGAGGGCTTATTTAGGAGAGGATGGGAAACAGGCTGTTATCACTCCACCACACAAAGATATGTTCACCACTCTGTGGATCCACCTAGTCATCCTTCTTTGGGTATCTTGAAAAAACCAAGACTGGCAGGGTTCAAGGGAACATACATTAGCATTTTGTCCGTGTCTTCAGCCTCAGATATTGAAAATGATTCCATACGATTAAGCCAAATGATGAACTCTATACCTCAGTATCAAAACCAGTGTTAAAATTGGCATGAAGATGAATGATAGTTATCATCAAAGTGCCTTACATATCTGTCACAGCAGCTTTTGGAGGGCTCTAACATCATGTTTTACAGGGCATATAACAGTAAGTCTTTAATCACTCTAAAAAGCTCTCTTGGGTGGCTACTTGAGGATGCAATGGAGATTGTACTGCCATACAATAAGCAAAGTTGTGTACATGAATGTCTATTTACTTTTACCTTCTAGCTATCTCCTAGCCAGTTTTATCACCCAGTGTACCTCAGAAAACTTTGCTCCAGAACACTAGAAAGGGTTCTTAGGAATGATCTCACTGGCTCATTTTGTTTCACCACTACATAGAACAACAAAGGCCTTGACAGAATCATCATTCAAGAGGTTCCAAAGTCTGTGGGGAGAAACTGTCTTAGTAACTACTCCTTTCCTGTAGAAGGAGAATGATATATTGAGAGCTGATCCTCAACATTCATCACCAGATGATGGCCTGACTGTGACAGCGGGCAACTATAACTCTTGCTTTGCAGTATCCGGACTACTTGCCCCATGTCCCAAGGAAAATCCTAAATCAAGGATATGCCCTGCCCTATTCCTTGGTTTGATGAGACAAACCTATGGTTGTCACATGAAATCTAAAGCTTCCTGTATAAGGGCATTCCCAGCATAAATTTTAAAAATGCCCATCATGGAGTTCTCTTGAGACCACCACAGCCAGCTTATTTGGACAGCAGAGTGGGCTGTATACCAATAGTATACTTAGTGTATCCTTAACTAAACGCCAGGAAAAGGCCTTCATCGCCTTTGGAGAAGTGTTCTGGTCACTGAGATTCGATGGATCTCAGCAATTCTTGCAGTCATGATTGATGCTGTACTCAGAAAGGTATGTACTCTGTATTCAGAGTTGTTGTTTATTCGTTCAGTCGTTTCCGACTCTTTGTGACTTCATGGACCAGTCCACGCCAGAGCTTTCTGTCGGCCGTCACCATCCCCAGCTCCCCAATGGTTGAGTCCGTCACCTCCAGAATACCATCCATCCATCTTGCCCTTGGTCGGCCCCTCTTCCTTTTGCCTTCCACTTTCCCTAGCATCAGCTTCTTCTCCAGGGTATCCTGTCTTCTCATTATGTGGCCAAAGTACTTCAGTTTTGCCTTTAATATCATTCCCTCAAGTGAGCAGTCTGGCTTGATTTCCTGGAGTATGGACTGGTTTGATCTTCTTGCAGTCCAAGGCACTCTCAGAATTTTCCTCCAACACCACAGTTCAAAAGCATCTATCTTCCTTCGCTCAGCCTTCCTTATGGTCCAGCTCTCGCAGCCATAGGTTACTACGGGGAATACCATTGCTTTAACTATGCGGACCTTTGTTGTCAGTGTGATGTCTCTGCTCTTAACTATTTTATCAAGATTTGCCATTGCTCTCCTCCCAAGAAGTAGACGTCTTCTGATTTCCTGGCTGCAGTCAGCGTCTGCAGTAATCTTTGCGCCTAGAAATACAAAGTCTGTCACTGCCTCCACTTTTTCTCCCTCTATTTGCCAGTCATCAATCAAGCTCGTTGCCATAATCTTGGTTTTTTTGAGGTTTAGCTGCAACCCAGCTTTTGCACTTTCTTCTTTCACCTTCGTCATAAGGCTCCTCAACTCCTCCTCGCTTTCAGCCATCAAAGTGGTATCATCTGCGTATCTGAGATTGTTAATGTTTCTTCCAGCGATTTTAACTCCAGCCTTGGATTCCTCAAGCCCAGCATGTCGCATGATGTGTTCTGCGTACAGGTTGAATAGGTAGGGTGAGAGTATACAACCCTGCCGTACTCCTTTCCCAATTTTAAACCAGTCCGTTGTTCCGTGCTCTGTTCTTACCGTTGCTACTTGGTCGTTATACAGATTCCTCAGGAGGCAGACAAGATGAATTGGTATCCCCATACCACCAAGAACTTGCCACAATTTGTTATGATCCACACAGTCAAAGGCTTTAGAATAGCCAATAAAACAGAAATAGATGTTTTTCTGAAATTCCCTGGCTTTCTCCATTATCCAGCGGATATTGGCAATTTGGTCTCTAGTTCCTCTGCCTTTTCTAAACCCAGCTTGTACATCTGGCAATTCTCGCTCCATGAATTGCTGGAGTCTACCTTGCAAGATCTTGAGCATTACCTTACTGGCATGTGAAATAAGTGTCACTGTTCGATAATTTGAACATTCTTTAGTGCTTCCCTTTTTTGGTATGGGGATATAAGTTGATTTTTTCCAATCTGATGGCCATTCTTGTGTTTTCCAAATTTGCTGGCATATGGCATGCATCACCTTGACAGCATCATCTTGCAAGATTTTAAACAGTTCAGCTGGGATACCGTCGTCTCCTGCTGCCTTGTTATTAGCAATGCTTCTTAAGGCCCATTCAACCTCACTCTTCAGGATGTCTGGCTCTAACTCACTGACCACACCGTCAAAGCTATCTCCAATATTATTATCCTTCCTATACAGATCTTCCATATATTCTTGCCACCTTTTCTTGATCTCTTCTGCTTCTGTTAGGTCCTTACCATCTTTGTTTTTGATCATACCCATTTTTGCCTGGAATTTACCTCCAATGTTTCTAATTTTCTGGAAGAGGTCTCTTGTCCTTCCTATTCTATTGTCTTCTTCCACTTCCGCACATTGCTTGTTTAAAAATAATTCCTTATCTCTTCTGGCTAACCTCTGGAATTTTGCATTTAATTGGGCATATCTCCCCCTATCACTGTTGCCTTTTGCTTTCCTTCTTTCTTGGGCTACTTCCAGTGTTTCAGCAGACAGCCATCTTGCCTTCTTGGTTTTCTTTTTCTTTGGGACGTTTTTTTGTTGCCGCCTCCTGAACAATGTTGCGAACTTCTGTCCATAGTTCTTCTGGGACCCTATCTACTAAATCTAGTCCCTTAAATCTATTCTTCACCTCCACTGCATATTCCTTAGGAATATTAGTGAGCTCATATCTAACTGATCTGTGGGTCTTCCCTATTCTCTTTAGTCTGATTCTAAATTTTGCAATAAGAAGTTCGTGATCTGAACTACAGTCAGCTCCAGGTCTTGTTTTTACCGACTGTATAGATGTCCGCCACCTTTGGCTGCAAAGGATGTAGTCAATCTGATTTCGGTGTCGACCATCTGGTGAAGTCCATGTATAAAGTCGTCTTTTAGGTTGTTGGAAGAGAGTGTTTGTTATGCACAGTGAGTTGTCTTGGCAAAATTCTATCAGCCTATGTCCTGCTTCATTTTGTTCTCCCAGACCATGCTTGCCTGTAATTCCAGGTGTCGTGTGACTACCCACCTTAGCATTCCAGTCTCCTGTAATGAAAATAACATCTCTTTTTGGTGTATTATCTAGTAGGTGCTGCAGATCCTCATAGAACTGATCTACTTCTGCTTCTTCAGCATCTGTGGTTGGGGCGTATATTTGGATCACTGTGATGTTAAATGGCTTACCCTGAATTCGAATTGAGATCATTCTATCGTTTTTTGGATTGTATCCAAGCACTGCTTTAGCCACTTTATTATTAATTATGAAGGCTACTCCATTTCTTCTGTGGTCCTCTTGTCCACAGTAGTAGATCTGGTGGTCATCTGATGTGAAGTGGCCCATCCCAGTCCATTTCAGTTAACTGACACCTAAAATGTCTATATTTAATCTTGACATCTCACCAATAACCACATCCAATTTGCCCTGGCTCATAGATCTTACATTCCAGGTTCCTATGGTGTGTTGATCTTTAGAACATCGGATTCGTCGTTCACCACCAGCACCGTCGGCCGCTAGCCGTCCTTTCGGCTTTGAGCTAGCTGCGTCATCACATCTGGGGCTATTTGAACGTATCCTCTGTTCCTCCCCAGTAGCATTTTGACCATCTTCTGACCTGGGAGTCCCATCTTCCGATGGTATACCGACATATCTTTGGTTGTACTGATCCATTTAGTTTTCATGGCAAGAATACTGGGGTGGGTTGCCATTACCTTCCCCAGGGATCGTATTTAGTCTGTATTTAGTATTCAGAGTAGTTACCCATATTTCAGTAATACACACCAGGTTGGTTCTGTCATCAACAATCATAGCATGTAGTAATTATACCCAGGGAGATAACCAAAAGAGGAAGGAACCAAATAGGGTGGTGGCCTGCAGTATATCTCCTCTGTCTTTTAAATGTCTTTTTGTCCCAGTTGCTTGTGATCATCCACACTGGGATTTCTATTCTCTTCTCCCCCAACTTTCCACTGCTGGAACATCCCCCGCATGCTTCACATTAATAACACAGAGAGGAAATGGGAAGGGAGTAAATAAAAATTGAACAAAAAAAAAACATATTCAGAAACAACTCAACCTAACCTCCAGTTTTATGCAGGATAAATTTATGGCCAGTTCTCACTTAGGTCATTGCCTGACTCAACCCTCAATAGACCAGGGGCTGAACCCAGCATCCCACTCCCCATTCTTGGGAGCACCCACTGTTAAACTGGGAGTCCCCTGAAGTAGCCCACACCCATCCTTTTCCAGAAAGTTCAAAGGGCCTGACTTTCACAGCAACTATCCAAGCTCCCCTGAAAGGGACAATTGGCTTTAAAGGCAAAACTACCCATTTCAGCCAGCCCTAAATGTAGCTCTGCCAATGAAACAGCTTTTGTCTGACATGGTGATTAATCTGTAAATATATATATATATATATGTATTTCTTTCAGGTGTGAACATTTGCTTCGGAAACAGCATGTTGCAAGATGCAGTAAAGCCTTATACAGTTAGCAAGACCAGGTCCCATGGACTTTCTACGTTGCCATGCTATTATATCCTATGACATACAATCAAGATGAAACAGATCTACTGAATTAAGCATGGCCCCTGATTATAATGGCTCGCAGAACTGAGTGGTACTGGAAGGTATAAGTTCCCCAAAGACCTGCTTGGCTTGAATGTTGGCAAAAAGTATGGCCAGTGGCTGCTTGTGCGCCGCCATCTCTCTTGATTCTCTCTGATTACTTTCTGGGGACCCAGAATAGGATGGGTGATGGACTTGTAAAGGGAGGTGCTAATCTCCATGGAGCCTTCCCTTCCCACCCCGTGGGTGCGGAATCCCGCCAGGATCAGAAGACTGCTTCAGACCTCCCAAAGTTCTATGCTTCTCAATTCAAGCCTAGACACCAAGCCCAGAGATGTGGCCTCTGAGTCTGTGGGTCTCTTCTTCATGCTTTTGATTGATTTGACAGCCATTGTGGGCAATGTAGCAATTATGACGGTCATCATCAAAACCCCAGCACTGAGGAAGTTTGTCTTTGTGTTCCACCTCTGCTTGGTGGATCTTTTGGCTGCTATTACCCTAATGCCTCTAGCCATGCTGTCCAGCTCAACTTTCTTTGATGGCACAGTCTTTGAGGATGCCATATGTCATACCTATCTCTTCCTGAGTGTTTGCTTCATCACCATGTGCATCCTTTCAATCTCAGCTATTAACGTAGAGCGCTACTACTATGTGGTGCACCCCATGCGCTATGAGGTCAAAATGACTGTAAGCCTGGTGGTCTGTGTCCTGGTTGGTGTCTGGATCAAGGCAGTAGCTATGTCCATCATCCCCATCCTGGGATGGCTTTCCCAAGACCATATCAATAGATCCTCAGCCTACAATGGACAGACCTGCACCTTGCAGTGGAGCCGAAGTGCCTACTGCAAGTTTTTTGTGATTTTCTTTGCTGTTTTTTACTTCCTCCTGCCTGTCTCCATTATTTTGGTGGTCTACTGCAGTATGTTCAAAGTGGCCAGAGTAGCTGCCATGCACCATGGTCCACTCCCCACTTGGATGGATACCCCCCGGCAGCGGTCAGAATCTCTTAGCAGTAGGTCCACAATGGTGACTAGCTCAGGAGCCCCTCGAACTACCCCTCAGAGGACGTTTGGGGGTGGAAAGGCTGTCATTATCCTCCTGGCAGTGGGGGGACAGTTCCTCTTCTGCTGGCTGCCATATTTCTCCTTCCATCTCTACTCAGTGCTGAGCTCCCATTTCCCTGGCCAGCAGACAGAGAATGTGGTCACTTGGATTGGCTATTTTTGCTTCACGTCCAATCCTTTCTTCTACGGGTGCCTCAACCGGCAGATCAGAGGAGAGCTCAGCAAGCACCTCACCTGTTTTTTCAAGCAACCGCCGGAGGAGGACCTCAGGTTACCAAGCAGAGAAGGCTCCATTGAGGAGAACTTCTTGCAATTCCTGCAAGGGACAGATTGCCATGCCGAGGCCAGAAATGCTCTCACCCAGCCTAGCCCCCAAAGGGACCAAGCTACCATTGATTTCCGGATCCCAGGGCAAATTGCAGAAGAGACCTCAGAGTTCCTGGAGCAGCACATGAACAGCGATATCACTGTCTCTGATAACTACATCAGAGCAGCACCTTCACCGAAGCCTGAGCTGTAGCTAGGGTTTTTTTTGCACTTGACAATCTAGATTTACCGATGTGTGAAATAACGCAGAATATAGCAGCTGATGAAGAATGTGTACGTTTGTATATGGGGGAGTATTTAATAAATACGCCATGGCAATTGAAACCCTTTCTCTCCAACGCACTGCTCAAGTAAACCCACATGAACACACACAAAACCAGCTGCTATTAGTATCCAAGTAATTTCATTTAATTTTGACTAATATAGGATGGTAATTGCTCATCCACCCCATCAATTCATTCTTAAGGTTTGTAGTTAGAAACATCACTATTCTGAATATTTTCTTTTCCTCTTTCTTCCTTCCTTCCTTCCTTCCTTTCTTCCTTTCTTCCTTTCTTCCTTTCTTCCCTCCCTCCCCTAGTAATTGTTATCTTCTGCTTTGAACTCCTTCCATCTACCTTCTAATCATGGCTGTCTTTGACATGGTAGGATTATAAATGAGAGGGCTCTCTGTTATTTGGGTTAGGTGTGACTGAGCTACAAAAAGGCCCAGGGATAGATAGAAGCAATAATTGGATGAATAATTGACCTTTATGAGGTAGGGACACATTTTACAGCTCCACATTGCCCTGCTCTGAAGGATTATATTGTCTTACTATTAAAGAAGTCAAAAAAACTAAGGAAGTCACAGGAAGCTTTGCATGTGGTTAAAAGTACGTAAACAAGTCACTGATGATCTCAGTGGCTGGATTCTTTTGTTACACTAAGCCAAAACAAACAAACCACTTGATGGTTTAATGCAGAGTGAATCTGGCCAATGTCAGAAATACATTAGAACCATGCCTTTAGTTGCATTAAGTTTAATGCGACTAAATCAGTACAGTGAAATCTATGATCTGGTTCACACATTGCATTAAGCCATTATATAGTTTGCTTGTTTTCAGTCTAGCACAAAGTTTGAACCCAATCATAACAATTAATAAACTGCACTTGATCACCTGATAGAGGAATACAGACACTGACTTTAATAGATTAAAACAAAAATGATATGTACTAGTGACTTTCCTCATTTGGAAGTATACCCCCCTCCCAATCCACTAACAACTGCTGTGCTGAAGCAGTGGGTTTTGTACTTATTGTCCCCCCTCACTATATTTGTACAGAAAGAAAGAAAGAAAGAAAGAAAGAAAGAAAGAAAGAAAGAAAGAAAATATAATCCTAGTTACTTAGATCAGAAGTAGCGCATCTACAGTTCTCTAGATGTGGCTAAAGACCACACTTAGCTTTGCCACCATTGGCTCTGCTGGGTGGGAATCCTGAGAGGTGTCCTTCAGCAACAACTGGAGGACCATGTGTTCCCCTAGTACATTTCATGCCCACCTAGGCTAATCACCCAATTCTCATGGCCTACTTCATAGCACTACGGCTTCTCCATTGCCTGTCCAGCACAATCTCTCCTTTTCCTGTGTGGCCTTCTGATAGCCTATTACAATTTTGGCCTAGAAGTCCAGGATTCCAGGATGAATGGAAGCTCCATGACCCTTTCTGTGTACCCAGTCCTACCACACATCTTCCCTGCTGCCACACATCTTGTCCCAATTTATGGCTGACTGTGGGATGCACTGAAGGTATGCCCATCCATAGAAAGCTGTAGTTCAAAAACATTTGGGTGAGTCCCTCGTGCAAGTTAGTGCCTCCTTCTGAGCTGGAATAGCTAGATGTTTAGCATAATTTCACTGTAAAGAATTGCTGGAAGGGATCTCAAATAATGATCTTTCCCTACTTCCTTCCTCCAGTTAAGTAGTAGGTTGAAACCATATTTACTCAATTGCCTTTTTTTCTTAGCAAGTTGTTGTCCTGACTCTGAGTGAAGCAACATGCTGAAACTTGGTGTAAAAAGTCTAGTGTTTTATTGTTCTACTCTGCTAGACAGAATCCAGCTAAACTAAAATTAATTAGTGATGCTCAGAGAAAAGGCCCAAGAAACTTGGGCGGGGCCTTCTTTAGCCTCTTGGGAGGAAAGCAAAGCGATTCAGTACTGCACATGCGTTTATCCCCCTGGAGGGAGCCCCCTCCTCCTTCACTAGTTATCTTCCTGACAGTTGTTTGTTGTTGATCTCGCATGACTCCTGATGGAAGGAACTTTGGGAAAACAAAATAGGTATTTTTGCTAGAATTTTTGAGCTTCAAGCTTTTCATTTTCAATAGCGAGTACTTCTGGTTCAGTTCCCTTGGACACAGCAAGCCTAAGACTTCCAAAAATGAGCCTTCCATAACCTGGTGTCATAAGGCACTAAACTCCCTGGGAACTGCCATCCTTCCTACATCTAGATGCCAGATGGTGATATTAAAAACACATGACATGCCAAATGTAGTAACAACTCTTAAGGACATAAAACTGTTGTCAATTCAGAAAGTATAGAAAATGGACAAGTACACCAAGAGTTGGCAGTGCATAAGAGAATCCCCTAACTCCCATACAATAGTGCAATGTGAAGCCCTGAGATCTCATCCACCAGGAATAATTTTTCTGGCCTCAAAATGCCCTACAATGGTATATATATAGGGTGAGAGCTTTTTTGTTTCAGTCTCTCAATGTCCATTTTTCCTTTTATGCAGTCTTTGTATGTTTACAAGGACTATGTGTTTGCAAGACTGTGCCTTACTAAAGGCTCAGGAAGCAAAAGAAGGTGGAATGGATACCAAAAGTTCAGTGGAAATCCGCACAATAGACAGATCCATGGTAACCTCTATGTTTTTTCATTCTTTCCATGTGCACATTTTTTTTGGCCTCCCAATGACACATCTGTTTGTTTTCTACTGTAACACTTTCCCCTTCAAACTAGGCCAGCGAGAAGGGGAAGAAAATTAAATATCACAATTCAAAAAATGGTAAATTATGTAAAATTGTGTTAAATGACCCAATATTCAGAATAACTTTTCTGTCCAAAATCTTTCTGGACCATATATAACATTTTCATGGGTTGACCTTGCAGGAAGAGGAGGGTGTTTCAATGTAGGACAGTTGAAGCCTAGAGCAACAAATAAAGGTATTATTTATTTTATAAGTGCTGCCTGTGTGTGATGGGCTCTCTGCTGATCAAATGAAAATGAAAGGCTTCAATTAAGAAAATGGTTGTCCCAATAACATTGTTCAGATCAGGTTCTGTTTCCATGCTGCCTGGCTTATATAGGGAAGGTGTGTTGGCTTCAGTTTTGAGCGACAGTCTTGCAGAGTTTTATTCCAGATAAAGTTATTTTCTCTCTCTGCTAGCGTTTCCCTCCGTATTCTTTTTCAGGTTGCAGGATCCATTTGAATGGATGCCCCTGGGGATTGAGGGGAGAAGTGGGGTTCAGAGGAGCTCCAGTTTGCATGTAGCAGTCTGACAATTTATCCTGAGACTCCTTTCATTCTTGGCTTCTTTGTCCATTTACCCTTTGAGATTATACAGCCAGCTTAGCTGAACAAGAGTAAGAAACCCAGATGTTCAGAAGTGGTGTCGACAAAGGGCAGACCTAAGATACTCAGAAAGGGGAGGGGGGTATTAAAATCCATATTAATATTTGCAGCCTGCCCTCCTCTAGGACTATCAGATCGGGGCTGCAAGACTCTGAATGGCCACTTGATGACTACAAAGAACTCTGCTGCTGTCTAGTGGCTGTCTGGATTTTTGCAGTCCGGATATGGACTCAGATACAAATTAAACCCTTTAGCCACACTGACATGCATTACACAGCTAGATTTACAGATTACAAATTCTCATAGAAGCTCTGAAGAATTCAGATGTACTGTTAAATCCTTTCCAAACACGGTAAGTGGCAAAGACTGACATAAAACCCAACTCTTTCTCACCGTGTGATATTAGTAGTAACACTGAATGTTGGAGAAATAAGCATTGTCCATGCTTTGCCTCCTTAATAAGGAGTGTATCAGGGCTGCCCTTACATATTTTTGCTGCCTGAATCTGTCTGTCTGTCTGTCTTGAAATGGGATATCATCATTTTACATACCGAAGATGGCCAAAATGGCAGTTGACTCTTCTCTCCATCATTGGTAACATGATAATACTTTCCCTTTACTTAAGGGCCACTGGAAACTGATGAGGGCTGAGAGGAATAGTTTGTGAGGATGACTATTTCTGCCACCTCTTCAAAACAAAATCTGCTGACTAATATCTAACCTTTATCCTTTTTCTTCACTTTCACTATTCAATCTAATGACATCACCATTTTTATTCATCTGCTTTTGAAAGCACTTCGACTGGAGAAGCCACAGTCTCAAAAAGTGAGAGGATTTGTAAAGACCAAGCAAGATTGATGTTGCAAAGTGCAAGTTTTTAGGGAATCAATAGAATGGGAAATCCCATGCCTGTCTGTTGTTCTGTTCACATTTCTTTATTGACTGTTAGTAGGGAGTCCCAAATGAAGGACTTTGTTGAAGCGTTTGAACCAGAAATGGTTTCAGGGCTCTTGTCCTTCCCAAACACTTGCTTTACTTTCTTTCAGATTCAAATCTCAAATGGGCAGGGATAAACATTACTCTATCACGAATATCTACTGTACCTTCTAAATCCATCCGTGCAAAAGGCTGATTCACAAGCCAGCGGAGTTTATTTAGCAGCAGCGGCAGCAGGTTTAAGGGCAGAAGGGGTAAAAAAAAGATGGCAGCTTCACCTGTATGATCGAAGTCTTGCCCTTATTAACATGTGTCATGGGTTCAACACATATAAAAAAGAAGCAGGACTTTAATCACATGGGTGCCGCTGCCATCTTGACTTTTTTGACCCCCCCAGATGCTGGGGTGCTTGGCCCCTAAGAATTTTCTACAATCAGTGATGTTTGGGGCAGGGAAGGCTCTTTCCCAAATTAGTCCTCACTTCAGGGCAGCCCTTTTTCCTGTAAATCACAGCAGGAAATATGTACCCCGCCCCTTTGTACAGCATTGAAGAATGAGCTGTGAACTTGATCCTCTGTGTTTCTTTTCAACAGGTAAGATGTAGATGGAATGTTTGCTGTTTACATTTATGGAATACAATTTAATAAGGGTAGTTTGTGTCCTTATAGATGTTTCACAATTTCCCTTCCACCACACTGCACTTCTAATACACAGAGATGGAAACTCAGTCCTTGCTATACCTCTCTGGAATGTCCAGTATACTTGAAAAAGGATTTTTTGCCTTTGGCTTAAGTGACCATAAACATTTTTGCGTCCACTTTTAATGGAGAAACCATATGATAACTAGAGGTTTCTGCAGAGTCTTTCCCCTGTCTTCAATATTACAGAAAGTTTCATTAAAGGAAGAAGGGAGAACTTATTCTGCATTTTATTCCTTGTCATTGATTAAATCAACTCCACCTATGTTTGATACTTCATAAATACTACATAGAGAGGACACTAGAGGGCGCAGGATGACTTGTATAGCCAACTTCCCTATTTGGAAACCAGATTGTGAAATGGCAGTGGCAAACTTTATTTCCTTTGTGGGTTGCTCTTGAAACCTACACAATAAATATCATTTTGAAAGAAAGAAATATTTTCCATAAACAGAGCCCATGAGTTTTAGGTTGCAAAAGCTCAGAAGTGTTAGAAAATAATAGGCAGAGGCTAATACCTCTAAACCCAAAGTTTAGAAGATCCAGCACTCCTCATGTTGTTGGCTTTTGCAATAATTAGCACTGTGGTTCTCAAAATGGGAACTGTCCTGCTAAGAGAAGAATAGGGAGAGTGTGTAGATAATCTCTTCCTCTGAATAGTTTTAGACTTTTTTGTGATTAGGCCTGGAGGCAGAAAGTCACTCCCTGAGGCACAAACTCTTATGGATGAGCAGGAGTTCAGATTCAGACCTCAGAGTCTCTGGGAGTTGGGTGGCATATAAATTATAATAATAATAATAATAATAATAATAATAATAATAATAATAATAATATCATCTTCAAAAGGTGTTTTGGAGTATCCGGGAACCGAAATACCTACCTACAACTCTTAAAGTAATCTCAACTTTTCTTGGGATCTGCCAGCTCTCTGAGGAAAACCCCTGGGGAAAAGGTTCAACTCCCTTTGGCTTTGTAAATGTTAACAGTTGATTTTTGTTGATTTGCAAAGAAAAGATCTGTGCATGGCTGTGTTTGCCCAACATGAGAAACCATAAAGTCTGAGCCAAAACCAAACAAATCCCATTATATCTTAGTATGTGACCCAGGGGATAATGTTAAGCGTTAATAAGGGTTATTTTGGCTTTGCCTGATGTGCAAAAATACCCATTGTGATTTATCAACCCTGGCGTATGGTTCATGTGAACTTTAACTCTAAATTGTTGTTGTTGTTCAGTCGTTTAGTCGTGTCCGACTCTTCATGACCTCATGGACCATAGCACGCCAGGCCTTCCTGTCCTCCACTGTCTCTTGGAGTTTACTCAAATTCATGTTCGTTACATCGGTGATGCTATCTAACCATCTCATCCTCTGCCGTCCCCTTCTCCTTTTGCCTTCAGTCTTTCCCAGCATCAGGGTCTTTTCCAGGGAGTCCTCTCTTCGCATTAGGTGGCCAAAGTATTTGAGCTTCAGCTTCAGCATCTGTCCTTCCAATGAGCAGCCAGGGTTGATTTCCTTTAGGATTGACTGATTTGACCTCCTTATTACACTGATATTTGTATTTTTTTCTCACATTGGACTGAAATCTATCAAACCCCATGTAGGATTGTGAGCTGAAAATATCTGAACCATCACTAGGTTACCACCAAGAAATATCCAAAACTCTAAACCTTTGCCGCCTTCTAGTGGTCATCTAGATTTTTGCAGCCCAGATGTTTTTGTAAAATCTTTTTAAAAACTCAAGACAAAAGGTGATGCAATTTATAATACTCATTGTGCATGAGTGTATGAGTGCATTTGTATATTAATTACAAGCACTTAGTAACAACAAAAGGGGCGTGGTGGCTCAGCGGGTAAGATGCCAGGCTTGTCGATCGAAGATCGCAAGTTCGGAGGTTCAAATCCCTAGCCCTGCGTGATGGAGTGAGCTCCCACACTAGCCCCAGCTCTTGCCAACCTAGCAATTCGAAAGCATGCAAATGCAAGTAGATTAATAGGTACCACTTCGGTGGGTAGGTAACAGCGTTCTGCGTGCGTCATGCCGGCCACATGACCGTGGAAGCGTCTTCGGACAGCGCTGGCTCTTCGGCTAAGAAACGGAGATGAGCACCGGCCCCTAGAGTCGGACACAAATGTGCGGGGGGATCCTTTACCCTTTTTTTTTTTTTTAGTAACAACAAACATTTAACGAAATCCTTGCTTTGCTTCTCTGGCTTTGGATTAGGGAACAAAAGGTTCGTAGGAGAAGAGCAGTGTTAGTCTATGGTGGAAAAAAATCAGTAGTCTGATAGCACCTTTTCCAACTAACCAGTTTTAAAAGGCATAAACTTTGGTGAGCTACAGCTCACTTAGCCACTGTATGAAGTGCGCTGCAACTCACCAAAGCTGATGCCTTTTAATAAAATTGATTAGTCGGAAAAGGTCCTGCAAGCCCCTTAATTTTTGGAACAAAATGCAGTGTCCCAAAAACAACCGAGAAGCCCCGCCTTCAAACACAGGTACTGCCTACGGGTGTTCAGAAGTCACTCCTTCTCCGTGATTGGCGGTGAGCCGAGACGTGTGCTTTGACTACATTGACTACATTGACTACATTTCCCAGAGGACAATTCGCTTCTCGTCGGCTGAGATTTAAAAGAAGGAAGTAGGCAGGTTTCCGGTGGCGTTTCTCTTCCCCCGCCTCCTCAGCTTCCTCCCCTCCCGACTTCTGCGGCCGTTGAGGAGCGCCAGGGGTGCCACCCGCCCGCCTCGCCCGTCCTGTTGCCGCGATGGGCTGCACGTTGAGCGCCGAAGATAAGGCGGCGGCCGAGCGAAGTCGGATGATCGACCGCAACCTGCGCGAGGACGGGGAAAAGGCGTCCAAGGAGGTGAAACTTCTTCTGCTCGGTAAGAAGGAGGAAGAACGGGCTGAGGCGGAGGGTGGGGCCTGGGCCTGCCCCGCTGACTCTCTTGGGCAGAGTGAGGGGAAAGGCGGCGGCGGCCGTCAGGGGCCGCTGAGCACAAGCGCTCTCCTCACCGAGCGGCCTGAGCTATTTGCTTGGAGCGGCTTTTGTTCGCTGCGCGCCCCGGGGAAATGTGCTGCTTCTCCGCGGCCCGGGCGGCAGGCGGGCGTTTCGTGGCTTATGGTCTTTTCCGTTGCCCCCACGCAGGCACAAAGGGAAGTGAGTCGCCCCAGTCCGGGCGTATCCTCGGGATCCGCGCTGCCGCTTTTCCGCTTAAAGGGGGTTGCGTGAAAGGCGTTGTCAGAGCAGGCTTTTGAAGGACTTAGCCTAACAGCCTTAGGGGATTATCCTCAAAGTAGCTCAACTTGAGAGGTTTCCAGGCCTTCCTCCAATACAGCATTAGTGCAAAGATACACGTTCGCCTTGGTTTGTTAGGAAAGAAGTCAGATCTGATCTTCTGAAGGGTGGTACAGGTACTTTGAATACTTGTGGGTCTCAGAGAACCCCTTGAATAAGTTGATAATGAGCAAACGTTGCCTTTTGGAAAAAAAAGTCACTATATAAACAGTTAATGTGTAGGCACATTTCTACATGGATGCTTTAAAGACTCTTTACTATTTTATTTATGCAACCATATATCTTTAAAAAAAAGTATCTGATGCCACTATTTGATTGATCCTCCTTGCTGCAGCTATGGAAGCTAAGATAAAGGAGACAGGATGAGTTTTCCTATTACCCAACAGACATACAGCCCCTAGCACCCTGGACAGCAGAGGGAGGGCTGCCATTTTTTTCCTGTGTAGCAAAGTCTAACAGATTGTGTTTACTTTCTCCGAGGATTTACATTCTTTAATGGTCAACTACAAAAAGGTTTTCTCAAGGTATTATGTGTGTATATAAGTGAAGGCAGAATTGTTTTTCACTGCCTGGGAGCATGAGAGAAGTCTAACTTCTCTAATGCTATTCTAACTAATTCTAACTATTCTAACTAATGGCGATTTCCAAGTGTAGTAGGTTTCTCTGGTCTTTGTTATAGAAGGGGTGTCAAGAAAACTTGCACCTGAACAACAATTACCACTACTGCTACTACGTTTTCTTTTTTTGTGGTCCCTTTATAAAGTAGTGTGCTAGACAATGGTGACAGAAGCAAAACTTTGACAAATTAAAACAAAAATCTTAGGGTCAAATGGTATGAATTTGTAATGTATTTATTGAAATGGAGCTGATTCTACAAACAAAATAAGCAAGCTCCTAGTGAAAATAGCAACAGTGCCATTTTGTCCAATTCTTAAAAATCTCAAAATGTGAAATAAACATCAGTATAATAAATAAATCTCCATAAATATATACAGTACATTTAGTCAGAAGTTTTTGCCCATATCACTGCCTTATGCAAAAGCATGTAACTCATGAGATCAAGTAGAGGATTATAAACCAGTGGATGGAGGTCAGTAAATCAGAGAATAAGAAACTTTGGGATTTCCTTGTGAAGGGAATATAAATAGTAAGTGGGGGACTCTTACAAGTATGTATCTAACATAAAAATTAATTTAACATTGGGGAACACTTATATGCAGAGTTATTGGCGAACAATGAAACATTAAACAGCCCTAAACAGCTCTTGGAGAGCTTGGAGGAAAAAAAAAAGCACTCCAAATCAGTTGGACAACCATATATTTTGTAGGTCATATCTTCCTCCTTTTAATTTCCTGTTTCTTAAAGTTGTCAAGTGCTTATGAAACTACCTCAGATGCAAAATTGGCTGCTTCAAACACTATGAAAGTGTTTCAAGTTTAAAACATCCCTGTTCTGAGCACAAAAAGCTTCAAAAATTATTAAGACAGCTGTTTCATACTCAAAATGGGGTGGCTCAGAATGGTTCAGATTTGAACCGTTTGCACAACCCTAATATTTGATAATGTTAAAGCTGTTCACTTCATTGATAAATCAATTTCTAAACTATGGGTTTATGCATGCAGAAATGTATTTTTTTCATTTCACTGAAATAAGATCAATTTAGTGTGCTGAAGCACTAAAAGAAAGAGAAAAATCTGCTTTGGGGGATTTTTAAAACATCCGTTAAAGTTAGAAAAAACAACATAGAATACTTTAATTATAATTCATTTTAGCATCGCAACCTCAAAAAAGATATTCTAGAGCTGAAATAGACAAGGAAAAGGATAATTAATGTAGATGCAAAGTAACTTTCATATGAAGTATTAAGCATAATTAAGCAGTGGCTTTATAAAATTATTCAAGGTTACCACACCTTTGGCTCATGCAATTAAAATGATTGATTAAAAATAATTTGGTCTGGCCCCCTGGTGCTTTTGATTGGCTCCCACCCGCAAACCCCGCCCGCTGGTGCTTGTGATTGGCTCCCACCTGCAAACCCTGCCCCCTTCTGTGCGATTGGCTCCCGCCCACAAACCCCATCCCCCGGTCCACGAACGATGTTATAAATATCCAAATGGCCCTTCGCAGAAAAAAGGTTCCCCACCCCTGAATTATAGGTTCAGAACAAAAGTTGTACTATTCACTCCCACTATCTTTGGCTGTAGTGCTATGATCCTTGTCAGAAATCAGGTAGAAGATTTTGTCAGCCCTTGCTTTTCTAACATCAGAACACTTATTTCAGAGAAGGCAAAAGGAGGTGTATTAGGAGCACACTGGAAAATGATTTGGAGTTGTAGGATCTGAATCTCTATTCCCCTACACACCAGAATAAAACTCTATCAACTTTGGAGCGGGCATAGTACCTGTTCTTTCCATTGACAACAATTGATGCAAGGAAGATGTCTGATGAAGGAACTGAAGGGAGGCAAAATATAAAGCCCACTACAAACATTTTCTGTTCTATTAAAGTTAGCTCAGTAGGACATAGAAAAGTTCTGTTTCTTGCTTTAAAGGTGCATTTCTTTAAGATGAAAGAGCCTCTACCAATTGGCTTTACATATGTGTTAAAAATTATTACCAGTGGATTGTATCAAGACTAAGTTGATAATGCTTTGGTCTCATTTATATTCAGCTAGTAAAGAATGACTGGCTTAGTCTGAATGTAACTCAATGATTATTAGCAGATGTAGATAAAAATGAGAATTCTGTATTCTTAGATAGTTACTTTGCTTACCATATGATAAAACAACAGTGATAGTTATCAACATTATACCCCAAGAGTATATTGTAGTAGCTAACTACAATTGAAGTAAAAATAGTGGACTAAGCAAGCCTTCCACCTGATTCAGTGAGATAGTTCTTTGGGGATTTTATTAGGGGAAGTTTGCTTGTTTGTATATTTGCCCACTCATATACAATTCATATATTGTATGTAATGGTTTGAACTTTTGTTTTGAATCAGTAAAACTGGAGCATTTTCGTGATTCAGAGTCACTCTTTGAGGCAAGCTCTTACATACTGGGGCTTAGGAATTGTTGATATCCTTGTCTCTTAATGTTAGTTCCTTTCTTTCTACCAAGTATTCTTAATTTTATGGAGTAAAAGTTATCGACCTAGCTAATTAAGTTTATGACTTCTTGGTTTTCCCCCCAGTGAGTATTAATTTAAGTTTATGACTTATCTTGGTAGAAGTGTGGAAATTTCTGTTTGCCTCACATTATGAATAAACAAGTATAGCAATCTATATTTATCCATGAGTACATTGCTTGATATTAACAATATATTAATATAACTGAATATTAACAATATATTAATGAGTACATTCCTTTATATATTCCTCTAATATATAATCATATAATATTCAGTTTACCTCCTTTTATTCCAGAGTAGCTGTATTAGCACTACTGCCTTATTTATTTCTACTAATGCCATTTATATGTCACCCAATTCAGTAAAAATGCAATTGAGCAAATTCGAAAGCTACACATTATTAAATGGGGAAAAAAAGAAACAGCAAAAAAAGAAAAATAATACTCTTTCATTTGTGAAAGGTAGTACAATTCCACATTTTGAATCTTGGATCACCAATACGTGTTTGCTTCCTGTTTATGAACTGGCTCTCTGTCATTGTAATGGAAAGATTATTCTATGTAGTCAAGGTTTCATGATGTATTAAAAATTAGGCTGAATGATTTCCCATAAGTATATTTTTATATTTTCTTCCCGTTTGTTGGTTTTTCCCCCTTTTTTATTTTACTCCTTTTTTTTTCTTTTTTGTACATTAAGGCAATTAAAAAGTAGGTTTTTTTAAAAAAATCTTATAAAGCAGGATATAATAAAAAACAAAATGCTCAGATGACATCATCAATGTTCCTATGTATGTATTTTGGAAAAATAAACAGAGAAAAACTATATGGGCCTTGAGAATAACTTTAGGAGACAGGAGGAAGAGTTGCAGCCTGGACAATGGTCTGATAAGAAAGATCTGAGTCCAAAGGAGGGATGGGGTGAAGAAAGCATCTCAGAAGGGACCCTCCGTAGTTCTCTGGAAAGTAAAGGCAGGAAGTGCTTTCAGACTTGTAAGATTCTATTACTGTAGGCTTACAATAAAGGTGGTATTAGTACTCATGGTTTTGGTTTCCTGTCTGGACTACCTCAAGGGGCTGACACAAACTTACAATCCTGTTCGTATTTATTTAGCAACACATTCAATTGAGTTTATTTACTTCTTGGTAAATATGACTAGGACTGAAGTATAAATTATGTGATGTCTGAGTTCATAACTAACTGACATTTCTTTGTTAATTACTCTTCAATATTCTCTGTAGGGATTCTTAATATATTGTTAATATAAAGGTACAGACAGGTTGTGCAGAGTGATAAATTATGTGTTATGTATGTGGTTTTGATCAGTAAGAATTTAGTAAGATATTAAAATTTAGAAAAGATCTAAAGCATTCCTGATTTAAAAGTTTGTATTTGACTTGCAGACAAATTCCTGTACCTCCATTACCTTTTGCAGTCACTAGCCATTTTCTTCCTAATTATATCTGTATTTTGTTTTTTGACAGTATTTATTTTGCAATAAAAATGCATTATGTCTGTGTACATACACTTGATGCTTTTTTTCCTTTTAAATAAAAAAGTCAGTTTGGGGAAAATTCTGATTTAATTTGTCAGAATAAAAAATTACCATAGGTGACTGCTGTTTATATCCCAGCATTTGATCAGTGGTAAAACCTTTATTTAAGAACCCATACCCAGTGTTAAATTAATATTGGCACATTCTTACCAAGTTTTCCTGGTAAGACTTTTTCAAAGGACTTTTGAAGACTATCGAAATTGTATAGTAAATTTATTAATATAGTAGTTTGCAAGGTAAGGATTAGCAACCACTCTTCATATATTTTAGACTCTAATTTCCCACAGCTAGAATGGTCAGTGGACAGCCTTTATTTATGTATTGTACAGTATTGTATTTATATACCACTAAATCTGCCAAGAACTCCTGGTGGTTTATACAAAGCCAGTAATTAAAACATCAACAGTAGTAATGTAAGCAAATTAAAACACTGAAAACATAATCCCCAGCAACAATAGTAACGATCCTGATGGAGCCATTATCAAAATTTAACAATAATAAGAATAGCAGCAGCAGCAGATGATAACAAATAGCAACAACCTATGGCAAGCTAATTAACTATCAGTTGCCCTCCAGAAGAGCTCTGTCCTTACATCTTCCAGAGTACCATTAAAGAAGGGGCAAATCTAATTTGGGAGGGGCAACATTCATAAACCCAGGACTACAACCAATAAGCAGTGCCATACCTCTTTTCACAATCAGTACCTTCTCTGAAGACAGGTTATTTCTGGTTGGAGGAGGCAGTCCTGCAAGTATCTTATGGGAATTGTGGTCCAAACAATTTGAGGGCATCAGGTTTTCTAGAGGGAAGATTAACAAAAATAAAGCATACGGTTTTTTGAATGTTTGTTACAGTTTTGATGCTATCTTTTGGGGTTTTTACACAGCAGCAAATGTAGTTTAGTCTATAGTTTTAAATCTCATTTGATATAAAATGGCTGATTTATATAGTTCTTAACACAGTTTATATTTTTCAGGCTGATAACTTCGTTAGTTTCATAGACTGCTGGATAATGATCAATATTGTTATCTGTGTTATAAAAATAGCTTGACAAAAACTTTGAGAAATATGTAATTTTACCATGGTAACCAAGAAAAGATATATTAAGTGTGATATTAGTAAACAGTGAGAAATATAATGCTTTAATTTGTGCTCCCTTCTCTAGAAAAATGTGTTTATGTTTGGGAATCTTTTATGATTATATTGCTACTATTAGTCCTTGTTCCATATGTTGGTTGCATTTCTATTCTCAGAAGTGGTGGGAAAGCAAGTTTTTCTATTCATGCTTAGAGAAATTTGTGCTTTTTGTTGTGATAGTGATTCTGGAAGCATTTATATAAACTATTGAATCAGATATATTTTTTCTCTTTCTTTTAACTCATATAAAGACTACATATTTCCCCACAAACATTTTTTTTAATCCATTTAATCATGTCGGATTCTCAGAGACTGCCTGGGCAAGTCCCTGCAGTTTTCTTGGCAAGGTACCTTCTTCTCCTCTCTCAAGTCAATAAACAGTGAACACATGGCTTCGTGCATAAGAAACTTTTTTTTAAATTATTTAATTGTATTTCTTAAGAAATTTCAATTTTCCCTTTGGGTCTTTTTTTTTGGTGCCTTCAAGTCAGTGTTGACTCCTGGCACTGCCTGGGCAAGTCCCTGCCATCTTCTTGGCAAGGTTTTTCAGAAGTGGTTTGCCTAGCCTGCTTCCTAGGGCTGAGAGAGGGTGACTGGCCCAAGGTCACCCACTTGGCTTTGTGCCTAAGGCAGGACTAGAACTCACAGTCTCCTGGTTTCTAGCCTGATGCCTTAACCACCACACCAAACTGGCTCTCTCCACAAACAATATCCCTGTCTATATTACAATGAAAACTACTGAACAAATATAAAATTAACTTTATCCTTGAGCATGTATAAATGAGTTGTTGACTATTGATGTAATGCTGTGTAATAGATACCTTGTTCAGATGCTAAAATAAAAGCAAATGTTCACTCTTTTGATGTCCGTCCTTGGAGGCTTGTCAGTTTTCCTGACAAAGTGAGAAAACAAAGGTTCTGTAAATTTCAAGGAATGCTGCTGTTGCCCCTCCTCTGTTCTTCTCAGTATGTTCTTTTCTGCATTAGACAACACTTCTATTGTTCTTTTGTTCCATTATTGAAGCCCTTCCAGGAAAAACACTGTTCTGAAGAACCATTCAAGTTAGCTGACGTGTAGTGTTTTTTGTGATTTTCCTATTACACAAAGCGCCTGAATATTTGAGAGCAGTTGTTTTGATCTACCTGCTTAACTTAATTTTTATTATATTTGTGTTCCTTTTTTTGTTGACTATAGTTTGGACAAACCCTACAGTCCATTGACCAGTTGAGCCAGAGTGCTTTTAAGTCTGTTTAATCCCAATCAGAATAAATGTGCCTATTACTATTATTCTATCTGAATTTTGCAGGCTATGTCATATGTTAGGGCTATGCATGTTAGGCTGTTGCAATTGTTTGTAATAGTGATTCCATTAATATTCCACTTTTTTTGCCCAGAAGGCATAAATGTAAAGGGGCTCCATAATCTGTTAGTTTGTTCATTGGAAAGATAACTCTCTAAAAACAAAACCGAATAGGACCACATTTGGTGTGGTAGGAGAAGCCAGCAAAAGCAAGCTTGAGATTAATCAGGCAGGGGCCTGCAGAGAAAATTTCCCCAGTGCACCTTATGGGAGAGGCAGTTGGGCAATAAGGTCAAATGCTGCTGACTATTCCATTCTAAGCCCCCATCCCATCCTAGTAACGTGATCCAGACTGGAGTGTGCAACCCTCTCTGTGCTTCTTTGGGCACACATGCACACAAAGATACAGAGAGACAACGTGAGTAGAGAGCAGAAACACACACACACACAAAGGAAATGTATGTGCACCTGTCCTGATTAGACCTTTACAGACACACCCCAGATGCAGGCAACACCTATTCACACAGCTTGATTAGTCCCTGGAGAGAAAATATGAGCACAATCGCACACCCTCAGACATAACATGCACTTCATTACAAACAGAAAAAAATACAGATGCATTCTATTGCCACTACGGGTAAAAGAATTGGAAAGAACCCAGAGTCATTGCACTGTATGCTTTACCTACCTTGTTCTTCTCTCCAACCCAACATAATGTTGGAGACAGAATTCTGAGCCCCTTTACAGAATTTGTCTGATTGTCAGCAGGATAATTAACCAGAAACTGAACAAATTTGCTATGTGGAAGAAGGAAGATTGAGTTCAAAACTGGCCCAGATCCATCTGAAGGCTGTGGAGAACCCCCCCCCCCCCAAACCTCCCAATTGGAGAAGCAGTTGGGCAGAAGCTTGGAATGCTGCCAACTCCTGGATTCTAAGCCCACCTCCCTCCTGGTCACATGACCCAGAACAAAGCTATTATTAAGGGGTTAGAAAGAACTTGAGAAACCATGCTCTGCATGCTTTCCTTACTTCGCATGCATATGAACCACCAGAGCCATTTGTAGTTAAAAAGTCATTTATTCTTACACATAATAAAATTATTATGGTTACAATATTTTTGATGATCTTGAGTACTAATAGTACTTAACTTCCTTAAAAGAATGGAGAAACAAGCTAAAGTCAGCATACTGTTCATGAAGTGACAGTTTGAGCCTTATATAATTGTTCTTATTAGCCAAAACTTCCTGCTCATTGAGACTTGTTAGTTCTATTCCTTCTCTTTTTGAGGTGGAACTTACAAATAGTACAAGAACTGCATATTGGAAGTTCATCTGGAGTAATGAAACTTCAACTGCTGTAGCATCTCAGCAAAGGAGTTTGAGTGGAAAAGTGGCAGTGTGGAAGAAAATACTCAAACCTTTTTCCTGTCTGCTACTTTTCCACAGTTTTCCTTCTGTTTTGTATACCCCCTGTTGTGTCCCAGTTTCAGGTTTGTGTTATATATTTTTCTGGAAAATTGCACTGGGAAAATTTAAATGGGTGAAGGATTTTGTTATTTGTGCACTGCTTCTTTGATGCAGGTAGTCTATTCCCACCCCTTTTCCAATTCTGTATTGCATAAAAGTGGTGCTAGCTGGCATCTCTTTCCATCTGGTTCAAGACAAGTGCTTTATAAATCACAGATTTCTAGAAATATGTAATTTCTTATATCCCTGCATGCAGATCCCATCTAAAAGTTAGTTCTCTCTCTTGGTGTCTATGATACTATGATACTTAGAAGAATTGCTTTACCATGGTTTTAAAGCCAGTCTATACTATATTTCTATCTACGTGGTTGCTAACAGTCGACAATGACTTGATGGTACATAATCATAAAAAAAAAGGTAAAGGTTCCCCCCTCACATTTGTGCAGTCATGTCCGACTCTAGGGGCCAGTGCTCATCTCCGTTTGTTAGCCAAAGAGCCAGCGTTGTCCGAAGACGCTTCCGCGGTCATGTGGCCGGCATGACGCATGTGGAACGCTGTTACCTACCCACCGAAGTGGTACCTATTCATCTACTTGCATTTGCATGCTTTTGAATTGCTAGGTTGGCAAGAGCTGAGGCTAGTGCGGGAGCTCACTCCGTCACGCGGGGCTAGGGATTCGAACCTCCAAACTTGCGATCTTCCGATCGACAAGCCTGGCATCTTACCCGCTCAAATAAACAATGTAATAAATTCACTTCTCCAGAAAATACAGTTTAGATTTTCCAGAGTTCAGATAGAGGAAAAATCTAAACAAAATATTTACTTAAGTTGAATTCTAGTGCAACTTTGGGTTTAAAATATCTGTTTAATATCAGAACAACCATTGCTTCCACAGCAGTAAGTTGCCTTTTATACGTTTTTAATGAAAAAGGGCCTCAGATTGCATCAAAAATTATTACTACAATATATATTTTAATGTGACACAAGGAGACACTGGTAATATGATTACTTTTCAGTGATGTATTTAACTGGTTTTAATTTTAAAAATAAAATAAATTTAGTTTCTATCATCATCTGATCCACTACTTCTTGAAGTACTGCTCCCAGCAGAGGTACAGCCATCAGTCCAGAAAAAGTTGTGTGCTTCTTATAATTAATTGAGGCTATTAAGTTTGAGGATTTTGCATTTGGTGTATGCTGTCCAAAGCTTTTGCATTTAATTGTGTTGTTGGCTTACTGTAGTTCCTATAACTTTGAGACAGTATTCAAGATATTGTTCCTTATTGTTCTTATCTTACTATCTGGCAACACAAACCCTGGTAAATACATTCTTTTTTGCTTGTGACTGAAGTCTGCTACTTAATATTTTAAGCAGTATATTATTCCCACATGCTTAAGAACGGCACAGAGGCATCACAGCTGAGAATTGATTCTGAAACAAAAGATTGTAATGATGAAATACATGCAAACTCTTTTTTTTCCCCCAGTCCAGGACTGGCTTTACTTGGTTTGCACAACATACTTAGAGACAACCTTTTTGTCCTCTGGGAAAATGTAACTGATAGATTATTACTCCCAGGGGAATCTAAAGTAAGTAAACAAGTAGCAATATTTGGTTCTAAAATATAGCATGCATTTGATACTGTATACTTTCAGAATTAGTATCTTCATATGTTGTTTATGTTGGTTATATTTTACTGTGTATATACAGATTTGTATATATAAATATATACTATAATGAATTCTCCCTTTGCCCCTCAAACAGTGGGATGTTTGGTCTAGTGGCTAAGGTGCCGGGCTAGAAACCAGGAGGCTGTGAGTTCTAGTTCCGCCTTAGGCATGAAAGCCGGCTGGGTGACCTTGGCCCAGTCACATTCTCTCAGCCCAACTCACCTCACAGGGTGGTTGTTGTGGGGAAAATAGGAGGAAGGAGGAGTATTAGGTATGTTTGCCGCCTTGAGTTATTTATAAAAATAATAAAGGCAGGATAAAAATTAAAAAAAATAAAATGTCAAGAATCCTGCTGCAGTTCAATGGAAGAATTACATAATAAGATAACACAGGAGCTAGAAAGCTAAGCTGCTCCGTACTGTCTGCTTCATCCTGCTTCTAGATCAGAACTGTAATAGATGCAATCCTATGTAATAATAATAAATTATTAAACTTGTATGCCACATGACTCTCAGTTCATCCTCTTGGGAGTTGAAGGGGGGAACTACTTCTGAATAGACATGTATGGGATTGTCCTATGAGGATTCTGAGAGAAGCCTACTTTGTGCAAAGCTGTGCATTGGTAATTCAGTATATACTAAGGAACATTATACATACGTACCTACATTTTTGTTGCCTTCCTATGATATAGATACAGTATATTGTTAAATATTGTGTTGAGTCAAAAGTACCTGAAGTTTGTTTTAGTAAAAGCTAGGAAAAAAAGCTGTCATTACAAGAAATAACATTTCTGGTTTGGGTACTGGTTAAAGATATCCAATTCTAGGAAGTAGTTTATTTGTTTATTAAATTTATAGGCTGCCCAATTCCATAGTTATTTTGTTGTAATAGAGAAATCATTTTCTGTTAATTGCCTCTGATTGTAAGCACCTTAGCTTTTTTACATGTCCACCAAGCATGATAAAATGTCCCTTCATGTTGTTCACATTTCCAACATACATTTGAAGTGCCTTTATACATTCTAGATTGTTTCTTTGGTGTTATGTACCAACGGTACATCATTTTGTAAAAATTCTCTTTGAGATCATAACACAATGTAAATTTCAACCCTATTAACCACATATTTTCCCATTGATCCATCTGTATATTATAACCAAAATTCTTAGCCACTTTATCATATATTCTTTAACCTGTTCTTCCTCTGTTTCAAATTTCAACAAGTGTTTACATTTTAGCAATTACATGCTCATTATCAGTATACAATTGTATTTCAAATTCTGATTTACTTTGCTCCATACCATAAGTCTTTTTATCCATTTTAAATCTTTCAAGTAACTGTAAATGGGAAAACCATTGACAGCTATATCCTTCTGCTATTAGTTGTTCTCTTGATTTAATTTTAAATTCTCCTTGGTAATTTTCCAGTAAGTCCCGGTATGTCAACCATTTATCTTTGTGTGCCATTTCTCTTCTATAATATGCTGCTTGAGGTAAAATCCATAAATATGTTTTCAGCACAACCTGGGTTTATATCTATTCCATATCCTCAATATGGCACATCTAATAAAATTATTTTTAAAGTCCACATTAATTTTAACTTTATTGTACCATAAATATCCATGCCATCCAAACCTCAAGTCGTGACCTAACTGTAAAACTCTCTTGTTTCTCAGCAACATCCGTTCTTTCATCCAGACCAAACAACAAGCAGCGAAATACAATTTCAAATCTGATAAACCCAATCCTCCTCTTTCCTTTGCATCTTGTAACACTTTATATTTAACTCATGGTTTTTTTTCCCTTGCCATATAAATAGATATGTCTTTTTGCCATTGTTTAAATGGTACATCCGTTGTCAAAACAGGTGTACCAACAAAAACATTGTTCCTGGCAAAACATTCATTTTTATCACACAAATTCTCCCCAACACTGATAGTATTCATTTCTCCCATCTTAACATGTCCTCCTTAATTTCAGCCCATGTCTTAACACAATTATTTTGAAATAACATACAGTTCATATTTGTCATAGTAATACTCAAGTATTTTACTTTTTTCTCAATCTTAAATCCATTCTGCTGAAGTCTGAGCTGCTCTGTGAAATCTGGGGGGTTTTACATGCCCTTTTCCAGTTTATAGAACTCTCAGTGTTCCTGATTTCTTTTAAAAGCTAAAGCACTGAAATAATAGAATAATAGCAAATTCACATAGCGAATTACTTTGTCAAACTCTCAGCAGCAAAAAGGATATACTAGTCTGACATTGTACCCTTGCAGTCTTTGCTGTTAGATTGATACATAATATACTTCAATTACTATAATTCCACTGTTGTGATACTTGAGAATCTAATAGACCTATTGCAACTTATTTGCCAAGAATTCTGATAGTACAGTAAAATAATCTTTGTACAATGATCAACAAATTATATCTGGCTATACTAGGCAAAAATATTCCTATATATAGATATATATTATATAGACTCCACTTAGAAAGTTAAATCTTTGTAGTTAACTTTATGCCAGGCGAATTTATTCTGTGGTTATCTCTCGCTTAAAAGAAATTCTAGGTACAAGGATGTATATTGTTATACATGTACACAGCCTGGTGCCTGGAACACACCCACCCACAGACACACAGTGTAAAACAGTATACTGTTTGTGTGGTACAATTTACTATTTAATATATAGTCAGAGTTAATCTAAGGGGAGGTAGAAAAAGGGATCAAAGGCAGAAGTATTTCCAGTGCATTGTTGGTTGGCACTTGCAGAATAGAAGCTGCTTTTTTTTCCCTTTCTGTTGATTCAGATCAGAAGAAAATGAGTTAATTCAGCTCCAGGTACATTATATTTCCCCCCCTTATTTGTGGGGGGAGGATGTGTTATATAGCTTGAGATTCTGAAAACCCATAGCTGATTGGAGTTTTATGATTTCAACATGATTTGAAAACATGATCACTCCGGTAGAGAATGGTAGTATTTTTGTGTGTGTGATGAATTATTAAATAGTTAGCTTGTCAATCGGAAGGTCTCAAGTTCGGCACTTTGAGACACTAGCCCTGCATGCGGAGTGAGCTCCCGCACTCGCCCCAGCTCTTGCCAACCTAGCAATTTGAAAGCATGCAAATGCAAGTAGATAAATAGGTGCCAGTTCGGTGGGATGGTAACAGTATTCCGTGCGTGCCATGCCGGCCACGTGACCGTGGAAGCATCTTCAGACAGCGCTGGCTCTTTGGCTAAGAAACGGAGATGAGCACCGGCCCCTAGGGTCGGACACGACTGTGCAGGGGAAACCTTTACTTTTTTGTTAGGGTTGTGCGAAGCTTCAAAGGATGCTTCATTCCATGAAGATATGATGTATCATGCCAGATTCACAAATCTGGAGGCCCACTTTAGTGTGGTGAATTGAATCAGGTGCTTATGAAGTGCTTTGCAAATTTGATTACTGTATTGTTCTGCTCCTGCATTGTTACAGATAGTATTCCTTGGTGCAATTTCACTTCCATATATTGGCAGTGCTAATTAGGGAGTTTAGTGACATGGTGAGTTCTGGCATTGTCTTGAGTAGCCATGCAATGTACTTTATTTCCTTAACTTTGCTTATCAGAGCTCTTTTAAGGTGGCATGGATAATGTTGCTATGGGCTTCACTCAGTTTCTCAGCTCTCAACTTCTTTCAAGGTGATCAAGTACAAATCTTTACTTTACTTTATCTTGCATTAATGGAATGGTACACACCTATGTTGGTTCTGTTGGAACAGATGGGAATTTAACTCAGTTTTCAGTAATTTGACTATGGGCTCAAGTTTGACCAGACCTGTATGTATTCTTGGATCAAACTTTTTTTTTTGAATTCAGCTTCACTGAGGCAGATTTAAGTCCTTTGTTAAGGTGTCAGATGGGTGTCAGATTAACTCTTACAGATTAACCCCTACAGACACTCAAACATTTACTACTTTTAAGAATGGGGAGGAGGCAAGTGTTTGAATGCCACTTTCTGAGTGGCCTGCATATATCTATGACAGAACTTTCCAAACTTTTCATGTTGGTGACACACTTTTTAGACATGCATCATTTCGCGACACACTCTTACAGGAGGCCATCATTTCGCGACACACTCTTACAGCAGGGCACCAGGCAGGCACTAGGACCTGCATGGTTTGGAGGCAGCAGGGCACCAGGCAGGCACTAGGACCTGCGCGGAATCACAGCAGGTTTGGAGGCAGCAAGGCACAAGGCAGGCACTAGGACCTGCACGGAATCCTGGCAGGGCAGGTTTGGAGGCAGCAGCAGCCGCAACACACCCAGACACTGCAGCCGACACACTAACGTGTCACAACACAGAGTTTGGAAAGCTCTGATCTATGACATTGTACCTTGCTATGCCATCTTGCCTTTGCTAACTAATACAGATTATTGCTAGCTAGCCACAATGCTGACATAACCAGGTTCTGTACATAAGAAACCAGTGCTGAGGGATATCCTTTTCTGGAGAGGCCAATTTCGCTATTCTTCCTGGCATTCCACAAAATATGATTAGAGACAGCAAAGATACGTTATCCCATGGAGATAAACCACTGGTCATTCTTCTAAGCCTGTCTAGAAGAGGCCAATTTGGTCAGTCTTCTCTATTTAGCGTGGCATTCTATCAAAGCCAGTGATGAGGGAGTCCTTTGCAGGAGTGACCACACTTGCCAACCAGCTATGCCAAGCTCCTAGCACCGCAGAAAACTCAATCACAATGGCAAATAAGTGAACATTATTGGTGTCATGCCAAGACTGCATCCAGAAAGTCAAACATAAAAGAATTTTTAAAGTTTTTAATATTTTCTTTCAAACAGCACAAGTTAAAACAATTTGAAAGTTGCTGTCTTTCGACCCTTATGGATTTCTACGCAAGAAGCATTTCATAGAACAGAAGTGAGAAATAAGGATAAATGGCTGACTTATAAGGACCTTTTAAAAAAGGAGCAAGGACATTATGTAACTAAATCAAAAGAGCTTGCTCAAGAAGGATATACTTTTCAATGGCTTTCTTATATGCAACTTATAGAGAAATTTAAATTAGATTTAAAAAATCTTGAATTTGAACAAACTAAATCGGAATTCGAGATACTACTATGTGAAACAGACGACCACTTAATTGCTAAAATGTACAAATTATTGTTAAAAGGAGAAATGGTGGAGGAACAAGTTAAGGATTATATGATTCAATGGGCAAAAAATGTTGGCCACAATATACAAATGCAACAATGGGAAGCTATGTGGAATAAAGGATTAAAATTTACTTTGTGCTACAACTTGAAGGAAAACTTTTATAAGATGATGTACCGATGGTATATGAACCCACAAAAACTTGCTAAAATGTATGGGACTGTTTCAAACATATGTTGGAAATGTAAAAAACGAGAGGTCTTTTTATCATATGTGGTGGACATGTAAAGTGGCAAAGAAATTTTGGACTGAAATACACTCATTGATGCAAAATATATTACAAATACAAATTCCATTTAAACCAGAATTATTTCTACTTGAAATATTGGAGGTACAAATAGAAAAACATTTCATCAGAATTATACAGTATATGATTATAGCAGCAAGACTTCTCTTTTTTTCCCCCCAAATTTTATTAGAGTTTTAAATATACATAGTTAAAAGGGTGAAAATGAAAAAGAAATAGAAATACAAATCAAAGAAAGAAGTAAAAGTGTATAGAAAAGTAAAGAAAAAAAGAAAAAAGATAAGACATAGATATAGTCAACTTCCGATTTATCTCTGGTCTTAGTAATTAAAAAAAAAGTTTTCTTACATGCTAGTTCTATATATAACATACAAAAACATTTCCTGTCTAATATATCAATCCATATATATTGTAGTCTTCAAAACCCCAAATAAGCTTTGCTACACCTGCATGTTGCAAATAATCCATTAATGGTTTCCATTCTTTAAGATAGTAACAATTTGAGTTTTCTTTTAATAAACATGTCAATTTGTCATTTTCTGCCATATCCATCAATTTTAACATCCAATCTCGTATTGTAGGTAAAATCGGGTTTTTCCAATTTTGCGCATATACAAGTCGTGCTGCAGTAACCATATATTGCATAATTCTTACAAATTGTTTTCCCATTTGTTCTTCCCATATTCCTAATAAAAAATAATTCCGGTTTAAATGGGACTCGAATTTGTAAAATATTTTGCATTGGTGAATGTATCTGAGTCCAAAACTTCTTTGCAATTCACAAGTCCACCACATATGATAAAAAGACCCCTCTTTTTTTTTTACATTTCCAACTTCATTTCTGATTGAGGAGGCTCCATTGATGCTCCAGGTGTTAAAGGATCTGTGGATGTCCTTCCAGTTTCTTTTTCCTTATCCTTCTCCTTCTTCTTCTTCAGTGCCATGGTTGTCATAATGTACATAATTTCCCTGTAAGAGAGAAAAAAAAAAGAGAGGGGAGGGGAAAGACAAAAAACAAACAGAAAAGGGGGCTACTATTTTTTTTAAAAAAATAGGGGAGTAAAAACTTCAAAAAATAAAAATAGTCTTTTAAATGTAGTTATCAAAATAACTAAAATCTAGTCCATTAAAATTGTTTATCCAAGCGTAAGAACAAAAAAGTAAAAGATAAAAAAGAACAGAGAGGCTTCTATTGTAGTCAAAATAATAACAAAAAAGATAAACAATCCCAGAGTTTCTCACGCCAGCTTATATCCACACAGTCCAGCCATGAATAAGTCATCTAATTTATGTACAAAAGGAATCCAAAGCATTCATAAAAATTCTATAAAGTAACTTATCTAATCCAAAGAATATTCAAACACTTATAATAAAAAGCAAAAAAAATTCATAATAAAAATCCCAAACAGGTAAAAGAAAGGATGTCAAATCATTAATCCATTTATCCATAAAAATTTTAAATCCAGGCAAATTAGTCCCAAAAGAAAAATACTTACAATTACAATAAGAATGAAAGTAAACCAAAAATAGGAATATTAAAAATAAAAAGAGAAAGTCACTCAATCCATTTCAGGCAGAGTCAATTAGCTTTCCAGTCCCACCGTTTAAACACTCCTTTGACAAGAAAAAAATAAGTAAAACACCAGCATTTATAAATCACAGTCCAGAGATAAATCTTAGATATTAGTAGGCAAGTAATATTTAAAAAAGTAAAAATACGTGTCTAAAAGGTCGGGTGCTGTACTACTTATCTTATTCAGATTCACGGTTTTTGCAGAGCTGCAGTTGTCAGTTCCAGCCGTCTTTCACCGCTTCTATCTCCCTCTCCCCGTGGTGGATTTACGGGGGTCGGGAGAGAGCGGTGATCCGACGACTCTCTTGTGATCAATCTTCTGCTCGCCCTCTCTTCGAGAGCGATTTTTCAGTGATTTTTCCTTGTAATAAATCACTGCAAACAGGCAAACCGCGGAGCTTTCTGCTCAGCGCACCAGTCACCCCGACACCCGGAAGTCGTCTGCAGCAAGACTTCTCTATGCACAAAATTGGAAAAATCAAATCTTACCGACGATACAAGAATGGATGTTAAAATTAATGGATATGGCAGAAAATGATAAACTGACATGTTTATTAAAAGAAAACTCAAACCGCTATTATCTTAAAGAGTGGAAACCATTAATAGACTATTTGCAAAAAGCAGGCGGAGCAAAGCTTGCATGGGGTTTTGACGATTAGATTATATAGAAGCAAAATATATTAGACAAGAAATGTATATGAATACTATATCTAAAGCTAGCATGTAAAAAAGAATCTTTTTTTTATTCCTATGACCATAGATAGATCGGAAGTTGACTAATTTCTGTCTATTTCTTTTTCTTTCTTTTACTTTTCTACACTTTTTTCTTTCTTTGATTTGTATTTCCATTTCTGTTCTGTTTCTAACTTTTAACTTCGTATATTTCAAGACTTTAATAAAATTTGGAAAAAAGAAAAAGAAAGTTGCTGTCTTCATCCCTATTCTCTGTGCCTTAGAAGAGATTTAGAATATTTCTAAAATTGATTGCGGTGAAATACTTAAAAGTTAAGTGCCCAGATTTATTGGGAGTCGGGCGGTGTACAAAGTGAATAAAATAAATAAATAATAAATATCCAGCTGAAACTACCATTCTTCTTTTCATTCCAATCTCCTATAAAGTGAAACACCTGTAGTCATTTTGATGCTTCCAGATTATTGCCTCTGGTTTTTTTCCCAAATCAAATATTGAAGTGGCTCAAAATGAATCCATCTTGCCTTTAAATCAAATCATATCTTCTCTGATTTTCCAGTCTGAATCCAATCGGGACTGATTCACATAGGTCTAATAGCTGTATGGTGGAAGAACAAGTAGAATTCTTCAGCTTAAACTGTCAATAGATTGCTTGTGATTGTTCCTTAGATGTGTAGTTGCTTAAATTATGCCTAGTGCTTTGATGCTTCTGAATCCATCAATTAGTAGGACAAAATCATTTATTTTTTCTCAGTCAATACATCAAAATAATCCCAGTTTTTCTTTGTCCTTTTAGGTGCTGGAGAATCTGGTAAAAGTACCATAGTGAAGCAGATGAAGTAAGTAAAATATGCAATATACGATACTGAAACAATTCATTTGCATTGAAGCATAGTGCCTACATATGAAAGAGCCCTCTTCTTTCCATTATACACCACCTGAAGTATCATGGGTACAGTGTAATATATATATATTGGGATCTCGCTGGATTAGGTGATATTATATAAACAGAAGATGCTTGTGCAAGCCCCCCCCCCTTTTTTTTCAGATACAGCTTCACTATTGCATCGCATGTACCACATAATTCTAGTTGGTCCCACAGTCTTAACTTTTCAGAGGTCAAATCTCGAAGGCCAGCTTGGAAAACAGCCATACGCTTAACATCTACCCAGTTCAAACCTAAGAATGCTTGGAGAGAGGAATGGTCCAAGTTGCTCCCTCGCGGCTTGGTGATTAGTGATCCCTCTTCCAAACCTCCCAGTTTTAACCTGCCTCGCTCTGTCTGGACGAAATTGAATAGAATCAGATGTGACACTGGTAGGAGTGCCTCTGCTCTGTATCACTGGGGCTGGAAGGATTCTCCTTGTTGTGATTGTGGTGCCGAAATGCAAACTATTAAACACATTGTGCAAGACTGCCCATGACGTGCGTTCCCTGGCTCCTTAGAAGATCTGCACGAAGTAACACCGGAAGCGATCGCTTGGTTAGCTGAACTGGAATCCAGTTATGAGACTACTCTGTATTCCTGCAGAAGTTTACATATAATTGTGTGGACTGTGTGTATTTATTTGCTTTCTCTTCTGTCATGTATTCATCATATGCTATATATAGAGGTCATATGGGTAGAATCTGAAAAAAAGACAGTAAAAACCTAGCATTTTGACAGTAACTAATATCAAACCAAGTATGTTATATTTATTTGTTAGATTTATATACCTGACTCCCAACGACTCTGGACTTTGTCCAGTTCACAAGTAAAAAAAAAAGGAAGAAATGTAAGAATAGACAAGAATAAAGGAGAAAAGATGGCAAAGATGACAAAAACTGGACAGGAATGAAAAAGAAACATACCCACACAACCCAAGAGGGCTTATCACCCTCACCAAAGGCCTGGGTGAAGAGCCAGGTTTTCAAGACCTTTCGAAACACCAGAGTGGAGACCATCTGGATCTTGGGGGGAAACTCATTCCAAAGGTCAGGTGCTGCTACAGAGAAGACACACTTCCAGGGTCCTGATAGATGGCATTGTATAATCAAAGGAACCTGAAGTGCACCAACCCTGCTGGATCAAATTGGCTGGGCAGATACTGTGGGAGATAGGCAGCCCCTCAAGTAACCAGACTCTCTGCCATGTAGATGTAAAGGCTTAAATGCAGTTGTTATTTTATTTGACCATTCTCCAAGGACCCTCCGAGAAGTAGGTAGGGTTATTTCCTCTTACATATCCATATAACAATCTTCTCCAACCTGGTATCCTTCAGGTATGTTTGTCTATCACTACTGTAATTCCCAGGCAGCATGTCCATGCTAGCAAGGATGGTTGCAATTGCATGGTCAAAACACATGCCATACGGCAAACCCGTATGATGTAGACTAGGGTATTAGAAAATTACTGGCATAAGCACTTTGGGCTTCATGGCTAAGTGGAATTTTCCTATTCCATGTTTGATTCTCTGTTTTTCCCCAGAATCATTCATGAGGATGGTTATTCAGAGGAAGAATGCAAGCAGTATAAAGTAGTTGTCTACAGCAATACAATTCAATCAATCATTGCAATAATAAGAGCAATGGGAAGACTAAAGATTGACTTTGGAGAAGTTGCCAGAGCTGTAAGTATAGATACTGTTTTGTATACAATACTAGAGTTCAAAATTAAACACAAGATTGGTTTGGTGGGCACCTGATCATAACACACAAAAAGTTGAGGATAATCTGCTTTGAAAGTTTAGTTGCAATTATTATAGTTTTCTGGGGAGACATGAAGACATTATGGAATATGACCATGCACCAAGAAACTTTTGACAAGTGTTGATAGGAAATAAGGCCTTTTCATTATTGTGCCCCACTTAAGGAATGTTGTACCCATGGAAGTTCAATACCTACTTTCTTGTTGGTGCCAGGGAAAACTTTATTTGCACATTTTAAATTAACTTTCTAATGTATTCTGCTCTGGTTCTTAATTTATGTTAAAACATGCCTAATCTGCTGTTAATATTGTTCTAATGGTCCTTAAATTACTATGTTATATAAGCTTACTTAATTTCTTGTGTAGACTATATAAATCTAATACAGTGCTTCTACAATGTTTGTCAGTTATATAATTTCTGGCAATGTGCCTTTCTGCACATTGGTAAGAAAAGACACTCCTGGGACTTTGAATCACTTTTTTGTATATTAAAGTTTTTTTTTAAGTATTATGACAATGATAGGTTGTGACAATTTTGTACTTGAGTAGTAACTTGAACGACCTTGCTTACCAGCAGTTTGATGAAACTATAGTTCGTCACAACTTCCATTTTTTCTTGGTAGTTCTGATTAGCATATCCTGTTATATAAATTTTATGCCTCAAATAATGAGTTCTCCAATGTCATTTGGTTGTTCCCATGGGAAGCTTTACAGAGAAAGGAAAACAAAAACATGGTTGGTAGATGGTAGGTAATCTATCCTACAATTTTATATTTTACCTGAGAAGTACTTATGATGCTGGTAGTTCAGCAGCATATTATGCCATTGCAAATGACCACAGCAGTATTTAAGCTATTTTCTTTGCAGGATGATGCCCGTCAGTTGTTTGTACTAGCTGGAAGTGCAGAGGAGGGAGTTATGACTCCTGAGTTAGCAGGAGTGATTAAGCGGCTATGGAGAGATCCTGGAGTTCAAGCATGCTTCAGCAGATCGAGAGAATACCAGCTTAATGATTCTGCATCCTAGTAAGAAGCCTTCTTATAGATTTTAAGCAGCTTTATTGATCACCTCATGCTCTTAATAACTCATAAGTATTTTTTATAATTTGAGAACTATTATTTATTTTGCAGAATTACTGTGACATGAAGGAATACTTCTAAAGAATTGTTGTGGTATATCTCAACAGGCTATGGGAAATCTATATGAGGATATAAAAATGCATTTCAGAAAAATTCCTTGTTTAATAAATGGACAGTTGATGGAGGCTTGGCTTTGAAGATTCCGTGGATTATGTTTAGTTGATCAAAGCAAGTTCTGTGGGTCAAATGAAAGGGTGAACTGCCAAATCTAACAACAGTCACTCTTATCGTCTGCTATAATGGACATTAGGCAATCTGCTTTTTAATTGCATTTTTGGGATCTCCCTGTTGGAACTGAAGTGCACAACAGAACAAAGTGGTACTGATTCTTCCCTCTTCCTTTTGCTAAAATTGTCATCTTCCAAATTGTCCATCATCCTATTATCTTGACCGAAATTGGGGAAATCCACAGTAAGGTACCTTGCTTACATAGGATAAGTGTTTGTGTTTATGCCATAACAATCATACTTGCTAAGGTACTGGGAGATACTTTTAATTATTTTGTCATTTGAGAAGCATTACTAAGCAACAGTTTAAAATCCATAGAAATAGAATAAGGATAAAGAGCTATGTTCTAAAAATGAACTGAACTAACATGGCTGACAGTTGAGGATAATTGTGAATTGTCCCAAATTCCCTCCCCCAGTGGAAATAAGCACTCTTGTTTCTTCCTTAATCTCCAAGGGATCCTTTTGGAGGAGAGAGAGTGCTGGAAGAAAGGAGGAGTCCACCAAGCCTACAGGCTCTTCTGTGTGTACCCAACTATAGTTCTGCAGCATCTCTATCCTCTGTTATGACTTCACATTCATTTAGCTGGAAGGTGTAAGAAAAAACTCATGTAAAGCAGCATGAAAGTGACTAGGATCAGTAGGAATGTTTTGGGTTGCACATTGCTGTACAAGTCTTCCTTTTGAAGCTGGTGTAATGGGGCCTGGACTGTGATGGACTAACATCTTTCTTGAAATAATGGTTTGTGCATGTTCCAGTTACTTTACTAAGTTTTCTGTAGATTTTCAGAATCTATAAATTCTCTAAATTGAAGTGAACAAAGTTACTGAAATCCTCCAGGATATGAAACATGATAAAATATAGGCAAAGAAAGTTGATTTATCAGCATTTTGCAATGCCAAATGTGGTATTATCACGTCAGTTTTATTCAGTTTGCTTCTGAAAACCTAATCTGCTCTAAACTGATGACTCTCCTATATACAGTAGAGGAAGTAGAGCATCTGTTGCAACAATTCACAGTCCCTTGTGATTGAACCTCAGCTGTAAGCTGCTCTTAGGACTTGAAGTAGCCCTTGCATTTTTATGCCAGTAATTTGTTTCAGACCTTTACATTATGTTGTCAGGCTTGAGCTTTGGTTAAATCATCAACTTGCTTGTCTGTTATCTAGTCTCTAAGCAGGACAATATGCTAATCCTTTTAATGCCAAGTCAGTGTATTCCTTCTAATACAAGGCAGGGTATTAAATGTGAACTATATAACTTATCTAGTACTGTTTAACAAAAGATTACTGTTTTCCAGTGGAAGTAAACATACTCTGCCCTCCCCAAATGGAGTTAGGTAATATCAAAGCTATAATCAAGAATATGCCTCAGCAAAGAAACAATTATACTGAGTTAGTTTAAAGTTCCCTTTTGATTTGAAGACTAAAACAGGTGGGGATAGGATGGGCATTAAAAAGTTTAGGTTAAACATGTGGTTATTAAAGTGCAGTGCTGAAAACTGTTGACATTTTTTCTGAAGTCTAGAGTCATACAAGTAAACTGGAATCATCTAATGGCAGTTGGGTTAGATTTTGGAAACTTGGGTTGCGTTCAGGTATGGTCCAAATTAAGCATCATGGTATTACATTTTGATTTTTGTTTCTTGTGAAACTGCAACATAGCAGTGACGCAGTTTGTTCCTGTTAAGAATTAATTATATCATCCATATAGTTCACAGATAGTTCAGAATATGCCTGCAGATATTTTATATGCCTGAATATATATCCTTAAATTGAATTCTGAAATTTCAAAATGCTTTCAGTAGTCCATCGCTTTTGCTACTTTGCCACAGTAGTATTGATTTTTTTGTATTTTTCAAAAGTTATCATGGAATCAGCTAAGGAAGATTGATATGTAGAATAATTGTCCTTAGAAAGCACTAGTTTGAACATTATTCATTAGAATGATGATGGATGCTACATATATCACTTTTCCCTCCTCAGAATCCGTTTTCAAATGGCATAAATGAAGGTATTTTTAGAAGAACTCTTGATTGTGGGTTGATCACCAACCACTGTATATATACACTCTAGATCGCCCAGAGAATGCACACTGAAATTCAGAAGATGCATCAAATCTGTGCTAGTAACTTTTACTTCATTATATAATTTAATTGTTTGAAGGTGACACACAAAAGGTTTCTTCACTAAATGGTAATAAAATCCTAACATTTGAAGGCCTAGTATCTATCTCTGGTTAGATGGAAATCTGTTGGTTCTTTAAGATACCTTTAGAGCTAAGTGTTAAGTTTGGAGTCTTTATAAATGTTCCTTATATGCTCACCCAGTTGCCAATGCTCACCCAGCTGTAATCCTCACAGTTGTCCTGTAATATAGGTTATTATGTGGGTCCTATTTGAGGCTTCTTAAAACTACCTAGATCATTTATGGCTGAGTGAGATTTTAACAGAGGATTTTGTTCATCTCTTGTGTTGTTAAATACTGCATTGCACCCAACTCCTTCCTAGTGATTTCCAGGAAGTTTCTTTCATGTCATTAACTCAGGCAGTGGTACATATCTCAGGCTGTGGATGGTGTTTGTGATAAGAGATTGGCAGGATTGCATTTTCAGTTTGTGCATGTTGTGTTCTTCCTTTTGCCCATTCTTTCTGCACTATACGTCTTACATAACTTGTAACTATTTGTGAATAATTGAATATAAGATTCATCTTCACATATGTAAGAGTTTAGGCTATGAGGAAATAAGAAAGATAGGAAAGCAACAAGCTGGGAGAGGAAGAGAAAGTGCAAAAAAAGTGAAAAACTAAAAGAGGGTAAACTGGAAGCATCTCAATAATACAAAGGAAGATATTGAACATTTAGATAGAGAAGAGGAATATTCTTAATGCCTGTCATGACAAAGCCTTCCCAGTGAACATTGCAACTGGGAATACAGGTGGCTTCCCTTGTATGGGGACAGTTGTGGTATCTTTTTGTATGGCACCATGAATGTACTTGTTTTAAGAGTACAAAGGTAAGCCTGTTTTCTGTATTCTAAGTTAGAAATAGGCAACTGATAGTCATAGAAATCTCGTTGCACTACAACTCCCATTGTCCATGTTGGCTTGGAATAATGGGAGTTGGAATCCAACAGCTACAACTAGCAGATTGTCTCTGATGCAAATAATAATAAAATTAGGAACTACTTTGATGCAAGGTGTACTAGCTTCTAATTACTTTAAAAGTAGAGAAATGTAGTATGGGTTGTTCTGGAAAGTATTGGACTCCCAATTTATAAGTCACATTTTAAAGTAGATCTCTATGTAGGTTTCCTATAAGAATCTAAAATATGACCATTGATTCTAGTTTGAATTAGAACTTTGAACTAAGATATATCTTAACATGGAATTAAAGAATTATACATATTCTGAATAGCACCTGCTTCAATTTCAGTACTCAGTAATTACAGCATCAACTTGCAAAATGTTCCTGAATATTTTTTCCCCTTCTCTTCTTCCCTCTTCCTTCCCATTCTTTTTTTTAGCTACCTAAATGACTTGGACAGAATATCCCAGCAGAGCTACATTCCAACCCAACAAGATGTTCTACGAACCAGAGTGAAAACAACAGGCATCGTAGAAACACATTTCACCTTCAAGGACTTGTACTTCAAGTAAGCAATGTTATGGGTTGTAGGCTGCCATTTATGTGTACTCTTAAGCTACAATTTCTTGGTGTAAAATTTATTGCTCTTCTGCACTTCTGGTACAGTCTTTGACTAAGGCTCACATAACGTAGTATCTTTCCAATTCTGTTGCTAGTGATTCTTGATACAGTCCACTTTTTTATTTTCATTGTTTCATTCTTTTCAGCTGCTTTTATGTTGGGATCACAAACACAGGTACTGAACCCTTGTTTTACAGGAGCATGTATACTAAAAGTATACTGGCTTCTGTTTTATATTGTTGATTGGAAGTGTAAAATACAAAAGCCCCACATAGAGACTTTATAATTTGCCATGCATTTATTTTCTGGTGTTGCAGTGGGAGTTGAAATTAACATGGCTCTCTGAACAATGCATGGCTTTCTCAGCAAAACAATAGACATAGCATTAACCAGGCAATAGTACAGAACATTGGCAAGGAGCATGCATAGATGTTTAAATGCTTACCATTAATAGTGCTTGATGTAGAATGGGGCTGTGTTATTTTCCACTGTGATACACCTAATTATTTATGTCATGGCTGGATGACATATTAACCATGTACCTCTATGTAGTTTGCCACCTCATCTCCTGATTGACCCCTATAGGACTTGTGATAGTCTCTTTGTATACTTTCAGACATCTTGCCTCTGCTATTACTGTAACTGCTTTGTAAAATACAATAAAATGGAGAATGAGTGAGAGCAACAAGAGTTCATATTCCTCCTGGTGCACAATACCATCATGCTTTGTGGTGGGATAAGAGACCTTTGCCTTCACAGTTCATGGAGCTCCAAAGTGTTAGAAAGTCTAAGAATCAAAGAATGAAACTATAGGGCACACTCACTTGTTGGTTTGCCACTCCTCCTACTGTAATTTAATTAGACCTAGGTAATATTCCTTCCAGTGAATCTCTCACAGTCATCTTTTCACGCCAGCTGTAAGGATCCATTAAAGCCAAATAGTTCCCCATTATTCACCACACTTGTCTTGCTGATTATAATTTTAAAGCTCTAACAAAGTCTAAAAGTAAACCTAAGGAAATTGGGATTAGGTAAAATAGATTCTGGGTTTCAAATTGTACTTAAATCAGTTGTGGAAAAATCACTGTGGCTCAGCCTCTGTTACCCTTGTGTATAATGGGATAATAATCCTCCTGCATCAAAGATGAATGAGCAAAGTTTATAAAATATATGTACTGAAAACAACATAAATGCAGCATAATCTATGTATTGAATTATCTTCTCTTCAGCCTTTTCCACTGAAACAAGCACCGAAGCCCTTCTCCTTCCATTACCCTTTTTATTTTTGCTTTCTTCTTAATGAGGGGCAAGTTCTCTTGGGATAATCTGCCTCAGGTGAAAGCCTCCATGTGACTTTTTCGTGGGAGGCCTAGATATTCCAGTGGCCAGCTCTGCAATGTCAAGTGGTAAAGAAATGCCAGTCAGTATTGTTTCTTCACTACCAGCTGCTTTATGATCTGCTGGTTCTGCCCTCAGCACTGGAACAAAAGCCTGAACTATTTTATTTGTGTAGTATACCCTGTGTATGATGAGGCCTCAGAATGTTGCAAAAGCTTGAGCCTAGAGGAAAGAGGGCTTAAAGGGGTATGGTTTGCATCAGGGCTTTTTTTAAAGTGCCACAATTATTTATTTATTTATTTATTTTATTAGATTTATATTACCGCCCATCTCCCCCAACGGGGACCCTGGGCGGTGTTTTATGCTCTTTCCCTTCTCCTCTTCTCCTACCATACCCTCCACCAATACGGCCTTTCAAGCTGGCTTGTTTTGTAGACTGCTCCTGGAATACTCATACAAAATGGCCTATATTGAGGTTGGAAGGTCCCATAAAGTTTTGTCTACTCCTTTATAGCACTAAATGAAAAATAAGGATTTAGCATTTGATAGTTAATCCCAGCCCTGGTATTTGTTTATTTTGTTAGCTTCCCCAAGTATATAACTCTGGACAGTATACCACAAAGTAAAAACAAAGCAAAAATAGCATCAAAACAGCCAATATTGCATAAAGTAATGTGTACAAACAGATATAGACAGAGGTTATTAAAAGGCTTTTGTAATTTTTGCAGTAAAATATTACAGCAGTGGATTGTTTTATGAATTTCAGCATTTTAGGTTCCAGGGCTGGCAAAGATGTTTTCAGCTTATTAAAGAACCCCTGTTGTGCATGTGTATTTGTGTGATAACTGGACAGATGGATTTAGCTTTCATTTTGCTAAAGCATAATCTTCAAGTTGTTTCTTTTTCTGCCAGGATGTTTGATGTTGGTGGTCAGCGTTCAGAACGTAAGAAATGGATCCATTGCTTTGAAGGAGTAACAGCAATTATATTCTGTGTAGCTCTCAGTGATTATGACCTTGTCCTCGCTGAGGATGAAGAAATGGTATGTTGCTATAGTATTACATTCTAAATAATGTGAGCTGTGGTAGAAATTCACTTTAAGCTCTGTGGAGTCCTTGGTGCTCTCTGAGCCTTGTTTTCTTGCAGACGTTTCATTGCCAAACTAGGCAACATCTTCAGTGTGAAAAGGAAGTGGGGTTTGCTCTCTCTTTATATACAGTGGCTTGCCCTGCTTGTGTTGGTGGGGATGTTGTTCTCTCTTTGGGAGTTCCTTGATTGGGCTGTTGTTTGCTGCTTGGTTGATTGACTGAGTTAATAGTTCCTTGATTAGGGTATTGTGTACTGTTTGATTGTTCCTTTGGTGTTAATTCTGGTGTTAATCTTTGCATATCTGGCTGTTGATTGCTGGCGAGGAGGTGTTCTGGTCTTTAGTTTTTCTATTGTCTCTTTTGAATGGTATGGAATGCCTAGTCTGGCAATGAAGCTGTCTGCAAGAAAAGAAAAAGGCTCAGAGAGCACCAAGGACTCCACAGCTCAACCCTGAGCTACAACTATTCTCTTTGATTGGTACTTTAAGCTCTGCATAACGTAATTTAACCAAATGACCTATGTTTTGCTGTTTTCATTCTTTTAGTAGAGCATAGGAGCAAGCTTTTCTTGTCTGCATTCTCATAATTTGTGCAGTGAATGCTGCAATGGCACATTTGAAATTGGGAGGTTATGGAGAATAAAATATCCTCTTCCTCATAATTGAATCTGAACATTTAAGTTTGCATACATTATTTTGGGTGAGAAAAAATGGCCTTGGTAGAAAACTGCAAATGATTGTGATATTTCAGAGGTTTTTTGTAATTAGTTTTGAAAAATGTAGACATTATTCAGCATGTTTAAAGAGATGGTTGTACTTTTAATGTGGGAATTATTTTTGACAATTTATTTTGCACTAGTAATTTGATTTGGGATGCTAATTATATAATGTATCCCTGCTGCCTTTTCATTAGTGTTTTTTCTACCCAGAATCGAATGCATGAGAGTATGAAACTCTTTGACAGCATTTGTAACAACAAGTGGTTCACAGATACATCAATCATTCTTTTTCTGAACAAGAAGGATTTGTTTGAGGAAAAGATACGGAGGAGTCCACTAACAATTTGCTATCCGGAGTATCCAGGTAAGATTTCTTTTTTTAAAAAAAGGCAAAGCAGAAAGACAGCAGATGTATGTTTCTGTGTCTGTGTATACTAGTAATTTTATTAAATATTATAATTACAATAGTAAAAACTAATACAAACTAAAAGAAAGATAAAAGAATAGAAAGAGTAAAAGGTGCAGAAAAGGAAAAAAGAGAAAGAGAAAAGAAAGAAAAGTAAGAATATAGTAAAGAAAAAGAAAAGAAACATATAAACATCTTGGGAATATCCAAGATGGTGACCGCAAGCCAATGCCGATCACCACTCCAGGAGAAAGCCTCATAACCCCTTTAAAAACGCTCCGAGTACCCCCTAATTTTACCTTTGGGGGGGGGTCTGGAGAAGTGGTATTGCTGTTGGGGTGAGTGGTTTTTCTCTGGGTGGAGTGCTGGGGTGAAATTTTGGCTGCGTCGGGGCTTCTGCGGCACGGAGCAGAGCCCGGCGGTTGCAGCGGAGTCTATCAAGCTGCCGGAGACCACTGGAGGCCGCCGGAGCTCGAGCTGGGCCCAGCGGAGTTGACGGGGGCCTGGCAGAGCCTGGCGTGATGGACGAGTCGGCCCCCTCCTCAGACAGACTGGACTTTCCCCGGACCGGCCCTTGGGAGTTTTTGAGGCTTTTAACATCTGAGCCGTGGTGGAGTTGGTGGTGAACCCCAGTGGGCCTGGAGACGCGGACGATGCGGAGGCTGTGGTAGTGTGGAAGCAACAAGGAAGACCGGGCGTTGTCCTTTTGCGACGGGGAATTGGTGGACCCTTGGGGGGACTGATAGACCCCCGAGGGTGGTAGGTGTCGAACCCCTAACACGACTGGTCGGCTTTGGCGACTCAGTAGAGCTCGGAGGCGCAGTGGTCTAGCCTGATAGCCCATTAGACCAGGGCGTGACAACAACACAGACAGACCCCAAATTAATTTGGCTGAAGCTTGTGGCTTGGTGACCTGACAGACCCCGAATTTGAACTGGGCAAGGACATATAGACCTGAATACAATCTGGGATGGTGCTGCAGAGTATTCGGATAACATCTATTACGACGGAACCCAGCAATAAGAGAGATGAGCTCTGGGATTTCGATTCCTTTTTCCAGAGCCCCCTGGATGTTGGTCGCCCCCTGGGTAAAGATCTGGACTGTAGGAGGGGGCAAGGATCCTTTAGGGTTTCAACGCCCTCCCGAGAGCCCTCTGGATATAGAGGGTGGTCTACAGGGGATACGATTGGAGGACCTGGGTATAAGGGGAGCAACAGATTGCGTGCTCCCTTGACCGGATAGATTCACCACCCAATTGGTCTAGTCGTCCCTTTCGATCTAAGGCGGCAGAGGGTTTGTGGGGGTCCCTTGGTATGAATGTGGTTCCCCCCCCCGGGTGAGAGACGAGGTGAGGGGATCCAAGATTGTATGGGAGTGTAAGAGTATCCCCCTGGGTGAGAGTCAGGTGGGATAGGAGTGGGTGTTGATGATTGTTGGTACCTCTCCCTGGCCAGTGAGAGAGGTTGAGGAGGAGGTACAGAGTGTGAGTGCGGGTAGTGCTAGGCCCTACCAGTGCCGAGAGCGAGAGCTGGTGCACTGGGGGGTCTTGCCACCGCCCAGGGTTGTTTGGTATTGGATGATGGATGGATGGGACAAGGGACCCTTGGTTAAGCCCAGAAATTCCGGAGGCCTGGGAGTGGAGGCTACTAGGCCAGAGCCAGGAATCTCGGGGGGCTATATGGCGGGCAATTCGATTCAGGTGGTGACAGGCAAGGGACGGTATGACGGGAACCGGAGGGCAAGCCATCATCGGGGAAGGCGCCCCCGGTGTTTGTTACTGGTGGTGCGTTCCGGCCCTCCGTGTTCATACCCAGGCCCTGGTAAGCAGATCCTCGAGGGCCCCGGTCTCCGACTGGTGCTGCTTAACGCCAGGTCAGTGAACAACAAGGCCCCCCTTATAGGTGACTTGATCACAGAGGAGGGGGCTGACCTGGCGTGTATTACCGAGACCTGGCTGAGTCCAGAGGGGGGAGTAGCCCTCTCGGAAATGTGCCCAGCCGGGTTTCAGGTATGGCATCAGCCGAGACACCGGGGCTGGGGAGGAGGGGTGGCAGTTGTCATCCGAGAGTCTCTTGTGGCCTTCAGGGGCGCTGCTCCAGAAGTGGCCAGGTGTGAGACCTTGTTTTTCAAGTTGGGTTCACGAGAACAGTTGGGAGTGTTGCTGCTGTACCAGCCTCCCTGCTGTGTGGCAACCTCCCTGCCTGAGCTGCTCAAGGCTGTCTCGGGGTTGGCAGTGGAGTTCCCCAGACTTGTGGTTCTGGGGGACTTCAATCTGCCATCTCTGGGACGAGCCTCGGAAGCGGCCCTGGAGTTCATGGCTACCATGGCAGCCATGGGCCTGTCGCAGATTATTCGTGACCCGACTCGGGACAGTGGTCTCACCCCAGACTTAGTTTTCTTGTCCGAGTAGTGGCAATGTGATCTGAGGGGAGAGTTACATCTTTCCCCATTGTCATGGTCAGACCACGCCTTGGTGACCCTGAGACTCTCTTGTGCTGCCCCACTCCGCAGGGAGGCGGGACCCATTCGACTGGTCCGCCCCCGGCGACTGATGGACCCTGTGAGGTTTCAGAAGGAGCTGGGGGTTATTCCCAAGGACTTGCTTCACGGTCCAGTGGAGGTCCTGACCGCAGCCTGGAATAGGGCAGCGGCCGGAGCCCTGGACAAGATCGCGCCTATGTGACCTCTCCGGCCCTGCTCGGCCCGTCACTCTCCGTGGTTTACGGAAGAGTTGAGGGCTTTGAAGAGGGTTAAGAGACGTCTAGAGCCTGCTGGAGAAAGACGAAGACTGAATCTGACCGAACACTATCTAGAGCCGCAGTTAAGGCCTACCTTGTGGCAGTAAGAGCGGCGAAACGTGAATATTTCTCCGCTCATATTGCGTCCGCAGAATGCCGCCCGACGGCCCTTTTTAAGATTACAAGATCGCTTTTGGGTCGGGAGGAGGTGGTGACCCATTTACAGGGCCAGTCAGAAGAGTTTTCTGAGCATCTGCTGGACAAAATCGCTCAGATTCATTCCAAGTTGGACTCTAAGCGTGAGACAAGATCTGGGGAGATGCCAGAGGACCGTACTTACCCTATTATCTGGGAGCGGTTTGATCCTGTTGGACCTGATGAAGTAGACAGGATCCTCCGGATTGTAAACGCCACCACATGTCAGCTTGACCCGTGTCCCTCCTGGCTGGTTAAATCAGCTAGAGAGGTGACATGTGGCTGGGTCCAGGCGATGATTAATACTTCCTTGAGTGAGGGGGTGTTCCCAGCTGCCTTTAAGGAGGCGCTGGTGCACCCGCTCCTCAAGAAACCATCCGTGGACCCCACCATCTTGGGCAATTTTCACCCAGTCTCCCACTTTCCCTTTTTGGGAAAGGTGGTTGAGAAGGTGGTGGCGTTGCAACTCCAGAGGATCCTGGAGGAAACGGATTATCTGGACCCCTTTCAGTCAGGTTTCAGGCCGGGATATGGGACGGAGACCGCATTGGTCGCGCTTATGGATGATGATCTCTGGCGGGAGCAGGATGGAGGGTGTGCATCCATCCTAGCTCTCTCAGATCTCTCAGCGGCTTTCGATACCGTCGACCAAGGTATACTTTTGGGGCGGCTCAGGAAGTTGGGGGTGGGCGGCGTGGTTTTACGCTGGTTCACCTCCTTCCTCCAGGTCCGTTCCTAGTCGGTCTTGATAGGAGAGGAGAGAGCTGACCCGCGACTCCTGACTTGTGGGGTGCTGCAGGGGTCGGTTCTCTCTCCTCTCCTGTTCAACATCTACATGAAACCGCTGGGCGAGATCATCCGTCACCACGGGATGAGGTATCACCAATATGCTGATGATACCCAGTTATACAACTCCATCCCGGGTGAAGTAAGTGATGCGGTCGATGCCTTATCTCAGTGCCTGTAGGCTGTGGGGGTCTGGATGGGGAACAACAGGCTTCAACTGAACCCTGGTAAGACGGAGTGGCTGTGGATTGATGCCCCCCCTGGATCCGGGAAGTTATCATCTTTGGTTCTGGATGGGGTTGCACTACCCCACTCGGACCCAGTGCGGAATCTGGGGGTCCTCCTGGACTCACGACTCCTGCTCAAAGAGCAGGTGGCAGTCGTGGCCAGGAGGGCCTTTGCACAGCTTCGAGTTGTGCACCAGCTACGTCCTTTCCTGGATCGGGATGCCCTCCGAACAGTCACTCACGCCCTTGTCATCTCCCATATAGATTATTGTAACACGCTCTACATGGGGCTACCCTTGAAGAGTATCTGGAAGCTTCAGCTGGTGCAGAATGCAGTAGCGCGGGCAGTTATGGGTGCTACGAGATCAGCACATGTGACACCTCTGCTGCGCGAGCTGCATTGGGTTCCAGTTTGCTTCCGGATCCAATTCAAGGTGTTGGTGATTACCTTTAAAGCCCTACATGGCATAGGGCCAGGGTATCTGAGGGACTGTCTCGTTCCGATAACATTGGCCCGCCCCACCCGTTCATGCAGAGAGGGCATACTTTGGACCCCTTCAACAAGAGAATTCCATCTAGCGGGGTCCAGGAGGCGTGCCTTCTCTGCAATAGCGCCCGCTTTATGGAACATCTTGCCCCCGGAGGTGAGGCTGGCTCCCTCACTCCTGACCTTTCGGAAGGCTCTTAAGACCTGGCTCTGCCGCCTGGCATGGGACGACGGAGGTAGTAGTGCCTCTTGGGGTTGGTTGGCCCCGTAGTATTGTGTTCCATACTACGGCTTTTAACCATCTTTGGGTTTTATTTATTCTTGTATTTGTTATTTTTTTTTTAGAAATTTTGTATAGATTTTAAATTTAAATTGAATGAATGAATGAATGAATGAATGAATGAATGAATGAATGAATGAATAAAAGAAGTGACTTCCAACCTTCTTCACAACAAGTATAAACAATTTTAGTAACTTATCACCTCCTCTTTAAATACAACAAATGATCTCTTCTTCCCATATCCCATCTCTTATCTATAAACAAATCGATAAAGCATTGTCATTTCAGTCCTGTTGTCAGCAAAGGTCCATTAAAGGTTACCAGAAATAACATATCTATGTTAACCTTGATCAAATAAACTAGCTTTATATTCCTTCCTTTCACTTCTAACAGTCTTAATCTTTAATCCATTCAATTGTCGTTGAACATGATTTCATTTTTTCTTTGTCCCTTTTCACGAGATTCTTCAAAACTTTAACAAGCCTCTTTTGCAAGTCCAATATAGGAAAATTATCCAGGTCACTCTCTTGGTTTATTGTTTGTATATCCCAGAGCTTTCCAAACTGTGTGTCGGGACACGTTACTGTGTCGGCTGCAGTGTCTGGGTGTGTTGCGGCTGCTGCTGCCTCCGAGCCCTGCCAGGATTCCGCGCAGGTCCTAGTGCCTGCCTTGTGCCTTGCTGCCTCCAAACCGGCTGTGATTCCGTGCAGGTCCTAGTGCCTGCCTGGTGCCCTGCTGTAAGAGTGTGTCGCGAAATGATGGCCTGCTGTAAGAGTGTGTCGCGAAATGATGCATGTCTAAAAAGTGTGTCACCAACATGAAAAGTTTGGAAAGCTCTGGTATATCCCTTTTAATTATTAAGACATCAGCCGGTTTGTTTTGTATGTCCAGTGTAACATCTTTTTCCACGTCATTCTTGTAGCCTGTTATTTGTAAATTCACTTTCAACTCAGTCTTGATCTTGTCAGGTAGAACTTGTTTCTCTTCCATAACATCTTTTAGACACGGTCTCTCCATAGAGGCAGATGTCTCTGTTGATACTATTAAAATTAACTTCTGAGTCCATTGTTCAAAAATATCCTTCAAAATATGTCCAATGCCAGAATATTTTGCTCCATTCTGTAATTGTAAGTCGAATTTATGTGTTCTCCTCCTTTAATTGTAATCTTTAGTTCCCTCTAGTGTCCAATTTTTAGAATATTATCTTACTATGTTTTGTTTTTAAAATTCAGAACAAAAGCATTTTCCCACAACAAGGATTCTTTATAATTATTTCCAAAATCTTATTTCAAATTTATCTGGACCCTTAGTCCATTTGTAACTTTCTAAAATCAAAGTTTTAATCACCCTTTTGCTGCTTATTCCAATTTTTTTTTTAAAGTTCTTAAACTTGTTAAAACTTTCTTTCGCTAAGGATTGAAGGGAAACTCTCCCGGTGCTGTCAGACTTGTTGATCCAAAGGTTCGTAATAGCTAAAAAGCAGTTAACAAGCAATTTCCAAAAGTGATTAGAAAAGGAAGTATGTGAACTTAGCGTCCTTTCAAAGGCGCTGACAGCAGTTTGAGCAAGATGGCTATTCCCTCATCTCCCAGAGCTCTAAACCCGCCGGAGACCGCTGTCTTGTGGTCTCCTCATGAGGAGCAGCTCTCTAGAGCACTTGTGGGCAATCTCAAATCCTCTCCTTGTCTGGAGAGGTTCGAAGAGCTGGTCTGCTCGCCGATTCTTCATTCTTCACCGTGATCGTCGGCTCTGCTTTTTACAGAGCCGTCTTCAGTCCACCATTTCTTCATCAGGAATTCAGAAGTATAATTTTTTAAAATAATTCTTTAAAGTGTTTCTGCCTTCACTGTAGTACACAGTTGCCCATTAGCCATTTTGTTTTTGAAATATTTTACTGTTTTTTGCTTATTCTGATGTCCTGGGTATTTTAGTTCTCTTATGGTTCAAGGTAGCATTTTCCAGTGCAAGTAATCCTCAGATATCAAAGTCACATATATTGTGGCAGGATATAAATGGAGTGGAATAAATAGAGATGATGATGGGGAGGAGGATCTGTAAGACTCCATCCCAACTCTTAATTAAAATGTGATATGACATCAACTTGTAGATTTCATGTAATATTTCCAATTGAGATCTAAATGTGGTTGCTTCTCTGAGCTCTAATATGGGACTTTATAGCCCTGTTTCTGAAACTGATGTAGTACATGTTTTAACATTATTTTCTAATTATGCAATTGTGCCTTATGGATCTGGAAGGTTTCCCATGAGTACTTGGGTATTTGCCCAGCAGTCTGGTAGGACGTTCTGATGGGCATCTTGTTAAATGTTGGTGACAGGAGGTGAACTGACCCATCCAGTTTGCTCATCCTGAATGGGAATGTTACCTGCTTCCAGCCCACAAGAGGTGAGGTCATTGGGAGTCCAGATACAATGTTTCTTGACGGTGGCCCCCACCTTATCCTCTGGAGGGCAGCTTAGTGAAAACTCTGGCTTTATTTCAAAGGGTAGTTGAAACAGAATTATTTTGCAGGTGTTTGTTTGTTTGTTTGTTTGTTTGTTTGTTTCTTATCCACCTTTTATTTTTGGTCAGTTCAAGGTGGCATACATACCTAACGCACCTGCCTCCTATTTTCCCTGTGAAGTGGTTTGGGCTGAGAGGGCGATTGGCCCAAAGTCACCCAGCCGGCTTTCATGCCTAAGGGAGGACCAGAACTCATGGTTTCTAGCCAAGCACCGTAGCCATTACACCAAACTGGCTCTCTTTGAAAGCTGATGTTGCCTTATGCTGGTTGCCACGATTTGATAGTTGAAATGATGATTAAAGTTGATTATAGTTGTATTTTGTTTTTACTTAAATTGCTTGTTGCTTTTATTATCTTAAACTATCAGGCTTTTTAAAAATTCTGATAGTACAGAAAGAAAGAAATGCTGGCTGGGGAATTCTGGGAGTTGAAGTCCACACATCTTAAATTTGCCAAGGTAGAGAAACACTGATCTAATTCATTAGAGCTGCTCTTACGTTCAGTATCATTTTTCTAGGCTCTAATACGTATGAAGAGGCTGCTGCATACATTCAGTGCCAGTTTGAAGATCTGAACCGAAGAAAAGACACCAAGGAAATTTATACGCATTTCACCTGTGCCACCGACACCAAGAATGTGCAGTTTGTTTTTGATGCTGTTACAGATGTTATAATTAAAAACAATCTGAAGGAATGTGGACTCTACTAAAAGGAGAGAGACGGAGAAAGGTAAATTGTGAACACTGAACTGTAGCGTTGCACAAATGTGTGCCAGGCTATCATATGAGCTTGTGCTAATATTTGAATTTTCTTCTTTAGATTTCAGGATGTGGACTGTTTCTTTGCTGCCTTGTGAGACAGCTGCAAGCATGAACAGGACTGGGGAATGAAAACAGCATGCAAAACCTTTGCATTCTTTAGCACAATCTTCTATATTAGGGATATTTTACTGATATGGATGCTGAAGTTAGATTCCAAAAGTGGAACTATTGTTAAGTGTGATTTTTTTTATCATCCAGGCATCACTTGGATTGCATAATTTGAAATGTGTACAGCTGTTATGAAGTTTTCATCCCAGAACTTCAATATGTAGCTTTCTTTAATAAGTCATCATTGCTCTATTTTTAAAAGTTTTTCCATCAAACTATATATTGATTAAATTTTATTTTCTTTGCAATCAATCTTACATTTTAAAAGCAAACAAAAAACACTTAACTATGCACATGATGTGACCAGATCATGCAGAAAGTATTCCTCTTAGCAGGAACCTTTTGTTTTTAAAACTTGGTATGGTCAGAACTTGCTAGTATTGCAACTACTTTAAAAGGGCCTTAGAATTCTTATGGCTAAAGCTGTGGCTTACTTCTAATGTATACTTTCTCAACATTCTGCTACATATACTGTATACTGTAAGGCTTTCCCCCTTCCTAAAAAGATAGGTTTCCTGTAGCAGGTTTAACAAATTATGTCTGGCTTATGGGTTGGGAAGGTTTAGCCTGGTTTATGCTGATTACCAATTTGCTGAGTATGCAGCTGGTGTAGCAAGTAAAAATCTGATTCTTTTTTGAAATTTCTGAAGCGGGTACCAGTTAGCAAAGTGATTTGTAAAGTATATGCTGCTACAGGGCTACTGTATCAACCACTTAATTGTTGTGTATGTGCTTGATCTTAAAGCAGTGGGGAGTTTTGTAGACAGTGGGATTTGTTCTGCATTTACCAGGGCCTTTATCCTTAAGAGATTTTGGAAATGTACCAACAGCATGTAAATGTGGTGCCAAGTTCCTGTTTGCCATTGTTTTTCTTGTAATGAAAATTAAGCAGAGTAAGGGCATTTCTTTGCTTAAACCATTACATTGAGACTCTTTCCCAATTTTCATGTACAGTTTCAACCTGATGTAGTTATTGGCAATATTAAAATGGTGAGTTAAAAAAACTTAAGCTCCTAACTTTATTGGTGCCATTTCTAGAAATCCTTGTTAGTTTCTTACTTACATTTCTGATTTTTGCAAATAAAGATTTTAGTTAGTCTGATTAGTTATTTGCTATTGCTAAACTTTTATATAAATAGCTGTAGGATTGTATTTTGCTTTGTGAAGAGTTCACTGGACTACACCAAATACCCAGGTAGACTTTAACTCACTTTCCTTTGTTTTTCTTGACTGCATGCTTTCTGTATCAGCCCCTAAGAACAGATCTAAGGTATTGCAAAACAGGGCAAATCCAGCTGCTAGTGGAACTGATATTGCTGGTAGGACAGAAACACTTTAATACCTTTTTAGTGGTACTAATAACCTTTACGAAAAGTAATAATAAAATCTGAGAATGGTGGCAAGTCAATTGTCAGTTTTTACCATTTGTCATATCAACAAGGTATTACAATGGCTATTTTAAAATCATACATTGTGACAACTTGTTACTATTAAAGTATCTTAGCAAAAAAAGTGATGATAATATTCTACTCACAAATAAGATGCTATAGCTGACTTAGTAGATTTCTTTCTGAGCGCACAATGGGAGGACACTTCATAAATGAATGAGTCTTATAACTCAAATCAACCATATAAGGTGGCTGTATATTTTTTTAAATGGGAACATACTATAAGTTACTTACTCAGTTTAAGACCAATTTATTCAAATCAGTGAAAAATATTGTATAATTTGTATAAATTAATAATGCATTCAGCCATTTTGGTTCTTGTAAACAGCATATGAATCACAGCAGATGTCTTTGAAAACAAAATGTGAGGAGGAATTGAAGAAATTACTTTTCAACAATGCACCCATACTTTTTAATGCAAATTTATTTTTTATCTCTGACATTTATTTGAAGCTGCATGAGGAATTACTTGCAGTACATCTTAATACAACTAGAATCTTGTCTAACAATACAACTTTTTTACAAATGTTCAGGAACAATACAGCTCTAGATAGCAGGATGAGAAGCCTGATACAACCGTTTCCGTGTGTGTGTAGAAGTTCTCTGCCCCTGTGATGTCAGTGGGTTGAGCTGGTACATGTGTGTGTCTCCTTCATTACCACAGGATTAGTGAGACAAGTAGAGAAGTTGTCTCCACAGCTGGTATTAAAGCACTGCTGTATTCTAGGAGTTTCACAGGTATGGGAAAAGAGGTTTCACTGAATTGGATACTGGAAAACATTTCTTTTTAATTTAAGACACTGGGGACTAATTGCACCAGTTTCAGACAACTGCAAATAGTGTGTGTTTAATCTATTTTTAATAGGTTTAAATTTGGAAAATGCCTAATTTCTTTCTGGGTTTAATATTTATCATTTGATCACATATACAATATACAGTTTTTGGACTTGGACATTCAGACCACTGGTTTTAAAATGAACAGTTCTATTGAACAAGACCTAAAAGCACTGATTGTGTTTTTCCTGTGAAGGAATTGTGGCTTTTAAAAATAGTTAAATGCAGAGGTTCAGTGTTTGGCATATAAATTCATTGTTCATAAACAAGTTTGTCTTTACTGTTCATGTTACAATTTCCAGTTTCACAGATTGTAGAGTACTTCAGAAAAGAAAATTATCAGAGACATTCAGAAATGGGAGACTCATAACTTTTTGTTCCTGTAGGCTTTTCTGATGGCATGTTCTTGATAGAATTGTTTATCTTGGGTGGGTTATGGAGAAGTGTGGATTCCTGAATGACTGTTTGCTTCGTTGGCTCTGCTCAGCAGAATGGTGAAGCTAACTGGAAGCCCTTGTTCCTGATTGATGAAGGTGAGATAATATTTTGACAAATGAAATCAAATTACATTTGAACTTGATGTTGTCAAGAAGATGTCAAAGGTACAGGGATGGGTTGTGTACATAACTTCAAAGGTTTTTCAACTTCAACCCTATCACCCTAGTAATCATGTTCAGTGGTCAAGGCATATGCAGTCTGGCAACATCTGCAGGTTCTGCAGATGTTTTGGAAACAACTGCATCCTTACACATTTAGTACTGTGATAAGCACCTTGGTTGATCTTGAAAAAGCTAAATAGAATTGTACGTGGTTAGTTCTTGGGCGTGGGGAGCACCAGAAAATCCCAGGTACATAGTTCCATTGGAAAGCTGAAAAAACATCCTGGAAGAAGACAACGGCCTACCACTTCCATGTCATTTCCAATCCTGCTTCCTCCCCCCATGGATGTGTCCATGTAGTCACTAGGAATTGAGCTTGACTCAAGGGAGACTATTTTACCTTTAAAAACTCCCTAGTCCTTTACTGAGTACCAGCTTTGATTTTGAGTCAAAACTATAGTATTATATTTCAAGCAACTTTCCATCTAATATGAGGTTGTTTTGTAATCATATGGGACCTAGTTAGCTGTGATTTCTTTAAAATTGCTCTTCAGTTGGATTAGTATCTTCAAACCTGCCTCGGAAATAATGCCTTAGAGAAGAATTTGGGCATGGTACTAGGTCTTCCGATGTAAAGTAATAATTATTACAAATTATTATGTCAGAAGAACTGAAACAGCAGAGTACCTGCATAGTTTCAATGCGAGCATCCTGTTGCAGTTTAAAACTGCTGCTTCTAATTAAAAATGTAGCCCAGCTGACTTGGCTACTTTTTTCATTTAGTTATTATGCACATTTGAATGTAAGTATTACTGTTCAGAAGTAAGTATGGTTACAAGCATAAGTAAGGAAATGCTAAAGTATACTTATTCCCTGATTCCTACTTTAGGAACACATAATTGAATGTAATTACCTTTTCTTTTAAAAAGCTGTAATCTTAGAAGAGACCACAGTCCTTTAGGTTCTCTTTGATGATTACATCTGTTACTGCATCAAATACAAATTTGACATTCTGTGTATCTGTGGCACAAGTCATGTGACTATAAATTTCTTTTGCATCTTTTCTCATGTTTAGATCAAGAAACTGAAGCTTGATGTAATTGCCTGCATCTTCAAATGTATTGGGGCCTGTTTGGGGGAAGGAAACAGGGAAGAACATAAACATGTAGTTGCTAAAAAGTACCACTTATTGCTTGGACCTGAGTTGCTCATTTACAAAAAGAACCTTGGATCTAATAACATTTTCTGCTGGTGGAAGTGAAAAAGAAGTGATATATGTATATGTTGCCTTGAGCTCCAAGAGGAAAGGCAGTGTACTGTAAATGTAACAAAATTTGCTTAGTACTCCTCCATACTATTGCCTATGTCGTCCAAGAGGATTCCCAACCCTTGATTAGATGTTTGGGGGGCAGGCAGAATCACTAACAGTTTTCTTGCACCAGTGGAAATATCCCATGCATCTTTCAGTCCAACTGTATGCATTTCCATCTGCATCTTGGAACATGATTTCTTATGTAATACTAAGGTTTATATTAATTCAGTGTGTCAACCCACACATTATTTTATTGTCAGAACTGTTATAACCAGTTCTTGAATTGAACAGAAACAAACCAATAAAAATGCTTGTGCTCTCAGTTCCTTTTGTATGAAAATTATATACAGGGAAGTAACACGAAACATTATGTAAATTGAAATGGGTAGTTCTCTTTAACAGTAAGCCTGACAGCCTTTAGAATGTAACTGCAGTAACTTTTAAAGCTTAAACTTCTTAAGAAGTGTAATACCTTCTTTATTGTGTTGTTTCATAGAGCAAGCAGTTTTTAAACCAATTGAATAAGTTGTATATGTGTGAATTTCTGATTGAATTGATAACTTTCCATTTCAAGAGTAAATTACTTCAAACCTAGCAACTTGTTCATCAATGTATAAAGTATGTTCTTAACTGGTTTTCTTCAGCCTGATCCTCACCAAGTGTATTGGACTGCTATAATTTCAAGCCAGCATAGCCGTTGGACATGCTGTTTGGCAATGGTGATAACTGAATACATTGCATGTGGAAGTTACTTAGTTGGGAAACTGCCCCAGCCAACTGAACACTGGTGTAAGAGAAAAGCCTTTTTCTCATTTAGTTCTTGTATCAATATGTCTATGAAGGTTCTCAGTCATCCAGGTGGAATTGTCTGTAGCTTGAATCATGTCAACTGGATTTCTATTTTCTCAGTGGAAACGTTTCGCTCCTTATCCAAGGAGCTTCTTCAGTCTGAGCAAAGTTGGTAAGGGAATCCTAAATATGTTTCTAGGTAGCTGTGTGACCTTAATAATTTGATTTTGTATCAAATTATTTGGCTTTCAGAAAAGTGAGGAAAATGTTGTAACTCACCATCATAATCAGGGAAGCAAATGCTGAGATGTACTTTCTTGACTTTTTCCTCAAAGAGGTCCTTCTTGTTCAAGAAAAGAATTATGGAAGTGGCAGCAAAGAACTTGTGATTACATATACTGTTGAAGAGATGCAAAGATTCATGCATGCGGTTCTAAAGAGAAGAAATTTAAAAAGTTAAGCTTAAAAGGAACCATGGTACCTGAGGCCACCTAACATTTTATTAAATATTCTGCTGATTTGTAGAATAATCATAAACTTTAGCAAAAATAATATCTCAATAAATATTCAAAATGGATGGTATGCAGTCAACAGTGATGGGAGCATAGAAGTAGTGATTAAGTAAAAACTCAGATTCCTAGAGATGATAGAAGGCTCCTAAAATTTAAATAGTTTGTTTCTAGAGTATTAACATTTCACATTGAAAATTACAAAACACTACCAAGGAATAAACAGAGCATCATATATAATTGCTAACATTAAAATAACAACACTTCAGATAACTTACACAAGAAGTGGGTTGGATCCAGACAAAACATGTGTGTCACAAGGGAGCAGCCCCTGCCTTTCCCTTTTTGTTGATTTTGTTGATCTAAATGCTGTATTTTCCCCCAGTACACTTTGGTTTTGGATTACAAAAGAATACTGATCTCACAAAATTGATTCCATATCTTCTATCAACCTGCTACATTTAGTCAAAGCTTTTACTCTTTAATATTAGCCCAAAGATAAAAATGAGCTGTTGAGAGAGGTGTCTCTATAGCTTTTTCACTCCTAATTCCAGTGTGGGGAGGCAATACTGAAAGGCTCAACCCTTCAATAATCTTTAGGATGGTGAAAACATTGAGATGCTGAGGTCATGCTAACATAAATTGGCTGTTCTGATGTGGCTTTGACATTCACAAATAATTGCTCCAGTGGATATGACTAATAACAAAGGAGTACTTGGTTCAGGTCATCATCTAGTCTCAGAATGTTATTTTCCACCTAGCTTAGCTTTGACTACTTTCTGGATGTTGGACACATTTGTAAACAAAATAATAATGAGCAGTAGCCACCCACCCATTGATATTCTTTTAACTCCAATGGAATGTTGGGAAGAACTGTTGTGAAGGTGCCCAAGATTCTGTCCATTGGTCTGTTGACGGGATAACTCCAAAAATTGAATGGAATGGGATGAAAAAAATTTGGGGGGGGGGAGAAAAATTGGCAAAATAAAAATTGAGTTTAAAAATATGTTTGATTTGGCCAGGGGCAGTGGAGAAAAAAACTCCCACAACGCATCATCATGGGAGGGAGATACTTTGGCAGTGGTTTGATACATTGCTGGCTGTTCCATCCTAAGCCCCCCTTCCCTCCTGGTTGCATTGCTGTTATTAAGTGGTTGGAAAGAATTCCAGAAACCATGCTCTGCATGCTTTTCCCACCTTGTTATTTTCTAAGAATGTCAGTGAAACCTGGTGAAGGGCAGAGACATTCTTAGGAATAAGGATGATGCTGAAAGTTATGGCTTTGTTCTGTTGCATGCCAGCTTTTAACTGCTGTTGTTAAAAGCATATTTTAAGTGCCTGCCAGAGGAATTATCTTTAGATTTTAGGTAGCTTTCCCCTATTTGAGTAAACTCCGGGAGACAGTGGAGGACAGGAAAGCCTGGCGTGCTATGGTCCATGAGGTCACGAAGAGTCGGACACGACTAAACGACTGAACAACAAGCTTTCCCCTGGTTATGAGAAAGCTGTTGGTTTCAGCAAATCCTTTTTGGCTATCTTCTCTCCCTTTATTGAGAGAAAGTCTCCTGTCATCTGCAATTCAACTTGCTGAAAACTAAGCAACTAAAATATTTCTATAGCTAGCTAATCTAATGTGTGTGAGGGTGATCCTTCAAATAACCCAGTTCTGTTAGTGAAGATAGCGTTACCTAAGTTTCAGTGGGGTTTACAGAGAACAATTAAAAAATACTGCAACAAACAGGAAGACTTTCTGAAACTGGGCAGAAATCCACCCCACTTTGACCTGCAGCACTCCTTAAGCAAAACTAGGGATGGAATTCTTATTCCAGGTTGTTTTGTTACCTGGGCTTGAATCAGAGCAGCACAATTTCGCAAAAAACCCTACTGACTGCCTTTAAGTTCCTTTAATTCCCTTCTCTGACTTTAATCAGGCTGCTAATGGAATTATAAAATTCTGGCATTCTCTATTAGTGTGGAGTGGAAAGGGTGACTGAAGTGGGGTTTTTCTATCTATGTGGCAGGTGAATTTCAAAGAGTCAGGTACGTGTTTGGCCCTGGAACTGTAATTCATCCTATACAGTCTGAGCTAGCAAACATACCATTTCATCATCTTCTACCAAGACCATGTCATACGCACTAAGAGCTCCACAGAAGATGATGCAGGTCACTCCTTCAAAGCAGTGGATCCATTTTTTGCGCTCTGATCTCTGCCCACCTACATCAAACATTCTGAAGAAAGAAGAACCATGCATATGACTCTGACGTTGGAACATTTGAAACAAGGGAAAAATCATCCCACAACAATATAGTTTCAATGAACAGATGTTTCAGAAAGATGTATATTTACTGGTTAAAGATGCATCTTGCAGCGGCCAGTCAGCCTCCCGCAATCTGCACACGCATAGGATTTCAGCTGATAATTTCCAAACATCCTGGGTTTGGAGATTATGAGAACTGAAGTGAAACTCATCTGGAGGAAACCAATTTGGGGAAGTCTAGTTAGACGAGGAGGTGGCTCAACGGGTAAGACGCCAGGCTTGTCGATCGGAAGATTGCAAGTTCGGAGGTTCGAATCCCTAGTCCTGCATGACAGAGTGAGCTCCCGCACTAGCCCCAGCTCTTGCCAACCTAGCAATTCGAAAGCATGCAAATGCAAATAGATGAATAGGCACCACTTTGGTGGGTAGGTAACAGCGTTCCGTGCGTGTCATTATTATTATTATTATTATTATTTAATTAATTAATTAATTAATTAATTAATTAATTTGTATGACCGCCCATCTCCCCCAACGGGGAACTCTGGGCGGTGTACAATAAAATAGATTAAAAATATATATAAAATATATAATCATGCCAGCCAGATGACCGTGGAAGTGTCTTCGGACAATGCTGGCTCTTCAGCTAACAAACAGAGATGAGCACTGGCCCCTAGAGTCGGACACAACTGCACAAATGTGCGGGGGGAACCTTTACCTTTACTTAGTTAGATAAGGACGTGAAGATTATCCACAATATAATTTGGAAAAGTACTTCCCATTTTTCAGTCAAATATTTAACAAAAAATTGAAACAATATATATCAAATTACAAATCAAAAACCTTGAAAAGTTAGGCTTTTGCTAGGTGCACAAAGAGACACAGCGTTAAGGCTATTCCTAAGAATGCCCTGCTGCTAATGGTCAGCTTTACGTTAGGTAAAGAGGTGTGGCAAGAAGACTTCTGGATGCTGAAATGCGCTGAGCAATGAGACGTATACAAGAGGAGGAAAGGCAAAATAGAACTAAAATGGGATTTAGACATCCTGGAAATTGGTTGGAGAAAATGGGAAAAGGTTACCATTTCAGAGCAAGGAAGATAATCAAGAGGTTTTGCTCACCTGAAATTGAGATCCTTGACAGAGAACTTTGTCTCTATGATACCTGTGGTCTTAACTCGAGATCGCAAAACATCCTGTTCATTGGGAAGGTAGTTGGGAGCTGTGATCCTGTCCAGCTGATTAAGATAGCTACAGCAGAATGAGATGCAGATCTGGTTTATAATTTCTAAGCATGCTGTAGGATTATATAATAGCGTGTGTCATGTGCCACCTATATTTTAATTTTATAGTGCTTTTTCAAAGATTCCTAGAGCTTTAATGGCCTGAGCAGGATTTTGAACCCATATCTTCCAGAAATATCAAACTAAAGTTACTGGGAATTAATCTCAACATGTTCTGCTTTCCTTTGTATACCGCTAAGGAAGATGTGCTATAAGCATTGGTTAACACCTGGCTAATGTACAGTAGCAAGGACAGAATAGGCAAACATCTGCTCGTTGAGGTTTTGTTAGGACTGCACATCTACAGTAATTGCAAGTCATTATTTTGTTAATGCTAACAGATTAACAAACAGATTTTGACCATTTATTTTCCACTGTATTGTATTGTCTTATATATTTGACTCTACTTACCCTTACAGTTGCATAAACATTCCTTAATGCAGCCTTCTCCAATTTAGTAACCTCTAAATATATTGGATGATAAATCTTGTTACCCTCATGCTGGCTGGGGAAGATAGGAACTATAGTCCATTGCATATGGAAGGTACTAGCTTGGGAATGAAGCCTGAGAGGATTTAGTAGACCTGTATTGCAAAATGTTAATTGGCAAAAAGCAAAGGCACAACTTTTAGCCAGCAAGGCCAGTAGGAATTTGGAGAAGTGTGCCCCCATGTCATATCTATATATTGTAGCACAATTTGCTCTCAAAATGCTAAATTGCCCTTTGAAATTGAGCTGAATATTAGTACAGAACTATGCAAGTAAATAGCTTGAATCGTGTTTGATCAATCAGATATTTATAACAGTGTAAAATATGTAGATGTTTGTAAAAAGGTAAAGGTAAAGGTACCCCCCGCACATTTGTGCAGTCGTGTCCGACTCTAGGGGCCGGTGCTCATCTCCGTTTGTTAGCCGAAGAGCCAGCGTTGTCCGAAGACACTTCCACGGTCATGTGGCCGCATGACGCCGCGGAACGCTGTTACCTTCCCACCGAAGTGGTACCTATTAATCTACTTGCATTTACATGCTTTCGAATTGCTAGGTTGGCAAGAGCTGGAGCTAGTGCAGGAGCTCACTCTGCACGCAGGGCAGATGTTTGTACCCAAAGCCAAATGCACAATGAAATTCAGTGGCTGATGTAATCAGGATTTGCAGTCCCAGAAATTATTCATAACTGACATATTGTTAAAGAGATTATAAAGTCATAGAAAACTAGCAGGCTGTATCTTGACTTACTTGCTTTCTCCTCCTAAATCAGATATGAGTAACAAGTATCCCTTGGGTGGTGAGATAATTTATTCAAAATGTTCACTAGCTTCCATTGTACTTATTCAAGTCTATTGACTGGGATGTCTCCTTCCTGAAATCTCTCCTACCTTCATAAAGACTATTACTTGACTGGCTTCAGAATCATGACATTCCTACTAGCCTTTTCCTTCCTAAAGAGTTTGGGAAAGCAAAAATCAAAAGCTGAAAATAAACCTAAGAAAACATTTTCATCTTTATCCTAACCAACTACTCCCTGAGAAATGAAAATATGCATGTTCAGAAGAGGATTTAGAAAGCCATGCAAGTTCTGATCAGTGTTGATGTCCTGCTGGAACAAATACTAGAGCCCATGTCCTGCTGCAATTAAGTCTAAGGTTGAAAAAAAAGCTTATTTCCCTTGTTTAACCATGCTTCCACTTCCACACTCTTCCTTTGCCATTTACTTCTATCCAATTGTAGAATTAAGCCAGCCAGCCTTCCTTCCTTCCTTCCTTCCTTCCTTCCTTCCTTCCTTCCTTCCTTCCTTCCTTCCTTCCTTCCTTCCCCCTAGCAGGTGAGACTTTAACAGTTGAAGGCCAACCTCAATGTCATCTCTGCATGCCGTTATATGAACTTCATGTCTGGATTGTTTTACTATTAATTTGGTGGTGCTGGGCTCTGTCCATGTTTCTACATGTCCAGAGCAGCTGTGGTTTGCAGAACTTGCGCAGGGGATCTCATCTATGTTCAGTGGCTTTGTGTTGCCTGGCACAATTATAGAGTCATCAGGTCCACTGGTGATGTGGTTGTGAAAATTGCACAAGATTGTAAATGGGAACTCTTGTCTGTTTCCACTTCAAGCATACTGAGCATATGATGTATATGCAGGGTAGAGAATAGTTTCTTATATACTTGACTTCCTCATTTGTAGACTCCTTCTCCCCATCACTGAAACTATTCTGCTAGGGAGGGTGGTCAATCCATCCATATGCAATATAATAGCCATGTGCATCTGCTTATAAATACTGATCCAGCCAACTTGTGCACATGCACACAAATATTTAAAGAAAACTGCCATGCTGGAAAACAAAGCAGCTGCTTCTACCATCTTGTAGAATGTTTGGAAATGGGTCCATTTGCCTAGACAGAAAACAAAAATAAGCTAGGGTGGTTAGGAGCATGCTGGGGGCTGGAGCGAGTGGCAGGGAGCAGCCTGCCTTCTGATAAATCAATGTTTTCATGCTCACCATGGTGGCCTTTTTCTGAAAGCACACACAACGTGCCTTCAAAGTTACAAATGTGCCCACCAGCAGGGCCGCAACAAGGAGGGGCAAGCGGGGCATGTGCCCCGGGCGCTGCACTGGGGCGTGCACCAAAATGACAAAATAACCCATGGGTGTGTGTGTGCAGAATCCATGTTTGCCCCAGGTGACACAGACCCTAGTTCCATCCCTGCCCACGAGTCCAAAAGCACCTTAGAGGAGCTAGTACAATAAAATGGGTGTGCCCAAGTGCATGGGAGCAATCTCCATTGACTAATGAGGCTAGAGGATGTAGCTGCCATCCATGTACAGTAGCTGCTTTAAAGAGAGGCTGAACTCATTTCCCACATATTCTGAACCATCTCTCCGAATCATCTTTGAAGCATGCACAACACAACTGGTTTTATTTGAAAAGACAGTGAACTATGCAAGGATAAATTCCTATTATCAAGCATCACAGTACATGATAATTGTGCAATCTCATTATCACAATCCCTTGAGGGGGCTTAATTGCCTTACCAATATGGTAATCTTTCTGTTGATGCAACAGTCGGCTCAGACTTACTATGCAGCAGAATCATTGAGCTGATATTCAGCTGCTCGCTCAAAGCAGGCTTGAACTCCTCCATCGCTCCAGAGTCTCTTTATACAGTCCACCAATTCTGGAGGCATGGAACCCTCTTCTATGGAATCAGCCAAACTGAACAGCTGTCGTGAATCATCCTATAAAGACACAGAGCCCATAAGCACAACCCTGTTTCCTTGGGGGCTTCAGAGAGGTCTGGACATGGAATTCAAGGCTTGATGTTCATCTCCATGTGGTTATGAGGTCACCTATACAAGAGGTCCACTTTTTTCAGTTGGTAAGTTCTAGCTTGCAGAGACAGGCTTCATTAGAACCCATGCATCAAACTAGAAAACACCAAAGCAGAGAAGCAGACAGAAGGAAGAACACTACTCTTACTGGGAGAGAGAGAAAAAAAACAGAAGAAAGTAATAACTCCAAGTGACAATATACAGTATCAGCTTCCTTGATGATGGGAGAACTTTGGTTGGTCATGGCTTGTCCACCAAAGGTATTTCCTCTTGTGGAATGCTATGAAAAGATGGAAAGCTGCAAGGATTTTTGGTGGGCAGATGGGGAAATGCTGAAATGCGGGAAATCCTGCAGAAAGGCTGTCTGCACTATTATCCAAAAAGGGGGTTGAGTGCAGTTGCTGTCCATAAAGCAGTTATACTTTCTACATGTCATCTTTTTGTTTCCACATTGCTGCTCAAATGAATGGATATTGTGTACTGCCATTCTGGCACAATCTGTGCAGTGGTTTGTTTCAACATGGCATGTTTTTAGTAACAAATGGGGTTAGATGATGTCTTACACATTTTCAGCAGGATCTTCCGTTTTTTCTTTCTATTTTAAAGTACATTGCTTCCTGTTATGAATTGTGAGAGGTAAGACTGTTTTGAGAATAACTGCAGATACAGCTAGACATCTGAAGTCAGTCCTGGTGTAATTATTCTATGAATCAGCTCTTGCGCATTGATGGATAGGAAACAAATAACCACTGGGTGGCGCTATCCACAGCTGCTTCACTTCCAGGGGAGAGCTGCATTAGCTTGTTGCAGCAAAAAAAAGTGAAGGGGACCTGTTTGTACAACACACTTACCCAAGGTTAACTGAACCATGGTTTAAACGGTTTACCAAATGTCTGGAGTTGCCTGGAACACTGAGCTATAGGCAAACCACATTGTCTAGGTTCATACTATGCTACACAGTTCATACCATGCTAAATTAAAATGTGTTGTTTGCTACGCCTTGTGGTATGTTCCAGACTAAGAGATGTTGTGTGGCATAAGGTTTTTGGGACTGTTCACATTGGTACTAAAAAGTAGTTTTGAGTGTGTTTGTTTTCCATAAAGCATCTGTATTTTCTGCATGTTATCACTATTTAGACACTTGCCCCCCTGCTCTGGAACTGTGGGTTTATATATTTTTTATTTATTTATTTATGTTTCAATTTATATACCGCTCCATCTCCCCGCAAGGGAACTCTGGGCGGTTTACAAAACACAAAAATTAAAATCCGACAATTAAAACAACCCAATAAAACACTCTAATATATTAAAATTAAATATAAAAATCCAAGATGCGGTGGTATGATGTTTGGATGTTTAAAAGGGCCCTATGGCACCAGCCATCCCCAAGAGGAACTGTTCCCCCCTCCCCCCACGCAAGGCGGCAGAACCAGGTCTTTAAGTTCTTTCTGAAGGCTGGGAGCGATGAGGCCTGCCTCACCTCCGGGGGTAGCATATTCCAAAGGGTGGGCGCCGTTATCGAGAAGGCACGCCTCCTAGACCCCGTCAGGTGACATTCCTTTACGGACGGGATCCGTAGCATGCCCTCTCTGAATGACCGAGTGGGACGGTTCGACGTTATGGGGATGAGACGGTCCCTCAGGTAACCTGGCCCCATGCCATGTAGGGCTTTAAAGGTGATAACCAACACCTTGAATTGGACCCGGAAGCACACAGGCACCCAGTGCAGCTGTCGCAACAGAGGTGTCACATGCGCTGATCTAGGCGCACCAATAACTGCGCGAGCAGCCGCATTCTGGACCAATTGAAGCTTCCGGATACTCCTCAAGGGTAGCCCCATGTAGAGCGCGTTGCAATAGTCTATATGGGAGATGACCAGGGCATGAGTGACTGTACGGAGGGCTTCCCGATCCAGGAAAGGGCGTAACTGACGCACAACACGAAGTTGTGCAAAAGCCCTCCTGGCCACGGCTACCACCTGCTCTTCGAGCAGGAGCCGTGAGTCCAGAAGAACCCCCAAATTACGCACTTGGTCTGAATGGGGTAGTGCAACCCCATCCAGAACTAGAGATGACAACTTCCTGGATCCACGGGAGCCATCAATCCACAGCCACTCCGTCTTACCAGGGTTCAGTCGAAGCCTGTTGTTCCCCATCCAGACCCCCACAGCCTCCAGGCACTGAGAAAGGGTAGCCACTGCATCACTTATCTCACCAGGGATGGAAATATATAATTGAGTATCGTCTGCATATTGATGGTATCTCATCCCATGGTGACGGATGATCTCACCCAGCGGTTTCATGTAGATGTTAAATAGGAGAGGGGAAAGAACCGAACCCTGTGGTACCCCACAGACGAGGGGGCGAGGGTCGGACCTTTCCTCTCCTATTACCACCGATTGGGAACGGCCCTGGAGGAAGGAGGTGAACCAACGCAGAACTACGCCTCCCACCCCCAACTCCCTGAGCCGTCCCAAAAGGATACCATGGTCGATGGTATCGAATGCCGCTGAGAGGTCAAGAAGAGCTAGGATGGATGCACTCCCTCCATCCCGCTCCCGCCAGAGATCATCTGTAAGCGCGACCAATGCAGTTTCCACCCCATATCCCGGCCTGAAACCCGACTGGAAGGGGTCCAGATAATCCGTATCATCCAGGATCCTCTGGAGTTGCAACGCCACCGCTTTCTCAACCACCTTCCCTAAAAAGGGGAGGTGGGAGACAGGACGAAAATTGTCCAATATAGTAGGGTCCAGTGATGGTTTCTTGAGGAGGGGGTGCACCAAAGCCCCTTTAAAAGCAGCTGGGAACACCCCCTCCCCCAGAGATGCATTAACCATCACCTGGACCCAACCACATGTCACCTCCCGGGCTGCCTGTACCAGCCAGGAAGGGCATGGGTCCAGATGACATGTGGTGGCCCTTACAACCCGAAGGATCCTGTCCACTTCCTTAGGTCCAACAGGATCGAACTGTTCCCAGATAACCGGGCAAAGACGTTCCCTCGGCATCTCCCCAGACTGTGCTACACGCTTAGAGTCCAACTTAGACCGAATCTGAGCGACTTTATCCTGCAGATGCTCAGAAAATTCTTCCGCACGGCCCTGTAGGTGGGTCACAGACTCCACCTTAGACTCCATCCTTATATATTGCATCTGAACATAGTACATACTCCTAGAATGCCCTCCAGCTTTAGTTGTTTATCAAGGTACGTTCTTTGGTTTTTTATATTTTAAAGTATAAGGAAAATGTGCATAGTCCACAGAATAAAATTTAGTGAAACAGCATGCTATTTATTCTGGACTATTATTTAATTATCCGATAGAAATATAGACATTGTCTGAACATGCTTGGACACATATTTTAAAAAAAGATTAATATCAGTCTCCTTGTCTCTCATATTTACAAACACACACACATCAACAATGTTCCCAGCCTGATCAACTCAAAAACATTTTTCCTATATAAGAGGAAGAAATTGCTCTGTGCTGTGTGTGTGTGTGGGGGGGGGGATGTGTCAAAAAAATCAAGAGTTCAATTACATAGTTAGTGGCTGCCATATTGAGTTTTTTGACACCTCCAACCGCCCTGGCTCTGTTGCATCCCTATTTCTAGCCATTTTCATTGCCTTCAGGAGAACACTGTGTTAGAAGTACAGTGCACTATTGGTAACACTCACCCCTCGGCTTGACTCAGCATAATCTATCCCCAGAGTAGACATGGCCCGGATGATTGCTAGGATGGATTGTAGTATGTTGCTATATATGATTGCTTTGAACTCCATACATTCTTCTTCTGTGTATCCATCTTGATGGATAATCCTGTAGTACAAAGAGAAAAACCCAGGTCCTGAATATGAAATGCCAGCATAGATTTTATTTCAAAGCTTTAGTACTATTTTTTTCTTTGCTTTTACTCTCCACTTGCCAAGGACCCTGTGCTTTTCATCAAGGATTGGAGACAAATCTGAGTATTGTGACTCAGTTAGTGAAATATTATTCAATAAATGAAATGTTAACATCTGGTGGAGTCTATTTTATCTAAACCAGGGTTTCTCAACCAGGTTCCGTGGAACCCTAGGGTTCTGCGAGAGGTCACTAGGGGTTCCCTGGGAGATCACGATTTATTTAAAAACTTATTTCAAATTTGGGCAACTTCACATTAAAGAGGTAAATCTCATTCTTTATTTTTAGTTTAAGAACACAGTTAATGCATATATACAGGCCTACACATGAAACTAATATAATAATTTTCTCTGGCCTACATTTGAGCCTGAATGTGCAGGGGTCCCCCGAGGCCTGAAAAATATTTCAAGGGTTCCTTCAGGGTCAAAAGGTTGAGAAAGGCTGATCTAAACCATTGTCTCTTCTGCCATTCCTTCTTAATCTTCTCAACATCATGACTTCCACATCAACTTTCTCTCTCTTTTCCGCACTTCTGTTTTTTGTAGCAACTCACCTAACAGAGATCTTGAGCGCTTAGTTTGTTTTGAGCTATGAGTGCTACTGTCAGTTAGGATAATTAAAAACCTGTTTTCTACTGTAGAAGACTGTGCAGAGCTTCTGATTTGGGTTCATGCATGAATGAGAACGTACCACTTGTCTGCAATAGGGAAGAGCAGCTGCACTTTTCCCCAAGGAGGTGTTGCTGATAAGGCTATGTTCTTGCTCCCATGTGCTCTGAAGCACCTTTTGGAGTTTAAATCCCAAGTGCTGCACCACCCTAACTGCGATACTCAGTTGACGAGGAGACTTCTTGTAGCAATAATTCAATGCTTGTCCCTGCTGACTGGGCACTCCATCTTCAGTGCAGTTTACACTTTCCTAGTATTACTGTAGTCTTAAAGCTAGTTTAGTTCCTACAAAGTTCATAAAAAACCTACTGAAAACCATGCTAAAGGAAGGGCTACACAAATGCACCTGCCTCTAAATGTTCATTTCCATCCACCAGCCTGAAAAAATGGCCATGCTAACTTATGGGAATTCTTTAAACCATATGCAGGTGAGCAGTTATTGATTGGTCAATGCCAATGCCATGCTTTTGTATGAAAAGGCATTTCTTCTTGATCCTGCTCGGAATCAATTTATGAAGCAAGCAGTTGCCGCTTGTTGTCCTCACTTGGTTTAACTACATGCTATTTTTATTTGTGTCCTAAGCCTTCTGTAATCCGTTTAGGTTATCTGCCTCAGCCCACTCTGCTGCCAACGACCTGAAAAGTGTCTATAAATATGAACCAACGTGGAACAACACCTAACGGAAAATGCTACTGGGTACGGCTAACTTTTCAGCTCCTGATTGCTGATCTTGAAGGTGGTACTCACTTCATCTGTTTGACAATTGTGCTCTTCCCTGACTCACCAGCGCCTGGAATGAGAAACAGCTTAATGTCAGAATCGCTTTGCAGACAAACGGGACACGCCAGTTAACTATGTATGGCTTTCCTACTGCAGTTACTGTCCGATCACAACTGGAAATATATCCAGTTACTATATCACTGAACTTACTCATGCAGATCAGTCATTCTCTTAGGGCATGGTTGGTTGGTTTGCTAAGTAAACAATAATGTCCTTAGAATCATAGGGTCGGAAGGGACCTTGGAGGTCTTCGAGTCCTTGTTCATACGTAACATAGAAGTAAAGACTCAAGAAGCTTGACTTCTGGTGACTCACTGGACTCATCAGGTAGTCTCTTTCGCAACAGCATTAGAATGGCTCGCCATGGCTTCTTCCAGAGTATTTTTAAGCTTTCCAGTCTTACCTAAGTTCCGAGACTTCCTTGTGATCTTTCATCCAAGTACTAAATACCCTGACACTCCTAGCGTCCAAGCACAGACAACAGGCGTGATAACTAGACCATACACCATGATTTACAAGAAATGGTTAGATTCATGCATTGCACCAAGGCGAAAGTAAAAAATAAAATAATCGTATTATAGCTTAGTGCAACATGAAAAGCCAGCCTATCATAAATACAGCATAACATTGTGGGGGACATATATGATTTTCTCTGAAGGAGGATCATGATCTCAGAAGACTCTTCTCTGATGTTCATGCTTGTGTTAATCTAATTACAGGAGAGCCAGTTGGTTGCTATAGTGCTTGAACCAGCTAAAAAAAGGTGATATGTGAAACAGAGACTTAGCTCAAATATAATATTAAATCATGTCTACTGAATGAACCACAGTTGGCTAAGCTTCTGCAACATACATTAACAACATAAACCAGTATGTTTCACACATGTTAAGCTCAAACTGAACTATATTATAGATTAATGTAGTCTGTGGATCCTGGCTTCATACATTGTACTAAGCCATAATATGATTTGTTTGATCTTGACTTAGTGTAAATTCAGCCACTGCATCTTGCTCAGCAATTTGATTAAAACAAACCATGGCTTAGTAGGATGTGTCAGCTGAGCCTAAAAAACCCAACCAGTCTAAATGGCAAATAAAAGGAAGCCTGTCCTTTAATTCCCCAGGAAAGAGCGGCCTTCATTTTCCCATTACACCAAATGCTTCTCTTTCTTGGGCTAAACAAATATTTTTGAAGCTGCTCTCTGTCGGGCAGGGCCCAGTCCTAACAAATAATAGATAAATGTTGAATATACATTAGTTACTTCTGCACCACCCAGAGTTGCGTCAACACTGAAGGCAATGCATGCTAAAGATACAATGAAGGCACTTTAGGAATGTTTTTCTCTGGGAGGACCTCCAGATCCAACCAAGCATGATCCACGTTTTCTTCACTATCTGCAAAGCTGTGGTGACATTATGATGCTATAGGCTGGGTCACATCTGTATGTTCGCAAGCCTAGGGCTGGCGGTGAGCATTCATTGCTCCTCTTTCCTCTCTTGAAGCTGGCCAAGGCTCGAGCACAGAGGAGGGCCTGCCAGGCAGTGCTCAGTTGTTCTCTTCCGAGCTGAGCTGTAACCAAGTATCTTACCATGCCTGCACAGGTTCCTCTCGGATTATTATTATTATTATTATTATTATTATTATTATTATTATTTATGTATTTAACCTATATGACCGCCCATCTCCCCCAACGGGGAACTCTGGGCGGTTTACAATAAAACTGATTAAAATAGAATAAAGAATATAAAAACACAATCAAATAATACAATAAATAAATTATAAAATCCAAATGGCCAGATAGCTTAATAAAAAGAAGGACATTATGAAATTAACCACCCCTATGAGGAACTATTATTTCCTCCTTCCCATGCCAGGCAGCAGAACCAGGTCTTCAGTTCTTTCGTAAAGGTCGGGAGGGAGGGGATCTGCCTCAACTCTGGGGGCAAGGTGTTCCAGAGTGCTGGTGCCACCACAGAGAAGGCCCGCCTTCTAGACCCCACCAGATGACACTCTCTTATTGATGGGGTTCGTAGCAAGCCCTCTCTGAATGATCGGGTGGGGCGGGTCGATGATATGGGGATAAGACGGTCCCTCAGGTATTCTTGTTTATGATTAAACAAGGATCTCTTCCCCATTCACAGAAAAAAAGAAAGTGGCTAGCAACATCCCCCCCTCCATTATTACTCTACATTTATTTCTGTCCATTTATTCCTTGTTTTGCCAAAAATCTTGAATTTGAAGGAAGACCAACTGTAGCAAATGGTAGACAAAGCAATGAGAGCCCTCAAAAGCTTCTAAGACACCCTGGAATGAAACCTCCACCTCACGGTAAACCCTGTGACTGAGACTTGAAATGGGGCTATGCCAGCATTCTGCATTTGGGTACCTTTTCCAACAGCCATGACCATGCCAGCATATCGCTATGCTCAATGGATTGGGAGGGAGGGTGGTAAGAATGAAGAAAGATAAGCTCTCTGTGGGTACACTGAAACCTCTAGGAGTAAGGTGATGAATCTCCTTATAGGGGTTGGTTATGACTGCCTTGCTCTAGAGCAGTGTTTTTGAAACTTGGCAACTTTAAGATGTGTGGACTACAACTCCCAGAACTCCCCAGCCAGCATGCTGGGGGGGAATTCTGGGAGTTGAAGTCCACACATCTTAAAGTTGCCAAGTTTCAAAAACACTGCTCTAGAAGGTCTTCTGGAATGGAATATTTTTTTAAATTATAAAAGTCGAAGGATTATATTCTAACAGCATGAAATGCCAGAAAGGAAAATCAGAATGGTTGTGGGAGTTACTGTGACATGCAGTCCTTTAAAAAAAAGAGTCATACTAATTATTAAGGAGGGAGTTACCATGGAAATCAAATCAGATGTGGGACAGCTCACTGTGTGCAGCTTTCTTACGCAACCTCATTGCCTTTCCTCTGTAACTCTTTGTTGTAAAATTTGGGAGTGCCTTTTCAGTCTTCCCAGATTTTGGGTATCAGCTGGAATTAGAGACCAGGCTGATGTGGACTTCTTACACTGGGACTGGTTTGGGTGGAAGCTAGCATGTGTGAATGTGGTTGGAATATAAACATTCAGAGCTCTCTTTTTTTAATATTGTACCTGGAAGTGCTCAAATAGGTTGATAATATATGGGCCAAGTCTGATCATGTTTTCCAAGGCTTTTCAAATGATTTCTAGTGCTACCTTCATTTGTAACAGAATGGATTACTCACACAGCTTGCACACAAGAATCCCTGCTACAATACAAATAAGTTTTTTCTATGAAATATGAAACACATATTTGGGTGAAATATTTGCATATATCTGTCTCCATAAAAATATTCTAGAAGGCTACCCAGGGATGGAAAAAGCTCATATGGATTCACTGTTATCAATTCTTTTATTTTTATCAAATAAAAATTCTACAGTAATTTTTCATTATATGGAAATACTTGCCTCTTGATGACCATGACATGTTGTTAACAGGAATAAATAAGATCTTTAGGCTTCAACCCAATACACACTTAGTTCATATGGATTTTTTGTTGTTGTTCAGTCATTTAGTCATGTCCTCATGGACCATAGCACGCCAGGCCTTCCTGTCCTCCGCTGTCACCCGGAGTTTACTCAAATTCATGTTCATTACATTGGTGATGCTATCTAACCATCTCATCCTCTGCCGTCCCCTTCTCCTTTTGCCTTCAGTTTTTCCCAGCATCAGGGTCTTTTCCAGTGAGTCCTCTCTTCGCATTAGGTGGCCAAAGTATTTGAGCTTCAGCTTCAGCATCTGTCCTTCCAACGAGCAGTCAGGGTTGATTTCCTTTAGGATTGACTGATTTGACCTCCTTGCAGTCCAAGGGACTCTCAAGAGTCTTCTCCAGCACCACAGTTTGAAAGCATCAATTCTTCGGCGCTCAGCCTTCCTTATGGTCCAACTCTCACAGCCATACATTACTACTGGGAAAAGCATAGCTTTAACTATACGGATCTTTGTCGGCAAGGTGATGTCTCTGCTTTTTAATATGCTGTCTAGGTTTGCCATAGCTTTCCTCCCAAGGAGCAAGCGTCTTTTAATTTCATGGCTGCAGTCACCGTCTGCGGTGATCTTGGAGCCCAAGAAAATAAAATCTGTCACTTCTTCCATTTCTTCCCCTTCTATTTGCCAGGAAGTGATGGGACCAGATGCCATGATCTGGGTTTTTTTAATGTTGAGTTTCAAGCCAGCTTTTGCACTCTCCTCTTTCACCCTCATCAAGAGTCTCTTTAGTTCCTCTTCACTTTCTGCCATTAGGGTGGTATTGTCTGCATATCTGAGGTTGTTGATATTTCTCCCGGCAATCTTCACTCCGGCTTGTGATTCATCCAGCCTGGCATTTCTCATGATGTACTCTGCATATAAGTTAAATAAGCAGGGTGATAATATACAGCCTTGTCATACTCCTTTCCCAATTTTGAACCAGTCGGTTGTTCCATGTCCGGTTCTAACTGTTGCTTCTTGACCCGCATACAGGTTTCTCAGGAGACAGGTAAGGTGGTCTGGTACTCCCATCTCTTTAAGAATTTGCCAGTTTGTTGTGATCCACACAATCAAAGGCTTTAGCGTAGTCAATGAAGCAGAAGTAGATGTTTTTCTGGAACACTCTTGCTTTTTCCATGATCCAGCGAATGTTGGCAATCTGATCTCTAGTTCTTCTACCTCTTCGAAACCCAGCTTGCACTTCTGGTACTTCTTGGTTCACATACTGATGAAGCCTAGCTTGTAGGATTTTGAGCATAACCTTGCTAGCATGTGAAATGAGCGCAATTGTACGGTAGTTTGAACATTCTTTGGCATTGCCCTTCTTTGGAATTGGAACGTAAACTGACCTTTTCCAATCCTGTGGCCACTGTTGAGTTTTCCAAATTTGTTGGCATATTGAGTGCAGCACTTTAACAGCATCATCTTTTAGGATTTTAAATAGCTCAGCTGGGATACTGTCTTCTCCACTAGCTTTGTTGTTAGTAATGCTTCCTAAGGCCCACTTGACTTCACTCTCTAGGATGTCTGGCTCAAGGTCAGTGACCACACCATCCTATTTATCAGGGATATTAAGATCTTTCTTGTATAGTTCTTCTGTGTATTCTTGCCACCTCTTCTTAATCTCTTCTGCTTCTGTTAGGTCCCTGCCTTTTTTGTCCTTTATCATGCCCATCTTTGCACAAAACGTTCCCTTGATATCTCTGATTTTTTTGAAGAGATCTCTAGTCTTCCCCATTCTATTATTCTTCTTATTAGTATTCATATGGATACTACCAAATTTAATGAGTTTTAGTTCTACATAGACATATATAGCATTGTACTGTAAATGTTTTCTCTCTCTCTGTTTGACTATACCTACAACTACAGTTCCAATTTTAGTGAGGACTAATAGCCTAAGCTGAGACAACATTGTATTAAGCTGGGTTATTAAACATTTCACCAAGTTATTAAAATGTAATCATATGCACACACATACACATGTATATGCACACAGATAGATGTGCAGAAATAAATTTAAATTTTACTTAAATACAGTGACTCCTAACACTGCAAGACTAATTCACGGGTTATTTTTTGCAAGTGCTGGCTCATATTTTTACTCCAAATCAGTAGATACTTGCTTTCCAGAAGCACCAGTTTAGAAGTGTGTCTTCCTAAAACACATTCCTTTTCTTTCTGAACAGAATGTTTCTTCTGTTGCTCTTCACTAATTTAAGCAACCATTGTACCATTTCTTCATCTCATCACATTAAGCTGCTTGTTTAGTTCAAACCAGGAAGCTGCTTAGAATTCGAGCTTAAGCACTTTAATTCCAGCCTCCCTGCTGTTACTGTGATGAATCCATGTTGCCCAGAGGCACGCAAGAACTGGTTACTCCTGCTTGCCTGCACAAGCACCACTGCTGATCTAAGTCACTTATGACCATGGTATGAACAGTGCACTTGTTTCTACAGCAATGTTCTCTCAAGAAGCCATGCAGCAGGAGCAAGGATGTAATATTTTTCATTCTGCGTACAGGAGGACACCTCATCCAATCCGTATCTCTTCATTACTGAGGTTTCCAATTCAAGTTTAGGGCTGGCTGAGCTAAAACAGCAACAACAGCAGGGTTGCTGTTGTGGGGAAAATAGGAGGAGGAAGGAGTATTAGGTATGTTTGCCGCCTTGAGTTTTTTATAAAAATAATAAAGGTGGGATAAAAATAAAATAAATAATAATAATTTTTTTTCTTGCTGCAGAGAGAATGCCAGGTGTCTTCATCTTGACCTCCAAATCTCCAGGAATTAAGCAGTAGAGAGCAGATTTTTGCCCAGCCACGGTGGCATCTCTGTTCATACATCCCCTACAATAGCCTTCCTCACACTGGTGCCCTCCAGGTATGTTGGATTACAATTTAAATTACCACCAGCTGCTGGGCAAGATGACTAGGGATGATGGAGATTGTAGTCCAATGCATCTGGAGAACATTAGATTGGCCAAGACTCCCTTAGCTCTCACCAAGTAATCACTTCCCTTGATTTAATCATAAAAATTATCCCTCACTGCTTGCATCTGTTTCTCAGTTGCTGCTAACGTGGATGTTAAAATGCTAGACACTCATACAACTGAGTGGAAGACATGTCTTAGCCAAAAGTTTCCATGTCTCTAGTATCCTTTGTGCTATTCTTTAAATAAATTAATCGCTGGCAGTTTTCTTTCAACAAATTCACTTTCTAGATGCATTGAAGGAACCTGAGCTCCTGGTTATGAGCTGCAACTGGATAACATCTGGCTGCATTCATATATGTGACAATCAAGAACTTAGAAATATGTATATCAGAAGAGCACTGCACATTAAAGCTAATACTCAGACAGTTTCCATAAACAGGCCAATTTTATGGAAGCAGAAAAATGTGGCTGGAGATAAGAAACTGGTCTTTGGCGTCAGACTTAAAAAATGAAAAACTTTGGGTTGGGTCCAGATTTCATAATATTCAGAATAATCCTGAAGTTATCAGTCTTAACTTGAAGTCTCACTGACTACAAGAGTAACAGTATTCTAGGTATTTGAATCCAATTCTTTATATTTTCCCAGGGAAATGGTAGTGGCATGTTACAATGAAAATGAAACTTTCATGTTTTAACTCATGATTATAAATGGACTAAAGGGAATACCAAAAGGAATTGGAATGGTGCAAAACAGTTTTTGCATGGAACAACTGGTTTTGTGTCCCAGATGTTTTGTTCCAGACACAGATAAAACATAACATAATTACTTTGGGGGGGAAAGTGTTTTGAGTTTCATTGTGGTTTAGTTGTGACTCAGAGTTGTCCTGTCTCTTGCAGTTGGGGAGTTATCGTTTGAATTCTCCTGTCTCTGGGCCAGCAAACAAGGAAGACTTATTGCTATTGGCTTAGACTTGTTAGGGGAGGAGGTGATCTGAGTTTAGGAGTGAAGGAGCCCATTGGACAGAGGGAACCATTCTGGATCTAACTGGTCTTGGGAAAGAGTGGAGAGCAAACTACAGAGGAAGAAATTGCTACAATGAGCCACTGGACTCAACCGTGCACTGGTTGCTTCTGTTGCAACAGTGCTGACTAATAATAAATATCCGGTTGCTTGCCTGCCTCTACATCCCCAATGCCATTTTATTTTATTATTACTTTTTAGTATCAGTTTTGATTCAGTATAGTTGGGTGGACAGTGAGTTTTCTTAGATAGAAAGAGGAAGGGAATACCACCCTTCCACCCTTTCCATTCCATTACAGGTAGTTCTCGCTTACCGACTGCCTCGTGCAATGACCGTTTGAAGTTACGACAGTGCTAAAAAAATAACTTTGTGACCAATCCTCGCATTTACAATGGTCACAGTGTCCCGCAGTCACGTGATCACCATTTGCATATTTTGCTTGTGACAAGTAGAGTTGATACAGAAGGCAGAAGTAAAATTGTAAGTCGCAGTCACATGATTTTTCACTTAGCAACCACAGCGCTTCACTTAACAATCAAAGGGGAAGTGAGGTTGTAAGCCCATCGCAGTCATGTGATTTTCCGCTTAGCAACCACGGTGCTTAGCAACAGAGTTGCTGGTCCCAATTGTGGTTGCTAAGCGAGGAGTACCTGTACTTTTTGAATCAGACCTCTTTTGAATTGAAAAGAACATTTCCCCTTCTAACCCCCTTCCCCAAAATAAAGCCTGTTTTGTTGGGGAAGTGAATCCTTTCAATTAGCACTCTCTCTCTCTCTCTGAATGTGTATTTGTGTGCCCTGGTTTTGATAGCACTGCTGCTTGCTAGAAACAACACACACCCTTTCTTCTTCTGATTTAAAAAGAGGCCAGCCTTTAAGGTTTATCCTCACAACCATTCATGCCAGCCTTTCAAAGTAAAGGTCAAGACCTTTCAAAGAAAAAGTCAAGTTAAAGAGGCAACGGGGATTCCAGGAATGCTGTTTATTGTTGTGGGGCAGCGTAACCAAACCTTAAAAGCCTGTCAGGGTTTCTCTATACTCCATACTTTGAGTAATGCGTAATGTCTCTGGACCACCCTGTCCACCTGATGGCTGCTTCATCCAGTGGGCAGGGATCTTGCTGGTCAGCAGCCCAGGATCTTAATGCTGCTGGGAGTGGGAAGGACACCTGGATGATGCCTAAACAGGTGCTTAAAGTTGAAATATGCTTGGTGTCCTTCCATCTGCTGACCTGTGCCTTGCAGGAGCTGAAGAGCATTTGAAGTTCTCCCATACCACGCTGCCCTCTAGCCCAAAATGTGCCTGCTTTGGTGGTGGAGGTGTGTGAGGGTCACCACTACCACCATTGCTATGGGCTCAGGTTCCGGTCAGGATAGCTCCCTTGCCCTTAGCTCCTGGTTGTCAGCAGAGGGGAGTTCGCTGACTGACTGGTGTCAGCCCCACCACCTGCTCCATGTATGCGGTGGAGTGACGGGGGCAGGGAAGAACTCACCTGCCAGCCCTGGGCTTTTCCTGCTCCGCCATGATGCCAGAAGTCACCCTCTCCACCTTCTTGGCCAGAAAACCTTGGCACTGCCCTCCAATTAGACATCTAACAGCATAGCTCTACCAGCTTGTCCGCTAGGGTTTTATAGTTGGGAGAAGGCAGGTAGCTACCCCCAAACTTTTGAAGAAATGTAGACCTGGCTTTAGGAATGGGGAGGGAATGAGCAAATAGTTATGGTGAAACTTTCAAAAAAAATTACACAGTCCTGAGGAAGAGGCACGTGTGAGAAAGAAACTCAAAAATAACTACATCTTGATTTTGTTTAGTTTAAGATGGAGTATAAAGAAACCCTGACAGGCTTTTAAGGTTTGGTTACGCTGCCCCACAACAATAAACAGCATTCCTGGAATCCCTGTTGCCTCTTTAACTTGACTTTTTCTTTGAAAGGTCTTGACCTTTACTTCGAAAGGCTGGCATGAATGGTTGTGAGGATAAACCTTAAAGGCTGGCCTCTGTTTAAATCAGAAGAAGAAAGGGTGTGTGTTGTTTCTAGCAAATGCTGGATTCTGGTGCTTCTTCCATCTGATTGCATTCATGAACCATCTTCAGCAGATGGGTTAGGGCATTGATAATACAGGAAGCAGAACCCAACATGTATATTTAACAATTTGTAAACTGCCCAGAGTGGCTGGTAGTCAGAGTTGTGGCAGTGGTGGTGGTGATTTTCACCTCACCTCTGACATATGATCCAGTCAAGTTGAGTGAACACTTCTTACATCTCTCTCACTGTGCTCTGGTAGGGGTGGATGAGACTGAAGGTATGTCTGCTGTTATGGGCCACAGCACTTCCAATGATATTATTTTATGCAAAGTTGCTGGTTATGGCTCACAGGAAAAATGAGGTGAGCACAGCCATGAATGCACAGTTGAGAGCTGGCTGTCTGGGCAGCCAAATCTTAAATGTGACATTATGGTCAAAATTCGTGGGCCCAACATGTGAAGGGCAATCCATCAGGTGCAGCTTGTTGGCATCAGCTGCACTACTCACAAATTGCACTTGATTGTGCAGGAAGGTCTTGATCTGGAGGGGACCAACACCAGGATCATCTCATCTGACCTTGAGGTTGTCACCAGTGCTCTTACACATGAGTTCTATAAGTTCAGTGGTTATTTATACTTGGGAAGCCCATACATCTGGAAACAGTAGATTGGGAAGTGTTCTAAAGCAGCAACAGCATATACAGAACCCGTTTTTGCAGTTAATTCTAGAGCTATGATAAAGTTGGAGACCTAATTTTTTCAACACTATTAAAAGTTCTGTAAGAGAGCAAGATGGACCTAATATTAAGTGCCTGTCTTCTGCCCATAGACCACCAGTCAGAATGGCAAATAAAAGGGAGCCTGTCCTTTAATTCCCCAGGCTGCGGAAAGAGCGGCCTTCATTTTCCCATTACTCCAAATGCTTCTCTTTCTTGGGCCAAACAAATATTTTTGAAGCTGCTCTCTGTCGGGCAGGGCCCAGTCTTCACAAATAATAGATAAATGTTGAATATACATTAGTTACTTCTGCACCACCCAGAGTTACGTCAACACTGAAGGCAATGCATGCTAAAGATACAGTGAAGGCACTTTAGGAATGTTTTTCTCTGGGAGGACCTCCAGATCCACCCAAGCATGAGCCACGTTTTCTTCACCATCTGCAAAGCTGTGGTGACATTATGATGCTATAGGCTGGGTCACATCTGTATGTTCGCAAGCCTAGGGCTGGCGGTGAGCATTCATTGCTTCTCTTTCCTCTCTTGAAGCTGGCCAAGGCTCGAGCACAGAGGAGGGCCTGCCAGGCAGTGCTCAGTTGTTCTCTTCCGAGCTGAGCTGGTTTGTTTTCTTTGCCATCGTTGTTCTTCTGTCTTCTGCTGGTTTTTGTGTTTCTTTAATTGTTTTTGTTCTTAAATGTTTTCAACAATTGTAAACCACTCAGAGTCACTGGGAGTTGGGCAGCATATAAATTTAATAAATTATTAATTATCATTATTATTATAACTAATGTCAGTGCACTTTCAATGCCCTGTACTTATGGATTGCTGGTAAAAATTAAGGGTTTTTTTTTTTTGGTGCCTTCGAGTCAGTTTTTGACTCCTGGCAACTGCCTGGACAAGTCCCTGCAGTTTTCTTGGTTTTTTGGAAGTGGTCAGCCATTGCCTACTTCCTAGGGCAAAAATTAAGGTTAACAATGGTTAAATAGCAAGTTCACCACAGATTTGGGTAGAGCCAATTGTAGAGGAAACTATCTCAGGTGAAATTATTCCTTCCTTCCTTCCTTCCTTCCTTCCTTCCTCCCTTCCTCCCTTCCTCCCTTCCTCCCTTCCTTCCCAAACATTTTTAGAAGTTGGCTAAAATTTACTATTATTTTTTATCAAGAAAAATATTTGAACACAAGAGAAAATTTTACTGATTCTGAAATATGAGCTATAGCTTTCTCACTTCTTAGTGCAACCCTTCATCCTTCTTGGAAATATTTAATCTTTTCTAAGAGCCACGGTGCCACAGACTTCTCGAAAGGATCTTTGTGACCTCTCATTATACCCAATGGACTGCAATATTTGTCCCACTGTTCTATCTTCTGCCACTGAGACAAATTTGCCTCAGAAAACAGTAAATCAACATTTTTGTTTGTTTTTTAATTTCTTGGCTACATCAGAATCACCCAAAACCTTATTCTACTGTGGTCACCCGACCACAATTAAATACTTTTTCATCCCATCTGCTGTTGTTGATATAGAGCACCTGGTGCCTCACTTCAGAATGTTTTGTGGGCAGCAGTAGGAAAATGTGCAGGAAGAGAAGTTCTAAACTAGGTATTCCCTTGTTGACCCTACCCACAGACAATCTCCTCTTTTGGGAGAGCTAAAGGCACCCCACATGAAGATGAATGGCCTGTTACATTACACTTACCTAACAGGAGTAGCTTAACAGTCTTTGCCTCTTTATCTCCATCTTCTTGAAGCTTTTTTTCCAACTCCTTGGACCTCTTGGCAAGTTCTTTATCTTCAGCACTTGCTCCACTCCCCATCTCACCTTCTGCTCTCTCTCTCTTCTCCACTAGTTTGTTTGGCTCCTCCAACTCTTCTGCTTTTTCCAACTCTTCAGATTGCTGATCCCACCTATTTCTATCTCCAGAGTGATAAAGAAGGTGCTTCTTAGATATGTCCTGCTTTGAAGCGGTAGGCTGACAGACTATTGGCCCAAGATGGTTAGGAAGGTAGCATCAAGACAAAGCATTTGTCTTGCCCTGTGCTTTTTCTCTCCTTCTCCCTCCCACACTTATGACTTCATGGATAACCCGGTTTTGTTACAATGGGTCTGAGGACTTTTATCTCATCACATGTCCTGCAAAATCCAATTATAAAACGCCAAGATGTCAAAGATTAATGCAGGGAGAAGAATAACTTAGACTGACATGGGGGAGTGGTGCAGTATGGAGTAGATAATTACGTAATGTGAGAATTTGTTAGCAGCCCCCTTCCTCTTCATGCAAAGCAAGGACTACTGTTACTGACAAAAAGTACTTCTGGGTCTCTTAGAGAAAGGACTATTAGGATATGTCCTAATACTTAAAAGTATCAGTTCACGGCAAAAGTATACACTAATATAATTTTATACTAATATACTATATATACTAATATACTATATATACTAATAATACACAATCCTATAAAGTGAAGAGCAGTTATCCCCAGCAGGTGCTGTGTGGAGACTCTATGGACTGTATCAGTGAAAGCATGTGCAATTGGATGCAGTTATCTACAGTACATTCTCTTGCCCATCTCTCCCACGTAGTCAGGAAGTGTATAAAGTTCTGAGAGCAGCTTTCACTCTCCACTAGACAGGGTCTTCTCCTCCTCTTCAGCCTGCTGCTGGAATAAGGGTAGCACAGGAACATCTTCTTCAGGGAAGGTAGACATTGGCAGCTTTTGAATGGACTGGCTCATGGGTCTGGTTTTGTGAAAAAAATTAACTTACCCAGAGATTCCGAGACTTATAGGAGTGATGGGGGCTTTTGATTTTTGTTTGCTTTGTCCTTTGCATAGGATATGCTTAATCTGAGCTGTCTGAGTAAACTGGGATAAAGGTTGGAATTTCCCCCTCTCCAAAAAAGGAACATTTTTTTTTCCTGACTTCTTCCTTGCAGCATTCTTCTTTATGAGAAACAGAATAATTCAAAAGGTGGGTAATATGTGAGTTTAATCCTTAAATGCTGGCAAGAAGAATTGCACAGACTTATTATGTTTCTCTCCATCCTGCCACTTAAGCTCTTTAAAGTGTTATCTTTGTTCAGCAAATCCTCCCATTCCCCTCCACCTCCTCCACCCCCCAAACAATCCTTACAGTTTGCAACAGCAAATTCTTAAAATGGTGGCGGGGGGGGGGGGGCAGCTCTAGAGGGATCAGTGGTTCTCTGGATCAGAGGACCGCCTCGTAGAGGAAGCCTTCTTTAATTTCTCAGCAGGTTGTGTGAGACATTCTCCTCTGCCACTTTTCATCACAGTCTGGTAAATAAAGGACATTTAGTGAACTCCTCTGATCGGGATTCAAACCAGCGATCAGATGAAAAAGTGTTTGCCTTTTATTTACATTTTCTTGGAAAAGCAAAATAGAAACTGAGGTAATGGTAACACTCAAAAACTTATGGGGAGCAAAAACTGCAGATGTATTTATCTTTGGTGCCCTCAGTTTCACATTACATATTGGTACAATTCCTGGTGAGATGGGATTGGTGAAATTCCATCTCACAAAAAATTCAGCTAAATCAGACTTCAGTTGGTTATCTTTTTCTACACCACAGAAACATAAAACACATAAACACTGAAAGATTCCTTCAGATTTGCTTTCCTATAAGGGGATCTGCAGGGGGCCATCAAAAAAGTCACCACCATCTTGACTTTTTGACCTGCCCCTTGCAGTTGGCTGTTTCCTATGTTATGAAATATGTGCCATACTCCTTTCCCAATCTGTTTAAGTCCGTTGTTCCATGGTCTGTTCTTACCGTTGTTACTTGGTCGTTATACAGATTCCTCAGGAGGCAGACAAGACGACTTGGTATCTCCATACCACCAAGAACTTGCCACAATTTGTTATGATCCACACAGTCAAAGGCTTTAGAATAGCCAATAAAACAGAAATAGATGTTTTTCTGAAACTCCCTGGCTTTCTCCATTATCCAGCGGATGTTGGCAATTTGGTCTCTAGTTCCTCTGCCTTTTCTAAACCCAGCTTGTACATCTGGCAATTCTCGCTCCATGAATTGCTGGAGTCTACCTTGCAAGATCTTGAGCATTACCTTACTGGCATGTGAAATAAGTGCCACTGTTCGATAGTTTGAACATTCTTTAGTGCTTCCCTTTTTTGGTATGGGGATATAAGTTGATTTTTTCCAATCTGATGGCCATTCTTGTGTTTTCCAAATTTGCTGGCATATGGCATGCATCACCTTGACAGCATCATCTTGCAAGATTTTAAACAGTTCAGCTGGGATACCGTCGTCTCCTGCTGCCTTGTTATTAGCAATGCTTCTTAAGGCCCATTCAACCTCACTCTTCAGGATGTCTGGCTCTAACTCACTGACCACACCATCAAAGCTATCTCCAATATTATTATCCTCCCTATACAGATCTTCCGTATATTCTTGCCACCTTTTCTTGATCTCTTCTGCTTCTGTTAGGTCCTTACCATCTTTGTTTTTGATCATACCCATTTTTGCCTGGAATTTACCTCCGATGTTTCTAATTTTCTGGAAGAGGTCTCTTGTCCTTCCTATTCTATTGTCTTCTTCCATTTCCGTGCATTGCTTGTTTAAAAATAATTCCTTATCTCTTCTGGCTAACCTCTGGAATTTTGCATTTAATTGGGCATATCTCCCCCTATCACCTTTTGCTTTCCTTCTTTCTTGGGCTACTTCCAATGTCTCAGCAGACAGCTGAGTTTGGTTGAGTCCTTGGTTTTCTTTTTCTTTGGGACGTTTTTTGTTGCCTCCTCCTGAACAATGTTGCGAACTTGAACAATGTTGTTCAACGGCCAACAGGAAGCTTTGGCGTGGGCTGGTCCATGAAGTCACTAAGAGTTGGAAGTGACTGAACGAATAAACAACATAGTGGCTGTTCTTCCAAAGAGCCACCTGACTGTATGCTATTTATCCTGCAATGAATCTGGGTTTTCAATCAGTTGTGCAGATGCCTTGGAAGGGGGTCACAAATGTCTGGTAGAGACCATCATCATATCACATTCATCATGACATCATCAGGCAAATGACACAAATTATGTAATTTGCATCAGTCGGAAACAATATGAACAATGCACAATAGTCATCTGCATGATGTTGTGACGTACATGATATCACATGCTCTCCTTGTTGCCCCGCATAGATGGGGTTGGGTGCCTTGCTAATACTCTGCTACCCCAGATAACCTTTGTCTAATGAAGTCTGAGGATATGGTGCCAACAGACTTGCCTGATACAATAAACTGCTTGTTTTGTGTCACTATTACACATTCGTTCCAGCAGTTATGAACTTGTCCATCCCCATGAAAGCTGTGTTTGAATTTGTTGCCATGCTTCAAGTCTGCCTAGACAGTTCTTTCCTGCCCTGTGTATGGCAGAATACCTACAGCCACATAGAGAGCTTCTTCTTTATTATTAATTCCTTTGTTCCGTGACTAAAGGAATGATTAAGGTGCCCTCAGGGCAAGCTTGATTCCTGGTGATCATATGGCACATCCCTGCAGTTCCTTAGGCAATAATAATATGGGAAGCCCTGTTAAAATGAGTTCCAGGCAGCCTTCCTAAACCACAGAAATGGCCATTTTAACTTTCCTCAAAGGAAAACAAAAATGGCCAAAAGTTGGGTTCATACCACACACTAAGCCATAATGTGGTTTGTTTGTGGCTTTGTGTATGGTATGAACCCCACCAGTTACTGTTTATTCAACAGACTGTTGATTATCATACCATGGTATTGTGCAGTGTAAACATAGCTAAAGTTGGGAATTGCTGCCCGAAGGCACTCAAAAAGGTCATGGAGTGAGATCACATGAGCCAACAGCATCAGGATTTCTATAGTTGAGAAAGAAAAGGATTTTTACATGTGAAGCACTGGGAGAGAAAGACTGAAGCTCCACAAACGCAGGGCCTCTGATTGCTGCAAGGATAAGAACAACCACACTTAGAGAATGCACTTCTGCTTCACAGCTTCCAAAGGGAGAGTCTTCCTTTCACTTTGAATAGTGGTTTGCACATGCAACATGGTTCTGAGCAGGGATAGATAAGAAATTAGTCCCATCCAAATTTGTATATGAATACACACATGCATACTTCCCAGACCTGAAAAACTGGAATTCATGTGGAAATTTTGAGATGCAGTTCATAATAATAATAATAATAATAATAATAATAATAAAAGTTTGATTATGTGCCATTAAGTCAGTGTCAATTCTTAGCAACCACATTGATAGGCCTTCTTCAAGACGTTCTGTCCCCAGCTTGCTTCTTCGGGTCTTCCGATGGTGCATTCATCACTGTGGTAATTGAGTCCAACCACCTTGCTGCTAGTCATCCTCTTTTTCTCTTTCTTTCCACCTTTTTCAGCATTATAGACTTCTCAAGAGAGATTGGTCTTTGCATAATGTGTCCAAAGTATGACAATGTGAGCCTGATCATTTGTGCCTCAACTGATTTGTCCTATGATCCATTTCTTTGTTTTCTTGGCTATCCATGGTATTCTCAGGAGTCTTCTCCAACACCAGTGTTTAAAAGTGTCAATATTCTTTCTATCCTGTTTCATACTTCTTCAAACTTCTAGTAGTAGTAGTAATAATAATAATAATAATAATAGCAAAAACTCAAATGTATGTTGAACAAAAGTTTGCACATTGATGGGGATGGTATACACAGATGTATTTGAGAAAATTGCTTGGAAAAATGCATATTTAGGAAAAATGCATATGAATTATGCAAATTGTCATGTTTTTGATGGTTGTTGTAGGTTTTCCGGGCTGTGTGGCCATGTTCTGGTAGTTCTGGTTCCTAACGTTTCGCCAGTCGCTGTGGCTGGCATCTTCAGAGGACAGGAGCACAGCTAGAAGATTCTGTCTGTGCCCAAGTGGAGGGTGTGTGTGTTCCTGCTGGTTTTTATAGCTGCTGAGAGGGTGTGTGTCTTCTGTGGGTCATTTACAAGAGATTAGGAGGGGGTTTACTGTGGTGATTAGGGGGTGTGGTGCTGTTGTGTGTGGGATTAGCACATCTATTGTGTGAGTTGTTTGTATATTTCTGTGGTTGAGTAGAGTTCATTGACCTTTTGCAAGCTGTGTTTTTCAGGACTGGCAGCCAGGTTTTGCTGATCTTTAACCTTTCTTCTTTTTTATTGAAACTGTGTTGGTGTTTATGTATTTCAATGGCTTCCCTGTATAGTCTAACATAGTGGCTGTTGGTGTTGTCCAGTATTTCTGTGTTTTCAAATAAGATTTGGTGACCAGTTTGTTTGAGAGCATGTTCAGCTATTGCAGATTTTTCAGGTTGCTGTAGTCTGCAGTGTCTTTCATGTTCTTTTATCCTGGTGTGGATGCTGCATTTTGTGGTCCCAATGTATACTTGTCCACAGCTGCAGGGTATGCGGTAAACTCCTGCAGTGGTGAGGGGGTCCCTTTTGTCTATTGCTGATTTTAACATTTGTTGTATTTTTCTGGTGGGTTTGAAGACTGTTTGGAGGTTATGTTTTTTCATTAGTTTTTCTATGCGGTCCGTGACTCCTTTAATGTAGGGCAGAAATATTTTGCTTGTGGGGGGCTGTTGACTGCTGTTTTTTCGGTTTGATAGCTCTCCTGATTTCATTCTTGGAGTAGCCATTCGCCTGTAGGGACCAATCCAAATGGTTGAGTTCAGAATTGAGAAATTGAGGTTCACAGTTCTGATTTGCACAATCCACTAGTGCAGGGCTTTCCAAAGTTTTCCCGAGGCGACACACCAACCGCTGTTGGTGTGTCGCTGCGGGAAAACCCGGAAGTGCCGCTGTTGCGGCAGCGCGCAAAAACCCGGAAGCGCTGCTGCCGCTTTCGATTTTTGCACGCCGCCGTTGGTGTGTCGCCGTGGGAAAACCCGGAAGCGCTGATGATGATCAGCGCTTCCGGGTTGTGTGGCGACACACCAGACCAGGGGTCGGCAAACTTTTTTTGCCGGGAGCCATTTTGACATGCTCGTGCACATTTTGAAGTGCTCGAGAGCCAGGGGGCGGAGTTTGCGGGTGCGGGCCAATCGCGTGGAAGGGGGCGGGGTTTGCGGGCGGGAGCCAATCGCGTGGAAGGGGGCGGGTTTTGCGGGCGGGAGCCAATTGCGTGGAAGGGGGCGGGGGAGGTTTGGAAGAAGAAGGGAAAGAGAGGCTCGACTGCTTCGGCGGCGGCGCTTCCAGGTTGTCGCTGCGGCGGCAACGGCTGCCCCTTCGAAAGGGCAGGCTCCGGGGACCCCGAAAATGCCCTCAGTTTAGGCAGGGAGGCTGCGCGCAAGCTGCCTCAGCTGTTCTGTGGGGAGAATTGCCACCCCAGGGCAGCGTGTGCATGTGGAGAGGGGAGGTTTCTGCCTCCCTGCCGGAACCGAGGGCATTTTCGGGGTCCCCGGAGCCTGCCCTTTCGAAGGGGCACTGCTCTTCACTCCGCTCTCCACATGCACACGCTGCCCTGGGGTGGCAATTCTCCCCGCAGAACAGCTGAGGCAGCTTGCGCGCAGCCTCCCTGCCTAAACTGAGGGCATTTTCGGGGTCCCCGGAGCCTGCCCTTTCGAAGGGGCAGCACTGCAGCTGCTGCTGCCGCTGCCCCTTCGAAAGGGCAGGCTCCGGGGACCCCGAAAATGCCCTCGGTTCCGGCAGGGAGGCAAAAATCGCGCGTGCAGGCTGCCGGGCTTCCCGACGCACAGCTGATTGGCGCGGAGAATTTCCACTCCCTTCAGCGCTTCCGGCTTGTCACGCGACACACAGTTTGGAAAGCCCTGCCCGTCGTCAAGATGGCTGCCGGAGACGGCTGCCAGGTTGCCAGGGGTATGCCCACAGCAACGCACACCATGCCCGCTGCCGCGCCTGCCCCGCCATACTCGCTGCCGCGCCACGCCCACCGCGCCACGCCCGCCACACCTGCCTGCGGAAGAGCCACACTCAAGGGGCCAAAGAGCCGCATTTGGCTCGCGAGCCGCCATTTCCGACCCTTGCACCAGACTGTGTGTGGCGACACACTTTTGTGTCGCGACACACAGTTTGGAAAGCTCTGCACTAGTGTTTTGATGATGCCTCTTTTTTGTCATGGGAGGTGATTGGAATTTTTGTGTAGATACCGGTCTGTGTGGGTGGGTTTTCTGTAGATTTTGTGTCCTAATTGCAGGTCTGGTTTGCGTATGACCATGACATCTAAAAATGGTAGTTCGCCTTCCATTTCTTTTTCCATGGTGAATTGTATATTCAGGTGGATGCTGTTGAGGTGGTTCAGGAATTTCTCTAATTCTTCTTCCCCATGACTCCAAATGGTGAAGGTGTAATCCACAAACTGGTACCAGACTGTTGGTGTGAGGGGTGCCGATTCTAAAGCCTGTTTTTCAAAATGTTCCATGTAAAAGTTTGCTATAACTGGGCTGAGGGGTCTTCCCATGGCGACTCCATCTGGTCCTTTGCACAAACAACATTTTGCACAGTAATTGTGATTTCCTTATGGTGTTTTAATCTATATAGCTTCCCTCAAATTGTACTTCTGCTACTGTATTCTGGGCACCTACTACACTTGTATGGGAAAATGCAATACTTCCAGCATTGTTGTCTTTCCATGTGGAGTGCAATTGTTTAAATATACTGGGCAATTGTTACACAATTCCCAACATCTTTTTTTATTTTTTGTTCCACTATTTAAAGTGTTTTCCTGGCAGTGTGAAGTCCCTAGATATGCAACTCCTGTGCTGGAAAGTCCATTCATAGAAGAGCAACAGGACTAATTTTTTCCTTTTACTAACACTATCTGTTGTGACATTTCATATGACCATTCCTGAATCTGATACCCAGTTTTCTCCATCCTGGTGTCCTCTAGATGTGTTCAGAACAAGGAAAGTAATGAATGGCTGGGAAAAGTGGCAAATGGCACTCTCGGTGCCGATTCGAAAGAGACAGCAGAGAATGATTGATGGAATCCTGTGCCACAGGCTACTTAATGGTCCTGCCACTCCTTCTGCACCAGCACTACACCCAGAAAACAGTAGCTGAGTTTGTCCTCAACTCTTGGGTAGAGCTACTGGCACTTGTCAGCCAAGATTCCTAAACTGCTGAATAATGGGGAGAGGACTGGCATACCCAGGGGATATGGCAGCCTTACCTACATGTTCTGCCTGCAGAAAACGTTTTGGCATAATGCAGATGCATTGTCCTAATGTAAGCAAACAAAACTATGTAGAATTTATCAGAGGATCACAGCTGTTCCTATAAAGGGCTAAACCAATTAATAAATGATTCAATTTCTCAGCATTCAGACAACTCTAATCCCACTGTGGCAATCTGAAATACTTGATTCAGAGCCTGCTTCAACTACAGACCACAAAATAGGTTTGTGAATATTAATACCTCAATATCAACAACTTTAAAATGGAAACAACAACGTTTCACTTCACCAGATTGCTAAAGAGATGAAGAAGCAGCATTATCTGAACTGGAAGAACACATTAAGCTTTAAAATACATGGTATTAACTAATAATCAGAGAGAAAGGCAGTATGAGTGGTGGTCAGATTCATAACTGAACTGTTTGTGTCCTTCAGCAAGTAATGTAGCCTTCTCTATTGGAAAAAATAGAGATGACTTATTTCTGCAAAACTCTTCCCTATGTACATGAGCAAAAACACTGGATTAAAGATTGAGTAATGTTGTCAGATGAGGGGTCTAGAATAGCACTGCTGGGAAGGCTGGGCTGTGGGCTACAGAACAAGGCATTCCAAATAAAGCTATTTCTGTGATCCATTTTCAAGCACTGTGAGTAATGTCCAAGATTCTCTTCCACCCAGCCTCCTCCTGGGGACCAATTTTTCCCCATTTTAAAAAAATAATAGATGCATATTCCAGTTACTATAAATATACTCATATGGGCTCCTGTGATTTCACTGTAGAGGTATCTTGTCATCATGCTTTTGAAAGGGCTGCAAGAGGGAGCATCTGAAATTCCCTATGCTCAGCTTTCTAAAAATACTCCATTCTCTGGCCAAGGATTAAAGCAATTTTGCAAAGCAATTGCCCAGAATGTGTTTTTAATCCTCACAATGAAACTTGCCACCCTATAGAGCTTCTGCATCAGCTTCTGATTGTGGTAAAGCTCCTGTCATGAACTAGGGACAGAATTGGGAGGGTGAATGGGGAACAATTTGCAACAAACAACAACATAACAAACAGAGAGAGGTGAAGAATAAGAGAGCCCATAAATATTTTACCTTTGAAAAATGACTCGCAGAGGACTCGTTGGAGGCTGCAGTATGGGTAAAGGTGGCCTATAAATGTAAAAAGTAAATAATATTTAACTTTCTCCATGAAAATTACAAGAATTCTGAAGGAACAAGAATGTTTTACACTGAAGTTCCACACTGAATTGCCTGTGACATGGCAGTGGTGCAAAACTTCCTTGAAAGGTTTGTCAGCTATGTTGTAAGTCAAGGTGACACTGGCTGATCTTTAGGTTTGACCCTGCTTAAGCTTTTTTTTAGTCAGTTGAGTGGGAGAACAACAGGAAATACCAGGACTTACTGTAAAAAAAAGGTAGAGGTTTTCTCCTGCACAGTCGTGTCTGACTCTACGGGGCGGTGCTCATCTCCGTTTCTTAGCCGAAGAGCCAGCGCTGTCCGAAGACGCTTCCGCGGTCATGTGGCCGGCATGACGCGCGCAGAATGCTGTTACCATCCCACCGAAGTGGTACCTATTTATCTGCTTGCATTTGCATGCTTTCGAATTGCTAGGTTGGCAAGAGCTGGGGCGAGTGCGGGAGCTCCGTCACACAGCGCTCGGGTCTCGAACCGCCGACCTTCCGATCGACAAGCCTGGCATCTTAACCACTGAGCCATCGCACCCCTTATAGGACTTACTGTAGGTTCAACCAATAAGTTGAAAAACTTTCTGGAACAAAGCAAGGGCAATCCATATCTGCATATGCCTAACCAGGAGTTAAGCTCAATATGAGGAAAATTTAATATTTTCTTTTATTTGAATCATTTATTTATTTAATTTTTATCCCGCGTTTATTATTTTTATAAATAACTCAAGGTGGCAGACATACCTAATACTCCTTCCTCCTCCTATTTTCCCCACAACAGCAACCCTGTGAGGTGAGTTGGGCTGAGAGAGACTGACTGGCCCAAGGTCACCCAGCTGGCTTTCATGCCTAAGGCGGGACTAGAACTCTCAGTCTCCTGGTTTCCCATTGGCTCCTTCCTAGGGCTGAGAGAGAGCGACTGGCCCAAGGTCACCCAGCTGGCTTTCATGCCTAAGGCGGGACTAGAACTCTGTCTCCTGGTTTCTAGCCCAGCACCTTAACCACTAGACCAGAGCTTTCCAAACTGTGTCGCGACACAAAAGTGTGTCGCCACACACAGCGTGGTGTGTCGCCACACCACCTGGAAGCGGCGGCGCGCGCGTGCACGGCGGCAGCAGCAGCGGTGCGGGATCCGTGTTTTAGCGGAGGCTGCCGCCGCCGCCGTGCACGTGCGTGCCGCCGCACGCCCCCCTGCACCGCCGCCACACGCGCGCGCCACCGCACGCCCCCCACGCCGCTGCCATGCGCGTGCGCACCGCCGCATGCCCCCATGCCGCCGCCGTGCGCACGCCGCCGCACCCCCCCGCGGCGGCGCCGTGTGCGCGCGCGCCGCTGCCACACTGCCGCCGCTGCCGCTGCGTCGCCAGCGGCGGCACTTTGGAAAGCCCTGCACTAGACCAAACTAGGTCTATTGACTGGTTACTATTAGTACTGCAGGTTCTGTACTTTCCCTAGCCATTCTTTTTCAATTCTAACTCAATTTTTTGAATTGAGAATATTTCAGGAGAATATTTTCCTGGCAGAGTAAGAAATTCTTGCACTTATCTTAGTTAAAGGAGGCTGAAAGGTGTATATTCTTACTATCTTTGTACTATCATCACTTCAGCAGTTTGCAGCCTGCCTGGTTCCAAATAAATCCCAGTAAAGGACATTATGAAATAATTCCTCTTATGGGGCATCTTCAGATCATGGAGTTTTGAGGTAGTCAGCTAAGGCTCGTAATTAATGGGAGGGGGTGTGTGGAAACATACAGGCAGTACCATGGTATAGATTGAATATTTGAATATTTTGTATAGATTGATTTAGGCCCAGATTAGAAAGTTATTGAAATTCTGATGGAACCTTGCACTGTCTTTTCTTGTCCATAACTCTAGAGCAGCCTTTCTCAACCTTTTGACCCTGGAGGAACCCTTGAAATATTTTTCAGGCCTCGGGGGACCCCTGCACATTCAGGCTCAAATATAGGCCAGAAGTTACAAAATTATTATATTTGTTTTATGTGTAGGCCTGTATATATGCACTAACAGTGTTCTTAAACTAAAAATAAAGAATGAAACTTACCTCTTTAATGTGAAGTTGCCCGAATTCGAAATAATTTTTTTTAATAAATTGTGATTTCCCAGGGAACCCCTAGTGACCTCTCGTGGAACCCTAGGGTTCCATGGAACCCTGGTTGAGAAACCCTGCTCTAGAGCATAAAGGTATCATCAATGTATCTCAAGAGATCTTAGGGACAGGAGTAATAAACCAATAAAAATGTTAGGTACAGTGAAGCCTGAGAGTACCCATGGCAGTGCCACATTTCTAAATATAAATGTACTTCTGAAGCTGGAGGAAGTTGTCTGTATGGATCCAGTGCCTCAGTTTCATAACATGCATGGTAGTCATGTATAGTAATTTCATCTGGCAGTCAAAAGTATTCTATGCATAATGCAATTTCATCTGGAAGTCAGAAATATTCTATACATAATGCAGAATATTGCTACCTTTGGTCTGAGAAACAGGTCAATGTAAGCAGATGCTCCAATCTGACAGCTCTTCAACAAAAGGATTCTGGAGAAGAACCCTGAAGAAAGCCTCAAACCAGACCTCTTGTGTTGTTACCACAATATCAGCAGTATTGGAGCTCAGCTGAGTTATATCTGGTTCAATTTCAGCCAGTGAAGCTTGATACTGTATGTATGTATGTGTATGTTTGTGTATGTATGTATGTATAACAGCCAGATTGGGAAACAGCTTTGTCCCCCAGGCTATTGGGTTCTTGAATGCTTAAATAAGTTCTTTTAGGTGAAATGTTGGATGTGTAAAGAATGTATATTTTATAGTAACTATGGATTTTTTTATTAGTATTTTAGTGTTTGACTGAAATTGTGAGCTAAAGAATGTATATTTTATAGTAACTATGGATTTTTTTTACTAGTATTTTAGTGTTTGATTGAAATTGTGAGCTAAAGAATGTATATTTTATAGTAACTATGGATTTTTTTGCTAGTATTTTAGTGTTTGATTGAAATTGTGAGCCAACTGCTACAAAATTTCATTCTATTGTGCACTTGGTGTACAGTGTATAGTGGGATGACAATAAAGTTAATATATATATATATATATATATATATATATGTGTGTGTGTGTGTGTGTGTGTGTGTGTGTGTGTGTGTGTATGTATGTATGTGTATATACTGTATGCATGCATGCTGCTGTTCTGTTTTGTGGTGATAGAGACCCACCTAGCTTCACCTTTCTTCCTGGTTTCCCAACTTCAAATCTTGTCAGGGAGTGTTTGCCCTGATAAAAGAAGTAGGGATGAAATTAAGAGTTTTGTTAGTTTTCCCTTTTCAGGTTGGAATAGCTGGAATACAGTGCTAGGCTACTGGATTTTTTTCTTTCCCTTTTGTACATAGTGGATTTAAGGAAATGTTTATTGCTGCCAAATCTGCAGTAGCTTGGGGCAGGACAGTGATTTTCTTTCCTTGTTCTCAGCATTACAGGTTAGCCAAGTTAAGACAATCACTGGTCACATTTAAATTACTTCTGAAGCTTGGGAGAGTGAAAATAGTAATGGTGCAGAAATGCCCTATAATCCCCCAATGGGTATCCATAGTTTCCTGGTGCAGCGTGTGGGAATTCTCTGGACATGAACTGTTAAAGTTATTCTATGTAGGATTCAAGCGAATGGATTCCTTCACTGTGAATTTCTAGCCTGTAAATTGGGATTTTTCCATTCTCTCTCTGCTATGTGTGTATCAAAACAAAAAGCACGTAAACACCAGGTGTGACCTTGCTCATAGTCAAAACAATGTAGTGATAACAGCCTTGCCCCATGAGAACCGTTACCAGGAGGGAAGCCAATGCGCAACACCGCCATCTCATGGCGGTTTATAGTAAGTACAACTGTTACTACAATGTTAAGCTGAAAAATGGCCTAGCCCACATTTAAGCCAATCAGAAATGCTGAACCATGTGTATAATTCAGCTATGAACTATGGGTACTCACTCACTCACTCTTTTCTATGCTTCTGTTTGACTGCTACCTACATGTTGCCATGTACTTTGTTTCTGAACTGTAACTATGCCTGGTCTTTGCATAGACCATGATTTTCTTTCCTCACATCTGCTGATGGAACTCTGCGTATGCTTTGTTTTTTGTCCTTTTTGCAATAATGCACTATACATCCATTATTGCCTTATGCTACCAATAAAGATATTGTTAGCCTTAAAACACGTTGTTTGGATTAATCTGCGCCTGGAACCCCAAAAGCCAGCAACACCCCACATCCAGTAGTGATCTTGATCAGACCATTTAGGATTAAAACCTCACCTGAAAGCCAATCTAAATCCTATCACTGGGGGAGAAATGGCTGATTCTGGGGTGACTGTGACCAGGCTATTATCATCTCCAGGATCAACAATGAATGGCCATCACAGAATCTACATGTATAAAACTGGTAATCATATCTTGTAAACCGTTATTATAACACAGAACATGGTTTTTGGTCACATACTCCTAGTATGATCAACTTATAAAATCCTTCCCAAGTGTATGGGGCATTTGGACTCATTCATTGGCTCCAGGGTAGTGCGCCAGGTCTGAGCAACTTTCTTGCAGATTGAAGGGTAAGAATTCATCAGTAGACTCTACTTCTTTTCTCCTTATCTAAGTGTCACTTCAGTCTTGGAATCTCTTGAATTGGGTTGGGAATCTTCTTTCCAAGCACAACACATTCTAAACTCTCTTTCCTCTTGGTTAAGTGTGCAGCAGAGAGTGAGTTATTTAGGGTGTATTCTATTCAATTAACAATGTTTGCCCATTGAATGCTACATTGTTTAGAGGGTTTCCTTTCTTTCTTTTTTTTTTTTTTTAATTGAAGCAAATCACTTTAATGACAAACAATCACACTGGCTTAAAGTGTTGTCTTGTTATACCAAGTAGCTGAGAGAAGATACCACTTAAGCCTCCTGAGATGCATCCATGAAGACCAGGTAATGCACTTTTGCAAGAAACTCCCTTTTCAGACTATGTTGTTCCTTCTGGTATTTCTCAGGATAGAGCCAATACTGTGTAATGCTGGAGCCTTCCCCTTTGCAGACAGCAGCTCTTATTTTGTCACTTTCTTTAATTATGTCAATACTGTTTCTTAGCTTGAATGAGTGGCAGCAGCTGACTAATCTCGTCAGGCCTTGGAAGCTAAAGAGGGTCAGGCCTGGTTAGTATTTGGATGGAAATCAGTAGGGAATTTCAGAGTTTGTAATATGGAATGTGAGTGAATACAGCTACAAAGTCTTTAATAGAGCTGGGTATCAATTGAAGATTTTCAGTTGCTGCACAGTATTGGTGTTCAGTGGAACATTTATTGATAGCCTACAAGCGTGGTGGCTCAGCGGGTAAGACGCCAGGCTTGTTAATCGGAAAATCGCAAGTTCGGAGGTTCGAATCCCTAGTCCCGCGTGACCGAGTGAGCTCCCACACTCACCCCAGCTCTTGCCAACCTAGCAATTCGAAAGTATGCAAATGCAAGTAGATTAATAGGTACCACTTCGGTGGGTAAGTAACAGCGTTCCGCGTGCGTCATGCTGGCCACATGACCGCGGAAGCGTCTTCGGACAATGCTGGCTCTTTGGCTAACAAACGGAGATGAGCACCGGCCCCTAGAGTCGGACACGACTGCACAAATGTGCGGGGGGAACCTTTACAAGTATCTTTAGCAGGCCTACAGCAGGTGGCAGCGCCTTAACAAGCTATGCAAGGCCATATCCGGTTAATGCTTAAATTGGAGACTACTAGGAAATATTAGGGCTATAGGCAAGATTGGAAAGTAAAATCCAGAAGAAGGCTGAGGTAAGTCCCTTCTGTATTGTTGCTAAGAAAACTGTCCAGTAATCATGGAAATGTCATGGAAGTGAGCTCCTAAGATGTGGATGTAATAAAATAATTACCATTCTATACTTTCCTGATTCTTCTGACCTTCCTATTACAAGAACCCAACATATATGGGTATTGTCACCAGGGACACATAAACAGGGGATCAGGATCTGATTGGGATAGGACAAGATTACAGTGTTTTCTCTTTTTATTCAACCTTGTAAGACAGAAATAAGCAGTTGGAGTATCAGCCAAACCTTATCAAAGCAGACAAGCACTTTTGCTTTTCAGCTTCAACATTGCTAGTTCTTTTCATGCTTTAGTGAACAATTTCCCACCTCCTAACTGACACAGTCTAAAGTAAAAATATCAGATGAGGTTTTCTCTAGACCTGTTTCAAATGTCTCAAAAACTCTCTTAAGTAAGCAACTTTTAACACATGATGTATGCTTAACATATGATTTAACATAAATGTGTTCCTAACGTATGTGAGCACAACCCTTCTCCCTGCACCCTGGAGTCCCTAATAATTAGTTCTATTTACCACTCTAGGTCTGAGAAAAGGGCTTATATAATTCATTGGCACTGTACCACCCACTTTCAGGTTGAAGAGATGATAGGTGACAGGCTGTTTAATTCTTTGGCAGGTAAACCTTTGATCTTCTTACCCCCAGCTATAGGGTCATTTAGTTGGGTGTCCTCTTCAGCACTTCTGTCCCAGGGCATGCCCTCAAATGCTTCAGTGAATCTTGTTCCAGTCTCATCCAGCACTCCATAAATTGGTCAAAACTGCTTGGTCCAGTTGAGGTTTATCAGCCAACCTTACTCTGGATAGAAACCAACAGTCCAATATTTGATCTTCAATAGCTACCAGCACTGCCTATTCCACTTCAGCCATGATAGCTCTTCAGCCGTCAGCCAGCATCTCCATTACTCAGCTTCTTCTCCCCCACAATCCTCTCTGATCTTAATGTGGCCTCCTGGAAGTTTCTAAGCCTTCCCTATTCTCATACCTTATCAGCAAGCAAAGGACAATGCTGGAAGAAGAGAGTTTGCTTGAGTTACTCCCCCTCGTCCCAATACCCACTCCAGAATTCACAAGCTGAAGGAATCCATGACTAGTCAGTACCAACGCATGGCTAACTTTTGGCTTGTCAGAGTTACTATCTTTGAGTTGTGGTGCTCCTCTGCATTTGATATCAGCTGGATGTAATGGCTGAGTTTATAGATCCATAAACAATAGATTTTCCAATCATAACTTCTCAAGCCAGGGTTAAAAAACTTTTTTGGATCATGGACTGCATTCATCTTTATGAATGGTGTAATGTGGCATATATGATACACTGAAAATCATTAGGTCTGGGTGTTACCCACCCGTGCTGTGTCAAAACAAACAAATCACATGACTTAGTGAAGCTGGTCAATGAACATTATCAAGTGATGTTTTTCTTGACATTAAACTAAATGCCAAGGAAAGTTTCACTCATTAAATTTCAGGATGCTTTTAAAAGTCCAGGTGTAAAGTTTGATAAGAAGACTTCAACTCCAAAGGACCTTGTAGGAAGCAGATTATGTAGACCCCTTTCAGTTTGGACTGGGTCATAGTATTTTATTTATTTATTTTTATTTTATCAAATTTCTATCACCGCCCATCTCCCCCTCAAGGAGGGACCCTGGGCGGTTTACAATAAAAACAAAACTTAAAATTCAATAAAACTATCAATAATACAAATAAAAGCTAAAAATATAAAATACAATAAAATCCAGATGGTGGTAAGTTCTATTCCAGTCTGTAAGTGTGTAAAGAGCCGGTTTAGGGCACCAGCCACCCCCAAGAGTGACTATTCCCTTCCCCGCCCCAGGCACAATGGCAAAACCAGGTCTTCAGTTTTTTACGGAAGTCCAGGAGAGAGGGGGCATGCCTCACCTCCAGGGGAAGAATATTCCAGAGGGCGGGAGCCACTGCAGAGAAGGCCCGCCTCCTGGACCCCGTCAGATGGAATTCTCTTGTAGACGGGGTCCGTAGCAAGCCCTCTCTGCATAACCGTGTGGGGCGGGTCGATACTCTGGGGATGAGGCGGTCCCTTAGGTAACCTGGTCCCATGCCATGTAGGGCTTTAAAGGTGATAACCAACACCTTGAATTGGACCCAGAAGCAGACTGGAACCCAGTGCAGCTCGGTAGCAAGACAGCATTGGTTTCACTTGTTGATGACCAATGGAGAGCACAGGATGGAGGCTGTGCATCAATCTGGGACCTCCTTGATCTCTCAGCAGCTTTCAATACCATCAATCATAGTTTCCTTCTGGACCAGTTCAGGAAGTGAGCAGTTGGCAGCAGGGGGCTACAATGGTTCTCCTCCTTTCTCTGGGGTTGGTTTCAAACAGTCTTGGTGGGAGGTGAGCAATCCAATCCTAGACCCCTGCTTTGTGGGGTGCCACAGGGTTCCACTCTCTCCCTGCTCTTCATATTTACATGAAACTGCTGGGTGAGATCATTTGGCCACAGGGAGTGATGATATTAAATTGTATATCTCTGCCTTGGCTGTCCAGGTAATACTGTCAACATTCTGTGTTAATTTTTAAATTTTCTATCCCTTTATTATTTTTATAAATAACTCAAGGCAGCGAACACACCTAATACTCCCTCCTCCTCCTATTTCCCCCACAACAACAACCCTGTGAGGTGAGTTGGGCTGAGAGAGAGTGACTGGCCCGAGGTCACCCAGACGGCTTTCATGCCTAAGGCGGGACTAGAACTCTCAGTCTCCTGGTTTGCCATTGGCTCCTTCCTAGGGCTGAGATAATGTGATTGGCTCAGGGTCACCCAGCCGGCTTTCATGCTTCAGGTGGGACTAGAATTCACAGACTCCTGGTTTCTAGCCCATTGCCTTAACCACTAGACCAAACTGGCTCTCACCGTAATGCCTGGAGGCTGTGGGTGCTTGGATAGGGAAGAACAGTCTTTGGCTCAACCTTGGCAAGACTGAGTGGATGTGGGTTTGGGGGGGGGGGTTTGTCTAGAAATTGGAAGTTTCTCTCTTTGGTTTGAGGAAATGCCCCTCCCCAGACCTGGCATGCAATTTGGGGGTCCTCTTGGGTCCTCATGGCTCCTGCTTGGCTGGAGTCACACTTTTGCAAGATGTGCAGCCATATCAATCCTTTAAATAAATAACTTCTATGAAAATCAATAGCACTTTGGAAACTATAAAATTCCAAGTCAATCAACCATAGTGTTTAATACGTTATTTTACATGTTAACTGGCATATTAGCACAGCATGATTTTTATTTTATGTACTTCCAGCTTACAGGCCACTTCACTCAATTGACTCTGAGTGGCACACAACTTCCCAAATCCAGCACTTGGTTTAAAAAAAATACATAATAGTAAAAAATCAAAACCCCAAACATAGAATATAAACAATTAAGGAATCAATTATGTATTACGGAAACCATTTATCATTAGCTATTGTTTTAATTTCTCCTTTTTTTGCTACAGAAAATGAACCCAACGTAATTGTAGCGTATTGTGAAATACTTGATCTTTTTCGAACAGTAAACAAAGCAATGTAAAATGACAGCTTTCTTGGGAATTCAGACTGACAGTTTACCTAATTATACTTGTGAAAATAGGGAAAATATGTTAGAAATAATGTTATTTAACATCATAATTCTTTGATATTAAAATGGAAAAGCAATGTGGAGATCTGGGCACAACTGCAAAGAGCAGTCCACTCCAGCTTTGTTCCCACAAGCTTTGCTTGGTTGCATGTAATACTATACAGCTATTTCTACAGGGCAGTTGTGGAATGGAGGAGAAAAAATGAACCAAAGGTTAATCCTGATAAGATTATCAGTCCTGTGGGTTGGAAAACTGTTGATGTGGCTAGAAGTAGACAACCAATCTTTGAATGATTGCAGATGCAACCACAGTAACGCCTTTATATAGGGCTGCTTCGTTATTAAAAATAAAATGGATAATTGACTGCCATCAGGATCTAACAACTCCTATTCTTTCTCACCTGCTCGGCAATGTCTTAACATTAACTTACATTTTGAAGCATTTACAGTGCTGTTTTATTGTAACTGGTCACTTTAAGGAAGCGTGACCAGTTTTTGTCATTCTGGTCTGATATAGTTTTATGTTTAGAACAATTTGTGTTCTAAAGGTAATTCTCCTACAATGCCTTGTTAGGGTAATGGGCCTTCAAAGGTGCTGCAATAATCTTGTTCCCATCCCAATCCCATTGTTTTGTATTTATGACTGTTAAAAATTCAGGGAAGGAATACAGGGTTGGTTTATTCGATCAAGGTTAAAATAGAAAATTAGTTATATCTGGTTTCCCTTACTGGACTTTTGCTGATAAAGAATGAACCATGAGGCTTTTGGACTTTGTTTTTTAGTTAAGAGATGAGTTATGTGGTGAAGAGAGTATATGTTGTACCAATCGAAGAGAATATTTGTAGCTCAGGGTTGAACTGTGGAGTCCTTGTTGTTCTCTGAGCCTTGTTTTCTTGTAGACATTTCATTGCCAGGCTAGGCAACATCTTGCAGCAAGTTCCACTCCCTTTTCGCACTGAAGATGTTGCCTAGCCTGGCAATGAAACGTCTGCAAGAAAACAACAAGGCTCAGAGACCACCATGGACTCCACAGTATATGTTGTATTAAGAGATGGTGATATGCTATTAAAAATGTTTTTACTTGCTGGGATGAAGGGGGGAAGTTACTTTTTCTTCTTTTTCTTTTCTACACTTTCTTCCTTTTTTGTATTTTTCTTTTTGTATTCCTATATTTTTGTAGCTTGTATTAGTTTTTATTCTATTTGTAACTCATAAAATTATTTGAAAAAAAATGTATTTATGATTGAAAAGAAAGGACTGATTACAAGACACCGTATCTTCGTTCTCCACATCTTAAAAAATAAAAACACCCGTCATCAGAGAACACTGAATATTTCCTCAGAATTTCGAGACATCTTCCCTCCATAAGTGCTAGTTCTCCATTTACCGCAAGATGGTGCTGTTCTTCGGGCAACCTTAACGCCTGACCGCGTTCGCTCCCACCACTGCGCGGAGGCTTCTGACCTGAGCGCCGCGATTTAATTTTGCGAGGCAGCCCGGCTGCCCACCCCAAAGGCGGCTTCCTCTTCTGTCCAGGAACAGCTGCTTTTCGGCCCAGCAGCCAGCACCGGCTGTTCCGGACCCTGCAAGGGAGGAGAGGAGAGGGGAGGGAACAGCAGCGCTGGCAAAACAGCAGCCAGGCTGGGTCCCATCGCCCAGCCAAAACCACCCAGCTGAGCTGAGCTGGAACCTTGGACCAGGAAGTGCTTGTGCAACCCCCCCCCCGCCGCCCCCCTCAGCCTCGCCTGGCTCTTGGCGCCGGAGGGGCTGCCCTCTGTCCGATTTCCTTGCTAGCTGGGAAAGCAGCCGGGCCTTCACTTGCTGGACCTCTCAGCCGGCAGTAGGATGGCTTCAGGTAGGGAAGAACCTTCGCTGTTTTGAAACAAAGTAAGTTCCGGACTAGCTCCTTTCTCTTTTCCTCCCCAACCCCCCCCCCTTTTTTTTCCTTTGCCCGAGGGAGCGCTCTCCTTCCTCCTCCCAATTCCTCCAGCTACTCCCCCAACCTCACTCCTTCAAACGGGTTGGAATTCAACTCTCCTAATTGCTGCTCGGGGTGTTACAGGCGCTGAAGGCTAAGCAGGTCGGAGGCACGAGACTGCTCCCTAGAGCCACTCTGCCTGCATCCCTGGCTGGAAACCTCTCTGCTTATCCCCGCGGCTGTCCCATCGACTGGGCAGAGTCCGCCGTGCTCTGTGTTTCCGAGGCTCAAAAACGTTGGCGCGGGGCTCTTTTATAGGCAACTCGGAGGCTTCTTTAAACCGATGAAAGTTAGGAAGTCGTTCGGCAAGCCGGAAAGTGCCTGGGTGTGGAAATCGGATGCAGCGGGCAAAAGACATTCTTTCTGGGTCATTTTTTCTCTCCGCTTTAGCGTGGTTCAGTTTCTTTCAAACTAAGGCCGGGAGGGGCGCGTTAGATCATTTGAGAAGAGCCAGGAGTAGGCGAGGCCCATTATTCAGAATGTTGCTTGTGATCCCGGTTTGCGGGGAATAATTGACTTGGAACTCCGTACAAGCGGTAACAGCAGCCCCTCCGTCGACAGCGCCATTTCCCTGATGCAGCTGACTCCCTTTCCCCCTGCCCCGGCCTCTCGCTCCCGCGGGGAGGCAACTTTTTTCCGCAAGAAGGCACGTTATTCCCCGGCCTCGCATCGCTGGCGCCACTGCCCCTTCTGCCAACGAGTCCCGCAGAGGAGCTCAGCTCGGATTTGCACCCCGCTGCAAGCTCCGCCTCCCTTGCCGCAGGCGGAGCGGCTGCGCGCCGGGCATCTCCAACGAAGGCGGGGGGAGCCGGAGCCGAGCGGGAAGAGCCGACCTTTTCGAACTCCGCCCCATTGTCTGTAGCTGGCCTGGGGTGCCCGTAAGCGCTTTCCCGGCGGAGACATGGGGCCCCCGTCCGAGAAGCCCTTTCTGACCCGTTTCTCCGCCCCCGGGCAGTGGCCCTGACTCCCAGGCTGCTGGCGCGTCACGAAGTAGGCCGCTTCCGGTGGAAAGGAAGGCTGGAGAAAGGCTGATGGGGGCAAAGCGCAACGTTTGCATTTTAAAGCCATTGCTTTTTCTAGATTAAATTCTTACAGCATCCGCTACTTAGGGAAGGGGGGGGGGTAATCCATGCACGCCGGTTTAACGTCGTGGAGGCGACCAAAGAGTAGTTTTAGCCGTTTTCCGCTTGCTTTAAACCAGTAGACGCCTTCTAAGCCGGTTTGCCTAGCCCTAACTTTGTCGAATTATGGTTGACTTATAAATCATGGCTTTAATTAGGGTTCCTCAACCTTGTCAACTTTAAGATGTGTGGACTACAACTCCCAGAATTCCCCAGCCAGCCATGCTGGCTGGAGAATTCTGGGAGTTGTAGTCCACACATCTTAAAGTTGACAGGGTTGAGGAACAGTGGCTTTAATGGCTTAGCGCGATTTCTGAACACAGAAAAGTTGCTCTGGAATTGGTTGGGGTCACACAACATGGGCAACCGAACTAGCCCACTTACAGCTTGGTGTATGGTGTTGCAGGAACCCAGCCACTTGGCTAATGACTCCGTGTGCAGAGTGAATCGGGTTAAACAAGCCGAACTCTTCCTAAGTGTGTAACGCTGGCTTCTTCCAGTCTGTTGGGCCATCATTCCATGGACCCTGGAGGATAAGTGGTGCAGCCGCTCTTGCGCGAAGGGGCGCAAGAAACCCCCTTTTTGGCGCTGGATTGATGACATTCGGGGTTACTTAGATTGGGAGACCCCTTCGGCGCCCTCTCACCCGGCAGATCTACACCATCTTGTCCGCGGTGCCTAAGTGGGAGGGAGAATATTAGTGAAAGCAGCTACAGCTGGCTGTGACGATCTTACAAGCGTTTCTGGCTTCCCCCCCGCTTAAGGAGAATGCGGTATCATGTGCACTTGTTCGGCTTCAGGGAGCCGTGGAAGGTGGGCGGGTCTTACAAAGCCTACCACTGAAAGCCCTGCCGAGCCACGCCATCAAATGCAAGAAAAGCTCTGTTGCTGTGTAAGTGTGTGAGGGGAGCGTAAGCCTTGCCTCCATATCCAGCACATCAACCGGCGAATTTGGGCGGGGGAGGTAGAGGGAGAGACACCTCGATCGTCAGAGGAGACCCCTTAGTCCACCCTGGCTCTGCGTGGGTTCCTCTGTCTCTCTCCCACGCGCCTCCATCAATCAATAGCAAGGGGCGAACCCGACTCTGTCTCCGCAGCAACGCCGGTTGCAAGACTTCTACGGAGCATCAGGAGCGAGCAAAATGTCCTCTGGCATCGGTCCCCCCAAGAGCGGCTCCCCACTGAGGAAGCGGGCCAGCCTTCAGGCTCCCAGCGCAGGAGGTGAGCACGACTGGGTTGCTTCTCCAGGTGCGCAATGGCCGCTGTTCTCAGCGGGAAAAAGTGAGGATAGCTCGCCCGACACAGAAATGAATTGTGATTGTTTCCCTACTCATGCCCCCTTTATGCGGGGGAAATGGGGAAAACAGGCGATCGGGATTCGCGTTATTCATATCCCTGCGGGGTTTTCGATGATGTGCTTCTTATTGAAACAGGGAAGATGGTTGCTTCCTTGCTGGATGCTTAACAGCATTTCTCAATTTTTAAAATTCAGGAATAAGTTTTCCTGGGTTCATTCTGGCATGCTCCCTGGTAACTTTGCATGGGATGGCAGCCCTAGAAAGAACAGAAAAGGAACAGATTACGGATTACTTGTTTGCAGCTGGAGGCATACATAATGTGGTGTCTGGTGTGTCGTCCCTTCAATACACATGCGCCATTCTCTTTGTGTATACCGGCAGCTTTGCTGAACCTGGAGTACTCCAAATCTGTTGGGTCTGCAATTCTTAGATTTCCTACCTATTCTTATGCTAGCTGGAATTTCTGGGAATTTGCTGTAATGGACGCAGCAGAGAGATGCAAAATGGGCTCTTGAATTTGGGAGAGAGACCTGGCTATTTCACGCAGTCCTCATCCTAATGACAGCTATTTGTGTAATAAAGACTAGCAACCATTTGTATGAGCCTTCAGCAAATACGTTAGGATATTGGAGATAAAGCTTCTGTGATGTAGTTATTTTTATGCATGCTTGGGCAGACTGCACAAAAATAATAGGTAACATTTGATGCCATAGTTGCTTCATACACTCTTGTCACAGTTGACTTGCTCCCTGAGTAAGCTGTTCGCCAGATGTTCTGGTTGAAGGAAGGATGCTCCCAATTATTTAAATTTAATAACATGAGCAGAAACCTCTGCAATAGTTTTTCTATTTTTTTTTTGGAAGGTCCAGAGCTTCAGTTAAGCTAGGCCTGTCCAGTGTAAATGGTGAAGACATGTTTTATATTGAAGGCTCAGCTCACTGAGATAACAATATGAAGTTGCAGGTTCTGTCGTTTTCTTTGTAATAAGCAAGCGGTCATAGCCAGCTTATATAAACTGACTGCATTCTGATGACACAGTGATGTGTAAGAATGGCTCTTCAGTGACTGTGCCTGCAAGGTGCCGATGTTCTCTTCTTCCCAGCTTGTGTAGCTAAGAAGCACAATTTGTATTAAACTCACTGACTGGAGGATCTGCAGGGTGCTTCTACTGCAGTGTTTCTCAGATTCTGTGCAATCATGGACCACTGAATAAATGTTCAGAAAATGCAGGGACCCCCCCAATTAGATTAAAAAAAATATTTCTCATATTTTTGTTTTTAGTAGCATGAAAGTTTATACTGAACCTAAACATCTGGGAGTGAGTGGATCTCCAGCCCAATGAAATTGCCTTTTTTTTTTTTTGCTTTTCCTGATTGTATTTTCTGCTGACATTTTCTTCTTCAGTAGCTTGTGTGAGAACACAGTTCCACTTAGCACAGCACATATAGATTCACAGTTGAGACCTGTTTACTTTTGCCAGGGTTTTGAATGTTATTACTCACTTTGCTACCAGCATTATCACTTCAGTGAAACAGGTTTTTGGCCATTGATCCATTTTCATGAAGCCGCTGACTGCTAGTGAATGCAGAAGGTGGGGAGGAATAAGTGTGCTGCTTGTGTGCCCAGTTGACTAATGGTCAATGTGGGAAGACTTTGGTGGACCACCTGGTGGACCTTCATGGGCTATTGATGATCCATGAATCACTGTTTCAGAATTGCTCTTCTAATGGTACTAACCAGAAAACAGCTCCATAAGGAAACTATGCCGGGAGGTACCATTGAGTAGAGGCAACATGATAAACATTAAAAAAAAATGTGGATAGCCATTTCCTAGCCAGCTGTAGAAGAAGGTATTCCACAGCTATTAAGTAAACACCAGCTTAGCCAGTAGAGGAGGAGGGAGTGAGAAAGAAATTCAAGAGTGCCCTGCCTCGATTTTCTTTGGTATATGAGGGGAGAGAGAGAGAATATCAGTAGGCTCTCAAGAGTCTGTTATTATACTTTTAACAATAAAGTAGAGTTCTAGTAAGTCTTGTGGTGTTTGTTTCCTGACCTGGCCTATCTTGAAAGGCTTACACCCTAGCATGTAGAAAGAGAAGTTAGCAGGGGTAAGTGGGCACATTCACCAATAAGCCATGTTTGTTGCTTATACTGTATGTCTGTCAAAACATGGCAAAAGAGGCACCTAGGTATGCCACTTAGAATTGCTTGGGTAGGTGGGTGGGTGGGTGGGTGGGTGGGTAGGTAGGTAGATTGATAGATAGATAGATAGATAGATAGATAGATAGATAGATAGATAGATACCCTCAGTGAAAAATCAAACTGCTTTTTTTCTGTATTGGCTTTTGCATTGCAGCATAATTCAAGGAAGGAGAACTAGTATCTGCAGTGCTTTGCACAAGAGGAATAGAAGTGATATTTCAAGTCTTCAGTTGGAATATTTTGTCTTTTCTTTAAAAAGGAAAAGCAAATATGGGCATTGAAAAAAAGCTATTTATATGACACACACATCCTTCATGTGCAAGTACTTCTGCAGCGTGGGGTTCTATAGTTACACAGGATGTTGCATTTGCTCCCACTGACTGTTGCTCCATCTGGCTTCTTTTCTTGTTGCCTTACAAGCTCCAGTTTCTCTTCCCTTGGAGTAATACAGTAAGTCCCCACCACACAGCTGATGGTTAAAGTTCATCTAACTAGCTCTCATGAGAGCTTGGGTGGTTTATAGATTTGGGGATGTGTCTGTTCTGAAAAGAAGAATCAGGTAGCCATGATCAATTCAGTGTAAGAGATGTCGGAAAGTAAATCCTTTGTGCAAAGTGTGCTGTTGGGATATGAGTTCCTTTTCTTTTTTTTCAATCTGTCCCTTTTTGTGCTTTCTCAATATTTTTTTACCCTAAAATGTCTACTTTCAGGTCTGAGCTTGATGCCTGGATGCCATAATTAGGTAAATACTGGACAGTGGTTTTATTGTAACTTCTTCTGGCATTTCCTTTCATCCTGACTGGAGAAGCTTGTCCTGAATGGGGTTTCAGTCTCAACGCTGTGTAGTGAAATTAATCCACAGTGTTCCCAAAATCCTGTTTTCTCCAGCAGTGTGGTTCTCAGTTATTCATCAGTCAGCATTTGAAGACTCTACTTACAGTCTAATTTGGGGGGGGGGGGCAACTTCTCTGTCTCTCGTTGTGGGGTTCGGGTGGCCTGAGTAGAGTTGAAAGCCAGGAGAAATATAGATAGGGGTGGGAATAGCTCAAAGAGATTGTCATTGACAATAAACAGCCAGCAGCCCCTTCTAGTGTTACAGAATGTCAGAATGTCATGACTTCAAAAACGCCCTGTATGTAATAAACAAACACTAAATACAGAGTTTAGTGTGCTCCTTTTATTGTTGAGCTAATTATGATATCCTGGGAGTGAAACAAAAGTTAGGAGGGGGTGTGTGTGCATGTGTGTGTGCAGTATTTGAGAAAAATAGTCTTAAAGCTATATATAATAAGATAAAAACATTTAATTTTTGAAATGAGGAATTTTATGAAATTACAAAAAAGTAATAAAACCATGCAAGATCACAACAGCTTAAAACTATTTTATGCAACAGCAACACTCACTGAAAAGGCTGCTGCAGATTGTGAAGGTAGGCTCTGAGCCAGCTTTACTCAGGTGTTCAGCATGTGTTGAACTACAATTCCCATCATCTTCAGTAAGCGTGTCCAAAGAAGGGGCTTCTTGTGATGAAAGATCGAGCCCAATATATCTGGAAACCACTTACTGTAGCTGGGGAAGGCTGCTCTAAGTGATTCCCAGCACCATGCCGGTCTGCCTCAAAGACGGAATTGAGCAGGGAATCAGAGACCACCTCTTTCTTTTGTAATTCACCTGTAGTCCATCTTTTCTTCTTTTGTTGTTGTTCAGTCGTTTAGTCGTGTCCGACTCTTCGTGACCTCATGGACCATAGCACGCCAGGCCTTCCTGTCCTCCACTGCCTCCCGGAGTTTACTCAAATTCATGTTCATTACATCGGTGATGCTATCTAACCATCTCGTCCTCTGCCGTCCCCTTCTCCTTTTGCCTTCAGTCTTTCCCAGCATCAGGGTCTTTTCCAGTGAGTCCTCTCTTTGCGTTAGGTGGCCAAAGTATTTGAGCTTCAGCTTTAGCATCTGTCCTTCCAATGAGCAGTCAGGGTTGATTTCCTTTAGGATTGACTGGTTTGACCTCCTTGCAGTCCAAGAAAGAAGAAAATCTTTTCTTCTACCTCACATATAAAATCCATTAAAGGAAAAATCAAATAGTTCACAGTTGTAGTCAGTGTAACTAAATTACCCTTTGAAGATTGTCCTGACCCTGATTGGTTTTGGAGCTGAGCAAGACAAAGGATTGTACCCAGACCCACTGAAGCTTTCATGTGAATCATCACTGAGTCAGCTACAGTATCTTCTCTTGGTTAAGTGTTCCACCTTTGTCCGTTTTACATGCGAGGACAGATGGATTTATTTTTAAGTCAGTGGAAAAGCAATAATCTTCAGGTTTACACAAAATCCTTGGTGTATAATGAAACTTACTATCAGGATGATATATTATTGTAACCCCAAAGAGGACAGGGGTTCCATTACAGCAGAGCTTTCCAAACTTTTCATGTTGGTGACACACTTTTTAGACATTCATCATTTCGCGACACACACAGCAGGGCATCATTTTGCAACACACTCTTACAGCAGGGCACAAGGCAGGCACTAGGACCTGTGCGGAATCCTGGCAGGGCAAGTTTGGAGGCAGCAAGGCACAAGGCAGGCACTAGGACCTGCGCGGAATCACAGCAGGTTTGGAGGCAGCAAGGCACAAGGCAGGCACTAGGACCTGCGTGGAATCCTGGCAGGGCTCGGAGGCAGCAGCAGCCTTGACACACCCAGACACTGCAGCCGACACACTAACGTGTCCCAACACACAGTTTGGAAAGCTCTGCATTACAGCCTGGCATAAAAAGAATATGAAAAGGGGACTTCAAAAGCAATAGCAAGTCTTTAAAAGCATAGGGGATATTTGAGAAAAGGATGGAAAAGCTTCAGCCAGAACCTTTTTTTCCAAAGGATCTCTTAACCAGTGAGATCGGTATACATAAATGGTAATTGTGAGGTACATTTAGTTTATTTATTTTATTCTTATTTATTTATTCATTCAATTTATTCCCCGCCCATCTCCCATACAAGGGACTCTGGGCGGGTTACAACAATCAAAGTTAAAAACAATACAATAAAAGTCTAAAAAATACAATATAAATAGATAAAATACAAGATGGGGGACGTAGGGAACATAGCATAGATAGTGTTGCTACGGGGCTAGCCAACCCCAGGAGGCACTCCCGCCTCTGTTGTCCCAGGCCAGGTGGCAGAGCCAGGTCTTATAAGAGCCAGTTTGATATAAGAGAGTAAACGGGGGGGAAATACAGCAACTGTTCACAGTATTCTCCAGCCATATCCTTTGAGTTAACTCTCATTGGCAGCCAGAATATTTTTGCTGAGAACTTCTCTTTTTTTAAACTTAAAAATAATATTGACTAGTTTTCTCAGAACATTTCTGGAACAGAGTCATATTTACTGGTCTGAACTCAGGAGAGAAAATTCCAAGGAACAGAATGACCATACTGTGTGACCTAAAAAGTATTTCTCAACTGGAAGTTCTACAGCAACACAACAATTTCAGGGTGTTCTTTCAGCCCCAGATGGATCTCGGTCACCACCACCACCACAGGTTAGGCCAGTGTTTCTTACAGTGTGGCCTGAGGACCCTGGCGTTCCCCCAAGACCCTCTCAGGGGTCTGCAAAGTCAAAATTATTTGCCAGATATTAAAGATATTTGCAAAAATTTAAAACAATGTCACTCTTCTCATTATTTTTTATTTGTTAAAAAAGATAGGGTTTTTTTCATGAAAAACATGTTAATATCTAATGGGTTTAATTATTATTTTTACATGATTCAATAAATAAATATTCTACAAATGCATCAATTTTAATTTTTAGTACGGCAAATATTGATAAATATAATCCATACAAACAAACGCTCTTTTGGGGTCCTCCATAATTTTTAAAAGTGGGAAGGGGTCCTGAGAGCAAAAAGTTTAAGAAATGCTGGGCTAGACAGAAGAGAGATGCTGGAAATGAGAGGTGGAGGTGGGAGTTACACTGCTCTAGGCTACCAATGGTAGAAGTGCTGATTGAGGAAGATAAATTGAGCCCTGGAATTAAAGGGTGCTATTTAGGGTTAGGAGGACAGTGGTTGGCAGCCTTCTAGAGCCAAGGGGCACATTTAACATTTTGGGGCTGTGACTTGCAAACTGGCTGGGGTCACATCACACACGAAGGGAGATGCATGCATTCACTTTGTCAATGTCTGCTTTTTTTAATGCAGTAGGCCTGGTTTAGGATTTACACTACAATTTTCATCTGATTCCCAACTGTGTCATCAGTTTACCACAGTTATAGTCAAATAGGATGGGATTCTTTTTTAAAAAAAAAACCCAAACAGATCTGCTATTTGCAGAGCTGTAAAAAAATGAATAGCTAGGCCATTGGTATTGACTTTAGAAATGTTAAGGCCAATTCTGCTTTGAATAGGATACCTCACAACTGGCCATGCTGGTTGAGGCTGTTGGGGATTCCGCTTGGGCAACATCTGAGGAACCATTGTTCTCCGCTCCCAGTTTAATGGAAGAATCTCTGGTTTATTAACGATGCTAATTTCTTTTCTGATTTTTGTGTGTATGTGTGTGCAAGACAGAAATAAAGTGAATTTTGTAGTATTTCCTTTCCCATCCTCTTTCTTTTAATTTGCATACAACATTGTTTTCTTTTATTTGCTTAGTCACCATTATGGCTCCAGGTAGTTTACAGTAAATTAAAAAAAAAGGATATTGGAAAGACATGAGGGAATAAACGAAGAACAGCAGGCCACCTGAAAAAAAGCAACAACAAATTTTGGTTGCCCATCGTAAGGCAAATCCAAAGAAGTATGGTCTCACAAACCTTCCTAGAGTATAAGCAGAGGGAAGACTAGGAGATACCTCTGGTGACATATTCTTTCACTGCCCTACAGCAACTGATTCAAAGGCCCTGGTTTTAACTACAGCAATCCTTATATTGACACAGACACATAAAAATGGGCCTGAATGGAGGATCGAATGCTGTGTTGTAGGTTTCCTATGTTCTGCCTTCCCACCAAAAAGTTCAAGCTGGTCCATGCAGTATTCCCTCCCATTTCCTCTTTATAGCAATCCTGTTAGACAGGCAAGGCTCAAAGATTTTGGCTTGACATTTCTGTTGTGATTGTTGAGCCGGTATTTCTTAGTTGCGTTTGTGCTCTTTTTAGTTTTTACTTGGAAATTTTGTTTTTATATATAAGCGAACACCTATTAAAAAATGGGGCAGCCCCTAAACTCTTTCAGCCCAGGATGAAAATTCTAGAACCTCTTCAGTGAAGCAGACTTTGCCATTGATACTCATTTTGGTAAGAGGACCTCTGCATAATTTATTTCAAGTCGTAGGAGAATATAGATTTTTATCTGCCATTGGTTTCCATCAGATCCATCAGTGTGGCCGAGGAGCTTACTCTGTGCTTCTGAACTCAGCTTCGGTTCCTTCTGATGCCTGATAGTGTTCTTTGGGGGGAAAAAATCATTCTGAAATGAGATGGCACCTGCCACACAGAAACTTGCAAATTGAGATTAGGTAGGTACTGAAGAGATCTGGAGCAATGCAGAAGATGTGGTGGGAATTTTTTTTTTTAAGTTGGGTAGTTGCATAAGGAAGGCTGAGCGCCGAAGAATTGATGCTTTCGAGCTGTGGTGCTGGAGAAGACTCTTGAGAGTCCCTTGGACTGCAAGGAGGTCAAACCAGTCAGTCCTAAAGGAAATCAACCCTGACTGCTCATTGGAAGGACAGATGCTGAAGCTGAAGCTCAAATACTTTGGCCACCTAATGTGAAGAGAGGACTCACTGGAAAAGACCCTGATGCTGGGAAAGACTGAAGGCAAAAGGAGAAGGGGACGGCAGAGGATGAGATGGTTAGATAGCATCACCGATGTAACGAACATGAATTTGAGTAAACTCCGGGAGACAGTGGAGGACAGGAAGGCCTGGCGTGCTATGGTCCATGAGGTCACGAAGAGTCGGACACGACTAAAAGACTGAACAACAACAACAAGAAGTTTCAGGGGGGTGGGACTGAAGTTGGTGATGGATGGGGATAGGACTGAAATTAGCCTGAGGGCTCACTGCTTCTCTTTCTGATGCCCTCTTTCCTTCCTCACACTTTCCTCTTGCCCCTTGTCTGCACAAATGGACAATTTGCAGTTTTTGAAAGGAGGTTGAGGGCCTCTGGCTGTTGGTGGGTCTGGATTACCTGCCCCTGCTGCTCTGTGGACACAGCTGGTTTTCACTGCACCATGTTGACGTCACCCATGTTAACCCAGGCACTACAGCAATTATTAGTGGAAATTATAACCACGGTGGTGCCTGGTTTAAATCTAAAGCATTTCTATGGCCAAAGGGGTTCATAACAGGAAGAGGGGCAGCTATATATAGCTTAATATTTTCTGACTTTTCCCCTAACTGTTAGAGTAAGGCTTAGGCAGTGATGCCTGACCAACCGTGTGTGGTAGACCGGTTACTTTTTTGCTGTTTTCGGTTTCACTGCAAGAAAAACAAATGTAAAGATCAAAGCCTTCCCTGTTAACTTCTCCATTCCTAGAAGGGAAAAAAAGAGAAGTGAGGTGAGGAAGTTCAGCCAGGAAAGGACAGAACAGCAAAATATATTTGCTTGACAAAACAGGGAGATCTCCGAAATGGGCCTCTTGTTATTATCTCTTCTCAGGGTGGCTTTCCCAGCTTGCAGTCCTCCATAGGAGTTGGACTACCATCACCCCCAAGTTGTGGCCGCGTTGAATAGAGATGTTGCATGCACAGAGAGTGAAGGGCAGGCAATCCTGGCATGTCCTTGAGTTGTGCACAATCCAGGACAATTTCCAAAGAGAGTTGCTGGATTGATTTCCCAGAAAAACATCGGAGGTTGCCACAATGGATATACTTTCGTCAGTTCTGTAATTTGAGAAAATTTATCTAGAGCATGAGCTCTTAAGAGGGCAGGAAGGATGCTGGATCCATGTGATTAAGGCAGAGCTTTCCAAACTCTGTGTCGGGACACATTAGTGTGTCGGCTGCAGTGTCTGGGTGTGTCACGGCTGCTGCTGCCTCCGAGCCCTGCCAGGATTCCGCACAGGTCCTAGTGTCTGCCTTGTGCCTTGCTGCCTCCAAACCTGCTGTGATTCCACGCAGGTCCTAGTGCCTGCCTTGTGCCTTGCTGCCTCCAAACCTGCTGTGATTCCGCGCAGGTCCTAGTGCCTGCCTTGTGCCTTGCTGCCTCCAAACCTGCTGTGATTCCACGCAGGTCCTAGTGCCTGCCTTGTGCCTTGCTGCCTCCAAACCTGCTGTGATTCCACGCAGGTCCTAGTGCCTGCCTTGTGCCCTGCTGTAAGAGTGTCTCGCGAAATGATGCATGTCTAAAAAGTGTGTCACCAACATGAAAAGTTTGGAAAGCTCTGGATTAAGGGTTTAGGCTGCCCACTGTTCTCTGGTGACTGCAGGTTTCTTTCAACTGCCTGTTATTTCCTTAACCATGGCTACAAGCTGCTTCAGGCCGTGTATTATTTGAAATTAAGCCCCACTGGAAACTATTGTCTTACTTCTGAGTGAGCGTATTGTTAATCTTTCATCTTATCTCTGATACCTTTCTCTGGGCAGTGTAACCTTATTTCTTTTATGACATGCTGCAGCTTACAGGCAGTATAGAAGACCAAACTCAGATCTTCTGTGCAGATCTATTGTAGGATCAGGTCGTTCTCCTGTCGGTGACCAACTCATTCCTGTTTATTTGCTGTCTTATTCACATCTAGCAAATAAGTGCTCTGCATATTTCTGAGAACATAACTTGGCTTGTACAATCCAAGTATGCAGAAGTGTTTTGTTTGAGTATTAGTAAAGGCCCTGTAGAGCTGGATATTTTAGTTTTGTTTGGATATTATTCTTGGTATTTACAAGGTCAGTTCACTAAAAATATTCAATTAGTGTTTCCCTTTAAGCTGTCAAGAACAGGCAAGTGCTTAGAGCAACCTTGTAGCCGCAAAGGTTTTGACATCCAATTTTGCAGCGTCTGGTTGGCTAAGTTAAGCTTACTGCTGAATTTTTAAAATAACCCTGAGATTTATTTATTTATTTCTCCAACTTATATCACCGCCCATCTCCCCCCACAGAGGGGACTTTCTGTGATGGTGCCCTAGCTTAATTAAATCAGGGCTCCACTGAGTGTTTCCATATGTGAGGCTTACATTTACATTTTCTTAAATTGTTCCGTACTACACATGCAGAAGTTAAATTGATACACTCAATTTCTTTTGTTGCTGCAACCTCAACAATATTTATTTGCTCCAGAAACACTGTAAGTGTAGTTCAAAATTGCTTTTTAGTCTTATGATAATTAACTTGCTGCTTAGTGGCTTTTATAATTACATGTTTGGAAAGTGTTCAGCACATCCACTCTAAAATGCTGATCACTTTCCAGTAATTGTGAAGCAAAATTTCATCTTTTAGAGAAAGGGTATAAGCAAAAGGCCCATTTTGGCCATATGTGATAGAAATATCTAATAGTAGCCAAATTGACAGTAAAGGAAACATTTTAAAAGTAATTACTAGAAAGTATTATGTACTTTCACAGTATCTGGACTAAAGCAAGCAAGCCAAATTGTTGTATAAGTAGCTTAGAGAGTAGACAAGTTCTTGATGAATGTTATGTTCAGAACTGTTTGTTATATTCTGTTCATCCCAATTGTCCCAAAGATATATTACAGTTTCCCTAACTTGGGAATGTTCAGATGTTTGGATATTATTTCCACAATTCTAGACAAGTACACTTAGTAGCTAACTGAATATTTTGGCAATTGCAATCCAATATATCTGGAAGGTACCATGTTGGGTAAAGTTAGATTCTTCAAAATCCATATACAAATATCACTTTTTAGCTTTTTACATCATTCCCTTGTTCTGTTTGCAAACAAATCCTAGAACTGATGGCTGTATTAAAACAAACAGGTGAAAAGTGTAATACATTTGAAGTAAGTTTCTAGCCAGTCAGTATCAAACATTGGTCCTTACTAGGAGGAGAAGATGATTGCAAAGAACCCATGGGGAGTTGGATCACGGCTTAATTTTTCCAGCAACAGGAATCCAATCTCTGTTTGGACTGCTGAAAAACCAGCTTCTGTCTGTTGCCAGCTTTACATATTGCACTAAGGCAATGCAGTATGTGAACCCAGCTATGAGATCTGTACTTTAAGTGTCCAGATGATCACAAGATGGCAGCAAAAGGTTGGAATGTTCTGTATCTGTTTGTTGCCATTTTGTGGTCACCTGAATTTTTGCAGCACCTGCTGCAAAATAGGTAGTCCTAATGACCTGTGAATCTAGCCCCTGTGTGTGCCCACGTGACCATCATCAGGGTACTCCTGTAAGCTTCCCAACAGAGAGAGTTTGCTTGGGAGGGTTTTAAACTGCTGACTGGCTGCCTTTGAAGACCAGAGTGGGAGATGAGGTGCTTGTCACTGTGGCACCCCAGGCCCTTTATCTCTGTGACAGCAGAGACAGAGACTTCCATGATATCCAGAGGAGTGGGAGGAGACAGCTCCTCTGGAGGTCATTGTTGGTAAGTATTTAGTGACTACAGCTTTTGGAAATAAAGCTCGCCTGTGCTGCCACCATCCATCTGCCTCTGTTCTGCCCAGATTTTTGCCTTTTTTCTCCCTGTCCTATCTTGAAACCAGACCAACTTCAGTTCTCAGTTGGCTTAACACATTTGGACAATTATAGTAGCTGTATAAGCTAGATCAGTGTTTCTCAACCTGAGTTAGATAAGGCAGTACAGTTTGGAAAGTAACATTACCTGATGATTAGAAGTGGCTGTTGAAGTGTTTTAGTGGCTGCTTAAGCCTTTGGATTCTAGCTAGAATGGGACTTAAGAGGTAGGACTGAAAATCATACATTTTGAAAGTGAAAAGTATGTGGCATATACCATATTGGACTGCCTCTATAACAACCCTCAAGAAAAAAGAAATCAGATTTGTTTGCTTATCTCAATCGTGTGTGTGTGTGTGTGCATGTGCAGATACATGCACATGTGCTTAAAGTCAGAACATTTTGAGGCTCACCTTTCTCTTACCATCCCCAAGTGACCCGTATGTGGTGCTGTGTGCTTTTGGAAACCCTGATGCGTTGGCAGCAATCTGCTGTGGCTCCACTGTAGAGTGTGAGAGAGAAAGTGCATGAAAGAGAGCCAGCCGTAACCCTCTCTGGCACTTTAAGGGTTAATTCCTCCTTACTTTGAGATTAGGAATTAGCTTGGCTGGCTGACCATTGGTGGCTTCTCTCCCTTGTCTGTTGCTCTGCCTGTCTCTTGGCGGTGGCTGCAGTTTTTTGGCTGTCTCCTCCCTCTCCCCCCATGTAGCTGCGATTGGTACAGCCCAAGCAGGCTCGGAGGCTGGAATCCTGTGGGATTGCAGCTCAGACCGAGAGACTATGAAATACTGGTGGCCGCAGTGACAGTCGCTTCCTCCTCCTCTATCGCCCCAGGTATATCCTGGAGATCACTTGGCTCATGCTCAGATAGAAGACCACGGGTTGCCCCTTGTTTAACCTGTCAGCTTCTTGTTTAGAGAGGGCTGTCCAGTGAGGCCCTGACACTGCCAGGTCTGTAAATGCTTGCAACCCCTTTTTCCCTTCCTCCTTTTCCCTTCTTTCCTCGGAGGCTAAATGGCTTGAGCCGGTGAAGCTTTTATTGGTCTGGAGTTAAGAGATGCTTGACAAGTCAGTCTCTTCTAAAATTGGAGTGGCCATATCTGTGCTGTGTGTGGGGAGATGCCTTGTAAAGCTTTTGACACAAGGGTGGACATGGGAAGGAAGAACTTTGCTCATGTCGCTGCTGGAAGTGAGTGCCTGAAAGTTACTGGAAAGACAGGCAAGTTCTCTCTCCATGTGTGGCTGCCTCAGTGTTTGAGTTTATGCTGAGAAGGGGAATATGTTTCAAAGGAGTGGGAGGAGAGATTTTGGTAACTCTAAGAATCCAGGCTAGCAGCTCTCTTATCTCATCAATCAAGGTGGGTCCATTTACCAACCTAGGTCTGGAACAGTTGTTTAGCTCCTTCTGGGGAAGCTATCTGGGAGGACTTCAAGACATGGCTCTTAGGGTTGGCAGTAACTGTTTATGCATTTTTGTACAGAATGCATTTTCTTTCTCTTTTCCATGCAGAGCGCTCAGTGTAATTGAGAGAGTGGTGGGGTCCTCTTTGGTTTCTCTGACTTTTTTCTTGGACAACATCTCTTCCAAAGAGGATGCTTGTTGACATCTTGTTAGTTCCTTGTTTGGGTTTAATTTTTGTTAGGGTTATCTTCTTGCAAGTGGATTGCAACCTTCTGAGTAAACATGATGATGATGATGATGAATTTTCTTTACTTTTCTTTTGCAACCCAGCTAGAAAAAGTGCCTGTTTCTCGTCAATTTCAAACCTGTTTTTTCCCCCTGCTAACTTATACAATCAAACCCCCTTTTCTCCTCAAGTTTAAAGGATGTTCTTTGAGCCATTGTTTAAAAAGCAAGAAGAGCAGGGCACCAGTGACAAGATGCCTCTAAGTTTTCTCTCTCTCTCTTTAAAAAATTGAAAAATAGCTTGTTCTTGCACAATTTCAGAATGTCTCCTCTTTGGAATAGTGACATTTTGATTACAATAAATAAATAAAATTGAATGGAGCAGCAATAAGAAAATTGTGGCTGTATAGCCAGACCTAACATGTGCTTACACAGAAATAAAACTGGCTGTGTTCAGTGGGAATGCTTCCTGCTTTTTCACTCAAGAGCAGTCTTGAGTTAGAGAATGGACTTGCTCAGCGTGGCACAGAATGGCACTGCAACCTGAAATAAATGGCAACCCACAGAAAAAGCAGAAGCTTCCAAACAGGTAATTCATTTTGTATTTTCAGAATTTTTATACCAGTGGAAAAATGGCTATCCTTGCACTTTGTAGCGGATTATTTTTCAGTTGGAGGAAAAAGTTAGAGATGCAGTAGTGGGAAAATCTAAGCAAACAGTGGTCTGGAAAGGTATTTGATTATTCTGTGTTCTGTGAATGAGACAGCATAATTGCAGGAGAAAGGTTTATTTGGAAGCACCCTTGGTCCTTATCCTATTATCAGTGGGGTTACAAGAGTAATGATTTCTGGTCTTGGAAAGATATGCTGAGGCTCATAAGGAATGAGACACAATACAACCGTCCCATTCTGTTCTAACAGAAAGCATTTTGAGATTCTAATGAGAAAAAAAATGTGTAAAAATCACCACCACCAGAACACTTCCTTGATTTTATCTACAATCCACATTTATTTATACATCTAAGGCATGAAATTTTAAAAGAGCAGAATATTGTAATTTTTTTCAGAATTAATGTCTTTAGGAAGATCTGACTATTTGAAGGAAGATCAAATATTAATCCAAAAACCATTTTACCTGGCAGTTCTTCACAAACAAATGGTAGCTTTCTAAACTGATAGAATGTTCTTTTTTCGCAGATGCCAAAATAGTGTTCTATAGCAGAAGGCTGGGAGAATATCTCACTCTTTGGTTTACAAAATAAGCTTTTTATTTATTAGGAAACATGCACAGTTGCTCCTCTGATGTGTGTGTATGTGGGGTGTGTGGAATGGGGCAGCATGGTTAACTTGCATAGAATTTATGACACACTTAAGTCAGGTGCAGTCTCTCTCTGCCAGTTGCCAAAAAGGTGTCACAATAATTTCATAATATACCTCTTGCGGAAGCCTTGGAATTGGCATGTATCTTTATTAGCTACTCAGGATTCCCAAAAGAGTGCCATGAAAAGCAATGCAAGATTAATATAGTACTGACCTAGTATCTATAGTTAGAATCTTGGTAAAGGAATTTTTCCATAAAGCAGGAAGCCGACCGGAGTGAAAGCCTCCACTTACTATACAATATGGTCGGCCTTCTCCAATCTGGTGCCTTCCAAGTGTATTAGGACTACGACTCCCAGAATTTCTAGCTAATGTGAGTTTAAGAATAGATTATTCTTTCCCAAACTGGTGTCTTCTGTGTGTTGGGGCTGCAACTCCCAGAATTCCCAGTCAGCATGATAATTGTCTAGAGCAGTGTTTCTCAACCTTGGCAGCTTGAAGATGTGTGGACTTCAACTCCCAGAATTCCCCAGCCAGCCTGGGCTTGGGATCCAATTGGAAGACTGCTCAGCCAATGTGAAGCCCACATCCTGAAGCTGCTGTTAATGGGGACAGAGTAGGAGTGGCAGGGAAATCTTTGCTGCGGTCCCGGGTGTTACTCAGGCTGTCCTTGGAGCTTACAGGACCAGCTGTACTTGCCTGGGCCCCTCGGGAGTTCAAGACAGATGTTGACTTTGATAGAGCTGCCAAGCTTTATCCTGATTATTGGCACGGCCCTTCCCCAGCCCTGCTGGTTTCTCTTAATGAACTGGCTGTTTGCAGTGTACACAGAGATCATATTAGGGAGACAGGTGAGGGTCATTAGTGAGGCACAGTGGACTTATCTGTACTTAGCCTGTGCCTGGATCAGGAGTTAGAGAGGGGCAACGGGGGCCCATGCGAACCCTTCTTCCTGCCACACATCTACCGTGCTACTTTGGCTTCAGCTGGACTTAGGAGCCTGGAGCATGCAAGGGCTATAAATTAAATTTCACAGATGTGGTCCCTGACTGCCTGGCCTGACGCTCTCCCTGTGATCACCCCAGCCTCGAGTCTTGTCGGGCCTGTGCGGGCTCATCGGATTCTCATGCGTCTTCAGTGGACTCGGGAGATGAATAAGCTCAGAGGCTAAACTAGTTGTTCCTGCATTGCCCCACTGTTCTGGGTGAGTGTGATGCTAGCAAAACCTGTTCCGTGGTTTAGTAAGAGAGAGGGCCCCTCCTCCCCAAAAAAGAATGTTTTTTTTTTTTTTTTTGAAGCTCTGAGGAGTAGGCTGCTAGTAGCAGTAGGGTTGACACCTTTTTAACACTGAAAGAATAAGCATGGAAAATCTGCCCGCTCACAAATTACCTCACCAGCCACTGTTCAGCAGATGTTTCTGGGGTGCAGTCAAAAGCACCTAGAGGTATTACTGTGCAGCTGGCTGAGACACCAAGGTAAGAATTCTAGTTAGTGCAGCTACTATTGCGAAGAAGTGAGTAACTGTATCTCATTCCCAAAACAATGTTTCTAGGAATATTATACACAAACACGCATTGACAATCTGCCTCTACTTTTAAATACTCTTGAGGTTGCAACGAAATGGTTCACATGAAGCCGTCACACTCCTGGTCCTTTTCTTCCCATGATCCTCTTGACCACCATTATCCAAACCAGCATCCCCATTGCTTCCTAAAGATAGGGGCAGAGTCAAAAGGGGGGGGGAGTCTGGAGACTGCTTGCTTTCCGGTTGCCTTGGAATGTCTAAAGGAAGAGGCAGGATATGATAACTTTTGTAAAAATGGGAGAACCTCCAGACTCCTAGGTTCTGAAGGTGGCATCTCCAGGTAGAACTGGGAAAAGATCTTTGTTCTAAGTCCCTGGAGCACTGCTCTCATTCATTGCAGATGGAGGGTATGCATTACATTTCGGGGGACCACTTTTCCCAAAGTTATCTGGGCTAGGACAAAAACATAATTGAATTTATTGATAAATGTTATTAAAATTACATTAATAAAGTTCTGTGAATATAATCACTCCACATGTGTTTAGTAATTTTCCTTTCTGCTACATTAAAAATGACAGTTGACCGCTATATTTGGAGGCAATTTGCAATTACACCCAAGGCTTTTGGGGACACGTACAACCCTGGCATGGCTGATCATTCGTGTCAGGTATAGATAGTAGTAAGACAGATTGAAGGTAATTTAATATCTGCTGTTTACTAGAAGCTTCCTTTTTATGTACATTAATGTTTCCCTGTAGCTTAAATAAGCTGCATTTTGTATTGATTTTTGAGAGATTTATAGGGGTAACTTCAAGAGATAAATTGTTCATTTTCAGGCACCTTCAGTGCTACAACATTCATGTACCCATCCTCCTTTTTTGACCTTGAACCTTACTGTTCTACTACTACCATAACTGCTTTCCCCTTCCTGCTGTTACCTTTTACAACTTCTTCATGTTGTGACTTCCACCTCCAACACTTCAGTTATTTCATACAGTCATTCTGGGGCTGTTTTGCCTGTCAGCCTAATGGAGGTGGAATGTGCACAGTCTCCTAGCATGATCTGGTTTGGGTAGCCAGACCGTGTTGCTATCTTGCATGGCCCATCCATTTTCTTTCTGTCTTCAGCCTTTCCCCCTCTTTAGCTTTATCTATGAAGCAGTGTTTGCATCTGTGCCAAAATTAAGCACAATTGGTTTTAGAGCCCCAGGTTAGAAGTTATTTGAAAACCATAGTTTCAATGGAGACATAGCTGTGTATCACAGTTAACATTAGCCAAGAAAAGATAGGGACAAAATAAACACAGAGGAATACTGTGTTATATCAACACTAGGTTCTTATGGAAATATGAGCTCCCATTGGACACTCTGTGTATCCATAGTAACTATTTTAATGTGTAGAGAGGACATATGTGAAGAAAGTGTGGTGTAGTGGTTAAGTGTTAGATGAATGCTGGGGAGACCCAGGTTCTAACCCACCCACAGCCACCAAAATTCACTGGGTGACTCTGGGCCAGTCACTTTTCTCAGCCCAACTCCCTCACAGGGTTGCTGTTGTGGGGACAAATAGGAGGAGGGAGCACTACGTATGCTGCTTTGAACTCTTGTACAAAAAAAAGGAATGTAATTCAACTAAATAAATAAATTACACTATATGCTGCTGGGGTACCTTTTTAGCTACCAGGGAAACAGGAACAAAAAATATTTTCTGGACTGTTTAGAGCATCTTAAAGAGAACAATCCAACTACATGCAATTTTTAAAATACACTGGACTGAATACTGGCATTAACCCCATGGATTTTCAGCTTGCTTCTCCCCGCTACGAAAGAGGAACACTTTTAAATGGAGCCTGGATGCAGCCGGTGAATGGGCTGGGTGATCATTTCTGTGCTTTTGTTCCTTCTCAGAGTGTCAGCATCACAGATTCCTCTCCAGTGTCAGCATCACAGATTTAACATGTTTAATCTCTAGTTAGAGGTACCCCCTTTCTTACTGACAGGTGCCTTAAGAATGGCCATTCTGAGAATTTTGGGAGCTGAAGTTGATACATCGGGAGGAGCTCCAGGTTGGAGAAAGCTGTTTTCCTTGTAAAGACTGTAGATAACATCAGCTGGGATATTTTGGTAGCTTAGGAAAAAATGGTGCTGAGGCAGCTGTTGATAGGGGAGGGAAATATGCATCTCTACATGGATGTGATATGGTGGTGCGTAGTGTGTTCTGTGACCCATACTGTTGCGGTTGGGACTCAGAATTTGCTTTTGAGTCCCCCTGCCTTCCCTTCCCTTCCCTTCCCTTCCTTTCCTTTGGCCTCCATGTTGTTTAGTTTGCTTTGTTTTAGGAACGTGGAGGTCAGGCACATACATTCTATGGCATGAAAAGCTACAAGAAAAGGAGACACAGTCAGTGTTGATGGTTCTGTGTTTTTACCGCTTGCTCGGCCCCACATTGCGCAGAGGGAGTTGGAGAAGGGGGTTACTCTTGCCCATCTCTCTGTAGATTTCTCCAGCACCACCACCCCCTGCCTGTGCCTCCAGCTAGGAGAGGCCGTTCTGTTGCAGCAGCAGCAGCAGCAGAGAGGAAAGGTCTGATCTCCAGGCAGCTGCTCTCATTAAAGAATGAAGGTCTGAGGTTTGAAAGCCCTGCAAAATGGACCTTGGGAGCAGTTCTTTCCTGTGATGATGTCCCTGAAGCCCAGGACAGGGGCTGGCTGATTTCTCCATGGGGTTTGCGCTTGTCCTCTGCAGGACAAGATATACAGGGGGGAGTGTTTTTGCCAGGTTCTTTTTAATAGGACAAAGGATGTTTGTTCTTTCAGTGTCTCTGGAAGACCAGATACTGATTTGATTTCCAAACTGGCTTATTACTTCTATACTAGCGAGACCTGGCAGGGCAGGTCTTTGGGCTTTTGAGTAGACTCTTGGCTGGGAATGCCTTCCCCTGGGTGCAAAGAGGCAATTGCATACTGAAAGTGATGAAAAATAGGGAAAAAATGCTTGTTTCTCTTGCCTGGAAACTTCAGTAGCATTCTTTTGCCTGATCACTGCCAGAAGACCTTTCTGAAATTCTACTAGCTAACTCAGTGTTTCTCAGCCTCAGCAACTTTAAGATGTGTGGACTTCAACTCCCAAAATTCCCTGACTGGGGAATTCTGGGAGTTGAAGTCCACACAACTTAAAGTTGCTGAGGTTGAGAAACACTGAGCTAACCTCTTAACCAAACATGGCAGAAATTACATTAGAACTTTCTACTTCGAGAGGAGCAGTAATGGTTTTCCCCATTATAATTTGGATGGTCAAATCCTATGAAAAGTCCCTTGACACACCTGGTTCCAAATCTTCTCATTTCAGTGTTGGCATTTCCCAAGCATACCCAAGGGAAACACAATTAAAAAGTGTTAGTTTTGTATATATGTTTCAATAAACGTTGAATTTGATTACTTTTTCTGCATCTGAAGTCAGGCCTGGTTCTTAGCACCCCCTATATTTGAGATAAAAAAGGTAAAGGTTCCCCCCGCACATTTGTGCAGTCGTGTCCGACTCTAGGGGCCGGTGCTCATCTCCGTTTGTTAGCCAAAGAGCCAGCGTTGTCCAAAGACGCTTCCACGGTCATGTGGCCGCATGACGCGCGTGGAACGCTGTTACCTTCCCACCGAAGTGGTACCTATTCATCTACTTGCATTTGCATGCTTTTGAATTGCTAGGTTGGCAAGAGCTGGGGCTAGTGTGGGAGCTCACTCCATCACGCGGACGGAGTGACAACAAAATATGGCAACAAAACAACCATGGTGTGGGTTTCTATTGGGGAGATGACTGTGAAATCCCTTCTTGGCTATGATAACTCACTGTCACCTTAGGCTAGTCCATTTCTCTCACTTTTAGTCTCCTACCTAAGGAGTGGGGATAGTAATGATTTGCCTCACACTCAAAGGGCTCTATTGAACAGGAGTAAGCTGAGGTTTGTGCATTTTACACAATCTACAAAAAATAGGGTGTGATCACATAATGAAGGAAATGAATTATTCATGTGGAAGAACTATGTGGAAGCTCTTCTCATTATTAGGAGGGGGGATTCCAGATTAGATAAAGTGTAAAGGTTAGAAAGCTGGGTGTTTGTCTCTGGTATCTGAGTGCTGCTGCAGCAAACAGAGGAAGCTGGTTGTTAAGATGGTTCTTGAATGTTGGGAGGTTCATGGAGGTATGATACTGATTGACAGCTGTCATTTGATTATGGAGCTCATTTTATTTCTAATGATGGGTCTTTAGGGACAGATGGACAAATCTGGATATGACTAGCACTTCTTTTAGGACTAATAGAAGAGAATATATGTAGCTCAGGGTTGAACTGTGGCATCCTTGGTGGTCCTTAGCTTGGTTGTTTGCTTGTGTGCCTCCAGAAAATCAAAGTACCTCCAGAAAATACAGTGCCTCCAGAAAATCAAAGACCTAAAATAGAAGATGAAATTATGGTTTCATTCGATGTCACAGCACTCTTTATGTCCATAGATCCAGAACTAGCGAAAGAATCCATGGCAGTAGTACTACACAACACGGCCTTCCTAGCCAAGTACACTAAGATCAAAATACCCAGAATCATGGACCTCATCAACCTCTGCCTCACCACCTACTTTCAGTTTGATGGACAAATATACCAACAAGTCAGAGGAACACCAATGGGATCACCACTCTCAGGACTCATAGCAGAGACCGTAGTGCAGCGTATAGAAACCATAGCACTCCCACATATATAACCAAAAGTGTGGATCCAGTATGTAGACTGGATGTAGACAGTATTTAGAGTCACTTGTTGAGATGGGTGGCTATAGAAAATAAACAAATAAATAGATAAACGACACCGTCATTATAAAAAAGGAACAACTAGAGAATACACACGAAACAATCAACATCTTCAAAGGAATAAAATTCACAAGGGAAGAAGAAAACAATAACACACTACTATTCCTGGATATCCTCATTGGTAGAGGAAATGATGGCAAATAAGAAACACAAGTCTATCGAAAAACAACCCACACTAACCAAGTGCTCCTTTACCAAAGTAACAACCCAACCTCCCACAAGAGGAGCTGTTTAAGAACATTATTCAGACTTCTGGTGGGGACATGGCGGACTGAACAGCTGTGCCCGCGGGCTTAGCGGGCAGAACTGACAATGTGGCATTTTTTCAGGCTCAGGCAGGTTTTTCCTGAAGCCCAGGAGTGTTTTTCCGGGAAACGAAAACACTTGGAATCACCTCATTTGTCCTCCAGACAGTGGCTTGCAGCCAGAAGATCGCAAACAGAGTTCGCGCTGTTAGAGTAAGAGTAGCCGGGAGGCTGAGACATCACCATTTTCCAAGCTGCGCTATAGCATTAAAAAGACATTAAGACCGTCCACCCCATTTCTAAATCACCCAATTTATATATTTTTTAAGTATCTGTACCCCAAGAGAGGCTTTCTACAGCAAGGAGAAGCTGTTCTCTTGGTGCTTATCATTATTTTTGGGATTAATTTTTTTTTAAAAAATTCTTTTTAAGTTTTGGCTTGTTTTCCATCCAAATATTAAGAAGGATTGAGAGTAAATAATTGTCTCCCTGTTATTATTTTTGTACTAAATTTGAAGATACAGTAGACTCTCAGTTAACTGGCACCCATGGGGATTGGTAGATGCCGGATAAATGTAGTTTCCGGTTGCTTGAGAGTTACTATTAAAAATAGGCCTAACTAATACTATACTCCATACCATACCATACCATACCATACCATACCATACCATACCATACCATACCATACCCTCTGTATTGACTTGATATTAATATTGAAATACAGTAATTAAAAGCAAATAAAGACAAATAAAGACAAACTTAACTTAATATAACACAGTTTTATTATAAAAACAGCTTTGTGAATGCAGTGTGCAATTTTAGTCAAATAGCGGTCAATAAACTTCAACTTAACTTCACTAACATAATTTTTTTAACTTCAAGTAACTTAGAAAAAACACACATATACACACTTAAAACTGTTACAGTAGGGGTAGGGAGTTTACTGAGTAGACATCGCATCAGGATCATCAGGATCTGTTGATGTAGCTGGGACAGGATCAGGAGAAGTGGATGTGGATGGTTTTGGATCTACATTAGTAGATGATGCTGTACTGGCAAAATTGTGTGCAGCTTTCTTGAAAAATGAACGCATATCAGCTTGCTTTGAGGCCCTACGCCTCTCACACAAAGTCAGGTTTTGCGTGATGTGCAGCTGCATAACATGCTGAGAAGCGAAGAAGGGTTGCTGTTTTGCAAAAGCTATTAGTTTCAAATGCCGCAGTAGCTCTCTGCCAGGATACTTTTTCCACCTCACACCCATCGTCATCACTCTCTTCCTCCTCTGCAACATTCATTTTTCCACGATTCACAACAGCTTCTATGATGTCTTCTGTATTTAGTGTATGAGTTACTGGAATAGCTTCATCCACAGCAAGCCAGTCGTTGAGTTCATCTCGAGACAAATTCATGTTGTCATTAGCAGAGTCAACTAACAGATTTCATCATAAACTGCTACTGGCAGCTGCACTATTGACTGGAAACCCCTCAAAGTCGACGGAGGAGGAGGAGGTATCCGAGGCGCCCCCTCCCCAAAAGCCAGTGTCTCCTTTTCACGTGGACCTCCAGAGGAAAAGGGAGGGGGGAGATGGGAATCTCTCCATTGGCAAAGGAGAGATTCACCCCGTACACTCCCTCCCCCCTCCCCAAAAGCATGCAGCTGTCCCCGCAGGAGCAAAACGCAGCCCCCTCTCCCCCCCCGCCCCAGCATCGGAGCCTTACCTCTTGCACTTGGCAGGACCTCTCCAAATTGGCGCTTCTTTGGCCCCCCTGCGCCTGTCTCCCTCCCCCCTCCCAGCCCGCAGTTTCTGGGTTGCCTCCGAAGCGTGCAAGGAACTTGTGCCGCCTTTGCTCACTCCCCCTGGACACACGCTCAGGCACACGTGCCCCTTCGCCGGCTGGGCGCCGCAGCGCACGGAGACACCGCGCAAGTAGAGCGCGGAGTGCACTGATTGCGCCCGCCTGCCCGCACACCGGTGCTGCAGTCGGCTCAGCCGAGCCCGGGGAGCACACGCTTGCCTGCCCCCAGTCCTGGGAGCCCCGCACAAACCTGGTGATGGGAGGAAGACTTACGCCTTCTAGGCACACATCCCGACGAGCTGAATTGCCCACCGCACCGAGCTGGCAGCATCTGCCCCTCTTTCTTTGCGGACAGCCGGGGTGAGGGCAGAGAACGGGGGGAGAGGGTTACGGCATGAGCTAAGATACTTACCAGTTCCCTGGCCTGCGCAGGCGAGGAAGACCGCACGTTCACACGACCCGCGCAGTGGCCCCAGGCGACACGCATGCACTCCTCTTTACATTTCGGCTAGAAGTTGATTTTATTTTAATTTGTATTATTTCTTCGATTTTTTGCCAGTTGCTTGAGTTCCGGTTAAGTGAGAGTCTACTGTATTAGCATTTTCCTACACATTGAATCGGCTGTTTTGAACTTTCAGTTTTCTGCTTCTACTTTCCCTGGGGAACTGTCTGCTTATCACTTTCACTTGTGTAAACATATTCTGTAACTCCTTCATATCCTCAACTTTCGCTGGTTAAACTCCTAGGGGGTGCCATAATCTACTGCTTGAGGCATAGAGGATCTTAAACAAACTTTCTCTGATTTCCACCGAGATTTCAAACAGATTCTTTCTGATTCTTACCAACTTTTTATGCAAGGCATTCAGGACATTGTGGAAAATATGAGCTTTAAAATGTGTCACTTGGATGGGGATGTTGTGGATGGAATTACATCTTAAGTAAACCAAAAGACCCAGTAGCCCAAGAAGAAAAAACAGGAGTCATCTACAACATACAGTGTAAGGACTGTAGCAGCCACTATGTAGGACAGACGGGCAGAAGACTAGCAGAGCACATCCACGAACACCAACTAGCAGTCAGAAGACACAATGAAAACTCCTTAATCTCACAACACATGGACAGACTCAACCATACTTTCAACTGGGAAACTCTGTGCATCTTAAACCAAGCCAAATCCAAAAATGCTAGAGAATTCCTGGAAGCTTGGCTTTCAGACAAATCAGCCATCAGTAGACACATAGAGATAAACCACATTTACATGCCATTCAAAAGAGACACTAAAAAAGCTAAGAAGGAAACAAAAAGACCAGAACACATTCTCTCCAGCAGCCTACACCCAGATAAGTAGGGATTAACACCAGACAGACAAACAAGCAGAAAACAATACCCTAATCAAGGAACTACCAAGGAAAAAACCACACCCCCACCAACACTGGCAGGGTAAGATACTATATATCAGAGCTTTCCAAACTGTGTGTCGCGACACAAAAGTGTGTCGCCACACACAGTCGGCTGTGTCGCCACACAACCCGGAAGTGGCAGCGGGGCCGTGCACGGCGGCGGCGGCGGCACCGGCGTGCCATCGGTGCTTCCGCGTTTTAGCGGAGCCTGCCGCCGCTGCCGCCACCATGCACGCCCCCGCCCGCACCGGGTTTTCACGCGGCGACACATGAAAATCCGAAGGTGCCGCAGCCGCAGCGGCGCACAAAGACCGAAAGCGGCAGCAGCGCTTCCGGGTTTTTGCGCGCTGCCGCGGCGGCGGAACTTCCGGATTTTCCCGCGGCGACACACCAAGGGCAGTTGGTGTGTCGCCGCGGGAAAACTTTGGAAAGCCCTGCTATATATAAACCAGGAGCAAACCCCACACTGACTAGCACTGATGATGTTACCTAGTTGGGTAATGAAACATCTACAAGCAAACGACTAGGTTCAGAGAGCACCAAGGACTCCACTTCTTTTAAGAAGCTATTTCTTACTTTCAACATGGACTCTGTCATTTGGCATAGGCTGCTAAATTGAGCAATACGAAGCCAGAAATGAAAGTAAAACCAAGCATGCTTCACACAGATTTTCATATTTGTTTTTAGCAGCTATTTGTAAATAGACACAGTTACCTTCTAACCATCCTGCATACTAAGATTGTCATTAGTATCGTAACTCTATCAGACCTGGGACTGGTATGAGTCCTAACAGTATATTTTTCAGTGCATGAAGATAGGAATAGCTTTTGGAAACAATTCACGGGGAGGAGGAGGTAGAAGGAGCAAATGCTGGACACTTCTATATGCATCATGGATTGCTCTAACACCTTGGTTCAAATAGTTAGCAGTTCTGAACTGATTTCTGAAGGCTAAGTATGGGACAACATTGAATTGGTAAACAGAGGGGTATGTGTGATATACCTTCTATAAGCTGAAGTCGCTTTCCCTTAAATATACAAACTGGACTGTGAAGGTGTTAATTATGGAGAAGCAAATTGTCTGGCAGTCACATTAAATAAAACAATGAAAATCTGCTGACTTGCAAAGATCTGCAGATGAGTCTGAATAAAATGAGGTCTGCTACTGCAGATTTTATGTATGATCTGGGTAGAAAGAGGATGTTGTTAATATCTGGCTCGCTCCTGCTGCTTCCCAGAACAAGTAGCTTTTCCTGTCTCCCTGATTTCTGTCTTCTATGTTTCTACAGAGACCCACGGAGGGCCACGGTCCCGGCAGTTGCAGCCTGCACGTTCTCTCCCAGGGCCTTCCCACTGCCTGAAGCATTTTCCTGTTGACCTACGCACCTCCATGGATGGCAAGTACAAAGAACTTGCTGAGGTAGATCTGCTTATTCTTCACTGGTTGTGCGCGTGTGCATTGTTCACTGTAGGACAAAGGCTGTGAAGTGTACATGTTAAAGTCATGCAGTTTTTCCTTGTACTGTTTTTCTTGGTACTTAAAAAAAGATCATTTGTAATTCTATTTTGAGAAAATTGTTTTGAATCCATGTGATTTGATTCTCTAGCATTTATGGGAGGGAAGGGTTGATTGGAGAAAATAGATTTCAAGTCTCTTAGTAAAGAATTACTCTTGAAGCAAGCTATTTTTGGATCCTAGAAATAAAAGCAGAACAATGGTTTTTGCCTGTTCACCTTCTCCTCTGAGCTCTCCAAAGTATGCATTGGAAGCCAGCCACTGAGGGTGACAGGATTGTAACCTAATACAAGTGGTCCTCATTTAACAACCACTCGTTCAGCGATCGTTTGAACTTACAATAGTGCTGAACAAGTGGTACTTATGACCGGTTCTCGTACTTAAGGCTGTTGCCTGGCTCACAGTTACAACGTCTCAGCATCCTGTGGTCACATGATAACGATTTGCAACTTTCCCCGCTGGCTTCTGACAAGCAAAGTCAATGGGGAAGCTGGCAGGAAGTTGCAAGCTGCAGTCACATAAGGTCCTCGCTCAATGACCCACATGGTCCTCACTTAGTGACAGCAACTGGGACTGCCGTAACTGCTGTCGCTAAGTGGCATGGTCATGTGGTTTTTTGACTTACGACCGTGTCACTTAACAACAGAGTTTCCGGTCCCAATTAGCATCGTTAAGTGAGGAATACCTGTACGTCAGGTCATCACCTACTTTAGAAAACTAATCTGGAGATCTGTGTGTTCCTCTTCAGTAATGTAGGAAGAAAGGGGATCTAGGGGTCCTTGGGCCAAGATTCATACTTGGTGGGGTCCTGCCAGCCTTGGAGAGCTTTCCAGCAGAAAGGTTCAGTGGATCCAGGATTCCAACCTGGTCACTGGGAAGTCTCCTACAACAAATATGGTGCTTCGGGCTGTTGCTTTCTTCCCAGCATGCTAGCATTCCATGAATTAATAACGTTAATTGAAAGAATGTAAGAAATAAATTCATGTGGAGCATGGAACATGCTGGACCCTGAAGGAGGTATCCCTGGGTGCCATAGTGGGGCCCCAAGCTCTAGAGCAGTGCTTGGGAACCCTATGATGGGTGGACTTCAACTCCCAGAATTCCATGGCCAGCACTGGAATTCTGGGAGTTGAAATCCACCCATCTTACCTCTAGAGTTTCAAACAAGAGGTTCCATCTCTTTATCAGAATGCTTCATTCCTTGAAGCTCAAGGGCAAACATTCTGTAATTAAAATTTTCCTTTATCTCATTATCCTGGGTTGTTCCAGTGAGCTGATAGAGGATGACCACTGTATTAAGAGGGCACCAAAAGGCTGCTGCACCATGCTTGCTGGCGTAGAGCCATCATTGCCAGTCTTTGTGTGTAGCTGGTGCCACCTTTTTTTTTTACTTTTAAATTTTCCACAAACAATTCTTCCCCACCCCACCCCCCATGGCTATATTAGGTGATTGTGGCCTTTGGGGTTTCAGGCTTGAAGTAATCCAAACAACGTGTTGTAAGGCTAACAATATCTTTATTGATAGCATAAGGCAATAATGGATGTATGGTGCATTATTGCAAAAAGGAAAAATCAAAGCATAAGCAGAGTTCCATCACCAGAATGGAAAGAAAAACATCATGGTCTGTGCAAAGACCAGGCATAGTTACAGTTCAGATACAAGTACATGTAGATAGCAGTCTACATAAAGAAAGCATAGGAAGAACATAAGTGAGAACATAAGTGAGAATGAATACCCATGGTTCATAGCTGAAATATACCCATGGTCAGAATTCTGATTGGTTAAAATGGGCTTTCCAGCTTCACAGTTGTACTTACTATAAAGCGTCACACGATGGCAGTGTGGCGCATTGGCTTTCCCTCGAGATACTTTTCTCCTGGGAAAAACGCTGATAAGATGTTGTTTAGACTAGATAGAAGGACATCTGTTGTTTACGAATAGAATGTTTTGGGAACCTGCTTTTCAGCAGAGTAACTTGTAAATTTCCACTTTCAGGCCAGATTCAGTGAAGGAAATGCCATGCGTTTAATTCTGCATAGAATACTTTAACCAAATAACTTTAACAGGCTAATGGGTTTTTATATATATATATATTGCTGCCAGCAAACAGCCCCTTGGGTGCATCACCTTTGAGCTGTTTGCAGACAAAGTTCCAAAGACAGCAGAAACTTCTGTGTCTTGAGCACTGGGGAGAAAAGTTTCAGTTAAAAGGCATCAGGCTTTCACAGAATCATTCCTGGATTCCTGCGTCAGGGTGGGACTTTATCTGCTATAATGGACCAGATGGTAGACCTATTTACAGTGAGAAGTTTGCCAATGCAAACTTCCTCCTCAAGCACACAGGCCCTGGCATTTTATCTATGGGAAATGCTGGTCCCAATATAGATGGATCTCAGTTCTTTATCTGCACTGCCAAAGCTGATTGGTTGGATGAGAAATGTGGTCTTTGGCCAAGTCAAAGACAGAATGGAAATTGACAAAATAGAGAGTTTTGTATGAAGAAATGGCAAGACAAGCGAGAAGATCACCATCACTGACTGTGAGCAGTGGTCATAAAATCCCTTTGTCTTTGCATATAGGAAAGCCATTGAAAAGTATATCCTTCTTGAGCAAGTTCTTCTTTTGATTTTATTACATAATGCCCTTGTTCCTTTTTTAGAAAGTCCTTATAAGTCAACCACTTGTCCTTATTTTTTACTTCTGTTCTATAAAATGCTTCTTGTGTGGAAATCCATAAAGGTCTCTCATAACATAAAGTCGATTTATATTTGTTCCAAATTCTCAACAAAGATCTTCTAATACAATGATTTTTAAAGTCCACATTAACTGTAGCTTTATCATACCACAAATATCCATGCCATCCAAATCTTAATTCATGTCCCTCCAAATTTAATTTAAATCCCTTTGTCTTAACAAATCAACCATTCCTTCTGTACGGAAAGACCCGTATAAATCCTTGTGCTCTTGTCTTCCTGCTGCTTTTCTGCTGGGTTTCAATTTCTGCTCCCTCACAAGTCCAACTGGACTGAAGACAACTTTGTTTGCAGATTGAAATAAAACAAATTAAACCACCTCCCAAAAAAAGTGCATTAAAAGGAAGATCAATTTCATATTTATTGGAATAATAGGCAAACTGTGACAAAATAATGGAAAAGCAGTGGAAACATCATATAAAATTATCAATATATTTAACGTACCGTACAATAAATGAAAAAAAATTGCAGTATAATTAAATCATGGACTTATGATGTAATCAATGGTAAAAGCATATTGATTCAAATCAGGAAGAAATATATTCCAGGCTTTGCTGGTTCTGTTACAGTGAAGACATGTCTGAGAATTCTAAATATTTAAGCATCATAGCTACCACTTCACTGCTTCTATCTTACTTTCATAGAAGGTAAGTCGGAGCTTGTATATTTGGCAATTGCAGTTCCTTGATGTTGACACATCAGTGTGTCAAAAGCATCCTGGAGAAGGCAGTGCTTGGTGGGGCCTTGAGTTTATTAATCATTCATGTGTTTTTTTGATGATCTGGACAATGAGAAGCAGCAGTTATAAGATTCATTCAACAGCCCTCACTGGAGCAATTTTAAATTACTGCAATTTTGACCTCAGTGTAAATAACCATCCTAATCAAGGGTACATCATGTTATAGCTTTCTAATCCACTGAGCTGCAGTACTTTCACTGATGTTGGCATGAGATTCCAGTCCTGATAGATTGTCCCAGAACAGCTTTTAATGGACAGCTCACGTTGTTGCCTATTGTGTGTAATAGAGACTTGCCTCATTGAAGGTTGCATGCACATTTGTATGGATATTCCAGTAGCGTTGTGCTGCTCTGCTTGCAGGAGTTGTTTTGTCGCTCATTGGCTGAGAGTGAAATGCGCAGTGCCCCATACGAATTCCCAGAAGACAGCCCCATCGAACAATTAGAAGAACGGCGCCAACGGTTGGAACGGCAGATAAGCCAGGATGTGAAGTAAGTTGCCTATAATGTTTTTTGGACTTTTCCTAGCTTCCCCTAACTTCTTTTGATATTTCAAGAGCAGGATGGAGCATTTCACTGGAGTCTTGGGAACAAAGAGAACAGGATGGGTAAGAGTACTTGAAACTGGGATAGATGGGAAGAAATTATATGGAAGTAACTTTTAGTCACAATCTAGAAAAAGGTTGATGAAGGAGTATGTCTATGAAGGTTCTCAGTCATCCAGGTGGAATTGTCTGTAGCTTGAATCATGTCAACTGGATTTCTATTTTCTCAGTGGAAATGTTTCGCTCCTTATCCAAGGAGCTTCTTCAGAAGAAGACTTCAGAAGAAGTCTTCAGAAGAAGACTTCAGAAGAAGTCTTCAGAAGAAGACGGAAGAAGCTCCTTGGATAAGGAGCGAAACGTTTCCACTGAGAAAATAGAAATCCAGTTGACATGATTCAAGCTACAGTTGATGAAGGAGGCTTTGGAAATGTCCAGGAATGTCATTTCATTGCTTCTACTTCTGCAGTGATGGTAGCCGGTAGGTCAAGAGAGGCATTCATATATTCATGCGTCAGTGGCATGGCTGCGTGTCTGCGTGCATATATGTGTGTGGCTGATAGTTTTACACTCTGCTTGTCCAGCACACAGTTTGTCTTACTCTCAGATTTTCAGTGGCAAGATTCCTTAGCAATTAGCAACCTTACCAGCAGGCAGAAAATATCTGGGTTTTCTCCAGCTCCATCTTGCTGTTCTTGAATATATTTATTTATTTATTTATTTTATTTTCTATCCCACCTTTATTATTTTTTATAAATAACTCAAGGCGGGGAACATACCAAATACTCCTTCCTCCTCCTATTTTCCCCACAACATAGGCTGACCATATTTCCTTGAGACAAAAACGGGACATTGGGATGGCAAAACGGGACGGGGTCTTATGTAATATTCCGTATTCATGAAAAAGACAGGGGTCCTCACCCCGGTCCGAGCAATTGGTTCCCGCCTGCAAACCCCACTCCCCGGTCCGCGCGATTGGCTCCCGCCTGCAAACCCCACCCTCCTTTGCCACACACTGATAGGCGGGAGGACTTCCTCTTCTGGGCTGCTTCCAATTGGCAGCTCCGGCTCAGATCCTCCTCCTGTGCCATTCCCACCGGGTATAAAAAACGGGACAAAATTGAGATTTTTATCAAAACGATGGGACAGTTGAAAAATGCTAAAAAAACGGGACTGTCCCGTTCAAAACAGGATGTATGGTCAGCCTACCACAACAACAACCCTGTGAGGTGAGTTGGGCTGAGAGAGAGTGACTGGCCCAAGGTCACCCAGCCGGCTTTCATGCCTAAGGCGGGACTAGAACTCACTGTCTCCTGGTTTCTAGCCCGTTGCCTTAACCACTAGACCAGACTGGCTCTTTATAATCCTTTCGAGACCAGAACAGGAGAGAAGAAACAGCATGGTGGAATAATGGCGTATTTGGCCATTAGGAACATGTTCTAGGGCCATTTAGTTCCTCTCCCCCTTGTGCACATTCATTTCCTTTTTACATACTAATTTGTCTCGAGATCTGGGTGGAATACATTAGGATTACAGATAGCAATTGTTTACTTCTAACTGGAGTGACAGTGCCTAGGCAGAGGAAATGGATGCTACCAGTTGCCTGCTTACCTGCCTGATGTCTGGCAACCAGTGGTGCAGTTGTGATGCTCTAAATAAGGAAGAGGATGTTGCAGAGATGGGACAGAAGGAAAGATCCATTGGAAGGAAAAACATAGGGAGAGGGAAGGTAACTAGGCAGAACACAGTTTCCAGTGGAAATCCCAGAGAAAGAGATTAATGCGTGAAGGTTCCACTGAGATTAGAAAATGGCTTCAGAAGGGCTAGATTTAAAAAGCCTTGTTTATGTCCAGAGACAATCCAGCCTGAACTTGGGCTCCAACACAGTGAAAGAAGGATAGAGCAGAGAGTCAGCTGACAGTGATGTCCTTGCTCGCCTACAACCACTTAGATATTGAGCAGATGGGAGGCAGTCTACTCAGTGGGAAAGAAATCTTCACTTCCATCCTGCTTAGAAGCCCAGTTTTTCAACTCCCAGAAGTGCCCAGTGTGGGACGTGGTGTCAATCCAGGAAGGGCAGGCTTTTAGAGGAGAAGCACAAATAGAGATTCAGGAAAATAACCTCTTAGAAGAGTATAGGACTTCCTTTTATTAGGGCAACATTGGAGATGATCAGATTCCTCATCTTCCAAGGAAGATATTCCCACAGCCCCAAAGGTCCTTGATCTTCAGCTGTAAAGAGACCTTATATTGCTCACACATGGGTAATGAGGTTTATCCCAGTGAAGAGAACTAGTTGAGGTACTTACCTGACTATACCTCTTGAAGGCAGGGCCTGTGAAAGAAGGGGTTCGGTAGAGGGTTCAGGTTTGGTTTGGAAAACCAACAGTGGCTGGTGGTCATCAAGCAGGTGGGGAGGAGGGAAGGGAATTCAAATAAAGGGAAAAGAGGATGTGTGAACCAGCAGTGCTTTTCCAGTGGCCAAACCATGGCTTAGTCATGATATCTTACATGGACCTCTTGCATTCATTCTCTTTTGGATCCCATTGCTAGTGAATATTGCTGTATAGTGTCTGCCATTTCTGGTGTTGGTTTCTGCATTAATGCTAGTGTTTTTCTTTTTCTCCTCATCCTCTTTACCATTTCTTCTTCCTCTTTCTTTCTCCTCTCTCTGACTGTTTGTCTTTTTCTTGGCCTTGGCCTCCACTTCCCATTTGTCCTCAGACTAGAACCTGACATTTTACTCAGAGCCAAACAGGACTTCCTGAAAATTGACAGTGCTGCCGACCTACAGTGAGTGCCTGGCCTTAATTCTCTCGGCCCTTGACTCAGGGGTGGGCGCGGGACTTTCCCGCAGGCTGACTCTTCTCCTTATTCCCACCTTGACCGATCCAAAGTGAGTGACCTTATCTTTTGCAAAGTTCTCTCCCCCTGCATACAGTGTATCCCACATGCAATTGTACCACCACTGGGGGTGTGGCTATCAAATTAATTCCACAGACTGCTAAGAAAAATCCAACCCACATTAATTTAAGACATTTTCCCCCAATATATTGCTCTCCTGTTGTTTTGGGATGATGATGGAATATCTAGATCAGTGTTTCTCAACCTTGGGAACTTTAAGATGTATGGACTTCAACTCCCAGAATTCCCCAGCCAGCATGGGGGAAGTTCCCAAGGTTGAGAAACACCTTGTGTTACTAGGCTAGGGAAAGGCTGAGTTGGGAGGATGCTGAATGGTCAGATAGCACAATTGGAACCAGAGTTCAGAATGGAAGTGTAGGAACTCACTGAAGTGAATTTGTCCTCCAAGAAAAGTTTGGCGTGTTAGAACAGAGGCACTTCTGGAAAGGAAAGGCCGAAGTCAGCTGCCATATTGGCATGCCTATATGTGTGTGACCCCACTTTAGCAAACTCTTCTGAGAAAAAAGCCCGTCTGGGATTGAAAAATTGGGGAGCCATATTATTTTGGCTCAGAGTAATGGGCCAGACAAAAACCCCTTTTATTTTTGCATCTCCCTGTCCCGCACGTCTGAACGCCATTGAGTGGGGGATTCCTCACTTCATACTGTTGGTCACTTTCCCTTGTTCTTTTTCTGAGCTCTGTTTCCCTCCTGTCCTTTTTAAAGCAATTATTTTCAAGGCAGGCATAGTGGATGGAGCTGTTTGTCTCTGTTTTACATTTCCCTTTTTCCTCCCTCTTTCACTGTGCATTGGTTGACTGAGCAGCTTGGATCCTAGTGAACCCAGTATCTCAGCCAAGCAGGATCCTTATCATTGTTTTAGGGAGATCAGCTCCTTCAGCTTGGCCACAACAAGTCACTGCCCTGGGGAATCCATTCTTCTGGTTCTCTACATCAGGATTTCAAACTAGGGATCCTAGGGATCTTCCAGAACTTGATGGAGTTCTGTGAGAGACTAACAGCAAAAAAGAAAAAGACGTTCACTCAAGCACACCTAATATTCTATCACTAGAGTTTTGCTTCCTGATCATGGGTTCCAGGATTTTTTTTTTACCTAAGAATTTTTGCAGCCTGAAAAAGTTTGAAAACCAAATGTTTGATTGCTCAGTATAGACATGGGCAGCCAAGCATCTGGTAAAGGGGAGCACAGAATTTGGAGGCCCAGGAACGTTTTCCTACTAGTTCTGCTGTATGTTGTATGCCCACAAGTCTGAAACTATTTGTTGCCCACTGCTGTTCCTCACCCCTTTCCGTAGTTCAGACTGCTGCCATTGGAGGATACGCTGAAAGTCCCTGTGTTGCCCGTGTTTGTGTGTTGTATTCTGGTGTCTTCACATGCCTGTTGGGAAAGGGGACTCCTATAGCCTGACAGAATTGGCCAAAGAGTATTGCTCACGGTGGCTCCTTCATTCTCCCTCTTTTCCCCCTTCCTCTCTCCCCCCCCCCAGATTATTTAAGGAGGAGGGTGAAGACCTGGTAGATCACCTTCCAAAAGAGCGAGATGTACTTTTGGAGAGGGAGTTCCAGAGGGTCACCATCTCTGGAGAAGAGACATGTGGGGTAAGGCTGACCGATTTAGGAACTGTTCTCATTTTCCCCAACACATATAGATTGATTCTCCTTCAGAGACTCTCAGACAAAGATAGGCAACCTGGCATCCTCCAGCTATCTTTGACTACAACTCCAAAAGCTCTGGTCCCCATAATCAATAGCCTGGTAGCTGTTGATGAAAACATCTGAAAGATACCCAGTTGCCTACTCCTGCTACAGAACATAATGCCTGCTGTAGTTGGAAGTACCCAAAAGGACTAGTCTCTGGTACCCATCTCCAGCTCGATGCCTTCTGTTGTGTTAACGACAACTCCCATCAGCCTAAGCCACTTTGGTCAAGGCAGGTGGGAGTTAAAATCCAGCATATCTGGAGGATGCTAAGTTGGGGAAAGCTGAGCTACTATCTTGCTCTGACTTAGGGAGAAAATATAGCACATGGTTTGCATGCAACCAGTTTCTTTGCCAATACTTAATGGGGAAGAACTTCCTATAACGGACAGTTTGGTAGGGTGAGGTAGTAAACTAGTTGGACAGATACCCTAACCTCAGTGCAGAAAGCTTTCTATATTCCCAAAAGAATATGCACATTCCTTGAAAACCACAGAGCTCAAGGAGTTATCTCTGCAGCAGGCCTTTCAGACAAGCTAACTATTGTGTGATGGTGCTGAGTTCAGTCCTACTACTTAGTTTCCTTGACACTTGCTGGGACTTGAATGCCCCAGGCAGAGAGCTTACTACGGCACCTGCTCGAAGCCCATTTTCTTGTGAGTTGTTTTAAAATGTGGGTTGGGGGCCAGGCAGTGGGCTGCATGTGCTCAAGTTCTGTTTACACAGCCTCTCTGTCCTTCTAAACTCTGACCGCAAACCTCTTTAATACTGCAGTATTCTCTTCGATTGATACTGCAGTATGATTTTCTGCTTTTTAAAAAGAAAACAAGCAGTCAAATAGAAGAGTTAAGCCTCTGGTAAAGTTGAGGTACCTATTATTTGTTTTAAAACTATACTCCACCCCCCAGCCCCAGCAAAGGGCTGCAAATTCTCTCCCTTGGTGGTTTAAGAAAAACATTTTCAAAAGTGTGGAACCCCTTCAAAATGCTTGTCCACCCCTGTTTTAAAAGAACATTTTACTGGCTCTTAATTGTTTTTCCTAGCAGTGTCGCAGAAGCTGAGGGATTGTATGTGGAGAAAGAAAGAAAAACATGCTGCTGCTACCAAGCATGTGTTCTTTTGGCATACTCTTCCATGCTGACTTGGGTTGACTTCCAGGGCAATGCAGAGGAAAAGTCCTGCTGTTGCTGAGAACTGGAATGTTGTTTGTTTTTACAAAAACCCAGGACAGGGTCCTGCGGGGTTCTGGGAAGCAAGTTCCCCGGGAGCCTCGATAGGGCCACTCCGTCAGCAGGTCAAGTGAGGGTGCGTTCTCAGAGGTACTGCATGGGCCGGGGGTTTGGTCTGCAGCGAGCCAAGAGAGGGCATTCTCAGGACTCCAGCTGGGCAAGTCTCCCCCTGTTGAGCTGTAGTTGGGGCCAAGCCTTTTAAGTTTCCAGGGTCAGCTTAAGATGTACTTGTTTATGGTTGGGTTAAACTGGCTCCTCTCTGCTGCTTTGGCATTGTTGCCCTATGTTTCAGAGCTCTCAAAAGATTTTTAAGTTTAACCGAATTACCATTTTCAACAATTGTTTTTAACTCACTGTTGCTTATTTTTCATGAAGTATGCTCCAGTTTGGGTTGTTTTACAGATGAAAAGGCAGGGGAGAAATTTAAATTGACGTGCAAGTTTGTTGTTGTTTATTCGTTCAGTCGCTTCCGACTCTTCGTGACTTCATGGACCAGCCCACGCCAGAGCTTCCTGTCGGCCGTCACCATCCCCAGCTCCCCCATGGTTAAGTCTGTCACCTCCAGAATATCATCCATCCATCTTGCCCTTGGTCGGCCCCTCTTCCTTTTGCCTTCCACTTTCCCTAGCATCAGCTTCTTCTCCAGGGTATCCTGTCTTCTCATTATGTGGCCAAAGTACTTCAGTTTAGCCTTTAATATCATTCCCTCAAGTGAGCAGTCTGGCTTTATTTCCTGGAGTATGGACTGGTTTGATCTTCTTGCAGTCCAAGGCACTCAGTGACATGCAAGTACATATATAAATAAAGTAGAAAAGAGAGAGAGAAGCCAGTGAATTATTGCTTTGCTGACATCCCCCTCAACCCTGGAGCCAGCCACAAATGTTGCTGTAATTTCCTCTACTGAGAAGGTGAGCAGTGAGCAGACCCTTCCCTCTCACAGTTACAGGGGTGACATGAGTGAAGAGCCAGTGTCCACACTTAAGGGACATTTATTGGTGGTTCAGAGCCTAGCTCTACCCTGGTCACTTTTGTGAGCTGGAATCCTGGTGGTCCTACTGCAGGCAACCATGCTGTGAGCATGGAGACCAGCTTTTCACTTACCACACCAATGCATCCCGGGCGGGGAGGGGGTTGTTCACTGCTACTTGCATGATGAGTTATACAGGTCTTTGTAATGGGGCCATTAGCTGTTGAACATTCATTCATTCATTCATTCATTCATTCATTCATTCATTCATTCATCTGCCCAACTCAAACTACGTATGTGACTCTGGGCGGCATACAAGACAAAAAGGAAAACCACAACTCCTTAATATAAAATAACATAAGTCATCAAAACCTAAAGGTAAAGGTTTCCCCTGCACATTTGTGCAGTCGTGTCCGACTCTAGGGGCCGGTGCTCATCTCCGTTTGTTAGCCAAAGAGCCAGCGTTGTCCGAAGATGCTTCCATGGTCATGTGGCCGGCATGGCGCATGCGGAACGCTGTTACCTACCCACCGAAGTGGTACCTATTAATCTACTTGCATTTGCATGCTTTCGAATTGCTAGGTTGGCAAGAACTGGGGCTAGTGCGGGAGCTCACTCCGTCACGCGGGGCTAGGGATTCGATCTTCCGATCGACAAGCTTGGCGTCTTACCCACTGACCCACCACGCCCCTTCATACTAAACATACTAAACAATAAAATGGTGAACAGAACTGAAAACTTGAGGTATTCAAAGTGCTCTCTGGTGACATGTTCTCTCTGTGTCCTAGCGTGTGAAACTTTCCACAAGGATGCTTTAACGACCACCTCAGCTGAATAAACTGCTTTTCTTCTGCCTTGTTCAGGTGCCCTTCACAGACCTGTTGGATGCTGCTAAAAGTGTGGTCAAGGCATTGTTCATTCGGGATAAGTACATGGGGCTTTCTCTGCAAAGCTTCTGCAAGACCACAGCCCGATTCCTGCAGGATCTTTCAGGGAAACCCTTAGCCCCCCGGATGTATGAGGAGATCCCTGAGACTCCTGTGGCTGCAGGTAAGGATCAGATCTGGGCATGTATTGAAAAGTAACATTTCCCTTATTCTAGTGACAGAGATGGCCAAGATGGTAGTTAGAAAAAGAGATTTTGATAGGATTTAGACTGATTGTTTAAACCAGTGTTTCTCAACCTTGGCAACTTTAAGATGGGTGGACTTCAATTCCCAGAATTCTCCAGCCAGCAAGGCTGGCTGCGGAATTCTGAAAGTTGAAGTCCACCCATCTTAAAGTTGCCAAGGTTGAAAAACACTGGTTTAAACTACTTGAAGCTTGGCATGTAGTCGAAGTGGGGGGAGAAGAAGATGAGGCACAACAACTCTCTTCCTTCACAACCAGTGACAGTTGCAATAACAAATCCTGCACTATCTGCCATTGGGAATAGACTAGACCGGATAGCTACAGGAACTCCACAGTTATATCTCCGTGCTTGCTTACACATTCTGCAAGCTTTCTGCAAGGTGTCAAGCTACAGAATTTGTTATGTGGGGTTCACTGAGAGATAAAAAAAGCATGAGGGAAATTCCAGTTCTATGCTGAGGAAAGCTGAATCTTGCATACATTTATTTTGTGTATGCTGTATTCTATATTTTCTATTTGGATTTTGCTAATCAAAGGGAAGGCAAGGAAGTAAACAGGGATAGGATCTTTGAGAGCTATCACGGGGGGAACAAGGAGCCTCTGGATTTGATGAGTTCAGCAGGCATTCCCAATGCATCTGAAACTATGGCTGAAGCCAGCTAGAAACTTACTTCTAAAACTAAGAAAGAGAGAGAAAAAGGCACATTTCTCAGGAAAAGCAAAGGAATTTTACATGTAGGCTACATTTTTTGGACTACATCCAAGACTGCAAGTTTTCTGTTGTTCCATAGAAACATGTAAACAGATTTCAGGGTAAATGCAAAGGAGTAACATAACGAGGCTTCCTCAACCATGTGCCTTCTTGATGCTTTGGATTATAAATCCCCTCATCCTCAAACATCATGGGTAGCTGCCGAGTGAGTGATGGATGGAGATTTAGTCCAGTATATTTGAAGATTCTTTATCAGATCTGGGGAAGATTGGATACTACTACCCAGTAGCACCATCCCATTCTATATGCAGTATAAACTTAACCCATTACCTGTAGCCCTTGACCCACGACCATTTGTTCAGTGACCATTCAAAGTTACGATGGCGCTGAACAAACGGTGGTTATGATGGGTCCTCAGAGTTCCAGCCGTCCCAGCACCCCCACGGTCCCATGATCATGATCTGGGTGCTTGGCAACTGGTTTGCACTTACGAGCAGTTGCAGCGCCCTGCAATCACGTGATCGCCATTTGCAACCTTCCTTGCTGGCTTCCCCAGAAAGTCAATGGGGAAACTAGCAGGGAAGGTCAAAAATTGCTGGGGTAAGTCTCCCCTACCCACGCACCCTCCCCAGCCCCTCCGTGCTCGTGCTGCACTGGCCATCGCGCACCCCCACGCACCCTCCCTGTCCCTTGCCACGCCTCCCTCACACCCCTGTGCACCCCCCCCACGCACACCCTCGCTCCCTCCCCCACCCGGGAGCAGCCACTTGCCTGCCTGCCGGCCTGGGACTTACAGCTTCCTGCCGGCTTCCCCACTAATTTTGGTTGTGGGAAGACAGCAGGAAGTTGCCTCACCTAACAACCATGGGATTTGGTTAACAACTGCAACTGGGACTGCAGGGATTGCCATCGCTAAGTGATGCCATTGCGCTCTATGACCACATCGCTTAGTGATGGAAATTCCGGTCCCAGTTGCCGTCGTAAGTCGAGGACTACCTGTACCTACTCAGCTTCCGCATAACTGATTTGCTTGGTTTGTGCCCATGTACCCGAGGAGGAGGAGGAGGAGGAGGAGGAGGATGGGAACACAACAACCTCTGAGATGGAAAAAATATGGTGTGGGCCAGAGGGAGAGGGAGATTAGGTTTTTATTTCTCCTTTGGCATTTGGTTAAACTCTAGCTACAACAGTCATGGTCATTGGGCAGATGGTGGCTTCTTATAAGCATTTTCCTCTGTTTCAGATGCTCCAGTACATCCACCGTTTACAACCCAGCATCCTTATGAGAAGTGTGATCCTGAATCAATGCCTGGAGATCTTGGCTTTGGCCTCAGGATGGTCAATGGAGTAGTTCATGTGTACACCAAGCAGGATATCACTGACAAGTAAGAAGGTGGCTGAGGTCATGAGAATATCCTGATGATTAGGGAAAATCTGGAAGAGAAATAACATATGGGCAGTGTTGTTATCTATGATTCACATCTAGCTGAGCAAGATTTCTGATGAGAGCATCAGAATGAGAGCATTTTTCTTTGCAGCTAGGAACCATGAGTGCTTTTGACCCAACAAACTGCAAAAGAAAGATAGATTTAATGAAAGCAAAAATTCATCTATAATTATCCCAAGCTGAATTTATTTTAGGAAGGCTCTCAGTATATTCTTGAGCAACATTCTGTGGTACACAAGTGATCTGCTACATTTCCTTTTTGCCAATCATTATTTATGTGCATACAATGTATGGCAACTAGTATTACCACAATAGCAAGAAAGCACACACTTTTTTCTCTGTATCCATCTGCCCTCAGGAAACATGGAAAGCAGTATTTATTAAACAGGCTGGGGCTGTGGTTGTACAGAGAGTCAAATCTACATTTCAGTCAGGATTGTTTATTACTTGTACTAAGAAGCACACGCCATTAATTGAACAGAATACATTAAAGCAAATAAGTAAAATGTATGCAAGCACTGTATTTTCATTTTTGACTTTCACTTTCAAAGCAAAGTGCTATAAAAACATTGTTTTTAAAAAACGTGTAAACCTCCACCCTTTAAGTAACAAAGCAAATAACTGCTTCCTGACAATGTCACATTGAACAAAAAGCCTTTTAAAATTTACCTTGCAAGTGATGGGAAGAACACAAAAGTGCAATTAGGCAAGACTCTGTGGGCAAACCTTCACAAGTTCAGAAGGATTATCAAACAACCTTTCTCTAAGTTTCCATCAGCCCAACCTGGAAAGGCAGGAGCTGAACACAGGGAAGATCTTCAGGAGTCAGGCTGTTTAGGCCTTCACTGTTCTCTGAAGCCAATTGGTAGCCGAGATAGGCGAACACAAAGAAATGTAACTTATCCGCAGCTTGCGCTAACTGAATGGTGAACTCAGACTTCTGCATCAGCTGCAGGCTTGAAGTCACACTGATCCTGAATCAGGCTACCACAGCCCAGACTGATACTAGTTTTTGTATCAATTGGAGCTGATAAAATACACTTCTGGACTGAGAATGAAACAGCAAGGAAAAGCAGGCCTGCTGGATGCTGCTCCTCAGCTGCCCTCACTTTGATTTGATATGGATCCCGCCGTGTGACATTCATCACCCTCCAGCCCATAACTAAGTCTAGGGATCCAGACATTGGGCTCCAGTCCTACTGCAACTCCTTGATCTGATATAAAAGAAACTTTGAGGCCGGTGTCAAGAAGATATTGATGACACCGCACTCTAAACTATCACTTATAGCAGCTGTATATAGAAGTTAAACAAGCATTTTGCATTGCCCATTTCTTCTCTGCCAAATGCAGAAAATCTTTTACTAGTGCTGGACTAAATGTGGAACCCAAGATTCTGCCAATTTAAATTTAAAACAATGATTTAGTGTACCTAGGGCTGAAAAATCATCCAGAGCATCTAGCTTGTCAATTTTCTCTAGTAAAGCACTTCTTACCATTTTTCAAAGTACACACTAACCAGTGACTATAATAGGGTTTTCCCCTGGATTATTGGTGAGGCTGTTCTTGGTTTGACAGGTTTCTATGTACTGAGTTACTCAAATAACTATCCCCTAAACACACCTGGGCAGTGTAGCTGCTGGTGGTTGTTGTTTTTTTCCTTGCTTTCTCTCCATGATGCAGCTTTGCTCATGTCTTTGGGTTCTGTTCTCTGTTGCATTTTAAAAAGGACCACTGAACTGGACTTGCCTTATCCTGACCTGCAGGAGTTTGTGGCTGACATGAATGTTCTGATGGCTCTGATCATCAATGGTCCCATGTAAGTGAAGCTATGTCTACCTTTTTGATCTGTATATGCAAAACCAAGGTGCCAAGCTCCCTCTTTCCAAATAGCCATTCTACAAGCTTGGCTTACATACATTATGATCCTGGTATCTATCATGTAAAATGCATTGTTATATAAGATTTTATGGGAGACACTTGCATCGTTGATTTTTGTTTATTTATTTTAAGGAATTGATAAATGCACGGAAGCATAGCTCAGGTGATGACTATTTTCTGGGATAATCAAAGTGCATTCCTCAGGTTGAAAGAGAGTGTATCAGACTTCTTCAAGGTAGCGCCCTCCAGACATGTTAGGACTACATTTCCCAAAATAAGCTACCATGTATTCTCAATATATCTAGAAGGTATTAGGTTGGAGAATGCTTTGGAACAACTTTGAATACTAGGAACCAAAAACACAAGGGTGGACAATGCTTTGCTTTTCAATTTCTTAGCATTGTAAGTTATGCTACTGACCATTAAGTTGACTTAGCATATGCCTGATGTTATGGGATCCTGGGTAATTCCCATATTCTATCTCTGGAAAGAAGGACCTAGCTTTCCCATCCATGTAAAACCTTCTGGAAAAGCAAATTGTCCTTTATCAATTTATTGGACTGAACCAGCTTCTGGGATAAATAATGAAACTAGATCTCCATGATTTCAAGTGCTGGTAAATGTTCTGATCAGGATGTGCAATCCTTAACCTGTTTTCTTTTCACCTTTGGACAGAAAATCCTTCTGCTATAGGCGACTGCAATACCTGAGTTCAAAGTTCCAGATGCATGTCCTGCTCAATGAGATGAAAGAGCTCGCAGCTCAGAAAAGGGTGCCACATCGTGACTTCTACAATATCCGGAAGGTATAAGCGCTATACAGTTTGAAAATGTGTGCTGGTACTTAGGGCTACAGGCTATGTCAGTGCCACAGATTATTGAACCTAGAAAGTTCAGTAGTTATTGCAGAAAGCTTCACCAGTACAGCCCTTAACCACTTTGTACTGATAAGGGCAGGAGTAACAGATCCTACTGGTTTTAAATTTATAGCAAAACGCTTTCAACAAAAATGTTGACTTTTGTACTCCGCTTTTGCATCGCTGGGCCCATTTTCAGGGTCTTCCAGTCAAACAAGCTAATCAGAGAGGTTGTGGAGTAGTGAGTAATAAGTCTATATGCATTTTTTTTAAAAAAAAACCCAAATAATTATGTTAGTGCATATAACAATCTTGGAAGATAAGGCAGTATTACTCCCGTATTACAGATTGAAAGATAGAGTTGAGGCTGAGAGATAATGGTTCTCCTTAAAGTCAGCTAATGAGTTGATGCCTAAGACAATACTTGAGCTTGCATCTTCCTAGCTTGCACACTTAGCCACTAATCTTTTGAGCAGGTGGACACACACATCCATGCGTCATCCTGTATGAATCAGAAGCATCTCTTACGCTTCATCAAACGGGCTATGAAGAAACATCTGGAGGAAATCGTTCATGTGGAGAAGGGCAAGGAGCAAACCCTTAAGGAAGTCTTTGAGACCATGAATCTCACAGCATATGATCTCAGTGTAGACACTCTCGACGTCCATGCGGTATGTCAGATGCACTCATCGAAGAGGGTACCTTTCCTTGACTGGGAAAGAGAATTAGAAGCCGCTGATTTTCCTAATGGGCTAAATGGTGATCTTACCTTTGGGCAGTAGGCCAGATAAAAATTTCTTACTCTTTCCTGTAGAACAATCTTACATGCAGAATGGAAGTTCCTGACTTTTTCAGGTCTACTGGAATGCAGCTCTAAAGTTGCCTCAGTTACAGTATAATCAGTAGAATAATCTGGTGACATTTATCAAAGAGAAGAAAGTGCTCATTAAGCAAATGTGTAGCAGCTTCTGATATTGGAGGGCACTGCTCTTCAATCAAAGGGGGCTGATGGAGGCAATCCTGATTAAAGAAATGTATAGCTATCAGTGCTAAGTGGGGAAGAGAAGGCAGTCCTGTTGCATTCTAGTTTATCATTGTGATGCTCTGCCTTGGCCTCATCTCTATTAATAGGATCGTAACACCTTTCATCGTTTCGACAAGTTCAATGCCAAATACAACCCCATAGGAGAGTCTGTTCTGCGGGAGATTTTCATTAAGACAGACAACGAAGTCTCTGGAAAATACTTTGCTCATATCATCAAGGTGAGGCTGTTGTAATGGTATGTGGGAATGTCCTTGGGAGACAGGGAAGAGCCACAGCCAAGGGAACTATCAGATAAGAGGCAGCTTAGCCCGCAGAAAGAATGGGGGTGTAGCAAACATCTCAGAAAGGACCCTCCCTAGTTTCTTGGGCTGTAAAGGTGACGGGGAGAAATGCACTTTCAGACTTGCAAGATTCTGTTAATGTAACCTTACAATAAAGTAGAATTCGGCCATCTGGTGGTGCTTCCTGTCTGGACTACCTTGCAAGGTTGACAGCTGCCTGGTCTCATTTTATGCATACCTTAAAGCCAGAGGGCTGAACAAGCTATGCAAACTTAAGTATAGCTATCTTTTAGGGCTCTGAAGCTTGGGAGGATCAAGCAGATTGGCTTTGGAGAAGTAACAGGGTCAAGGGGGCAGGAGGTGGGCAGAAAGAGGTGGTGGGCATATAAAGGTTATTTGTTGATTACTGCAAGCCCGGTGATGGCCATAACTGACTTCTGAACATTACAAGCCCACTCTTAAATGTTTATACATTTCTCCCTCAATTGTGAGGGGTTGGAGCTAACATATTGGTGTCATACCTTGCCAAGCTATAATACTTACTCTACTACACGAACCCAGGCATTGTGGTTGGAAACTAAGGTATGCATAGCCTATACTGTGGGCTAATATTGGGCTTAGCATTACGCATGAAGGAGGCTCTGTGGCCTAGTGTGATTTATGAACCTAGAAACCTTATGGTTAAAATACCAAATGTGGATCAGGTAATCTGCAGTCAGTTTCTCTGTTTAATCATGGAATTTGTTGAACGAATTTCAACCAGTCTCTCTGTCACCCAACCTGGCTCATAGGATTGTTAATTAGTAATATTTTATTATTTAAAATAAGGTATATATAAACATACATACACAATTACATTTACATAAAGTTTACAACATATATAACATAATTACACTCTAATACAAGGAACAAAAAAGAGAAAGAAAAGAAAAAAAAATACTCTGGTTTCTCTTCAGATCGTATAAATCTTTCGCCTTTTACTGGCTCATAGGATTGTTGTTTGGGAATAAAATGAGGGGAGACCCCCATCTAAGTCACCCAGACTTCTCAGAAAAAAGACAGGATATAAGAATGTGTGTCTTTTTAGAACAGCTTTCCAAACTTTTCATGTTGGCGACACACCAACGGTGGCAGCGGCGGTGGCGTGGCCTGCGGTGTCCTGGTGTGTCACGTGCAAACCCGGAAGCGCTGATGGGGGAACCGGAAGGAGCGGCTCCCCCGCCAATTGGCAGTGGCGGCGCTGATTGGCGGGGGTGCCGCTCCTTCCGGTTCCCCCCATCAGCACTTCCGGGTTTGCACGTGACACAGCAGACTTGTAGTTTTCCCTTTCTCTTTTGGGAGAATGCTATTAAAATTCATCAGATCACTGTGGAGGCAGCCTAAGTTTGTCCTTAGTTGTTCCAGTTTTAAGGTAGCGTTTGCCATCGCCTGACCAAAGTCTTGATGTATGGACAATATGATGCCTCACTGGCAATCTTGGTGGTGACACACTCAGGCTGGCAGCTGCTGAGCTGCTCCTGGCTGCTGCAAGGAGAACCCCTCCCTTCTGGTCACCAGGCACAGCCCTCCATGGCCAATTTGGCTTGGGGTCTTTCGCCCCAGTGCCTGGTCAGCTGGACTGTATTTGGAGACAGGCCTACAGAGCTTGTTCCTCAGTGGAGAAGTTGAAACTAACAGGCCCTTTCGCTTCTGGTAGGAAGTTATGTTTGACCTAGAAGAGAGCAAGTATCAGAATGCAGAACTGCGACTCTCTATCTACGGCCGAGCACGGGACGAGTGGGATAAGTTGGCCAAATGGGCTGTTACACACAAAGTGCATTCCAACAACGTACGCTGGCTGGTGCAGGTGCCTCGGCTGTTGTGAGTACCTATTTCTTGCTTCTGCCGTTTCAAAAGCATGCAGAGACTCGCTGAATCGCAAAGGGCTTTGCATACATTAGCTACTGTATTATTAATACTCAATAGCTGCTTCTGTCTAGTAACAAAGTGAGCAGAGGACTTACTTTTTTTATAATTCTGGGACCAAGATTACACCCTAAAGGAGATAAAGCTTGACCTTCCGTTGTCTGTTTTAGAGAACTATCGAAAACCATGTTGTTTGAATAGATATTGTTAAGGTTAGACCTTGTAGGCTACAATCTTGGAACCAATTTCAGAGTATACATGTTTCGGATCATTGAGGTCAGTGTGCCTTATCTTATATCTGGGTATCCTTGGGGGAAATTGTTCTAGTACTTTATAGAGGGCTCACATATCTTTATGCTACAAGTAGCTCTCCGCTGTATTTTTTGACAGTCAGGGAGAGCAACCGCCTTGATGAGAAATATAGAGGGCTCTTCAGTTTTCTGTGGTTGGATCCTGGTGTTTGACTTTCACAGCAGTTGTAATCCCGGTTAGTGGAAAACCACCCTTCAGATTTAGCTGCTCTGCTGCAATATCAGCTTATGAGCCAAAGTGATATGATATGACTTGCACTGGTGATGTTACCTAGTTGGGTAATGAAGTGTCTGAACTGGAAAGGGCTGCATCCATTAGATTTCTGTCTGCCGTTCAGAAAAAATTCTCCATTGGGGGTGGCAGGGGAGGATGGGTAGGCTGACCATATGTCCCGTTTTTTCCCCTTTTCTCAACCGTCCCGTCGTTTTAACATAAACGCCGGTTTTGTCCCGTTTTTCAGGAACAGGCGGAGGCGGAGCAACTGGTTGGGGGGAACCCGGAGGAGGAATCGCCCCCGCCCACCAGCGCGCGGCAAAGGAGGTGGGAGAGGCGGGCCCAGCACCGCGACAGGCGGAGGCAATTCCCCTTCTGGGTTCCCCCCAACCAGCTGCTCCGCCCACCGCGCCGCCCACCCCGCCCCCCGCGCGCCAGTAGGCGGAGGCAACCCCCCCGCCCCCCCAACCAGCCGCTACCCCCCCCCCCATTCCTCTTGTCCTGTTTTTGTCTCAAGGAAATATGGTCAGTCTAAGGATGGGGGAAGAGCCAGTTGCAACTCTGTTCTCCATAATCTCAACAGAAGCAGCAGGACTAAGCTACTTCGAAAGTATTTGATGAATACTTGATGAATTTGATAAAACTTTGCATGTTTTCCCCAAAGTACATCCTCTTTTACGAAATCACTGTATAATATAGTTATTTCTCCCAACCGCTTCAGTTGTATGACACCTGCAGTGAGGAATATTGGGAATAGGATTCATGAAGTAGTTGGGTAACTTAAGTGATCTGATTCTGATTCCCAGAAGTTGTGCAAGCCTTACCACAAGACAGCTGATTTTCAGTGTTGTGATCAGGGCACAGATGGTAGGTGCTTCGTTCATAATTTCTGTTGTAATTTTAATGCCAGGGAAGGGAGAGAGGTGGGAAGAAGTGTGTGTAGTTTTCTGGTACTGGAGTAAAAGCAGTTTGACTGGGTAACATACCTTGTTTTTTGCTTCAGTTCAGGAGGAACAGGTAGCTAAGTACCACCTAGTAAATTGACAACAGGGGTAAAAAAGTGAACCATAGGAAATATGCTACCCACACTCCTCTTCTTCCAAGGATCTGGGATCTGGAGTGCCACACTACACTACTGCTAATGATAGCCCTCAGTCAGCTCAGAACAGACGTCTGAGGAACACTATTGTCAACTGTTAGGAATGAAGAGATTTATGTGTGATGGAGCATTGTCGCCTTTTGTATCCTGACTTTCAACAGTGATGTATACAAAACAAAGAAACAGTTGGCCAACTTCCAGGAGATGCTGGAGAACATTTTCTTACCTCTCTTTGAAGCTACCATCAATCCTGCTAGCCACCCAGAGTTGCACCTCTTCTTGGAGCATGTAAGTAATGATATTGGAAAAAGCAATCGTACTCAGTACTTGCTAAAGGGATTGCTAATAGTATCTCTGCATTTGAGGCGGAGTGAAGGATGGTGGTACACAAATGTTCTGTATGTGGGTCTTGGATACACCTGGTCTTGAGGACCACTTAGGTGGCATATGGCTGAATGCTTGACATATATCAGTCTTAATTAAATAATTGTCATGACCATTCTGCCTAATTTGCATAAAGTGAATGAAGACGTAAGAGTCCTCAAAACTGACAGGAACGTTTTCATCCCCTCCCTCCCTCCCTCCCTCCCTCCCTCCCTCCCTCCCTCTTTCTTTCTTTCTTTCTTTCTTTCTTTCTTTCTTTCTTTCTTTCTTTCTTTCTTTCTTTCTTTCTCTTGGTTCTGAATGGACAGGTGGACGGTTTTGATAGTGTAGATGATGAGTCCAAGCCAGAACACCATATCTTCAACTTGGACAGTCCCTTGCCTGGCAATTGGGTGGAAGAAGATAACCCACCATATTCCTATTACCTTTATTACACATATGCTAATATGGTGGTGTTGAATCATCTGCGTAGGTAGGTGGTCTACTTCTTATCTCTCTCTTCACCCACCTTTTCTGAATTTGAGTCTGCTCCAGAATGGCACCCTCCTCCCTGCTGGCTTTTAAGGCCTTGAGTACCCTTTTCTGACCTTTCTGGTGATAACAGTGGCGTATTAGAAACTGAAATACCCAGTTCTTGAGGTCTGTGGCTCCTGGCTTTAGCTTCATATCTTTGGTGCTGTAACTTGGGTGTTAATTTCTGTTCCTCTTTCCATCTTACCGGCGTTTTGAGTTCTCCTCTTCCAAAATGCCATTCGTTCGATTGAGCTGCATATTTTGCTTTCCTTTTTTTCTAGGAAACGAGGCTTCCACACCTTTGTGCTGCGACCCCACTGTGGGGAGGCAGGACCCATCCATCATCTTGTGTCAGGTTTCATGCTGTCAGAGAACATATCTCACGGCCTCCTGCTCCGCAAGGTGAGGGAATACAAATGGGTTGGTACCACATATAAAAACAAGGACCTCTGGACATGCCTGTATATATGATGAAGCAGAAATGTTGCTTAGAAGCCAAGCAGCTGCTTAAACACCACATACCATTGGGTGTTGTGATGAAGGCCACTGTTGTGGCAAGCATGCAGTGGGAACCTAGGCAGAAGGCAAAAAGAAGATGTGAATAGATCACTATTGTGCCTGCATGCTGGAGATAGTTGCTCTTTCATGGAAGAGTTTCTATTCATGAGCCTTCCAAGTGGATTGAAGGAAGTGGGGGACCCATGTATATTTATCCTGGAGCAAGCGTTAGGCAGGGCTCAGTGTTTGCTGGAGATACCCCATGCCTTAATGTTGAGTTTCTCTCTAGGCACCAGTGCTGCAGTACCTCTACTACCTGGCTCAGATTGGCATTGCTATGTCACCGCTTAGCAATAACAGCCTGTTCTTAAGCTACCATCGTAATCCACTACCAGAGTACCTGTCTCGGGGCCTCATGGTCTCCCTGTCCACAGATGATCCCCTGCAGTTCCATTTCACTAAGGTGAGTGTGATGTAGCAGGTATGACCCAATGGAATGGATGATGGCACAAGAGAGGAAAGATGCCGTTCTTTTTAGCTGATATAGTGTTGGCAAAACATTAGAAAGAAAACATACCTGTATAAGTTGTTCCTCTCCCTGTAGCGTGTGTGCCTTTCCTTACAGCTTTTCAACTGGCCATCATATCGTACTTGATGCTCATTGCCACATCAAAAGGTGCTTATCTGCAATCTCCAGCAGCCTCAGCCAGTGATGAGGGTTGCTGGGGGCTGTAGGTCCACAGCAACATCTGGAGGACCACAGATTTGCCATTCCTAGCTTAGTCCTGTTTGGTATTCACTTGAATGATCAGAAATACTTTTACCCTTAGTCCTAGGTTTAATGCCTCCTTAACTGAACACCCTCCGCCAGTCACCTTCACTTAGTTGGTATTTGAGAGCTCCTCTGCAGCTTTTGATAGGAAGCCCAACAGTCCAATTCGATTTAACTTTCTTTTCGCACAGGCCTGGCTTTCCCAAAGCAGCTCCCATAGAAAACCCAATCCTCTTCCTTATTCCCATTGTCTCACCCGTGTACTGAGTCCCCCCAGCCTGTCTAGTTAGTCTTTCCGAGAATTTTCTGGATTTCACCTTCCTACCATCCGCCTCCCATCTTCTTTCCTTTATCAGCCAATAACGTTATGTCCCTGCATGTCAAAAACTGGTGGAACTTAGAGAACTTGACCCTGAGCTGAAATTTCAAATCCTCTAGAAGAGCTCAAAAGTACAGTAACAGCAGCAGTTCTTGTTACCTCAGGAGAACTTCATGTCATCTCTCCATGATGGTCTTTCTTTTTCAGTACTAAGCTTTATTTTACAAGCTGAATTTACACCCCTTTATTAGTGAATTTGGATATGAACCTGCTTTCTGTTCCTCTCAACCCTTTGATAGGGACGCTAATAATTGAAATGTCTCCACCTAGTGGCTCAAAGATCCAACTTTGGCCACAAGAAGCAAAGTAAGAATGGTGTAGGTGGCATGACATGCTGAGTTTGGTTCAGCCTGCAGAAAGATTTGTGGCAGGTTCGGACAGACACAGCACCAGCTGTTTTCAGAAGAGTAAGATGTTGCCTTAGCTGTTTATATTGTTCACTTATACCAGGCATACACTCTTCTCCCAATTTATCTATCAGAGATAAAGTACTGGATATGCTGTCTGCTCAGGTTTTTATTAAAAGTAAAGTTGCTTTCAAATCAAGCTTGACTCCTTATTGATGAAGGATTTTTGTCCTGATGTGGAAATGGTTGCCTTCTTCTGGGATAATTTTCCACTTTCCAGTCTAGCCTATAGCTCTGGACTTCCCAGTTGCTGCCTGCTGCACCCAGTTTGCATTGTGCATAACTAATTCCATAAGTACTAACATTCCTGAAGCCAGTCCTGTCTGAATGCGTGTATCTGGGTCTGACTGACAGTATCACTTTCAGGAACCCTTGATGGAAGAGTACAGCATTGCCACACAGGTTTGGAAGCTCAGCTCCTGCGACATGTGTGAACTTGCACGCAACAGTGTGCTCATGAGTGGCTTCTCCCACAAGGTAATGTGGGATCTTCTCTGAAAGGGATTGTCTTCTGGCCATGACCTCCCAAAATAATGCTTTGAAGTCCAAGGGGAGGGAATTACGGAGGCTTACTCATTTGATCCAGCCTGTTTTGCCTAGAAGACTTAAAACCTGTGTAGGGCCTCCTCTTCAACCAAATCTTTACTCAAAGGAAGAAGGTGATTGAGGGTTAATCTTGAAGAAAGCATGTCTAATGCCTCCCTTTCCGTGATCCCATCTGCAGCAAAAGAGCATTGCCTTTGCTCTGGAAGGGTTATTGGCAGTCATGGAAAATTAGGCTGGTAATAAATACACCTTTTGGGGGGGTGTATGTTATTGAAGACCCCTGCAGATGTAATCCTTTCAGCAGTGAGGTAGCCACCCTCCTGGGCTGGTTATTACAATCTTCATTTATTTTATTTATTTATATTTCTAACTTATATCACCGCCCATCTCCCCCCATTTCCGGGGGGAAATCTTCATAATAACCAGCCCAGGAGGGTGGCTACCTCACTGCTGAAAGGATCACATCTGCAGGGGTCTTCCATAACATACACCCCCCAAAAGATGTGTTTATTCCCAGCCTAATTTTGGGCTTAGAGAGTGCAGTGGGGGAGTTCAGGATGCCAGTATCTGCCATGCCCCTTTTTCTTTGTCCATCCTTCTCCCATGAATGTAACAGCTGCCATTATGTTCCCACTGATTATCCTCAGTCCTTATTAAACTGGTTTTCATTTTTCCATAGGTTTCCCTCCTAAAGGTTATTTATACATCCCCCGAATCCTTGGTTTCTTCTAAGCTTATGGCACCCTGCTTTTTGTGTGTGGATGCCAGAGAATCAGTTATGTTAATAGATAGGGCATGATCAACCTACCACACCTTGATATATTTTGTAAAATTCCAGGAGGCATTCAAACCTTGATCAAAACCCAGTGGAACCGGGCACATTTAACAAGCAGCAGTGAAAATAAGATTGATATTTAGGGCCATTTCTCTGGCAGCTTGAACCGCAGAGCCTAAGGAGCTTTCCAGATGAGCAAAAGGCAGGAATGCCTGTCCCAGGACTTTATCCTTAGCACTGTAGTACCACCGTGCCAGTAGTAAGGTATCCTGTCCTCATAGAATGAATGGGGGGGTAGCCTTTCTGTGGGGTAGGGGGTGGGAGGAGGAGATGGTATCGAGCCATTTGTGCAATTCCTTGCTAGAGAGAAGTGCAGAAAAGCACTGAAGTGAACATAAGGTGAGAATTTAAGACCCATGAATGGGGTGGGGATGGATGTATTTGTGTGCATGCGAGAGAAAGAGAGAGAGGAAGAGGGAGGGATTGGATTGTTGGTGCTGGCTCTTGTTCTGTTTTTAAAAGGGTTCCTATATACTGTATACTTCATTATGTTTTCGTCGGTGAATGTCCAAATGGAAAACCCAGGTTGCCTTTTGTCTTAACCCTGGATTGATGGCTGCCTTTGTTGCCCAGGTGAAGAGCTACTGGCTTGGACCCCACTATCTGAAGGAGGGGCCTGAGGGCAATGACATCCGGCGTACCAATGTGCCCGACATCCGGGTAGCCTATCGCTATGAGACACTTTCCCAGGAGCTGACCCTCATCACCCAGGCTGTGCAGACAGAGGAGCTGGAGACCATCCAAGAAGAAGACCTTCTGACTATGAGCTGCAGCCTGGATGCTCGCTGAAAGAGACCCGTTCATAATCGGCCTCCCTTTCAGCCCCACACGGGCTTGACAAGCTGGGGCTGTTCTGTGAGCGCAAAGAGAGCCTGACCACCCACCTCCCTCATCCCAGAGCAGTGTCTCTCAACCTTGGCAACTTTAAGATGTCTGGACTTGGACTCTCAGAATTCCCCATGGCCGGCTGGGGAATTCTGAGAGTCCGAGTCCAGACATCTTAAAGTTGCCAAGGTTGAGAAACACTGTCGCAGAGACTTTTCTACTTTCCTGTTGTGTGTGTGTGTGTGTGATTCCTTCTGTATCTCCTGGAAAGGTTTTCATGATTTATTTGCACTTGGTAACCTGTTGGTGCCTCCTGAGTGGTGAATGGTTAGAAGCTTCTCCAGAATTCAGGTCCAGGAACCAAGGAGAGCATCCTGTAGTGTGAATGGAAAGGCTGGTCAGATTGTTTGTAAGCCACAGCCAAAGAGATAGGAAGGAACATATATGCCAGTTCACCTGTGAATAAACTCTGGAAGTCCTAGCATGTGAATACATTTGCCCGGTGGCAAAACGAAGCACCAGCATGTCAACGTGTGTCCTGAGTAACATCTGGCTGTGCCCAGGGCCAAAGTGTTCTGGGGTTGCCTTGCGCTACCTCGCTTTGGTTTGGGGGGTTCCCATTGGCTGGTCGAGCATCTTTGAGGGGCTTGCGCCAGCCTTGTGGTTTGCCATCAGGGCAGCACGTTGCTGTCGATCCCACTATGCAAGAGCCTCCACTTTTCAGTGTTAAGCTCTAGTATGAAGTGTGGCAAGAGGCAGATTCTTTGCCTTTCCTTTCAAAGCCCAGTAATGCTTGTCTTTTTTGGCTCAGGGAAAGCACTAACCTTTGATTCCCTCCATGCTTTAAAGGTGAATGACTGTGCTGTCAGGGACAGAGCGGACTCGAGATAATAGAGATACTGTTGTTAGCATGCCAAATACTGGCATTTTTAACTTGTTCTGTATCTTTTGTAAAGCTCTTGGTCTCCCTTTACAACCAAGTATTTAAAAGAAGTTCAATACGGTTATCAATGTAACAAGGAGATTGAAGATGATTCTGGCACTGGAAAAATAAGATAGCCCCATGGAGGAAAGCCTTGGAGACAAGACACCTGCCTAGCATGGAAGGAGTTTAGGAGAAATTATTATGATTACTATCAATTATACACCATAGGTTCAAAATGGAGATGGTGAAAGAGGCCTGTGATCAGCATTGTTTTTAAACAAACTTTTAAGTAGCTTCAGGCTTGATTAGATCAGTGACACTCACCAGCAATTGGGGGGATGTGTGGAGTTGTATTAAGACTGGGTCTTAACTGTGTTCCCAAAGTTGCTACTAGCTCAGGGATGATGGCATTTTGTTCTCCTATAGAGTCAATTGCAATTACCGGAGGAGTGGGTGTTAGATAAGAATCATTGTCCACGAAGGAAGACTTTATACACTCTGGCAGTGCTGCCCCCTATTTTGGCTGCTTCTCCCTGCAGCTGCTTTAAAATTTAGTTTGGTCCCCCCCCCCCCCAAGTTGGGAGATCATTCCCACCCCTGTTCTAGTGCCTGATGCAGGAGCTCACTGGGAGATAGAAATTGCCTTGGGCTGATTAGAATGCAGAGGGTTCAAACTGCTTGTTACACCTGACCCTCTTTTTCTTTTGAGTTGGGTTCAGGAGAGCGAGAGAGACCATTGCATATGGAAAAAGAGAGCACTTTTTCACATACAGCAGGAAGAAAAGCCATAGAAATGCCTGGTCAGCTTTCTGTGCAGTCACTGGTGTTTTGAGATTAGGATGAAGCCTCTTGCTGTGAGTAAAGAATACATCTGGAGAAAACAACATACAGTAACTGTTCCACTTTTTGAAGCTATGTGGAGTAGAAATACATAATAAGTTGTGGAAGAAGGTAGATCTGAGCCCTTTCCACGTCAGCATTTTAAGTTCTGCACCTTGAAAGGTTCTTAATAGTTGAAAGGCCAGCCATACAGAGGACGGTCTATACAAGTTTATGGCTAAAGGATCTGCTTTCTGACAGCTTTTGAATCTCATTCATGGGCTACATTGAACATTACTGGGCTGCTATCCTCCTATAAATATTGTTGTGCCATCAGTCATAGTTCGGAAATCTCTTGTGGGCCTCACTCCTAAGGTAGGAGACCAGCTTCAGACTCTGCTCACTCTCTTCAGGTTCTTAGACAAACGTTGTCTAAGACATTTATGAAAAAGGCAATCCGTTCCTTAGTTCTTGTTCCCAGTTGCTGCAATAACATTTGATCTTAACTATTGCAAGCAGTTTTGGTACACTGGGAAATGCATTTGTTAAACCTGAGGTGAGTAGATAGCAAGGAATGCTGCTAAAGGGAACTAGAAGCTTGTGGGGCCCTCCTTCTAAACTTGACTACCTCAACCTGGTATTCTCCAGATACATTGGACTAAAGCGCCCATAATTCTCAACCAGCATGGCTGCAGGAAGTTGCAGTCCAGCACATCTGGAGGTGCAGCAAGTTGAAGGCTGCTCTAGGTGGCTGTGGCCAAAATCTGAGGACTCAATTTATAGCAAATGCCTGCTTAGAGAGATGCATGGGGTGCACCAAGACTAAATACGTTCCCTCTTTTAATGTTATCTCTGGAAGAGGCATTTTGTTATAGTTCTTGTCATTATTTGAGATTGCACATGCAAGAAAAAGGAACCATTCTTTAAGGCCTATCCAGTTGGCATTTCACCTTCATGGCACAGCAAGGTAATCGGGTAATTTACCGCCCCCCCTGCCCCCTGGTGTTTTGCTTGGAATTTTGTTAACTACCAAGCCATTTTACAATAGAGCTCTCTCGCATTTGTTTTAGCCAGCATGGATGCCTTGTTAATCAAAGGGTTTGGTCCAACACAGGGTTCCATGAAGAAATGGAATATCAATTTAACTGAAGTGGAACATAAACTTCTTCCCTGCTTCATCTCTCATTTTCTTCCTTTCTCCTTGCCGTTAATCTGCCTATTGGTACATCATGTTAGTTTTTGCTTTGGTGTCAGAATTGAAACTGGTATTCCTTTAGCAATCACATGTATCCTCTCACTTGGCTATTTTATGTACCTTGGATGAACTCTATGCTTGTCTGTGCTGTTAGAAATCTTCTGAAATAAGAGCATGATCCATCATTAAAGATTATTTAAGTAAACTGTGTTCTTTGTAGTTCTGATAGAAACGAATTCTCCTCCTTGTTGGGCTCCCAGGCAGATGATCAGATCACTTCTCCCCAAGGATGGATTTTGAAGGAGGAGCATTCATCCTCTAGGGAGCATATCTCTAGAGCAGGGTTTCTCAACCAGGGTTCCGTGGCACCCTAGGGTTCCACGAGAGGTCACTAGGGGTTCCCCGGGAGATAATGATTTATTTTAAAAATTATTTCAAATTCGGGCAACTTCACATTAAAGAGGTAAGTTTCATTCTTTATTTTCAGTTTAAGAACACTGTTAATCCATATATTCAGGCCGACACATGAAACGAATATAATCATTTTGTAGCTTGTGGCCTATATTTGAGCCAGAATGTGCAGGGGTTCCCTGAGGCCTGAAAAATATTTCAAGGGTTCCTCCAGGGTCAGAAGGTTGAGAAAGGCTGCTCTAGAGGCCAAAAACTTGAGTTTAATAGTCCCTTCACACACCTGTCGGTCTTTTCTTGGAGAGGATGGTTAACCTAAAGGAGGAGAAGTATTGCCTTTCTAATACTTCTGGAGTGCTTCCACATAGAGGAAAGGCATTTGGGAGATACGCTATCTTTCCTTAATCTGTGTGGGGGTCTGTGTGTGTGTGTCTATGTCTGGAAAAAAGTTTGGAAAATATGGGAGGATTATAAGTTGAAGATGTTCTCTGGACCACCCTTAAAATTCCCTAGTTGAGTTAGGCAGAATAAAAGTTTTGACTGGCAGCATCACAGATGAAGCTTCTCAAGCAACCAGAGAAGCCCTCATTGTGCCTATCAAAAGAAGACACTTGCCATCAAAAGGTTTGATGTTGTTTAGCTGCCTTCACACTATGTAGTTTATTTAGACTAATAGCAGCAGCACTGTCTGGGTGGAGAGTAACTAACTAGTGCAGAGCTTTCCAAACTTTTCATGTTGGTGACACACTTTTTAGACATGCATCATTTTGCGACACACACTCACAGCAGGGCACGAGGCAGGCACTAGGACCTGCGTGGAATCACAGCAGGTTTGGAGGCAGCAGGGCACAAGGCAGGCACTAGGACCTGCGCGGAATCACAGCAGGTTTGGAGGCAGCCGCAGCCGCGACACACCCAGACACTGCAGCCGACACACTAACGTGTCCCGACACACAGTTTGGAAAGCTCTGAACTTTAATTCTGAATCCCAATCTCCTACAAAATGTCAGTTACATTGTTACAGATGCAGGCATCACCTGTATTAGCCCCTATTTATGGGGTCATTGATTGAGAGCTATCAATCTGAGAAAACTTTTTAACCCATGGTATTCAGGGATGATGATGATGATGATGATGATGATGATGATGATGATGATGATGATGATTCAACCTACTGGTCACATTTCCACATAGAAAATTAGATATATACTTGCCAGCTCCAGAACCTCTTCACACATACATGCTGTCTTATTCATGCACACCATTACTACAACCTTGCTCCCCCTTGTGTTTTCCCCTCTTCTTCCCCCTCCATGTTTTTCTTCTCTGCATAGCACTTAAAGAACATCTCTCTTGTTGATCCTGATGGTTTTTTTTAACTTCAGCTTTGGGAAGGGTTAAACGATGGGTTGATCCTTCCCTCGCAAGCTGTGACCATCTAAACAATAACTGCATTTTAAAAAACCTTGTTAGCTAGGGGATGTGGGAATATGTTCAGGGAGACTGAGATGTATCACTTTATTTGTACAAAAGCTTATTGCTGATTTCAGAGAGTCAAAACAATTTAGAAGGATCATAAAACCCACAACATAGTTGTGCAGCACTTTGGATATGAAGGCAAAAGGTACTTCATGGTAACATCTCTCTACATCTCTAAAACAGCAGCATCTTTTCTGAGGGTCACACAACTGCAGCTGGTCCATGATCCTGAAAAAAGATGCATTTGGTTGAAGGAGTTATAGACAGGTGTTACAAACATGCTCCAAAACACCTTTTTGCCTTCAAATCCATGGCACGGAATGGCCCTAATGAACACCTACACAAAAAAGTGCTAGCACTGCATATATGAAAATAATCCTCTTACATAAGAAAAGAAGCTTGGTAATAAAAAACAGTAACACCCTTGATTCCTAGTTATTGGTGCTCAGTTTGTGCCATGCCCTATTAAACTGTGCTGTTAGACTTGAAAGAGAAATAAATGAAGGTGTAGGTATGTATTAACTATCTTGCTATGAATGCCTCCCTGGGAAAATCCTGTATACAAAGGGCTTTTAACCTGAAGGAATGAACAGATAAAAAAGCTAATGAACTTAATAATTTCAAGAACATTTCCGAGTTGAGGAGAACTTGAAGGACATATGAACAAAGGCTTCCAGGCAGCTGAAGAAGACATAAACTAATGGAGATGGGGGAATTCTAGACAGGGCAGGTCCAAACCCGCCTTTCAAATAGACTGGGTTGCAAGATTATAGTAGACGGCAAGTCACTGGTCATGCTCCATGTCTACTACTGGCCTAGACCAATATTGCCTTTTGTAATTGGCAGTGCCTCTCCATGGTTCCCAATTATGTGTTACCTAATCTTTTCAACTGAAGGTCTCAGAACATGAACTCAAGACTGAGTTCACACAAAGACTGAGATTTGCCACTGATATTCAGATTTCCGTGTACTTTACTGGGCAAGGGATCCACTGCCTTGGCATTATTAACAGCTTGTTCTGATCAACTCAACTATATAGCCAATGCAACCTGCTTTCTTCACTTGTTCAGTGATTATACTGACAATCTGTACAGCAGCTGCTATATTCTATGAAAATAAGATGATAAAATTGTTTTTTGTTGTTGTTGCAAACATGGCCTTGAAGTTAAAGGGCTGATGTTAAGTTCAAACCAATTCTGGTATTGCAGACTCATATTAGTCAAGTTGCTTAGTCTCATTCTTAATGCCACATTTATAAAAGCAATACTGTACAAATTGCTGTACTGTATACAAATTGGGAAAAGTTTCACAAATAAAAATGTTTTAGAAATAATAAAAGGGAGAGACAAAGTTTTGAAGGAAATGGCAAAATACTGTGCCAGTTAACCGCCCAGAGTTCCCCGTTGGGGGAGATGGGCGGTTATATAAATTTAATTAAATAAATAAATAATGACCAGAAGGTGGAGTTCCAGATGTGCTGAAGCAAAATATCATGACTTGTTGGAATAGAGTATGTATGATTTACAGTTGAGTTTTGAAACTGTCAGGCTGAAATATGATAGCAATTAAATCTAAAACTTGATAACGTATTTACAGACATGAAACTTGACCCATAAGAAATTAGAAAGATTACGAAACCATCTTTATCCTCCCAATCTGATTGCAGCTTTTCTTTTCCAATGTAATTACAACTTCTGTTATAGAACTTCAATATGCTGATTATAACGTAGTCTGTGCACACTCCGAGGAAGATCTTCAAACTATCCTAAACATCTTTGCAGAAGCATATGAAAAGCTCAGCCTCTCAATTAACATTAAAAAAAACCAAAGTGCTTTACCAGCAAGTTCGAACCAATCCCTCCACAGCGCCATCAATCCAGCTTAAAGGTGTGTCACTAGAAAATGTCGACCACTTTTCTTATCTCGGCAGCCATCTATCTACAAAAGCCAACATCACGCTGAAATTCAGCATCGCCTGAGCTCTGCGAGTGTAGCTTTCTCCCGAATGAAGCGTAGAGTGTTTGAGGATCGGGACATTCGCAGGGAGACCAAAATGCTTGTTTACAAAGCCATTGTACTACCAACCCTTCTGTACGCCTGTGAAACATGGACCCTCTACAAACGCCACCTCCAACTTCTTGAAAGATTCCATCAACGCTGCCTCCGAAAAATTCTGCAAATTACTTGGGAAGATAGGCGGACTAATGTTAGCGTATTAGAAGAAGCAAAAACCACCAGCATTGAAACAATGATCATCCAACATCAACTTCGCTGGACCGGCCATGTTGTTCGAATGCCTGACCATCGTCTTCCAAAGCAGCTACTTTACTCCCAACTTAAGAATGGAAAACGGAATATTGGTGGACAGCAAAAGAGATTCAAAGACACTCTCAAAGCTAATTTAAAAAAATGTAATATCAGCATTGAGAACTGGGAAGCCCTAACTCATGAGCGTTTCAATTGGAGGTCAGCCTTTATTAAAGGTGCTATGGACTTTGAAGAAGCACGAGTACAGGGTGAAAGGGAGAAAATAGCTAAAAGGAAGGCACGTCAGGCAAACCCTCATCATGACCGTCTCCCACCCGGAAACCTATGCCCTCACTGTGGGAGGTTGTGCGGATCCAGAATTGGCCTTTATAGCCACTTACGGATCCACTGTTAAAATTTTACTTTTGGAAGACAATCTTACTCAGCTACGAGTGATCGCCAATGATTTCCAATGGGGAAATGTGTAACATTTGGGGAAATGCTGGTAAAAATAGAAAATTCCAGGAAATAGTTGCATTTTTAAAAACAGTTTTTAAGCAGTTTTACTAACTGATAATGTAATCTTTGAAGATTTTTAGGTAAGACACTATTGCATTTAGAAGCTGGCACAACACACTGTTTAAACGAACCTCATTTACTCAATCCAGTGTTATGGGTTTGCACAACATACCAGAACAATAAAATAACCACATGGGATGAATTTGCACAATTTGATAGATTAAAATGTAAATGAGATTGGGTCGTTTATTATTCAAGAATGTTATGTGAACAGTGTTTATTTCTCTGCATAGACGTGTACAAAACTCAAATGAAATACATATTCCCCCCCTCCCAAGGATGCTGCCCTTTTTTTTTTAAGGAGACTACAGGGACTTCCATCTGAATTTCTCCTTCCCTTCTAAGTGAACATCGACCTCTTGTGGAGATGCTAGAAGCTGGTTAAGAGACGGTGACTCAGGCATCTCACTAAAAATTACCTAGTAAAGATCTGTGTCCAATTCAGCTGAATCCTGGATCCAATTGGTTAATTCAAAAAGTTCAGCAAATGTCTGAATCAAACCAAGGGTCCTCCAAAGCAAGTCAAGCAAAGTCAGTGTATTTCTTTAGCCACAGTCCAGTACAACTCCCCCCTCCCCCCACTCAAAAAGTCTATAATCTGTCAGTAACAAAAGAAATCCAAACCTGAACTGGAATATTCTTGTTTATTAGTGATGCAGAAGTTGAAAGGATTCAGGATGATAAACAAATAGGGATGCACAGTGCTTGGATATGTGGGGAGCGTACATTTACCACCCGTCTGCAACTTTGTAAATCAAACACAACTTTTCTGGGGATTAGGTTATAGTGTGGAAGACAAGAACATGACATCACAACTTGAGGCCACAGGGATCTTGTTTGTACATTGCACTAAAGTATGACTTACTTAAACTCTGTTTGAATGAGGCATAAACCATGTTTATAAAATACAGTGATTAGGATCACCCAATACACTACCCCTAATTCATATATTCTGGTAAGCCACGTTTTGTTAACTATGGTTTATAAAATTACAGTTTGCTGAATTAATTGTGAATTGCATAACACAGTTGGTCATAAAGAGTTTTATAAACCACAGTGGCTGTGTCCATACAATGGGCAAGCAAGCACACCCCAAGCAAGCGCACCATGTGGTGAATGTGTGAACTGACTCAACTTCTAAAGAATGATCAAAGCCCTCAGAGAATAATCTCAGTCCTTCTCTAAGCTATATGGAGGATTTCCCCAAGCTAAGTCCTGCTAAGGTTTATGAGCCTTTATCATGCAGGAAGCTACTGGTGGTTTAAATCCACTGTATATCCCACTGCCAGCTATTTTCACCCTGGTTTATATATGGACCTTTGCGACACTGAACCGCAGCAAAATAGGATGTGAACAGATACCCAGATCCATGACATATTAAAGATGATGGAAATAACTAGATCTGCACTATTGGCTGCCTCAATACACAAGACGGAATGGAAGCAAAGTATGGATAACTGCTGCCAAAATCAACTGGGTCAAGGAGAGGTAGAACTGGGTATCACCAACATCCTAGTGCAGAGCTTTCCAAACTCTGTGTCGGGACACATTAGTGTGTCGGCTGCAGTGTCTGGGTGTGTTGCTGCCTCCGAGCCCTGCCAGGATTCCACGCAGGTCCTAGCGCCTGCCTTGTGCCTTGCTGCCTCCAAACCTGCCCTGCCAGGATTCCACACAGTTCCTAGTGCCTGCCTTGTGCCCTGCTGTAAGAGTGTGTTGTGAAATGATGCATGTCTAAAAAGTGTGTCACCAACATGAAAAATTTGGAAAGCTGTGTCCTAGTGGTATCCCACTCCAAAGCTCTAGATGACTATTGACCTTCCCCAGAGGATTCATGTAGATGTTAAATAGCATGGGAGATAACATGGAATTTTTGGGCACACCATAAATCAGTGGCTAGATTTCTAACAGTATTTCCCCTGCATCATCTTGTGTCCCCAAGATCCATTCCCACCAAATGGTTCAGAAGGATACTACAGTAGAAATAAAATATGGATATCAAGATTTTTATTTTATTTTATAAAAAATTAAATTTTTAATGAATAGTTAAGCTTCATTAAGGGCAAAACTCTCCAGTGATAATATACACTGATTGTCTAATCCTTGACTTTTTCCATTCTTACAATTTACCCACGTAATCAGATTACTACTAGAGTATAAAAAGGTAAAGGTTCCCCCCACACATTTGTGCAGTCGTGTCCGACACTAGGGGCCGGTGCTCATCTCTGTTTGTTAGCCGAAGAGCCAGCGCTGTCCGAAGACGCTTCCGTAATCATGTGGCCGGCTTGACGCGCACGGAACGCTGTTACCTTCCCACCAAAGTGGTACCTATTCATCTACTTGCATTTGCAGATTACTACTAGAGTATACAGGACAAATAATATGGTCAGTCCAATGTTGGAGGAGAAAGTGGGGAAATAATTTGAACTCCTAGGCCTGAAAACAGGATGCTTCTGATTATCAAAAACTGGGAACAAAACCCACAAGGGGATAGATCAGTGTTTCTCAACCTTGGCAACTTTAAGATGGGTGGACTTCAACTTCCCCCAGCATGCTGGCTGGGCAATTCTGGGAGGTGAAGTCCACAGATCTTAAAGTTGCCAAGGTTGAGAAACACTGGGATAGATAATAACCAATGTACCCAGAAGGCTGCCAGAGAGGGGGGTGGGGGACACGTTGAATATGCATCTAAACTCTTATCAAACACTTTACCTATTTAAATTCTAATGTAAGGACATCGTTATTCTCCAGTTGTGTGTTCTTTTTCTTCAGAACTTGAAAATGAAAAGAAGTGTCCCAAGAGATACATTTCGTTAACTTTATATGCTAAAGTTCACTGCTATCTCTGTTCTACAGTGATCTTTCAGTCTCTGCCAGATTTTATCACGTAGTGCAGACTCCACGTGATATCTTTTCACTAAGAATGATTCAGCTGAATTCATTTGAACTAGTCTTTTGCTCATTTCATATATTTCTTTAATGATTGGAGATTGGAGGAGGAGCAAAGGAAGCAAAATCTCCAAGAATGCTTTACCAAGTATAAAATTTGTACTAAGTTTCACATTTTAAGTTTTGATTGTAAAAGAGAGATGAACCCCTGATGTATCCACTGGAGTTGGTTTTCTTTGTCAGGGGAGAGCATTGAAGGACCACTTCAGCGGGTGGGGTGGGGGGACTGCATTTTGGTTGCTTGATATTCTTGCAGAGAAAATGGGTCTTGGAAGGCCTGAACTGATGCAGTAATACAGACTTGGGATAAATTGCCATGGTTTGCTTATGTATTAATTTTAAAAGACTTTTGTGTGAAAACATATTTGTAATAATTACTACTGTTCTTTTTACTTCGCTTTTAAAAAAGGCCAATCCACATTTGTTCTGAACAGATTATTTAAACAGTTTTAGTATCAAGAAGCACACAAACACAAAGAGACTTATATATGCATAAATTTGCTTATCCTGGCACAGGTGCCAATTATGATACTTTAAAAGTAAATATTGTGCATCTCCCCATAATGGGGAAGAGGGAAACAAGTTCAGATAACATATCTAACTTGGCGGTGGTGAGGCAAAGATGTACTGCAAAGGTTGTCAGATGTAATGGCAGTAGGTTATTTATCATATTTCTGTATTAGAAAGTTCTTAACAGTTGAATTTGTCTGCCATGAAGCTACAAAAGGCACTAGAGTCCTGCTTTATCCAGTGCTAATCCGTAAGAGCAGATAGGACCTAAGCTTCATCTGCTGTAAAACTGGTGCTTCAGCCAGTTTGTCATCAATGAACTTAAGGTAAAGGTTCCGCCCACACATTTGTGCAGTCGTGTCCGACTCTAGGGGCTGGTGCTCATCCCCGTTTGTTAGCCGAAGAGCCAGCGTTGTCCGAAGACTCTTCCGCGGTTATGTGGCCGGCATGATGCACGCGGAACATTGTTACCTACCCACCGAAGTGGTACGTATTCATCTACTTGCATTTGCATGCTTTTGAATTGCTAGGTTGGCAAGAGCTGAAGCTAGTGTGGGAGCTCACTCCGCATGCAGGGCTAGGGATTTGAACCTCCGAACTTGTGATCTTCCGATCGACAAGCCTGGCGTCTTACCCGCTGAGCCACCACGGCGAGCAATATTCCGTTCACGGCAAGGCTAGGAATAGTATTTCTGCTCCTATAGCATTCCAATAAAAGTAGTACCAGTGCATAGCATTGGTTTCCTAGACTATTTACCTTGAAGGGCTGGCAAAAGGCCAGTGCTGCGTGCCCAAAAAAGGTGAACAATGGATTTTGGCATTTTCTCAGAGAACGGCTTCAGTGGGGAGGAGACAGAGCAGTGAGAGAGAGAGGTAGCGCTGGAATCGGGAATTGACAGGTCAACCGCAAATGAGAGTGACCCTTGTCAAGAGTTGCCACAATTGTATTCTGCTGTAGGGATGCCAGAACTATGTGGGTGCATCTTCTCTGTTGTTGCAACCACATCTCAATCTTGCCCAACCTGCTCAAGTGGACTTGCATTAACCATTCATATCTCTACTTACAGTTCCTAATTTTGATGCAAGTCAGTGGACAAGTGTGAAGCAGAAGCTGGGCTTGGACAAACAAGATGTATGAATGTTTTTAATTCCTCTTCAGTGTTGCCTTAAAATGAAAATGATTTCCTTCAAATGATTGCCCAGAAGCAGATTCTTACTTTTGCAGGATATTGTGTTGCCACAGGTGATGAAATGACCAGGGTGGGTGGATATGCTGGAGAACCAGCTCATAGATTCCCCAATAGTTCTTGCAAAGTTGTGCTACAGTCCAGATTTTGTGAGTATTGTGCTTTCTGTCTTCCTTCAAAATGGTATCAGACTGTAACAGATGATCTGAAGATGGGTTTGGGGTTGTTTTGGAGCTGAGTGGGCAGATTGCATAATTAATTGACCCTCTACTCCTGGGGTGGGAAGGGGAGAGAAAATTTCTGTATTTAGAGTTACTGAGCAGAGAGGGGAGGGAGCAGAAAGAAAAAAAGAGGCCTAGAAATGGGAAGGTTAACAGCTTGGCTGAAAATCAGCCTGTCTGTAATTGTCATTTTTTTTAAGCAGGAAAAAACTGAAGCCTGAGTATTTGGAATTACTGCCTGGGAAGTTCAAGCTGTATTCTCAATTTATGATGCACAGAAATGTGTGACCTACATAGAATCCATGATATCTGACACATTTTATTGTTCCATTTAGAATATTTTCCCATTATTAATTTTGCTAGCTCACCTACATATATTTCATTGCATATGATTTCTTGGATCAGCACCAGATGTTTTAGCTGGATCAGTTTTAAAATCTTAAGGATTTTCTTTTTTTCCTTTTTTTTAAATGAGACTTTGTTAAAGTTTCAAAATACAGATAAAATGCAAAGTATAGAAAAGATTAAGGAAAGGACTAAAAGAAAAAAGACAAACTAAAAAGTGCAGAAATAGAAAGAAATACAAAAGGAGTGACTTCCGACCTTCTTCAGCACAGATACAAACACAAATACAAAATACATTAATCTCTTACTCTAAATCAAACCCTAGTAAACATTATTTCTATAAAATCTTAAGGATTTTCTTCAGTGCTTGAGGGAAATGTATATGAGTTATCCTCCCTCAATTAAATATTTTTATTGTGTCAGGCAAATAGCCTGAAGGCCACAGCTGCTTCTAGTCCTCAGAGAGGTTTTTTTAAATCACCAAAGTATGTGTGCGTGTGTGTGTGTATAAAAATGACAGAAGTCAGTGGAAAATTATTTAAGACGTGATTGAAGAGTTATATTAACTACAATCTTATTAAATTTCAGTGTAATTGTATCATATTTAATTCTGGCCTTGGCCCCAACCACTACTCTTTCCAGATACAAAGGAAACATTTGCTATTTTTCCCAAGACTCTTAGTTCAGATTCTTACAATGTGTATGATAGTGCTAGTTAATAACAAAGATACTTCTGTCGGCTTTCTCTGTAGGCCTTGGAGAAGACGTTTGCCTGCATAATTTCAGGTTATTTCATAAAGACTCCCATCTCCTTGAAAAGGATTGAGTGAGGCAACAAAAAAGATTAGAGGAGATCATGAGTCTTGTAGAGTCGACTACTGTGGACATTGTATGAATGTGAGACCTCGAGTCATTCATCATTCCTCCACGTTTTTAAACTTTATGATGATACCACCAAATATATTTCAAGAAACTAGCCAATAAAATTATTTGAGTACTGAAAAATGTTATTTCTTTCTTAGTTTCCTGGACTGTGACCAAAAGTTCTCCACGATAATTATGCTTTATTCCCCCCAGTCTAAACTTGGGGCTGGCAGCAAACCTGACTTGTGGGTATCTGCAGCTTGAATCATGTCAACTGGATTTCTATTTTCTCAGTGGAAACGTTTCGCTCCTTATCCAAGAAGCTTCTTCAGTCTTCTTGGATAAGGAGCGAAACGTTTCCACTGAGAAAATAGAAATCCAGTTGACATGATTCAAGCTGCAGACTGTTCCACCTGGATGACTGAGAACCTTCATCGACATACTGACTTGTGGGAACTTTTTAGAAGATGAACATATGAATAATCCTTCGATGAAAAAACATCTTTTTCCCCTGGAACACTTTTCCATGTTCTCGTGGGGAGGCAATCAAGGGGTCCTACCAAAAATAAACCTTCCAAATACACTGAACTACACTATACATTATATTTATTTATTAAATGCATCTATTCCACTAAATACCCAGGCATTACATCCCCCCCGCCCCCAATTAAGACTTGCTTAAAAACACACACCCAGGAACAAAAACTGCATGGTAAAATTCTGTATTAAAACAAAACAAACAGGCAAACACCAGAGTGGCTTTATGGCCATTATGAATGACAGTATGGAAGAAGCTAAGCTGCCCTATGCTGGAAAGGAGTGCCCCCCCCCCGCTTACTAATGGGCCCTTCCGTAAGGCCGCTACCAATCCAACCTTTCAAACCCTCGGAAAAAGTTGGTGCTACTTGCATTCTTAACTAACTTATTGCCCTGCATTTTGGATGAACTGATCCTAATACAGATCTCTTCCAGCCATCCCTCCATCAAGAGAAATGTTTCTCAACCTTGGCAACTTGAAGATGTGTGGACTTCAACTCCCAGAATTCAGGGAGCTGAAGTCCACACATCTTCAAGTTGCCAAGGTTGAGAAACACTGAGCAATGAGAATGCCCTTTCCATTGTTTTAAAGAAGATACTACCATCTTAATTTTATTATATTTATTATATTCTTGAACTGTTTATCTTAATGTTTATCTAATTTTATTTATATTTGTATTACAATTAATTGTGTTTGATTGTAAACCTCCCAGAGTCCCTTTGAGGGAGTTGGGTGGTGATAAATCAGATAGATAGATAGATAGATAGATAGATAGATAGATAGATAATAGATAGATAGATAATAGATAGATAGATAGATAGATAGATAGATGATAGATAGATAGATGATAGATAGATAAGATAGATAGATAAGATAGATAGATAGATAGATAGATAATAGATAGATAGATAATAGATAGATAGATAGATAGATAGATAGATAGATGATAGATAGATAGATGATAGATAGATAAGATAGATAGATAAGATAGATAGATAGATAGATAGATAGATAGATAAGATAGATAGATAGATAGATAGATAGATGATAGATAGATAGATTAGATAGATAGATAAGATAGATAGAGATGATAGATAGATAGATAAGATAGATAGATAGATAGATAGATAGATAGATAGATCAGATAGATAGATAGAGATGATAGATAGATAAGATAGATAGATTAGATAGATAGATAGATAGATAAGATAGATAGATAGATAGATCAGATAGATAGATAGATAGAGATGATAGATAGATAAGATAGATAGATTAGATAGATAGATAGATAGATAAGATAGATAGATAGATAGATAGATATAGATGATAGATAGATAGATAATAGATAGATAGATAATAGATAGATAGATAGATAGATGATAGATAGATAGATGATAGATAGATAAGATAGATAGATAAGATAGATAGATAGATAGATAGATAGATGATAGATAGATAAGATAGATAGATAGATAGATAGATAGATAGATAGATAGATGATAGATAGATAGATTAGATAGATAGATAGATAAGATAGATAGAGATGATAGATAGATAAGATAGATAGATTAGATAGATAGATAGATAGATAAGATAGATAGATAGATAGATAGATAGATCAGATAGATAGATAGAGATGATAGATAGATAAGATAGATAGATTAGATAGATAGATAGATAGATAATAGATAGATAGATGATAGATAAGATAGATAGATAGATAGATAGATAGATAGATAGATGATAGATAGATAGATTAGATAGATAGATAGATAAGATAGATAGAGATGATAGATAGATAGATTAGATAGATAGATAGATATAGATAAGATAGATAGATAGATAGATCAGATAGATAGATAGATAGAGATGATAGATAGATAAGATAGATAGATAAGATAGATAGATAGATAGATAGATAGATAGATAGATAGATGATAGATAGATAGATAGATGATAGATGATAGATAGATAGATTAGATAGATAGATAGATAGATAAGATAGATAGAGATGATAGAAAGATAGATAGATAAGATAGATAGATAGATAGATCAGATAGATAGATAGATAGAGATGATAGATAGATAAGATAGATAGATTAGATAGATAGATAGATAGATAAGATAGATAGATAGATAGATAGATAGATATAGATGATAGATAGATAGATAATAGATAGATAGATAATAGATAGATAGATAGATAGATAGATGATAGATAGATAGATGATAGATAGATAAGATAGATAGATAAGATAGATAGATAGATAGATGATAGATAGATAAGATAGATAGATAGATGATAGATAGATAGATTAGATAGATAGATAAGATAGATAGAGATGATAGATAGATAAGATAGATAGATAGATAGATAGATAGATAGATAGATGATAGATAGATAGATAGATAGATAGATAGATAGATAGATCGATCGATCGATCTCCCCTCTGGAGGGGAGGGCAATTAAAGATCTAGTGACTGCATCCACACAGGCTTTTCCCCCCTCGTGTACCCCCCGCCTTCCTTCGTTTACGGCTCAAGGTATTTTTCTTTGTACGAATGCAGCTGATCAAGTACAAGGATAAGCCCAGAGCGAAACGTTTCTGAAAGGAACAGTTAAGGCATCGAGATGTGTCCCCTAAATCTAGAAAGATCTCCCTCGGGCCCAGCGAATTGTGCCTAACGAAGGTGACCTGCAGAGCCGCGCCTGCCTGAAGCGGGTTGACGGCCCGGGAGGGAAAGTGGACTCGGCGGGCAAGGGGAGCAACACGCGACAGGTCGGCGACCTGGTTGTCCGCAGCCTGAGGGGAAGGCTTTCCCATCAGCGCTTTGCTCATGTTGAGACTCGCCCCTTCACGTTCCTTCCTCCCTGGAAGATTCATCCGCTCACTATAAAAGCGGCTCCCGCGGTCTGCCGGACACGGACAGGGAGCAGCTTTCGCTTGCGACGAGCGATATCCCAAGCACGCCTGAAATCGCCCCGCGAGGAAGATGGAAGTCAAGCTGGGCTACTGGGACATCCGGGGGGTAAATCCGTGTAGAGGGACGCGGTGTGCCGCGCAGGGGCGGGCCGGGAGGAGACAGTTGAAAAGCCTCCCTGTTTGGTGTCTTGCGCCTTCCCAGGACTCGCGCTCTCCGCCTTAGGATCGACCGACCGGCCGAGGCCGAGAGGCGGCTGGGCGAGGGCACGCGGGCAGAAGCGTTTGCTTGTCGGTTTCGGCCGCCGGTGAAAGCGAAGTGGACAGCTCACCTAGCGGCGGGCGTCCGGCAGCGGGCTGAGTCCAAGTCTAGCGCGCGCGCCCCCTTTGGCACCCGACCTCCGAGTCACGCAGCATTGTTTAGTTTGGGCTTCGCGTGTGGTGTGGCTGGTAAAGGGTGGATTGGGAACCCGGTCATGAGGCTTATTCCACTACCTGTGGTATGAGGACTGGAACCAGTTTGGTGTAGTGGTTAAGGCACCAGGCTAGAAACCGGGAAACTGTGAGTTCTAGTCCGGCCTTAGGCACAAAGCCAGCTGGGTGACCTTGGGCCAGTCCCCCTCTCTCAGCCCTAGGAAGGAGCCAATGGGAAACCAGGAGACTGAGAGTTCTAGTCCCGCCTTAGGCATGAAAGCCGGCTGGGTGACCTTGGGCCAGTCACTCACTCTCAGCCCTAGGAAGGAGCCAATGGGAAACCAGGAGACTGAGAGTTCTAGTCCCGCCTTAGGCATGAAAGCCGGCTGGGTGACCTTGGGCCAGTCACTCTCTCTCAGCCCTAGGGAGGAGACAAACCACTTCTGAAATCTTGCTGAGAAAACTGCAGGGATGTGTCCAGCCACTCGCCAGGAGTCAACACTGACTCCAAGGCACCAAAAAAACAAAACAAAAAAACCAACCAAAAGCCAAACCTCTGAGGATAGCAGCCAGTGGCAACCACAAATATGAGGACAGGGTGAGAAACCTTGATGGGAGGAATGCTGGGAAATCCGCCTGTTTCCTTTGGGGCAATTGCTTGTCTTAGCTAAACCAGATGCAACTTGCAACCATGATTAGAGGCTCCTGCCATCAGCCCCGAAACCAACCTACCTGGCCCTCTCCTCTGCTCAAGCAGCCAGGTTTGGTTCCTGTCGGGAGCCTGCTACCCTTGATACTGGAAGCTAATCCCAACTATTTCAACATTTACAAATCATTTAAAGCTGCCTTTAGGGGCAATGATGAGTACCTTTAGGGGCAATTGTCTTACCCACCATGATATTCCTTTCCCACAGTTGGCCCATAGCATCAGACTGCTCTTAGAGTATACGGGGACCCCCTATGAAGACAAACAGTATCCTGTTGGAGAAGAAGGTAAGGAACTAAACAGAAGTTGTGAACTTCCAGGGAGGCTTGTCTAGCTAATTCTGGGAAGAGGAGGCTGGGCTGCCCAGAATGTTTTCTGAACTGGCATGGTGGTTCTCTCCAGGCTTATAAATATTGAGCAAGTATTGGATGTCCCTGGACTTGGCAGATTTTAACTGAGTCAGTAAAGACTCCAAAACAACACACCCAATTTTTAAGGATTAGAATTGCCTGGATAAACAAAAGCTAGCTGGTATCCCTTGCAGAACAATATTTACAATGGTCCTTTTTTTTCCATTGGTGATTTAGATACATGAATAAGAGCAAAACATCTGTTAATCTGTTTCAAGGGCAACACTACAAACCTTTGTTATTCTTGAGCTCTCTGATGCATATTTGTATAAAATTGGTGGCAGACTGATAGCTTCTGTGCCCACTTGAACCTTAGCACAGCGTAAACAAACCCTAATGATACCCATTGTCTTCCTTGTCCCTGTGAAGTTCCCATCTCATCCCCAGCTCAAGAGTAGGTAGGCTTAAGTCATCATTAGCTTATCAGTATAAAAATAGTGTTTCCCCCTTATTTTGGGACTGTCCAGTGACAGCATCAAGGTGTGTAAAAGCTGTTAAGCTTTGTCACTCATTCCCTTGGAGACAAAGTCAGTTGACCCTTTCTTCTGTACAGGTAGTCCTCATTTAGTGACCACAATTGGGACCGGCAACTCGGTTGTTAAGCAAAGTGGTTGCTAAGTGAAACCGCAACTGTGCTTATGGTCTTATTTCAGCTTTCCTTTGCTTACCAGACCTGCGAAGGTTGTAAATGCAAGGATTGGTTGCAAAGTTACTTTTTCATCACTGTCGTAACTCTGAACTGTCGCTAAACAAGGCAGTCTCTAAACAGCTTTGGTGTGTTTTGAGAGTTCGGGGAGGTGAAAGCATACTCACTCCCCTTTGATCACTACCCAGCCTCCACTGAGCCATTTCTATCTAGCCTTTGCTCCTTCCATTAACATTTTGTTTCCTGAATTCCTTTCATAACTGTCACCAACTCCTGCACAACTTTTCTTCAGGGGACAGTTTCTGCAATAATCTACACTATTCCCAAAATGTTTACATGTGTGTGGTGACATCATCACAATTACTGCCCTTGCTTACTTGCATCCCAACATCTGATGCAAGTCCGTTGATTCGCAACATACATTTTTGTCATTGCCCGCTTCTCCCTGCCGCAGATGCCCATGTTTGCAGGCTTTCAGACATAAATTCTATATGGTTTAAGCTGTCCATTCCATACTTGGAAAATAGTATATATAATACATACACATACTGATATGCATAAAATTGTTATATACTAATGTACATATCTAAATACTAATGATTATCATTTAAATATAAACACAATGCATCTCACCATAGTGCAGAACAGTGAAATGAAATCAGAAAACGCTTCACAACGAATTGGACTTATTGGCATTGGTGAGTATAAGATGGGAATGGAAAATGTTTTTCTAAATAAATTGGGGAATCATGCATAAACTGCGATGTATGTCAGATGCAATGGCAGTAGGTTATTAGAAAGTTCTTAACAGTTGAATTTGTCTGCCATGAAGCTACAAAAGGCACTAGAGTCCTGCTTTATCCATAAGAGTGGATAGGACCTAAGCTTCGTCTGCTGTAAAACTGGTGCTTCAGCCAGTTTGTCATCAGTGAACTTAGGCGAGCAATATTCTGTCCACGGCACGGCTAGGAATACTATTTCAGAGTAGCCACCTTCAGCCTCAGCCTCAGTGGAGTGCCTGAACCCAGCATGGAATGGGAAAACCAGCTCCAACCAGGACAGGCCTTCTCTGCAGTTCCAAAGCGGCTGTGGAGTTCAGGAGTTCACCGTGCTGGATGGAAGGTTATAGAGGGCAGAGGAAATGGCCTTGAAGGGCAGGAGGAAGAGCTGCTACCAAGGCAATGGTCAGATAAAAGGGGCCTGAGCCCGGGCCAAGAATGTAACCTGAGTAAACATCTCTGACAAGCCCCTCCCTAGTTCACAGAGGGAGGGAGGGAGGGAGGGAGGGAGAAGCACATTCACACTTGCAGCACTTCTACTCCTATAGCATTCCAATAAAAGTAGTACCAGTGCATAGCATTGGTTTCCTAGACTATTTACCTTGAAGGGCTGGCAAAAGGCCGGTGCTGCGTGCCCAAAAAAGGTGAACAATGGATTTTGGCATTTTCTCAGAGAACGGCTTCAGTGGGGAGGAGACAGAGCAGTGAGAGAGAGGTAGCGCTGGAATCGGGAATTGACAGGTCAACCGCAAATGAGAGTGACCCTTGTCAAGAGTTGCCACAATTGTATTCTGCTGTAGGGATGCCAGAACTATGTGGGTGTATCTTCGCTGTTGTTGCAACCATATCTCAATCTTGCCCAACCTGCTCAAGTGGACTTGCATTAACCATTCATATCTCTACTTACAGTTCCTAATTTTGATGCAAGTCAGTGGACAAGTGTGAAGCAGAAGCTGGGCTTGGACTTCCCGAATGTATGTAGCAGTATGTTCCTGTGGGTTGAGAGGGGATGGTGGATCAAGTTGCCGCTACTCTTGTTAGGATGGGTGAAAGTAATGAGGGAAGAGTCCTGAGCTATTGCATAGGCAGCGGTGTTAGGCAAAATGTATTGGCTGACTCTGCTTAATTGCAACCACCGTCTAGTTGAAAACCGGGATGGTGTGAGAAGAAAACATAGATCAACGTAGGGTGACCTGGACCCCACCAACACAGGCAGGACAAGCCAGGGTATATAAACAGAGAGCAAGTCCTACTCCCTTTTCGCATTGAAGATGTTGCCTAGCCTGGCAACGAAACGTCTGCAAGAAAACAACCAGGCTCAGAGAGCACCAAGGACTCCACAGTTCAACCCTGAGCTACAAATATTCTCTTTGATTGATTTAAGAATTGTCCAAGGGCTATATTTGGATGATGCAATAATTCATAATATCCTTCACATCGTTACTGTCCTCCTTTTCCTTTCTTCCAGCTCCCATACCTTATTGATGGTGAGAGAAAGATTACCCAGAGCAATGCCATCCTGCGATACATTGCACGCAAGCATAAGATGTGTAAGTGGTTTAGATTCCCCTTCAGTGTTGCTTTAAAATGAAAATGATTCCCTTAAAATAATTGCCCAGAAGCAGATTTTTACTTTTGCAGGACGTTGTGTTGCCACAGGTGGTGAGACTGAAGAAGAAATTATCAGGGTGGACATGCTTGAGAACCAGCTCATGGATTTCCGAATAGCTTTTGCAATGTTGTGCTACAGTCCAGATTTTGTGAGTGTTGTGCTTTCTGTCTTCTTTCAAAATGGTATTGACTGTAACAGATGATCTGAAGATCGGTTTGGGGTTGTTTTGGAGCGAGTGGGCAAATTGCATAATTAATCAAATTGCATAATTAATCAACCGTCTATTCCTGGGGTGGGAAGGGGAGAGAAAAGTTCTGTGTTAGTGAGCAGAGGGAAGGGAGCAAAAAGAGAAAAATGGGAAGTTGCTAAGTTCAAGGTTTCACAATGGCTTGGCTAGAAGCCAGCCCGTACATAATTGTCTCTCTTTGCAGGAAAAACTGAAGCCTGAGTATTTGGAGTTACTACCTGGGAAGCTCAAGCTGTATTCTCAATTTCTGGGGGACAGGAAGTGGTTTGCAGGAAAAAAGGTATTTATGCTATAGGTGACCTACATAGAACCATGAGATTTGACACATTTTATTCTTCCATTTAAAATATTTTTCCATTATTATTTTTTTCTAGCTCAGCTACGTAGATTTCGTTGCTTATGATGTGTTTGATGTACATCGAATGCTGGAGCCAAAGTGCTTGGATCAGTTCCCAAATCTGAAGGGGTTCCTTCATCGCTTTGAGGTGAAATGTACTCGGCCTTATGCATGAATCTCTACCAATGTCTACTGAAAGGTTACAATAGCAAAGGGAATATGATTTTCATCCCAATTAGGCCAGACTTCCCAGGCGTGAATCTAATAGTGCTCAAATGGGATGTAAGCCAGGATCTTTGCAGCAAAGTGAGCATGCAGCAGTTTAAGGGGAGGGCCTAAGAATATTTACTGAAACCTATAGAAGGACCTGAGCAACCTAAATTCCTTCCAACTCTCTAATTCTCGTACTCAGTAGCTGCCTTTTGACATTACTGGAATGTTGCGTACAACATCATGTTAAAAATCCTTGGTCGACATTTATCCTATACAAGGTTGTTTCAAAGATTGCTACTTTATGAGTTGGAGTATTGGGGGGGGGTGTATTTGAAGGCATTTCTATTTCATTTTTCAGCCAAAAATATCTCGGGAGTATAGAGATCAAAGACAATAGTAAAAACCCATAGTCTCTACCTTTAGAGGGATGTGCACGTCTTGAGAAATTATTCAGAAGGGATGAGGCAAAGGAACAAACATGCCACAGCTCGCTCTCTCTTTGGACTGAAAGACGCATATAAACAGAACTCCGTTTTTCTGCCTCATTTGGGTTCTGTTCTGATGACATTTTTACAAGTTGCATTAAAAAGAATAGAAAACTGCTAGCTTTCCTTTCTTCTGAAAATGGTTGGCTCCTGCTGCAGTGACAAGGGACAATAGATTCCAAGACCTTGACAGGAGTTGATAACTTGACTGAGGTTCCTGTAATAGTCTCAGCAGGTAGCAGCATCTGCCTGGGCTCAGAAGCTCAGCTGGACTGGGGCTATGGATGGGAGATCTCCAGCTTCAGGGAATCCCAAGGCTGTAGGCTAGACAGGGAAGTGGAAACACTCCAAAGAAAGCGTAGAAAACCATTTCTGTACCATCGCTAAGGAAAGGGCATGATTGTGTGCAGTCACCTAGAGCGAAACTTGATTCAACAGCATCTTTATTTTTAGAGATCTGGGTTTGTAGGATGTCTGCTCAATACATCATAAATGACTTTCATTTTTCTTGTGAGGGAAAAGGCTACTGACAATTATTAACAAAAGGTTTGGGCCATGGTTTAGTCTTGTAACTTTTTTACCTCTTCCTGTTCAAATGCTAGAAACCTGTGTTTGATACATTTATTAGTGAAGTTGTTTTTCTTTGGTGATTGTACATGTCAGTGCTAGTTCTGGACATATAGATTATTTTAAAGAATAAAATAGGCTGTTCCTCCTTATCCCTAACCTTATCTTCCCCTCTCTCATATGCACTTGTGTTTTTGAGTACTAGAGAGAATTGCATAATAGCTAACTTACTCTTCTCCAGAACATAAGTATTTGCTGCTTGGTTTTGGCTGTTGCAAGCACTTGGCTAGAAATGTAGCCACAGTGACTGGGTTGACACGACAATTTAAATCAGTCTTCACCAGCCTGGGATCCACCACTTGTCTTGGGACTGCAACATGCAGAATTCCCAGCCAACATGGCAAGCAGCTTCCAAACACATCTGAGGAATGTGGCTTTAAACAATTATGTGCTTTGTTAAGTTTTGGCTTAGGGTGTTTTTTGAATCAAGCCATTGAGGCCAGCCGTTGTGTGCTACATGCCATGAAACTGAAAAGTCCTCACTTTTTACAGAATGGAGTAGAATGTACAGATAGTCTTAGCACCGGTCATTCAGTCTTTGCAGGAGAGAATGGATGAAATGACGGCAAAGGTTTTGATCAATTTCATAATGGATGAAATGGTGGCAAAGGTCTTGATCAACTCTGTGTGTTATAAAGTTACCATCTCTCCCATCATGCAAACACACAGCTAATTAAAAGCAACAGCAATATAGCTTTTCAGATACTAAACAGACATCTGCGGTTTTGTTCATGAGCCTAGCTTAGATTGTTGTGCTGCATAGTGACAATGCTAGGCAATGACAAATACCCTTCTACTGGCTTTCTCTGTAGGCCTTGGAGAAGATTGCTGCCTATGTGAAATCAAGCCGCTGCACAAAGACTCCCGTCTTTTGGAGATGTGCCTCGTGGGGCAACAAAAAAGTCTAGAGGAGACCACAAGCCTCGCAGGGGTAACAGCTGTACCTGCTGTATGAGTGAGAGGCCTTGAGTCACTCATAATTCCTCCGTAGTTTCAAACTTTATTATGATTCTAAGACACGTGTCCACCTAATAAAGAATATAAGGAATTGAAAAATAGTCTTTGTTTCTTAATTCCTCCTTGGTCTGTTTCCCCACTTTAAATTTGGGCTCCAATGTTGCCAGCAAAAGAGGTTATTTTTTAATAATATGAACAGAAATGTTTCCAAATGGCCTCTAGGTACAAAACTATGTTACTCCATAATGAGACATTGCTTCCTTCAATAGGGAAAGGCAGATTAAGTGCATGAGGAGCACTTTCATACTAGCACTGTTTCTGTTCCCCAACCTCTACAGCAGTGTTTCTCAACCTCAGCAACTTTCAGATGTGTGGACTTCAACTCCCAGAATTCCCCAGCCAGCATGTTTAATAAAAGCCATCTGTCTTCACTTGTTGACTCAGAAATGCTGAGAGAAGGAGCAAACCTCACTGCCCCCCACCCCACCAGCTGCCTTAGTTCTTGCAACAAAGGAAAAACTCACTCTCCACTCTCTACAGAAAGGAAAGCAAAAAACTAGGCAGCTCGGACAAGAGAAAGGAGATGTTGACAAAGTAGCTCCAGTTCCACCCTGCTCTCTCCTCCGGGCTGCTGGGAGATAAAAGGAAAAGAACTGGATTTGCTAGAGCAGCTGAAGCTCTGGAAGAAGAGGGAAGGGGGAGGCTCAGCTGTCCTACTAGGCCACTCTGATGGGTGGCCTCCCATTGCTCTGAGCCAGCCCTCTTCTACTCTGCTGCCCAGAGTGCTTCAAGGCTGGGCATTTCAGGTTCTCCTGCAGCAGCTGCTGAAGCCACCCACCCTGGAAGGCCTTCAGTGCAGGTGGGCCAAGGGTCTCTGAAAGTGGGCAGCTGTAGCCAGGGCAGCTAGCGGGAGATTCCCATTCTGAAGGCCCCACAGCCTGTGCCAGGGCTGAGCAATAGCAGCTGCAGCAGGAAAAGTAGGTGCTGCTGCTGCTGCTGCACATTCACCCTGAAGCCCCCTTGGCCTGAGCTGGCTGGGCCAGTGATGCTGCACGGTGGAGATTATGAAGTCTGGTGGCCTCTTTAATGTAGTGGATCAAGTCACCTCCATCACTTTGTGAAATCACAGCATGCTTCTTTTATTTCTCATTATTTCAAGGTGTGGATGGAGAGGCAAACCAACCAGTCTAGATCAGGGAGAGACCTGTAGCCAGACCCTCCCCATTCCTGCTGGAGTACTCTTAATGGGGTGTGTGTGTCTCCTTGCTGGCTGATGACCTGCTGAAATGTGTTGGCAGCAAAGCCAGAGGAGAAAGCTAATCCCCTCACCTATTGGCACACTCACACACATACCCCTCTCTCCTGATTCAGAACAGCTGAAACACTGGAAAATCAGAATTGGCAGTGGGATTGCTAATTTCATGGCAGCAGTGGGTGGAAAGCCCTTGGATTCCATAGTGGGAAAATTGAGGAGGTGACATACAATTTTCCACAGGGATTGAGAAATCTGAAATCCCTTCCCAAGACTATGAACTGCACCCCCCCTTTTTTATAAAGCTGTTTTGGATAGAGCAGCTACTTCTGATGCTGGGACATGTCTATCATGGTAAATTAGATGCATACTTGAATACGATTTATAGTGCTTACCAGCCAATTAAGATTTAATACAGCAGAAAGTAATTTCCCCCCTTCCCCCTGTGAAACTAGGCTGAAACTGCCATAACCTAAAGATGAAGCAGGCACATAAGCAGAGAGGACAAAAAGTCAGGAATCATGTCTACAAGATCCCTTTCGGGGAGGTAGATAAGAAGGAAAAAAGTCTTGGATAAGAAGGAAAAAAGTCGTTAAGGAAACAAAGGAAAAATGTCACCTGAACCAGACAAAGGAAGTTGGGCCTGAGCACATGGAACCTCCCCCCCACCGCCCCAATCCCATCAACAGCTACCAGACTCCTACATTAACAAGGCAAGAGTAGCTGTCCCTCTTGTGAATCAACAAAGCAAGGACTTTTGGGGATAAAAGGGGTCTTAAAGCCCACCCACTCCTGGAGTCCTCTTTGGATCCAGACCTGAAGGCTTCTGTCCCTCTGGCTAGTGCCTGGCAGCCTAGTTGGAAGGAGGGGGGGCGATAAGTGTGGATGAGCGTGTGTGTGCATGTGAGAAAGAGCAAATGTACCTTCCAACCAGTAAAGTTTTGCTGTTACTTTAAATTCACTGGGTCTCCGTGTATTACAAAGAACCTGTTGTGCCTCAGTGTTCGGCTGGAAGTGATTTGTGTGTGTCCCTAACTATTCCCGGCTGTTGACCAGGGCTGTGTGTCTTGTCTGCTCCAGCCGGGAAACCCAGGTAGAAAGCAAGGGGGGCTGACAAGATCCACGTGCCTCAACAGGCGGTGAGCGTGTGAGTGAGTGCCCATAAGCCGAACCTGGGAGCGCATTAACACCCCCCTTACCAACCCCAAATGATTCTTTCTTCCAACTGAACATGAAAAAATTTCCATAACGAATTCTAGAATTGCCACATATACAGTTTAAGTCATTATTTTGTTCTTTTGCATTTTACTTGTTCTCTTTAGTCTGTCATATCTTTTGCCCTTTGCCAAAACATGGAGAAAGAATGAACCTCCCTGTAATCCTGTGCAACACTGGATCAAGTGGTGAATGGCACTTCACCACTGCATGCAAACTGTGCCAATGAACACCGGGAAAGTTGATACAGAAGAATTGAAAACTGTACCAACTCAATGAATTTGTGCAGTCTGGGACTCTACACACATTTGGATTAAAAACAAAAAGGTAGAACAAGGGATCAATAACTCCACTTCAGCTGGTACTATGCGAGTAGAATCATGTGGATGGGGAAAAAATGGGATACTTGTAAAAAGTATTTTGAAAATATCCCTAATTTAAAGTGTCACCTTAGATGGCAGCACCTAGCAACTCTGAATGATTTGGAAAATGCTAAACAGAGTCAAACCTGGTTAGCACATGGATGGACGATCAGGGGTGTCTGCAGGGAATGGTCAAAAAAGTCAAGATGGTGGCCACAATGGTGCAATTGAAGTTCTGCTTTTTTAAAATGTGCATTGCAAATGTGCATAAACATGGGTGAAGTTTTGATCACACCATTGTGGCCACCATCTTGACTTTTTTTGACCACAACCTGCAGACACCCCTGGGAGATCACCAGAAAGTCCAAGGGCTGTAGACTGGGAAAACATCTCAGAAAAAGACATTGCCAACCACCTCAAACCTTGTTGCCAAGAGAATTTCAAACCCTGTGGTTCTGTCACTTCAGGCCACATTTTTCTGTTTTCAGCCAATACCACAGCCTTTGCCATTTTCAGCTAGAAATCACGATTAAAATAATACAAAACAAAACCCTTAGGGAAGGAGGGCAGAGAAGGCTGGACTGCCACTTCAGCGAGTCCTGGTCTCCCCTTTGGCTCTGTAAAGTAAACACCCCCACCAACACAGGCAGGACAAGTCAGGGCATATAAACAGAGAGCAAGTCCCACTCCCTTTTCACACTGAAGATGTTGCCTAGCCTGGCAATGAAACGTCTGCAAGACAACAAGAAGGCTCAGAGAGCACCAAGGACTCCACAGTTCAACCCTGAGCTACAAATACTCTCTTCGATCTGTAAAGTTTGCTCCTAAGCCAGCGCCCGCACTAATCACTTGCCATAAATTTCGTACCTAATTCACTCCTCTCAAAGTCCTCCTCGGTCCATGTACTTGGACTGTTTTACTAAACAATCTTTAACAGTTTCGGGAATTTTAGAAGACGTTAGCAATATTTCTCCTTTATCTTGACAACAAGAAATGAAAAAGCGCCACTGCTGAGGCTGGATCAACTTCGGCAGTTCTAACGGGACTCGGGGCAAGTTTCAGAAGGGCCGTTCAAATTCCACCGTCCCCAAACTCAGCGAAAAGTCGCTCTCTCGGGCCGGCGACGCACGGAAGAGCAGTTGAATTAACTGTTCCCGCATTGGGCTGCCTGCCCACCCCACCTACTTCAGAGAAAGAATCCCCGCTGGCTCTCTTGACGATCAAGGCGGCAAGTCAGCAGTTTCCTAAGCCCCGCCCAGGCGATTTCTGCTGCTCAGGCTGCAGAGCCAAATTTCCCGCGAAGCAGAGTATCCGCGGTGGTGGCAGAGACCCGAGGAGCTGCAACCGCCATGACGATGATTCTGGGGTACTGGGACATTAGAGGGGTGAGTTTCTTGGCCAGAAAGCGGGGGATGGGCGTTCTTTCCCAGGTTGGCGCTCCTGCTGTGCCAGACTTCAGCTCCGCCGCCTCGTCGCTCCCACCAGTGGTGCCAGCGGGGCTGCAGATTGGACCCGAGGCGTGCAGGAACCTGGCCGCCTCTCCTGCGGGCGCTCGAACCGGCTGTTTGAAAAGGAGGGGAGATGCCCCTCTGCGCCCCAACGGGTGGTGAGGCCTTTCTCTGCCTGCGGGGGAATGGAAGGAGAGGCGACGGTCTCGCGGGTCTTTTATGGTCTCCCTCCAGGTCCCGGCCAGGCCTTGCCAGCCTGGCTGCTGCAGACCAGAGGGGTTTGTCCTGGACACGTGCGGTTGTTCCGGGGACAGAGGCCTGCTTCGGTCACCTGAGCCTGCGGACCGAGGGAGCTCGCTGCCCGAAAGGAGCTTGCTTTGCTCCAGCCAAGTCTGCGCGGGCCCCTTCTTTGTCTTGAGAGAGGAGAGGGGTGTGCCGACCTATTCAATAGAGCTCGGAGTTAGATCTAAAGAAACGCTGCCGGGGTTGGGGAGCAAAGGGAAGATGTGTGTAAACATGTTCAAGTTAAAGCAGGTTAACATATTCAAGGCAGCTTTTCACATTGCTTCTCTTCTTGGTTCTCACAATGACAACAGGTGGTCTTTCCTGGAGGAATCTCTCTTCCAAGGCATAGGTCAGTCTTCTTTTTCCTGTCCCATAGATAAAAGGTGGGGAACATAATTTCAATAAATAAATTCAAGAAACAGACTTCCAGACTGTATACTACCTCCTGCCTTCCAAGATCACAGTCTAAAGTCAGTAGGAATTTTATTTTATTTTATTTTATTTATTATTTTATTTTATTTTATTTTATTATTTTATTTATTTATTTTTTATTTTATTTTATTTTATTATTTTTATTTATTGATTGATTTATTTTCTATCCTGCTGTTTTATTTTTATAAATAACTCAAAGCGGCCAACATACCTAATACTCCTTCCTCCTCCTATTTTCCCCACAACAACAACCCTGTGAGGTGAGTTGGGCTGAGAGACGGTGACTGGCCGAACGTCACCCAGCCGGTTTTCATGCCTAAGGCGGGGGACATTTAGTGTGACTCCTGGCCCAAAGAAGTTGCCTGCCTTGTCTACGTGTGAATACAATGGAATTTGAAAAACGGTGACTATTATGTGTTTAAAGTGTGTGTTTATGTGTGAAACAGAAATCTCACCATTTTTGTACTGATGAGTTTGGGGAATACATAAGCCAGAGCTTTCCAAACTTTTCATGTTGGTGACACACTTTTTAGACATGCATCATTTCTCGACACACTCTTACAGCAGGGCACAAGGCAGGCACTAGGACCTGCGTGGAATCACAGCAGGTTTGGAGGCAGCAGGGCACAAGGCAGGCACTAGGACCTGCGCGGAATCCTGGCAGGGCAGGTTTGGAGGCAGCAGGGCACAAGGCAGGTACCAGGACCTGCACGGAATCCTGGCAGGCCGGACACACCCAGACACTCACACCCAGACACTGCAGCCAAGGTGTCCCAACACACAGTTTGGAAAGCTCTGACATAAGCCATCTGTACAAAAGAGTGGGATTTCTGTTTCACGCGTTCCTCTCCTTGGTCTCCCTATAATCCTATTAATAAAGGAAAATAAGTTTTGTTAGAAGCATTGGAAAGGACTGAAGGAGCTCAAAATGATATGGAGAATGATTAACAGGATTTCAGTAGCAGCATTTCCTGCTGAAGTGGTTCTAGTTCATCCAGCCTAAATGGGGGTCCTCCAGATATGTTGGACTACAGTTTCTATCATTCTGCATGGCTATGCTGGATAAGGGTAATAGGAATTGTTTTAATGCAATGTAATTGGAGAGCACCTGGTTGGGGAACACTGGATATATGTTTTTCCTCTTCCAAACATCATAAGTATACATTAATCATGTAATAGTTTTGAACCCCTTCTTTCTCGATGCCCATGGGGATCTTTTGCTAGTTACCAAGTGGGAAATAATATAGATCTGGTCTTGGCAATCAGGAAGGAATGTGCAAATCATTGAGGGAGGAGTTCAGTCCTAAGAAAAAGGAAATATTGGGAAGAAATAACCCTGCCTTGATTTTGCTTGGTATGAGATGGAGTAGCGAGAAACTCTGACAGGCTTTCAAGTGTCTGTCATCCTACCCTGTAAGAATAAAGAGCATTCCTGGAATCCATGTTGTGTCCATTTCTTGACCTTGTCTACCTCAAAGGGCTGACATCAGGTTTCTTCCCATCCTGTGAAAAGTACATGAGAATGTTAGCTCTTCCCCACCCATCACGTGGCATTTTTGCTTGTTTTCTTTACAGCTTGCCCACAGCATTCGACTGCTGCTCGAATACACAGGAACAACTTATGAAGATAAGCTATACAGCTGTGGAGACGGTATGTGTGCCTTGCTGAGTTTGGTTTGTACTGAAGTCCCCTCCTCCCCTGTATTTCCTTCTGTGAATCTAAATTGCTGTTGCATGTAAGTATCAGATCAGCCCTTCATTCAAAAGAAATTGTATTAGCTTCTAGCTATCATTTTGAGTATTCCCAAGACAGTATGTGTGTTCTTATTCTACACAAAAGTATAAAAGGTTGGAGTACTTTGCTATAACCATGAAAAGCAGAATAAATTACTCCAACATTCCTTAAGCTATCCTGAGGTAGGGTGGGGCACACAATAATTGGATGGAGCTGTGCATTGAAGGCTGGACTGTTACAGAACTGTTGCACTGAGCCTTTCCAGATGATACGTCTAGTGTAGTGTTTCTCAACCTTGGGAACTTTAAGATGTGTGGACTTCAATTCCCAGAATTCCCCTCCACACATCTCAAAGTTCCCAAGCTGGAGAAACACTGGTCTAGTGCAGGGGTCGGCAAACTTTTTGAGCCGAGAGCCATTTTGGTATGCTCGTGCACATTTTGAAGTGCTCGAGAGCCAGGGGGCGGGGTTTGCGGGCGGGAGCCAATCACGTGGAAGGGGGCGGGCTTTGCGGGCGGGAGCCAATCACGTGGAAGGGGGCGGGGCTTGCGGGCGGGAGCCAATCGCGTGGAAGGGGGTGGGGCTTGCGGGCGGGGGCCAATTACGTGGAAGGGGCGGGGTTTGCGGGCGGGAGCCAGTCACGTGGCTTATTGGGGCAGGTGGGAGGGCCCATGTAGCAGTTTACCCCCCCCACCGGCTTCCCGCCCCTCCCTCCTTGCCTGCAGAAGGCGGCCGCCCCCACTGTTTCCGGAAGTGATCCAGCGCCGATCTGCGGGCTGCGGGGGCTCCAGCTTCGGAGGGCGCCGGCTGCCAAGCTGTTCCGAACCAAGGAGCCAGGGCGGAGCCGGGGCAGGGGAGGAACGGGGAGCGCCAGGGGACTCACCCGCTGCTGCTCGGCTGCCACCTTCCTCCTCCGCTTCAGCCGCCCGCCCGCCGAGTCCCGGCCCTTCAGCCCCCGCTGGGGGGAGGGGGGCAGGGACTCAGCGCCCGCACGCCCGGATCCCGGCAGAGCTGCGTCTCGCCCCGCCCCGCCCCGCCCTCCCAGAGTGGCCAGCGGAGCGCCCACCTGCTCGGGCAGGTATCAGCCTCTCTGTACGCTCCTTCCGCTGCTGCTGCAGGGAGACGGCGTCCACCCGGCCCAGCTGCCCGGGGTCCAGGGAGATCAGCTCCGGCGGGATCTGTGCCGAAGAGCCCCGCCCGCTTGCCTCCCTCCGCGAGGCCCAGGCACGCTGGAAGGCAGCGGGGGGCCTCGCGGAGGGATGCTGAGCTCCGCAGCCGAGCCTGGGCGTGCGTGCGGGATGGAAGCCGCCATCGCAGGCTTCCTCGCCGAGTTTGTCCGCTGCCTGCAGGGAGGGAGGCGGGGGGACAGGGCTGGGGCGGGGGCAGGGGCCGCGGACGGCAGGCCAAAGGGAGATGCCAGGGCGACTGTAGCGACCGGAGGCGGCCAAGGGGAGAGCAGGCGGCTCTTCGCCCTCGGCGCGCCGCGGGGCCAGACGAGCCTCCGGCTGCTGCTTCCTGCGCCCGTGGCCTCTTCGCTGCCGCCGCCGCCCACCTCTTCCGCTCTCTGCTTCTCCGCAAAGCTCCTGGTTCATCTTAATGCAGGGCTTTCCAAACTTTTGCCGTTGGCGACACACCAACGGCTGGCCCACGAAGACCTGGAAGCGGCGGTGCTTCCGGGTTGCTGCCGCTGCGGCGGCAGGAGCTGCCCCTTCGAAAGGGCAGGCTCTGGGGACCCCGAAAATGCCCTCGGTTCCAGCAGGGAGGCGAAAATCGCATGCGAATGCTGCTGGCTTCCCAGCGCACAGCTGATCGGCGCAGAGAATTTCCACCCCAGGCAGCCCTGCAGCATGCGCGATTTTCTCCTCCCTGCCAGAACCAAGGGCATTTTCATCAGAGCTTCCGGGTTGTCACGCGACACACTTGGAAAGCCCTGTCTTAATGTTTCCTTTTCCTCCCCTTCAATACGTTCCAGCAAGCGAGGTGGAAGCGGAGAGCGGAAGAGGCGAGGCGGCCTCCGGCTGCTGCTTCCTGCGCCCGTGGCCTCTCCACTTCCACCTCGCTTGCTGGAACGTATTGAAGGGGAGGAAAAGGAAACAGTAAGATGAACCAGGAGCTTTGCGGAGAAGCGGAGAGCGGCAGAGGCGGGCCGCTTGCCTGCCTGGTTCCCTCCCTCCGCGAGGTCCCCCGCTGCCTTCCCGGGACCCAAGCCGGAGAGAAAGGGCGGCGGCGGGGCTGCGCTACCGGAGCGCCCGAGTGCCAGACAGGCAGCTCCGCCCGCGCGCCTTCCACGCGATCGGCCCGTGAGGACCAGCCAGGGAAGGCGCGCGGGCGGAGCTCCCGTCCCGCTGCACCCCAGCCGGAGCACCCGAGTGCCAGACAGGCAGCTCCGCCCGCGCGCCTTCCACGCGATCGGCCCGTGAGGACCAGCCAGGGAAGGCGCGCGGGCGGAGCTCCCGTCCCGCTGCACCCCAGCCGGAGCGCCCGAGTGCCAGACAGGCAGCTCCGCCCGCGCGCCTTCCACGCGATCGGCCCGTGAGGACCAGCCAGGGAAGGCGCGCGGGCGGAGCTCCCGTCCCGCTGCACCCCAGCCGGAGCGCCCGAGTGCCAGACAGGCAGCTCCGCCCGCGCGCCTTCCACGCGATCGGCCCGTGAGGACCAGCCAGGGAAGGCGCGCGGGCGGCGCTCCCGTCCCGCTGCACCCCAGCCGGAGCGCCCGAGTGCCAGACAGGCAGCTCCGCCCACGCGCCTTCCACGCGATCGGCCTGCGAGGACCGGCCAGGGAAGGCGCGCGGGCGGAGCTCCCGTCCCGCTGCACCCCAGCCGGAGCGCCCGAGTGCCAGGCAGGCAGATCCGCCCATGCGCCTTCCACGCGATCGGCCTGCGAGGACCGGCCAGGGAAGGCGCGCGGGCGGAGCTCCCGTCCCGCTGCACCCCAGCCGGAGCGCCCGAGTGCCAGACAGGCAGCTCCGCCCACGCGCCTTCCACGCGATCGGCCTGCGAGGACCGGCCAGGGAAGGCGCGCGGGCGAAGCTCCTGTCCCGCTGCACCCCAGCCGGAGCGCCCGAGTGCCAGGCAGGCAGCTCCGCCCGCACGCCTTCCCTGGCTGGTCCTCATGGGCCGATCGCGTGGAAGGCGCGCGGGCGGAGCTGCCTGTCTGGCACTCGGGCGCTCCGGTAGCGCGGCCCCGCCGCCGCCCTTTCTCTCCGGCTTGGGTCCCGGGAAGGCAGCGGGGGACCTCGCGGAGGGAGGGAACCAGGCAGGCAAGCGGCCCGCCTCTGCCGCTCTCCGCTTCTCCGCAAAGCTCCTGGTTCATCTTACTGTTTCCTTTTCCTCCCCTTCAATACGTTCCAGCAAGCGAGGTGGAAGCGGAGAGGCCACGGGCGCAGGAAGCAGCAGCCGGAGGCCACCTCGCCTCTTCCGCTCTCCGCTTCCACCTCGCTTGCTGGAACGTATTGAAGGGGAGGAAAAGGAAACATTAAGACAGGGCTTTCCAAGTGTGTCGCGTGACAACCTGGAAGCTCTGATGAAAATGCCCTTGGTTCTGGCAGGGAGGAGAAAATCGCGCATGCTGCAGGGCTGCCTGGGGTGGAAATTCTCTGCGCCGATCAGCTGTGCGCTGGGAAGCCAGCAGCATGCGCATGCGATTTTCGCCTCCCTGCTGGAACGGAGGGCATTTTCGGGGTCCCCGGAGCCTGTCCTTTCAAAGGGGCAGTGGTGGCAGCGGACCATCAGCGCTTCCAGGACACCGCTGCTGCAGCATGCGCGATTTTCTCCTCCCTGCCAGAACCAAGGGCATTTTCATCAGAGCTTCCGGGTTGTCACGCGACACACTTGGAAAGCCCTGTCGTAATGTTTCCTTTTCCTCCCCTTCAATACGTTCCAGCAAGCGAGGTGGAAGCGGAGAGCGGAAGAGGCGAGGCGGCCTCCGGCTGCTGCTTCCTGCGCCCGTGGCCTCTCCGCTTCCACCTCGCTTGCTGGAACGTATTGAAGGGGAGGAAAAGGAAACAGTAAGATGAACCAGGAGCTTTGCGGAGAAGCGGAGAGCGGCAGAGGCGGGCCGCTTGCCTGCCTGGTTCCCTCCCTCCGCGAGGTCCCCCGCTGCCTTCCCGGGACCCAAGCCGGAGAGAAAGGGCGGCGGCGGGGCCGCGCTACTGGAGCGCCCGAGTGCCAGACAGGCAGCTCCGCCCGCGCGCCTTCCACGCGATCGGCCCGTGAGGACCAGCCAGGGAAGGCGCGCGGGCGGAGCTCCCGTCCCGCTGCACCCCAGCCGGAGCGCCCGAGTGCCAGACAGGCAGCTCCGCCCACGCGCCTTCCACGCGATCGGCCTGCGAGGACCGGCCAGGGAAGGCGCACGGGCGGAGCTCCCGTCCCGCTGCACCCCAGCCGGAGCGCCCGAGTGCCAGGCAGGCAGCTCCGCCCGCACGCCTTCCCTGGCCGGTCCTCGCGGGCCGCCGGCGATGCTCCCATCCCGCTGCACCTCTCCAGCTTGTCGGCCACCCGCCGCAGCGTCTCGGCCGTGCGGCTGGGGGGCAGCGCCGCGTCCCCCAGCCGGTGCTGCAGGTAGTCGCCCAGCAGCTGCGCTGTCTCCTCTCGCAGCGCGCCCAGCATGGCGACGCTCTCCTGCCTGCCTGGCGAGTGCTTGGGGGGGGGGCGGCGGCAGCCGTTGCAACGCGGGCGGAGGAAGAGGCAGCGGCGGCGGCGACCAACCAACTTCCCCACCCGCCGACCTCGAAGAAGCGCTGCCCGACTCTGGAAGGCTCCCGAGGGCGGGAGGAGGAAGAATCAATCGCCCTCCTCCAGCGCCGGCCATTTGGGGGCGGGATCCAATCGCGTGGAAGGGGCGGGGGTGAGTTCAGCTGCAGAAGAGCCACACTCAAGGGGCCAAAGAGCCGCATCTGGCTCGCGAGCCGCCATTTCCGACCCTTGGTCTAGTGCAATAGTATTGACCTCTTTCCAATGCCATTAACAGAGAGAATTTTCCTTTGCATCACAATGGCTCCTTATGTCCTTTCACCATCTCACGCAGCTCCCATCCTTTGGAATATGCTGCCCTTACAACTAGGTGCACCCTGACAGTCTTCTCATTAGGGAGGCCCTTTGGGCTGTTTTATATCAAGGAGCTTCTGGCCCGTAATGATGTTTTGGGTGCCTATCAGTTAGTTATTCTGATGTATCTATCCTTTTTGCTATGTGCTGCCCAAATTTTATAACTGGGGCAGTATGCAGAAATTATTAAATAAAATAATAATTTTGCTCACTGTTGTGCACATTTCAGAGCTCCTGAGTCGGCCTCAGGAGAGTCCTGTGGTGTATAATAGTGTTCTCCTAATGAAAGTCAAAGTAGGGGAATTAGATTAGGGTAGCCTAATCTTTGTCACCACAATTGCAAGTTTCTGTACAGCAGAATATCTCCATTTATCTCTGTTGATTCTTGGTCTATCTAGCTGGATACCGAGGCACTTGGGGGCCTTACCAGCTACTCTTTCCTTCCCTCTCTAACGGGGAGCTGCTCCTTTGCGTTTATGCTCATGCAGTGCTCTGTAAGATTTCTTACTTTCAAGGACGGGTCTGTCTGTCTAGAATTTAATGCTTTTGCTGTTGTAAGAATAAGGACAAACATCTTCACTCCGTGATGTACAGTAGTTATAGAGACCATATCTGACCGTCCTCCTACTGTTACCTCTTATTCTGACTAGCCACAATTCTGCAGAAGTCTGCAAGGGAGTTCTCTATAGTGAGAATATACAGTTTGTTTGTTTGTTTCAGTGGACTTCAAAAACCTGTGTTAATTCAGGAACTACTGTTCAGTAGCAGGTCCATTTTTGTACATTGGAGTGGAGTTTCCGCATCAGGCAGGCATATTCGCACAGTTGCATGAAGGCAGAGCTGCTGATGATTGCCGAGGGAACCCTGCAATGGGAGTTTGCGAGCTTCGAGGCACTGACCTTGTTTCTAAATGCCTTTATGTCTATTCTAGATGAAAGTGTGCAACCCTGGGTCATTCCAAGGCATACTGGGTTTTTATTGTTATTCAGCCACGTCCTATTCCAGTTAATGTTCAATTTCTGATTTGTGTCTTCATTGCACAAATGGAATGTCCTGTCTCCAACCTCCCCTTTTTAGGGAAGGTTGTTGAGAAGCCGGCTGCCTTGCAGCTTCAGAGGTCCCTGGATGAAATGGGTTACCTGGACCCCTTCCAGTCGGGTTTCAGGCTGGGGTATGGGACTGAACCGGTATTGGTCACAGTTATGGACAACCTCTGGAGGGAGCGGGATTGGGGTAGTGCATCCGTCCTTGCTCCCCTTGACCTCTCAGCAGCTTTCAATACCATCCACCATGGTATCCTTCTGGACTAGCTCCAGGAGGAGCACAGTATTATTCTGGTTTTCTTCCTTCCAGTTGATGTTGATGGGGAGGTCTGCCCAATGGCCCCTCATATGTGGGGTGCCTCAGGGCTCAACTCTCCCCATTTCTGTTTAATATTGGCATGAAGCTGCTAGGTGGGGTGACTCAATGGCATGGAGTGAAGAGCTATCAATATGCTGATGATACAGTACTCAGCTGTATATTTCCACCCCTGGCTGGCCAAGTGATACTGTGGAGGTTCTGTCTCAGAAGGGGGCTGTGGGGGTCTGGATGGAGACGAATAGGCTTCAGTTCAACCCTAGCAAGACGGAGTGGCTTTGGGTGTTAGGGCCTCCTGGATCTGGTGATTTTCCATCCTTGGTTCTGGATGGGTTTGCGCTACTCCAGATAGAATCGGTGCACAATTTGAGGATCCTCCTGGATTCAGAACTCCTGTTTGAAGAGCAGGTGGCAGCTGTGGCCTGGGGGCCCTGTGTACAGCTTTGTGTTGTGTACCAAGTGTACTCTTTCCTGGATTAGGAGGCATTGTGCTTGGTCACTCATGCTTTGATAATCTCCCAAGTGGATCCTACAATGGTTAACAGCACGGTATGCTACCAAGAGGTCAATGAATACTGTGGTTGTGAACTGGTGTCTTATCAAAACCGTTTCTAGTATGTTGGTTGAAGTTCAATGTTTGAATTGTACTTGATCTGGTTAAAAACCAGATTGCTCTAGTATGAGTCATTCATCTACTTAGGGCAAAAGTCAGTTCAGAATTACATGGTCACGCAGCTTATATGTATGGCAGAAGAGAGAGATTAGCTGGATGCTTTTGGATTTCAAAGGTTTTTGCTGAGGTTCAGCAGTGCTACAACAAATATGGGTCTCAATTTATTAGGTATTTTGTCAGTAAAAAGGTTTTTAAAATACTCCTTGTTTTGATATTCTTACCACTGCTTTTTCTTTTTCTATAATTGGATTGGAGTTTTCCCATCTTATTTTTCCATGTTGCTGACTTGGCAAAATCAAAGGTGGTATTTAGTGATTTGTAAAGTGAGGTGAGTGAGATCTCCTGTTTTTATAATTGAAGGCCTCAAGGGGGTTCCAGAGAGGACTCATTCCTCTTATAATATATAGGCATCTTTTGTCTTTAGATGAGCTTCATGAAATGGTATTATTAGGATATGTACTCAGTAGCCAGAGAAACTCCCAACTCCCAGGATGACATGAACGCTCCTTGCTGATAGTAACGAATTGATACTCAACGGTTGGGTTTTGACTTATCTGGTCATCATCGTAGCTATATCTGTATAGGTAAGAATAGTAGCAGGAACTCTACTAAAGGTGTGAGAGAGATTTTGGTGTTACAGGAAATACTGCAATAGCTTGAGGTGCTCCTCCCCCTTTTTTGTGTATGACATCAGAGAAGGATAAGTTTCTAAACATACCTAATGCTCCTTCCTCCTCCTATTTTCCCCACAACAACAACCCTGTGAGGTGAGTTGGGCTGAGAGAGAGTGATTGGCCCAAGGTCACCCAGCCGGCTTTTCAGGCCTAAGGCGGGACTAGAACTCTCAGTCTCCTGGTTTGCCATTGGCTCCTTCCTACGGCTGAGAAACAAGGATTGGCCCAAGGTCACCCAGACAGCTTTCATGCCTAAGGCAGGACTAGAACTCTGAGTCTCCTGGTTTCTAGCCCGTTGCCTTAACCACTAGACCAAATGTGCAGGCTTTTTATTAAAAATAAGGCTGAACTAATACTCAAGAAATTCCTCAAAACAGTATGCAGTATGCAGTATAATTATCAAGGACATCTTGAAATATAATTCATTTTTAGAGTGGGACGCAGCAGGGAGGGGTAGTGAATTGTTTCTTAAGCAAATAAGTAGAAGTGAATTCTGCAGAGTGCACATTCCCCAATGATGCTGTTGAGAAAACTAAAGCTAACCAAATCTCAGGCTGATCCTGTTGGTAGCCACCCCATATCAAATGACAAAATGGTGCAGCACCAGATTTTTTTCTTCAAATAGGATATCTAAATCTGAAAAATGAACAACTGTAATTATTTATTGGGCTAAAGATTTATGGGGTGTTCACATTTTTCCCACCTGGAGAGGATAGTGCCTGGAAATGTGGAAAATGTGTCTCATAAACCTGAGAATTCTGTTTTGGTTTATCTCTTAATGTGGCTTGATCTTGCCAAATTGTTTTCTTGAAACAAAACTTGTAGAATGTCACATGATGTTCTGGGTAATATTCTTGGCGCGAAACCGACAAGGATGACCCATAGAATTCACACAGTAGATTTAAGCAGCTCAGTTGAAGGCTTAATGTACAGCATGCTAAGCTTGGACAGCTTAGTTAATTTTTGCTTTGTGGCTTGATGTGTTATATAAACCTAGCCCATCTGGTTATCTTATGGTTCAGTGCAATGTGCAAACCCAGAAAATTGGGTTAATTCAGTAACCAAGCTATGCTTGTCATGCCCACTCAGTCATTAAGTGGCGGTGGTAATGGAGGAGGGGAGATTCAAAAGGCTTGCCTGAACTTGTCAACACTTTGAGTGGTAGTTGCTATAACTGGGTCAGGAGAAGCACACGCTTTTTGGCATTTCCTAAAATTGATTGCCTTGTCTAGTGAAAGGTAAGCAGCTTGTATCTGATCAAATTTTCTGGCTCTGAATTTTCTATCTCCCATTTCCCTCCAGCTCCTGATTATGATAAAAGTCAATGGATCAGTGAAAAGGAAAAATTGGGGCTGGACTTCCCTAATGTAAGTAACCGTATGTTTAATGGATGGGAAGAAATACATCCTTGGTGGAGAAGGATGCTGTTCTTTGTGGTATTTATATGTTAAGACTTGGGTAAAGAGGAATAGCTGAAGGACAATTAGGTATGGAGCAATCATGTGGAAGCCTCATATGGCAAAAGTTTGTTCTTAAGCTGGTCACTCTGTTTACTTTCCAGCTTCCATACCTAATTGATGGCAAGACCAAATTGACACAGAGTAATGCTATTGTCAGGTACATCGCACGCAAGCATAATCTGTGTGAGTATACCTGAGCTCTTCTGGGGCCTGAACTGACTGATCAAGACCTATTTCTGCTGCCCAGCATTTATCATCTCTATGTACTATCTCCAGGTGGAGAAACCGAGGAAGAGCATGTCAGAGTGGACCTGCTGGAGAATCAGGTGATGGATTTCCGCATGGGCCTCGTGATGATTTGCTACAATCCTGACTTTGTGAGTTGAGTCGCCTTCATTTCCATTTTCTAGTGAACTGGGATAAAGGAGTGATGCCATACAGTGCTGTACAAACTAAAGAGGGGGTCCAAATACAACATAGTAAACATCGTTAGTGCTCATGTCTGCCAAACTTTCCTGTGGCAAATATATAAAAGTGGATGATGTGCAAGCATTTGCCAATATCTGTGTCATTTTTCTGGGAACCAAGATGGAGAGGTTTCTTGGAGGATCATAGCCTGCATTCAGGCATCAACAAATTTGGAAGCATGTGAATGCTCCATGTGAATGCTCCAGATACAAGCCTCCCAACCCATGATGTTGATGTTTGCAGACACTTGCATGTTAAGCTCAGATGTCTGCTGATATTTGAAATCAGTATGTGAATATCTGCATAGGGGAATTATGTCGTGTGCTTGTGTAATGCTCTGGGTAATGAACATCTGAACAGGTCTCCAAAAGTTTATGTTCAAATGAATGTCACCTTCACTCTTTGGGTAGGATTGCTGTTTAGATAAGAATTATGTTTGCTGCTCATAGAACAATTTATTTTGATCCTTCCTGCTCACATTGCACATATTGCTGCAGTGGTTGGACTGGAAGGATTGCATTTTATGTGATTTAGAAGTAAGCTATTTGATAGTACTGTTGTAATACTATCTGGAGGGAAGGTGTAACTTTGGCTTACTCTGATGGCTCTTGGGTGAAGCATGCCAAATTCCATAGCTGTTGAGTAGAGAAAAGTTGTTGAATTTTGGCTATGATTTTGGTTCAGTTTTTTCCACTTGCATGTTTTGCAGGAGAAACTCAAGCCTGGATATTTGGAGCAATTACCAGGGAAACTGAAACTCTTCTCCCAGTTTTTGGGAGATAGAAAGTGGTTTGCTGGGGATAAGGTACATGCATAGTCATACCTGGGCATCCTTGGGCGGGTCTGAACTTTTTGGTGTCTCACTGTTGAATTTTTTTTTCAGATCACATTTGTTGACTTCCTCATGTATGATGTACTTGATCAAAACCGCATGTTTGAACCCAAGTGCCTTGATCAGTTCAAGAATCTTCAAGATTTTCTGACCCGTTTTGAGGTTAGCTTTGGCTTCATGAGATGTGCTGGCTTGTGGATCTTGTGACTTAGTTCATTAGGTTTTGGCAAGAAGTGATAGATTACCCACAGCATTTCTCTGTTGGCTAGAGTGGATGCCCAAATTGGCATAGGCAGGAATATGTGAAAAATACTGTCCTAATGGTATGGTCTACTGTCCCTTTAGTACAGAGCTTTCCAAACTGTGTGTCGCGACACAAAAGTGTGTCGCCACACACAGCGTGGTGTGTCGCCACACCACCCGGAAGCGGCGGCGCACGCGTGTACGGTGGCAGCGGCAGCCACTGCTGCCGCACGCCCCCCTGCGCCGCCGTGTGCGTGTGCACCGCCGCACGCCCCCCGCACTGCCGCACGCCCCCCCGCACCGCCGCACGCCCCCCGCACCGCCGCATGCCCCCCCGCACCGCCGCTGCACGTTGTCCTGTGTTGCCGCCGCGTGTGCGCCGCCGCACGCCCTCCTGTGTCGCTGCCGTGCCGCCGCTGCCGTGCCGCCAGTGGCGGCACTTTGGAAAGCCCTGCTTTAGTATATGAATTCATATACTTCAGAGAGGCCTTTGAAATGAGCACTTGAAGGCTTGGTGGATTCCCTCCATGCTTTTATTTAAGGTATATTTTCCTATGATGAACTGGTTGTTCACAATGCAAGGATTTTAAAGTTCTACTGCCAGGTGATAAACTCTTGACTGGTATTTGTTTATTTATTTATTTAATTTTTATCCCACCTTTATTATTTTTATAAATAACTCAAGGAGGCGAACATACGTAATACTCCTTCCTCCTCCTATTTTCCCCACAACAACAACCCTGTGAGGTGAGTTGGGCTGAGAGAGAGTGACTGGCCCAAGGTCACCCAGCCGGCTTTCATGCCTAAGGCGGGACTAGAACTCTCAGTCTCCTGGTTTCCCATTGGCTCCTTCATAGGCCTGAGAGTGAGTGACTGGCCCAAGGTCACCCAGCCGGCTTTCATGCCTAAGGCGGGACTAGAACTCACAGCCTCCTGGTTTCTAGCCCAGCACCTTAACCACTAGACCAAACTGCGTGGTAAGTAAAACAGAGCAGCATACATGAATGACTTCTTCAGAAGGTGTGGGTGGAAAGCCTACTGACTACCTGTGGACATGCAGCTCTTGTTTTAATTGCCCCCAAGTCCCTCCCCAAAGACTATGGATTTAAAATAATCAGTAACTGTAAAAAACGATAGGAAGGTTTTTCCCTCCAATTTTGGGTGGGAAGCAAAATACAATTGGTACTAAATCTAGCAGTCACTCCCTAACTGATGGTTTCAGGTGTTTTTGGACTTTATCTCCATCATCCTTCCCTACTAGGTATGCCAGCAAAGGCTGATGGGAAAAGGCATGTGGAGGATACTCGATTAATGTGGTCTCACCTAGAATTTGTTTTTAATATAGAAGAAACAAGTATGCTTGTCCTGATGGTGGGTTCATTGGGTTGTTGGTTGGGGTATGCCTCCTTGATCTTTGGCCTACTAACAACTTCTCTCAATCTCCTAAATATTTCTTTTGTCTGCATCCTCAGGCCCTGGAGAAGATTGCTGCTTACATGAGTTCCAGCCGCTTTATGAAAACTCCAATTAATAACAAGATGGCCAAATGGTGTAACAAGAAAACATAAAGAAAAAAAAATATCCTTGTGGCTGGATGAGATATTTCCCCTTTTCCTCCCTTCTTGTCTTGGGTGGAGTTGATAAGAAAAATAATGTGGTCTTTCTGTAGAATTGTGATTAAATTGTTTAGGTATTTGAAAGACAGTAGTGGTCAATAAAGCATCCTGGAATTACTTGGCAATGTTGTCATGCTCAGTTTGCTATCACATACTTTTGGCTTGTAGTCTCACACCTCCTGTTTTACGCCTCTGTGTTTTCGTGTATTCACCTGAATATGTCTTTATCTGTGAAGAACTACTTTCATGTATGCTCAAAGTTGTTTGGCTGTTGACCTTTTGCTAAGAACAGCAAGGAAGAAATATAAAAGGCTACTAATTTTATTTTCCATTTCATACAAGAAATATTTAAATAAACAACTTGATTAAACAAAATAACAATAAGTTAGATTAGCATTAGCAGTATCAGAAAACTATGCATTCTGATTTACTTAAAGCATGTTCCTGAAAATTGAATCATGAGTCAACTGTCCAATATTTTTGCAAACCTGAAATTTACAAGCTGTAATGTGAGTTAAATGCCAGCTGTCAAATCCTGGGAGAAATCTCACATGAATACATGTGCACAATCTGGAATTAATTGAAAACAGTTACTTCCATAGAACGGAGTTACATTTATTTTTTTTTAAAACAATAACCTCATTTTTCTGTTTGACTTCTTCCCACTGTGTTCTGTCCTTAACATGAATCAGTGAAAATATTTCTAAATTGACAAATGGACAAATTAGAAAGTACACCTAAAATGGTGTACCGGGACCCTAATATATACAGTAAATACTGTACATAGAATCCTTTTCTTCCTTTTAAATCCAGAAGTGTGAAAAAGCATCACAAGGAATGAGCAATCCATGCATGTGTAAGAACTGCAGCACACTGACAGTCTTCTATTTTCAAGCAACCTAATTATCTTGTCCCAAACTGTGTGTGGAAATAACTGGTGAAAGTTGGAAACTAGGGGAATACTCTTAGACATTATCCAAGTAGAATCTGCTTATCTGTGAGCAGCTCTTACATGGTTGGGGTGAGGTTGAAAATAATTGCCTGGCTCGTTGGAACCTTTTTATTAAATGGATATGAATCCTCGGAAAAAGACCATTTCATGTACTGCATTGTTTTCTGAATCTATTAATGTGTGCCTTAAATACAAATTAGGGGGTGGAGTGCCTATTAATATAGTCTTTTTATACTTTTAATCTACTTTTCCCCCTCCCCCAATCACCCTCACTTGGGGAAGGTACATTTAGAGTATTTCCAAATCAGGCTCATCATTCAGAATGTCTTGGCTTCCCCAAAGCTATCCTTTTAAAGTTCTTCTAAGATCTGAAGGATCCACTTGAGTTTCCATCCTTCATAGCTATCTTCTTGATATAGTCCCTTTCCCTACTCAAAAATTAGAGACATGGTCTGTGGTAAGGCCAGGCTGCAAGAATCAATGATCCCTGCAAATTTTGTCCCCATCCTGAAAGCTATAGCCCAAGAAGCTATAGCCAAGAAGCTAAAGCTACAGTATAGCCCAAGATAGAAGAATGTATCTCCACTGTGACTGCAGCCCTTCACACATGTTCCTGAGATCATTCAAAAACGGTTAGCATGTTACTTGGTTACAGCATTTACAGAAGTATCTTAAAGCCCCCTTAAAGGCTAATCTTAACAAACAGCAATTACAAACTAATTGGAAAATAGACTGTCATGCAGCTAACAACATTTTCATCAAAACCAATGAAGAGAAGAGCCATTGATGCAGCGATGATCTCAGAAGTAAATGATGGAATGGGTTGGGAGATCTGCAAAAGCTAATGCTGAGGACCATTACTGTGAAAGGAAGCACAGAGATAAAAACCTAACTTAGACAAATTCTGGCCATTTTTTAAAATTACACCGGCTTCATGTACTGTATGAAATGGGATATGATTAGTTTTGCCTTAGTATTACAGTATGTGAATTTAGCCATTCTGCAATCCATGGTTTATAGCTCATCACAATGTCTGAATCCAGTCATATCCCTTGAAGAGCTCAGGATCATGTATTGTATGGAGTTAAGTATCCTCATAGCCAAGTCGTAGTGGGTGTGCTTAATAATAGAGACTCATCTAAGGCCATCCAGTAAGTTTCATACAGAAGCGAGGACTCTGAATTCAGATATAGTTTGTTTATTTAATCAAATTTATCCCTGCCCAACCCCTCCAAGAGTTGGTAAGTGTTTTGCTGCTGTGCTCGTGAAAGAGCTTTATCAGTATTCCAAAAAATACTATACAGTAGTATTGTAAAAGTACCACTTTCTCCAAAGATGTGGATTTCAGCTGGAAGGATATATGCTTCATCAGAACAATTAAAGGGCTACCTTTGAAGAAACACATTAACATTTTAGTGCACATTTCTGTGCTACAATTATTTAGGTAGAATTTTGTCCTTGACAGGAAGCCCAGTAACACCCTCAATTGCAAAATGCCTATGGTTGGATTCAGGCTGCCTCACTTCTCCCCTGTTTAACAGTCTTTCTCTTGGAACAGTCTACTTATAAAACACTGGAAGCAGAATATTGCTCTCTTTGCTCCCGTGTGCTTATTGTGCAAATTTCCTTCAGGCTATCAGATGAGTTTTATGATGTTAGAAGTATGATGGCAGGAAATGAATGGTAAAAATTATCCAGTGTTAAATTATGCATTTGCTGTGACTCTATCGTAGTTCGCATGTAGGAGCGCATTTATAACAAGTAACTCTGTTCTTTTAAATTGTGGAATAAGATTTCCTTATAGAAGCCATAGATGAAGTAAAATTATCTACTAGTTTATGACATCTTCCTGAGTTACTGATCCTGACATGGATAGCTAAATATCAAGTAACAAGGAGTAACCTACAGGTGTAGAATCCACAAGCTACATGTGCTGATAGCTCAGCATTTTTGTGGTCTGCACTTCCTGCAACATCATTCCTCTGGAGATTAGATTGGCTCTGATGCTGCTGGCCTTTTACAAGATCCTGAAGGCCTGGGTGCCTGGGCATGGGTGTTGGCTTGTCAGAGCCTTTGAGATGATTATTTTAATTGCTGTTTGATTAGTTTTTACCTTAGCTGCTGGTTATGTATTTTATTTTTTGTTACTTTTTTAAAACTGCTGCTAGTTACCTAGAGTCACTATGGTGAGATGGGTGGCTATATAAATTGAATCAATCAATCAATCAACCTCCCTCCCCCTCTGTTCTGTGGGGGAGGTGGGGACCATGTGCAAATATTAAGCCACACCTCTTTTGCCTTTAATTTTTCCCACCAAAATGCTCCCTAAAATAGCCCCATTTTTGCCCTCCTGTGATGGCATGGTCTCATCTCGAAACGTCTGCATGAAAACAACAAGGCTCAGAGAGCACCAAAGACTCCCCATGGTCTCATCTGCCAAATCCCTGGTTGGCCTCAGAGGCCAATTCCTTTTTCAAAGGGCAGCCCCTGCCTACAATATCCACCTGATATAAATACAGAACAGTCCTAATGACAGTGTTTCAGTTGTTCCTACATTCAATGGTATAATTGAAAAAGAGAGGAAGACTGAATAGCTATCCAAGGCTACATTGACAAAATGATAGCATATAGGCTGACCATATTTCAGGATGGCAAAACGGGACGGGGTCTGCAAACCCCACCCCCGGTCCGCACAATTGGCTTCCGCCTGCAAACCCCGCCCCCTGGTCCATGCGATTGGCTCCCGCCTGCAAACCCCACCCCCGGTCCACGCTCTGGCTCGGATCCTCCTTCCTTGCGATTCCCGCTGGGTTTGAAAAATGGGACAAAATTGAGATTTTTATGAAAACGGGACAGTTGAAAAATGCGAAAAAAATGGGACTGTCCCATTCAAAACGGGGCGTATGGTCAGCCTAATAGCATATCTTTCAGCAGATTTCAGGTCATGAGATTGATTCAATGGTCAAGAATTAGACATTCTCTTACCTGCATTGGGGATTTAACTCCTGCAAGCATTGAAAATACTTTTCTTCCCTCATCCGGGCAGACCAATTTCAGGTCTTCTTGGCTCATTGACAGTAGTTGTCTTCCATTTAAGATGCCAAGGGATTTAACTGTGCTGTTGAAATAATCCAGAAAAAGTTAAATGTACATACGTAGTCAAGCTAGTCAATCTTGAGGAATCCTGAAGTGGAAAGCAGGGTTGGATCTGATTCTATATGCATGCATTTATTGGGCCAAGCTACAGTGCATCTTTTTTTTTCTTTCTGAAATTAGAGAATCTGGGATTCTCATTCAGTATTTAAAACATCCTGTGTAGATAGAGTTGAAAGTTGCTTCATGACTGAGGACTGGAACATGGCTCTCCTGCTTCTAGATTGACACTTGATCTGTGTGCTTGATGAGCATGACTGTGCAAATGTGGAATCTGGTATTTCCTGCATAAATTAGCATTATCATTCTCACCTTGCTCTTTCTTTCCTTAAAAGCAAGTTTACATCTATAGTTTTGGTAAACTCACAGCACCTAAAATTATATCCCTAACTTGACATCTTTGGTCATAGTGATATTGTGATTGCTGGGAGTTGTGGCTGCAATACATCTGGAGGAAAGCTATGTGGCGAGGGACTGAACAGAGTTGAAAGTGAAGAAGGAGTTTGCTACTCTGCATAACTCTTCCTGTCACAGACATTAAGCATTAGAACAACCAAGCCACCCATGATCAGAATAAGATTTATTGGAATGGTTATTAAAGTGACACCTACATCTTGGAAAAACCTTTTGTCCTGAGCCAAACGGTGACTTCTGCTGGTGATGAACTTGGTTGGAGATCAGTGAAACCTGTTGACACCTGAATACAGAGACAACAGGAAAAAGATGATTCATAGGAAAGAGGATATTAATTGCTCAAACTTCTAAAAGCCTGCCTACTTAGAAATAAGTATAATTGAAAAAAATAAGTCTCAACAACTGGGCTTGATCTCAAACTTACTTTCTGAATAAATGGCTGCAAATTTGGGGATCTGAGATTTTCCTTCTAGTTCTCAGTGCATGGTGTGGGTGAAAATATAATCAATACAAATTTACAGTAATCTCAAATATCTAACTGCTGCTGCTGCTAGATGCTTCAAATGTGTTTTCTATGCTTAGCATAATTATTCCATACTTACACAAAAACACAGCAGATTGAGAGTCTTTGCTTTCACTAAATTACCAATCTAGTTTCTCAGCTATAATTCTGTGATGCCTTCCAAAACCTAAATAGTTGGGATGAGACTTCTTGCTATTCCCTCTCCATGAACCTGCAAAGAACTTTATATGCCACAACACAGAACTCAGGATTGTTCATAATCTGGATGTTAATAAGGATTCAGTGTGTGGGCCCCCGATGAGAGCAATTCTGTCTGAAGAAAACTGTGCACAACTGGTTCCATTGAAGTATGCAGAGATGCCCACTTTCCCAAAGAACACACACTTTTTCTGGTTCTGTATCACCTTGCCAGTAGAGAGCTGCTTCCTAGATATACTTCAATTTTGTACAGAAGAGGAGGGGTTTCCTATTAAGTCCTAGCATCATACATCTGTCTCTGCAATGCCACCTGGCACAATAGAAAATCATACTCACTTGCTCTGCATTGTTTTCTTTAGACGTTCTCTGATCCTTAGGTTCCACAATATTATTAGGAATATAGCCTTTCTTCCCCATGGCATTTCTGGCAAGCCACCATCTTTTTCTTTGGTCCAAAACCTAATCAAAAGGAGAGTTCATTATAAGAGATAACTTTTGATAGTCTAAAGAATCCAGTAAAAGGTAAAGGTTCCCCCCGCACGTTTGTGCAGTCGTGTCCGACTCCAGGGGCCAGTGCTCATCTCCGTTTCTTAGCCGAAGAGCCAGCGTTGTCCGAAGACGCTTCCACGGTCATGTGGCCGCATGACACACGCGGAACGCTGTTACCTTCCCACCGAAGTGGTACCTATTAATCTACTTGCATTTGCATGCCTTCGAATTGCTAGGTTGGCAAGAGCTGGAGCTAGTGCGGGAGCTCACTCCACACGCAGGGCTAGGGATTCGTACCTCCGAACGTGCGATCTTCCGATCGACAAGCCTGGCATCTTACCCGCTGAGCCACCACACCCTCAAAGAATCCGGTACTGAATCCTATTAAAAAGGAAAGTGATCAGTGTTCAAGGTCTAGCCTAGGTGGAATGTAGTTGCAAGAAAAATTGAGCCCAGTGATTGTTATTATTGTTATTGGGGAGTGTTGTTTAAGGATGCTGGGCACTGTTTCTTTTTTTGGATTAGAAAAAAAATTACATGTTTTTACTGTTGTTGCTGTGGACCGCCTAGATGGGTGGCCATGTACTGCATGTTTTCTAAATAAATACATAAATAAAGATGATACCTGTGCCATTAGTACAAGTTCAGACTGACCAGTGTGACTGTCAAGTTTCATGATGCATGGCAGTAAACATTAAGAAAATGTTGTTTATAGGAAATGTTTGGCAAAGCTATATGCTGTTGGGAAGAGGTTATGAAGAAAAGCCTGGAGTTTGGGTAAAAGGCATCCTAAGGTCTACACCCGCCAGGCTTGTCGATCGGAAGATCGCAAGTTCGGAGGTTCGAATCCCTAGCCCCGCGTGACGGAGTGAGCTCCCGCACTCGCCCCAGCTCTTGCCAACCTAGCAATTCGAAAGCATGCAAATGCAAGTAGATGAATAGGTACCACCTTGGTGGGTAGGTAACAGCGTTCCGCGTGCGTCATGCCGGCCACATGACCATGGAAGCGTCTTCGGACAACGCTGGCTCTTCGGCTAAGAAACGGAGATGAGCACCGGCCCCTAGAGTCGGACATGACTGCACAAATGTGCGGGGGGAACCTTTACCTTTACCTAAGGTCTACACCAGTCATCTTAAAATTGCCAAATTTGGAAAACACTGGTCTACCCTATTTCTTCCAGTTCCAGCTCAAGAGCCTATGATAATCATTTGCAGCATTGATGACTTCCAGACAAAGATTACTATTCCACAGTCTTCAGTTTTGTTTGATTATGTGAAGTAGCTAGAAGCCACTGTTTCCTAGGAAGAATTATTAGAACTTTCTTCTCCTTTTGGTGTTCACTTTTTAGGCCTTTTATACCACTTAGAGAAAAATACTTTGGTATCATCTGCTCTCCATCCTAGTCATGGTTGGGCTGCAACTGTTTTGACTGTGTTTATGTCAAGAAGCAAGACATCTGTTGACCCCCTGCAGGAAGACTAGGAAAGCAACTTTGTTAGTGAAGAGCCCTGTACTTGCCAGATCCATCTACCAAAGGGACAGAGTTTCAGTCTTACCTCTAGTAGGTCTCCTTTCCTTACAGTGAGCTCTTGGGAGTTCCGTGCATGGAAATCATATATGGCTTGCATGAGTTGGGGAGGATTGGAGGCCCTGAAAAGGAGAGGAAACTGCTCTTGAGAACAAAAGAAAGGGAGATGAGCGGCCTGTTCTGCCTTCTTTATGTAAAAGACTCCCTTGAAAAGAATTTGCCTCCTCGACCCTACATGGCCACATCACTTGTGATGGAATGTGTAACAGACCCTGCAAATGCGGGCCAGACACCCCAGTTTGGGGAGTGGAAGATGCATGACAAAGAGACACAGAGTAATTTTGCCTTAATGACCAAGGTATAAGTTGAGCTGGAGAATTGTTTTGACAGGCTTTCAAGATTTTGTTACAATCCCCTACTATTGTATTACAAGTAGTCCTCCTTTAGTGACTGCCTCATTTAGCGACCGTTCACAATTACGATGGTGATGAAAAAGTAACTTTATGACCATCCTCACATTTATGACCTTTGTGGGTCTGTAAAACAAAGGAAAGCTGAAGTAAGATCATAAGCACAGTCATGGTTTTCACTTAGCAACTGCTTCGCTTAACGACTGAGTTGCCGATCCCAATTGTGGTCACTAAACAAGGACTACCTGTACAGTGATTGTTGTTTTTTGAGTTTGCTAGCCTCACAGGGCTTAACATCCATGTAGTTTTGTTTTCAACAAAACAGGAATGTTTTGCTATTAACTTTTTCCAGTCTTTTTTTTTTCAACTTTCCAGACTAGCCTACAGCCCTGGGATTTCCCGGTAGTCTACCATCCAAATATTAAGTAGGTTGATGCACAGAATCCTATTTCTTCTTTTAGTTCTCATTTATGCCAAATTCGGATAAATAATCATATTAATTTGTTGCAGCAAAAGCCACAATGTGGCACATTAAAGATGAACATACGGATAAGTATGTTGAGGACCACAATCATTTCAATACATGTGTATTGTATCCTGTGCTGTTTTTTTTTTTTTTTTGGTATTGATTTTTGTTCTTAAATGTTTTTAACAATTGTAAACTACCCAGAGTCGCTGGGAGTTGGGTGGCATAAAAATTAATTTATTATTATTATTATTATTATTATTATTATTATTATTATTATTATTCCTGAAAAGTGGATGTAGCCTGTGAAAGCTGTGGCCAGAATATATTTGTCAATGCTTTAGATACTCTCTAACTCTTGATTATGAGCCAGTTTGGTCTAGTGGTTAAGGCAACGGGCTAGAAACCAGGAGACTGTGAGTTCTAGTCCTGCCTTAGGCATGAAAGCCGGCTGGGTGACCTTGGGCCAGTCACTCTCTCTCAGCCCAACCCACCTCACAGGGTGGTTGTGGGGAAAATAGGAGGAAGAAGGAGTATTTGGAATGTTCGCCGCCTTGAGTTATTTATAAAAATAATAAAGGCAGGATATAAAAAATTAAATAAAATAGAATAAAATTATATTTATCCCAGTGTAATTTGAGTGGGTTTCCATGGAATGCAATTTCTAGAGTGAATCTGATGCATGGAAATTCTATCCATCTGCCATTTTCTAATGGAGTCAAAATAATTTGCATGTGGTCACATACATAAATTTCATTCCCCAGGAATATTTCCTGTATACCCACTAAAAAGTCTGGTAAGAGGACATACCCATCTGAGGAATTATTCTGGGTTCCATTTGCCTAGAAGAAAACAATACAGCTTATTTTAAGTGAAAATAATCATAAATACACATTAAATAATGTTTTAACAAGCTAATGGCTCCAAACTTATGCAAATGCAATAGTCATAATATTTGCTTACATATCTAAACTACATAGGAATTTGCTTTATTGGTCGTAGCAATAAAATTTTATCTGCTAGAGAATTACATTGTTAGTAATGGATGGATGCATTTGTGTGTGGTAGCAGAGTTTGCATTTTGACAGTATAGTAAGTTTCTTCTTTGCAGTTGCTAATTGACACACTGATTTAAGTTATGGCAGCCTGGTTCTCTCCAAATGTGTTGGACTTCAGCTCCCATAATCCCTAGACAGCAACAGTCATGCTGCATCCATGAGTATCTATCCCAAGATACTGGCGGTTGCAGTTCTCCTTATCTGAAGGCACCAGGTACAAAACAGCTGAACTGTAAAGTAACCTACTGTAGATGGACAGAAATATAATGATTATTTACTAAATGAGTATTGCCATGAGAATTAAGACTGCCCTTGAATAATGTATGAGATTGTAAAAGATCAGGCTATCTGAGAAGACTTTGTGCTTACCTTGTGTAGAGCAGGCAAGATATTGCTTTTGCTTCAGAAGCTCAAGGCCAGGCACCTGCTGTCCATAACATGGCTCTCTGTTAGAGACATTGAGTTTAATTCTGCTCTGTCTGTGGTTGCCTGCCATTCAGGAGTGACTCACCTTAGCCATATCATTGGATCTCCAAGTGGACCTGGGAGGCACCCATCCATCTGAAAACATGGGTATATAGGGAGGGAGGGATTGTTCCTTTGGATATTCTTCCCTGTGAGGAAGAAGAGAACTTATTGGGCAATGAAAATGTGGATCAAGCTACAATAAGTCCAGATCATCAAGGTGTTTCCTTCAGAATTTCCATTACAAATCCATTTGAACGACAGGGTTACTGAAAATTATACAGTGAACAAAATGCAGGGTTTGCATGGATAAAAAGGGCAAAAGAGTTTGGTCTAGTGGTTAAGGCACCAGGTTAGAAACCAGGAGACTGAGTTCTAGCCTTAGGCGTGAAAGCCGGCTGGGTGACCTTGGGCCAGTCACTCTCTCTCTCAGCCCTAGGAAGGAGCCAATGGCAAACCAGGAGACTGAGAGTTCTAGTCCCGCCTTAGGCATGAAAGCCGGCTGGGTGACCTTGGGCCAGTCCCTCTCTCTCAGCCCAACCCACCTCACAGGGTTGTTGTGGGGAAAATAGGAGGAGGAAGGAGTATTAAGCATGTTCCCCACCTTGAGTTATTTGTAAAAATAATAAAGGTGGGATGGATGGATGGATGGATGGATGGATAATTCATTCATTCATTCATTCATTCATTCATTCATTCATTCATTCATTCATTCATTCAGTGAAGAAGAATCCTGCCAGGTTTGGCCAAAAGTTCATACTGCTATATGGGGCAGTGGCTTTGCATGATGCCAATGGGATGGCTCTGGCCACAGTATGGTGTGCAATGGCTGAAACTCTAGTTTAACCTAGTTTCTTATCACATTAAAGAAGCAAGCCAATTGCACAAGCCTTGTCAACAGGTGATGTTCTTACCTAGTTAGATTCCAAGCAGTTCCCAAATTCTTCCAAATAATCTGCTCATCATAATTCAAGGAGTGCTTGAGCAAGTTAATAGCTGCAGGTGTCAGTAATGGTGAGGCTACTGTAGAGGCCAGGTTCGTCCAGGGACATCTGGACACAATCTGAAGAGTGAGATTTCGTGTGATTCAGGGAACCCAACATCACCATGAGGTCAAGCCTCCAAGAGGCTTTTTTGGGGGTGGGCTTGCAATGGAAGTCACAGATTTATCTTTGCACTTTCTTATAGACCAAGTTTTGATACATTGAATCCTTCCAAATAGAGAAAAGCTCTTATTGCTTAACAGTCAGAAGGCACAGTATAGCTATTCTTTTTTCTGTGTAACGAAATTGTGTTTTGGAAAGAAAAAAGATAAAACAAAAGGTGAAGAAATGCAGTACAGTTAGAAATGGAGCCTGAAGTTATCTGGATCTTCCCTTATATTCCATGAACGAGGCAGGATAACTGTCTAATCCACACCCTCCCTGGAAGCATCGACAGAGATGACTAAAGAGATCTCTAGCCGTGTCTGTTTTTTGCCTTTTCCTAGAGATCTCAGACGTGCTAGGAAGCTTCTTTGCAGTTGGCCTTTGACAACTGTCGTCTTCCATTTCTCACATGCAGAAAATGAGGTATAAACAATGCTGGGAAGCATTCAGATCATTTGCAGTTCAGTCCTGAATATTAGGAGATGTGATTGCTAGAGCATGGAAAACACCTATCAGAATTCTGGGATGCCTAACTGATTTAGAAAAAAGTACTCTCTATGGTAACTGCAGCTAGGTTATTATATGCACGAAGATGGAAAAACACAGAAGTACCCACAACGGAGGAGTGGACTGTGAAGATGGCAGAACTTGCAGAAGTGGTAAAATTGACTTGTTTGATTAGGGACAAAACAATAACTACTTTTATAAAAGATTGGAAACCTTTTATGGACTTTTTGCTGAAAATGGACAAAAATAAACTGGTGATCTCTGGATTTGCTGATTAAAGAGGGTTGAATATGGGAAGAAGGGAACTATATAATGCAATTCTAAAGGGGGAGAAATGGTAAAAATTTGTTTGCAATTGCTGTAAAGAAGATTGGAAGCTGCTTCTTTAACTTTCTTTTTTCTTTTTCTTTTCTTTATCTGTAGTTTCTAGCACTTTTTCTTTTGTTGTTGTTGTTGTTCAGTCGTTTAGTCGTGTCCGACTCTTCGTGACCTCATGGACCATAGCACGCCAGGCCTTCCTGTCCTCCACTGTCTCTCGGAGTTTACTCAAATTCATGTTCATTACATTGGTGATGCTATCTAACCATCTCATCCTCTGCCGTCCCCTTCTCCTTTTGCCTTCAGTCTTTCCCAGCATCAAGGTCTTTTCCAGTGAGTCCTCTCTTCGCATTAGGTGGCCAAAGTATTTGAGCTTCAGCTTCAGCATCTGTCCTTCCAATGAGCAGTCAGGGTTGATTTCCTTTAGGATTGACTGGTTTGACCTCCTTGCAGTCCAAGGGACTCTCAAGAGTCTTCTCCAGCACCACAGTTCGAAAGCATCAATTCTTCGGCGCTCAGCCTTCCTTATGGTCCAACTCTCACAGCCATACATTACTACTACTTTCCTTTTATATATTTTTCTTGTTTATCTTTTAATGATGTAAAAACTTTCAATAAAAAATATATAAGAAAAAAATGCTCTCTATTAACAAATGGATCTTTTTTTTAAAAAAGACAATCCTCAGAAGCATCTGGAATTTCTTGCCTGACTACCGTACTCACAGTTGTTAGAGTGGAGAAGATGAGTTTGATCATTTCAGGAGCACTTGGCTGTTGTATGGTTTGTTCAAGCTTCCCCTGCAAAAAACAAACACAGTCCCACAATTGTTATTTTTGCAATTTTGAAAAACTAATTCACAGATGGAAGAAAGGGGGAAGTAAACCATTAACAAGTCCACATTAGGGTTTGTGGCATTTTTTTTGTGCCTTTGAGTCAGTGTTGACTTCTGGTGACTGCCTGGACTAGTCCCTGTAGTTTTCTTAGAAAGGTTTTGGAAGTGGTTTGCCATCACCTCCTTCCTAGGGCTGAGAGGGTGTGACTGGTCCAAGGTCAGCCAGCTGGCTTTCATGCCTAAGGCGGGACTAGAACTCTCAGTCTCCTGGTTTCCCATTGGCTCCTTCCTAGGGCTGAGAGAGTGACTGGCCCAAAGTCACCCAGCTGGCTTTGTGCCTAACGTGGGACTAGAACTCTCAGTCTCCTGGTTTCCCATTGGCTCCTTCCTAGGGCTGAGAGAGAGGGACTGGCCCAAGGTCACCCAGCCGGCTTTCATGCCTAAGGCGGGACTAGAACTCTCAGTCTCCTGGTTTCCCATTGGCTCCTTCCTAGGGCTGAGAGACAGGGACTGGCCCAAGGTCACCCAGCTGGCTTTGTGCCTAACGTGGGACTAGAACTCATGGTCTCCCAGTTTCTAGTCTTAACCACTACACCAAACTGGCTCATATTCATATTACTTAAATTTAAACAAAGGATAGCACAGGTTTCCCAAACTTGATGCCTTCCAAGTGGCTATATCGGCTGGGAATTCTGGGAACCCTGGTCCCAGCCATCAGGAAGGTGCAAGAGTGGAGAAGGAGGGTGTGCTAGGTTTGATTAGAATCTGGGCAAGGAACATACAATGCTCTGCCCTATGTTGGCAAAGAGCTGAACCCTCCAATAATCACACTGAGATTGCTTATTCAGCTAATTTTTAGTTCCCTTCTCAAAGAAAAATATGTAGGGTGGATTAAGAATGAGACGGGGCCTGGGAAGCTTGTTCTGGACGGATACTTGGCTCTGTCCAAAAAAGAGAAACGAAGCAGGTCTTATCCTGGTCCCTGGCTGGAGAGTGACCCAGTCACATATTGTGCTATGCCATACCATAGTTTGGTTTAACACAGTATTTCTCAACCTTTTTCCGCCTGTGGCCCCCTTCCAACCTTGTTTTCCTTCTGTAGCCCCCCTGTCCAGGTCCCATTACTGGATACGGACATGGGACAGTAACTGGTGCATCTTCTGACATCAACAAGACAGTATTTTCAGTATAATACACTTTGCTTTCCTGTGGCCCCCTCAGCACGTGCCGTGCCCCCCGTTACATGTTTTTCACCTGTGGCCCCCTTAAAATATCCTAGGGTACCCAGGGGAACCACACGGGCCACAGTTGAGAACTGCTGGTTTAACATACTGTATGAACATAGTTTGTAAATCAGGGTCTGTTGTGTAATTGTTGTGTAAATGCAGCCAATTGTGATACATTTAACAAACCATCATTAAGCAAAAAGATGGGTTAGTATGATGTGCAACCCAAGCTAGTGAGTAACTACTGGGAACTTGGTCTCTTCTCCCCATCCACCAAGAACGCGATTTCAATTATTGGTTGGGGTTGCAGCATCTCGGGAAGGGGATGCTGGACGCTGCTAGGACCCAGGGAACCAAGCTGGGGACAGCATTTTTCCTCTTCCTAGCTACAGTAGGTCATCAGCAAAGGAAAATGAACTTCCCCTTCACTAGAAGGAAATACTGGTTTTCAAGTCCCATTCACCTTGGTGTCTATTCTTCAGCCCTTTTCCTCCACTCCCCTTTCTTTATGGGAACTGTTTAGAAGGCTCAACTAACACAAAGGTTGGGCTTACACAACATACTAACCCATGATTAACTGAACAATGGTTGTCAGATTAACTTTATTTCTTTCCCAACTCACTGAACCATTAATAAAACTCACCACCTAGATTTGCATGACACACTAAGCCAATCTCATTTTAGTCCAGTGCACAGCTTTCCAAACTGTGTGTCGCGACACTTTAGTGTGTCGCGACACACAGTTTGGTGCGTCGCCACACAATCCGGAAGCGGCGGCGGGGGTATGCATGGTGGCAGCGGCAGCGGCGCACCATCAGCGCTTCTGCATTTTAGCGGAGGCCGCCGCCGCTGCGCACGCCCCCGCCCCCGCGCGCACCCCCGCGCCCCTGCGCCGCCACTGCTGCCGTTGGTGTGTCGCCAACGGCGGCAGATTGGAAAGCACTGGTCTAGTGTATGACACAGATCTAGTCATAGTATTTGCTACCAGTAATTTCTTTTCTCCTTCCATCTTTTAATAGTAGAAACAGCACTGGACAAATGAGCAAAGAAAGGGGGAATCTTAACCCTCTCCCTTCTGTTCATTTCTGGATACCAGATTCCTGCCTCCAGCCACTTTAGCTGTCTATGAGAAAAAAAGGAACAGGTGAAATGGGATAATTCAGATGTGAACAATCAAGACAGGAAAGGTTTTGGTGCCCCAACAGTGCCTTGTGGATGAACGCAACAGTGGTAGTTATGAAAGAAAGAAATTGGAGGAAACAACAGGAGATAAAGTTCACATCACATTTAGGGTCTTAGGATCAAACTGAACAAGGTAACAATTCATTAGAAAATTAATTATAGCCAGTTTGGTCTAGTGGTTAAGGCACCAGGCTAGAAACCAGGAGTCTGTGAGTTCGAGTCCCGCCTTAGGCATGAAAGCCGGCTGGGTGACCTTGGGCCAGTCACACTCTCTCTCAGCCCTAGGAAGGAGCCAATGGGAAACCAGGAGACTGAGAGTTCTAGTCCCGCCTTAAGCATGAAAGCCAGCTGGGTGACCTTGGGCCAGTCACTCTCTCTCTCAGCCCTAGGAAGGAGCCAATGGGAAACCAGGAGACTGAGAGTTCTAGTCCCGCCTTAGGCATGAAAGCCAGCTGGGTGACCTTGGGCCACTCCCTCTCTCTTAGCCCTAGGAAGGAGCCAATGGGAAACCAGGAGACTGAGAGTTCTAGTCCCGCCTTAGGCATGAAAGCCGGCTGAGTGACCTTGGGCCAGTCACTCTCTCTCAGCCCAACTCACCTCACAGGGTTGTTGTGGGAAAGGAGGAGGAGGAAGGCGTATTAGCTACAGTATGTTGGCCGCCTTGAGTTTTTTATAAAAATAATAAAGGTGGGATAGAAAATAAATAAATAAGTGAGTGAGTGAGTGGCTTTTTACAGTAGATACCAGGCAGAGGGATTGATCCGTTTCTGGATCATAGGGAAGGGTGAAGATGGTGTTTAGGTTCCTTTACTCTTCCCCAAAGTGGTCCTAATCCAGATTGTTCCAGCTGTTTCCACTGGGGAATAATTCTAGTGATGCACATTGGGAGGTGGGGAGGAGTTCTGTTCCAAATTACAATGGCAGAAAAAGAGTTAAATTCTCTGCCCCACACTAGAGTATGCATCTGGATTACTTTCCCCATCCTGTCTATCATGTCTATTCATGTTTTCAAGCATAGCATTGCACTTGATTTGGCCTTCCGATAAAGTAAGATCTGTACCATTTGAGGACCATGCTTGTAAGCATAAATGTGCATAGAATTTTAATTGCTGAGAGTTTCTTGGGGAAACAATTTTCATCTGAAAAGCTGGATTAAATAACATGCAGTACATTTAGATACTTCATACAATTACATGTGGTGAACATATAAGTACATCTATAATCCTTCTCCTCTAGTCTCCTAATTTCTTATCCTACTATCATAATTTTTCAATTAGTTAAAATATCCCTAAATTAACTTATCAGTGGCAATAAACGGCTACAACTAAACAGAATGGAGCTCTTTGTGCTGCTGCCCTAGATATTTTGTGTGGTGGAGTTCATGAAGAGGAGTTATTTTCTTAAGAAATGTAGCCAACTCTATTGGCAATAGAGAAATTTCTGCCAAGGTCAAACAAGTTGCAGACCTACCAGCAAATTGAAGCTGTATTTGACCTTCTGGAAGCAGTCTTCAAACTCAGATCCTGAGGGCAGTGCTGCTGAAACAGAGAGAAATATTAGCAAGCTCATTCAGAAGATAGAACAAAGTAAGGCTACAGACAGGTATCTCCACATGCTGTAGATTCAGGTCTGGTGGGGATTTGTGTGTGTGTGTGTGTGTGTGTGTGCATGCACACACACAACACACACTCATATACAAACACATTTGCTATCCAATTAAGTCAAAATAATCAGAACATAATGTTAAATAAACTGATTTAATTCCAACTCTCTTGCTTAGTTAAAAGGCAGTCTAAATTTGAAGATTTGCTGTAGATGAGATCAGTATAATATATAAAACACAAATTTTATACACAGGAAAACTATCTGAAAACCCATTTGATAAGGCATGACATTCTAGCGTTCAGAGAAAGAAAGTCACGGGATCTAAATTGTATGGCTCTAGACACTATGTTATAAACTTAGAGAATTTTTATAAAATGACATACTGTTAGTATATGACACCAGAAAAATTATCTAGAATGTATAAAGGTACTTCAAATTTATACTGGAAATGTGAACAACAAGAAGGGTTATTTTATCATGCTTGATGGACATGCAAAAAGCTAGAAAATTTTGGGTTCAAATACATACAGTGATTCAAAGGATTTTAAAGATTAACATTCAACTGAAACCAGAGCTTTTCCTCTTGGGATTGATGGATAAGCAGTTGGAAAGAAGCCATGGAACATTATTTTTATATATGATAACTGCAGCGAGATTATTGTACACACAGAGATGAAAGATTTGGCAATACCTATGACAGAGGAATGGTTGGTGAAGATGGCAGAACTCGCTGAAATGGCCAAACTGACTTGTTTGATGAGAGAAAAGACAATATCTATGTTTATTGGTGACTGGAAACCCCTTATGGACTTTTTGCATAAGAAAGAAAAAATGAACTTATGATTTATGGTTTTGATGATTAGATAGGATAGATTATAGAAAGAAGAGAGTCATGATGTAACTTTAGAGAGAGAGGTCAGTTTATAATTGAACTTATAATTGCTGTAAGTAAGATTGGAAGCCACTTCTTTATATCTTTTTTCTTTCTTTTCTATTTTTCTGCTACTCTTTCTCTTTTTGCACCTTTAGTTTTTTCTTTCATTTTTTCCTTTTTCTCTCTTCTTTTTAGCTCTATTTTAGTTTGTATTAGTCTTATTCTTTTGTTTAAAATTTTCAATAAAATTATACAATCGGTATTCAAATGTGAAATTGATGATCTAACAAAAATAGCAGCTTATCACGAAAATGTGTCTCCATAACAGAGGATTGGTGAATAGCCAACAGAACACCAATGACTAATAAGGAAACCAGGAAATCTTAACAGATGATGGGATACAAAAAGGTAATCATGGATTATATAAAAGTATTCAGGAAACTTAAAAACCAAACAGGCTGTATATAGCTCCAAAAGGATACCTCAAAAATAGAGTGAACCAATGAGAATAGGGCAAACAAATTTCACTGTAGGCAAACACAGAATGATCTGTGTTGTAACTTAAGTTAAACCTTCTGTGCTGTGACATTACTATGACTTACCAGGTGAAAGAGCTTGAGATTGTGGTAGAAAATTCAAGAAAATATGCAGCCATTATTGAATGAATGAATGAATGAATGAATGAAGCAAAATCCATGATTAAGGAAGGAACTGAATTACCAGGATTGTAATGTCCTAGGAGTTAGGTATTTCAGTAAAAAAGACTGGCAGTAGAATTGTTCCTGACCAAATGGATATCCTGTTCAAAAGTCCAGTACCCACTACGAACTTCAGAGTAAAGAGCTTTTATCGTGTCTTATATTGCTTGTTCCTTCCTTTGTATCATCTCTCTCTTGTCCAGAATACTCTGAAAAGAGACTGACTATTTTGTAGGGATGTATAAAACTTCAGAGATTTGAGTCAAAGATAGTTTGGATCAGAATCAGTTTATGCCCCCCACCCTCTTTATTTTCCATGAGGCCATGGAAACTTAGAAATTTACAATTGCCTACTTGCTACTGCTTTGGCAGCCTTACCTTCATTGCTATAATTTCCCTTTTTCTTTTTCTTTTTCTTCTTGTCACTCAGGGAGCTGTTCTTCTGTAGTTTTCTTACAAAGGATTCTATATCATCTAGAACATGGTTCAGGATCTCCTGCTCCCAACAGAGGCAACAGAATCCAAATCAAGCACCACATCAATGGCCACTTATTGAGAGCTTTTGGGGGAAAACCACTAAGAGTGTACATTTTTCCTGCCATCATACAGAAATTTAACATTGGAGGCTATGCTTTCAACTGGGTGTTGGTTTAATTTACTTCATTTGGTTCCTTGTTTGAATCTGGGAAAAAACACTCATAAATAAGGGAAGTTAATTAGCTGCACAGAGACATTTTCTATCCTTTAAATATTATTGATCTCCAGATCAAAGGATCATGATAGTCCTCTTATTCTAGGCTTGTAATCCTGGCTTTTAGCTAAACATCTTCCTAGTTCTCTACTATCTTTCAAAACAATTTCTACAACCTCTGTCATGCTTTCTTAGAAGTGGTGCTTCATGATTGCAATCTCTGTTCATCAAAACAACTAAGTTCAGACTTTGTACCAGCCAGGATAGCTGTATTCAAACAGGAGACTTCTAGTTGTGTTTGTCTAAAATTCATATAATCTCCAGACAACATGGTTAACCTAAGGAGTTGGGGATTTCTAGTCCCAAATACATTTGAAGGGCACTTGGTTGGGAAAGGGTAGTAGATCTTCAGTATTCCTCTCTTATCCACTCAGCCTTCCAGACTATGCAGTTTTCTTGCCCAACCTGTTTAGATAACATCATCCTGCTTTCCAGGTTCCTACACTCTAGAGACACCACAGGGAAATATGTTTTGGTGTGGGGTTGGCAGAGAGTTGGTATCCAAGAAGGGACAGAAAGTACTTACAGTTTCTATATTTTTATCCTGCATCATCAGGGAGAGCTCAGGATCTTCCTGATGTAGTTCATGCTTCTGCTGCCGGCCAAATGGCTGTTCAGCTTCTACAATGTTCAAACCCCAGAATCAATAATGGATGTGCCACATCTGGCAGACTTACCATTTGAACTCCTTGCCCCAATGGTGCATACCCCAGTTGCTTCTATAAATGAATGACTTGTAATGGAAGCTGTGAAAACCCATTCCTAGCTACTGCTACTGGACCTTGGGCTCTAGATCTTGGGCTGAATCTAGAAGCATACCCAGACTACAATCTTGAGTCTCCAGCTAAATTTCCATTCCCTGACTTGCTTTTTGATTGACTAGAAGCATCCCTATATTTTCTGGATTAAGCTTTAATTTGTTTGTCCTTATCTAACCCATCACTGACATCAGTTCAGGATTTCAACAGCTTCCCTGAAATTTGACTTTTTATAAAAGGAGACATAATACTGGATGCTATCAATTTACTGGTGACACTAAATCTGAACTCTCCAGAACATTTATCTCAATAATGTTCCTAAACTTGATTGTTTGAGAAGCACTAGAGTCCCACTAAGAAGGACTAAAGGCAATGGAAATTAGTACCTCCAAATTCCAGCTTAGCCAGGAGATCCAAAAGGATACCACTGGGTAGAATTTGCTGCCCCGTTCTCATCCAACTAGGTCTCCACAATACAAGCCAGATCAGCATGCTAAACTAGGATCAGGTCCTGGCTGTTATTTTCTACTGTATTCACTATTCAGAGTATCTGAAATGGGAAACTGTCCAGGAATAATCCAAGTCCTATTATACGCCTATTCCATATGAATAATCTAATCCTTTCCTTTGGTCATATCTCTCTGTGCTCTGTATGGTGACAATTGCCACTCCCTCCCTCCAACTTTTTACTTTATTTAGCATACATCTCTTCCATTAGCAGGCAACATTCCAGCAAGGAGGTGAAAAAAGGAACTGTACAGCTACCATTGTAATCCATGCAGAGTGCCTCTGTTTTCCAAGGTTGCTGCTCCTGCCTCTCCCAAGGAGAATCCTGAGGAATGCATTGGGGGTTCCCGGTGTGAGTTGCTCTGCTCTGCTGATACAACATGTGCTCCAAGTTCATCCTGAATTATAATAATAAATCTACATCATAATCATAATCATGCCTTGTGGTGATGAATAAGCATCTGCATCAGAAAGTCAGTACTGTAGATGCCCAACGCTTCTGTTACCTGAGCATATCATGATTCTCCTGTTCACTTCTACATTCCTCAATAGCTTTCTGTATTTTGGTTTTCAACAAGTCAGCCTAAAAGAAAGTAGAAGCAGTTCTCAATACTGTACTGTACATTCAAAAATCTATCAAAGTTTCTCTCACAAAGGTCTCTCTGGATTCAGGCCTGCTCCAAACTGGAACGGCTACTGTTTTTGTCCGGTACAAATTGTTTTCATTCACGATCCTATGACAATAGAAGTTCTGCAGAACATTTTCCTTTGGATAACCTTCTCACCCACTTGATAATTATGCAGGATGTAGGACACATACTTGAGCAAATTCTTTCTCACCCCTATAAGATAAGGGACTAATTTCTTTTTGTTATGTCACCTTAGGTTAAACATCAGAAAGAGAGTATGCATTAGGATTTGGGTTATAGAAACTTCCCCCCATGTTTATTTAAATCTGACAAACAGTGCCTTGCTGCCAAAGGGGAACAATTTCCTAACTCTCCTAGTGCCATAGATCCAACGGAGATTTACTAGGACTGCTAATTTTTAAGACAACAGTGTCAACTTCAGATATATTAGATGTGATCATGGATTTCAGAGGAACCTGCAATTTATCTCTAGGTCACTGTCAAATCTGTCCCCCTCCAGGTTAAAGACATGCTTACCCCAATCTGCTGGCACTGAAAGAGCAGGATACTAGTCTTGTGCTGGTTCAGGTCTTTCACAGAAATGGCCAAGATGGAGTTGTAAATACAACTGTTAAGGATGGAGACACATTCCTGGATATCTTCCAAGGGATAGCAATCCAGCTCTTCCTGTAGGCCAAGAAAGAAGCACACTGGAAATGGCAGAAAGGGCCATGCTGCCACCTTCCAGGTCTGAAGAAAGGGACACAACTTTCCATGTCAACAATCCATGGGGAACATAAGAGGATACAGTAGTCCTTTGCCATTCCTTGGCTTTCTAAATGTCTTATTTCATAGCAGTATCATGGCCACTGTTCAGGTATTTAGACTTAGATGCCCCACATACCCCTCCCAGCTCGTAAAGAAACCTAGTAATGCAAACAGAGTGCAAAATAAAGCATAGAGAAGCTCTGTTTACCTCAGCCTCTATGTCTGTCAGCAACAACTTGTACTCCTTGATCTGCAAAAGCATGTCTTGACCCCACACTTGGCTTTGGGCATCCATCATCTTGAGTCGCTCAATACAGCTCTCTGCACTGTTGATTTCTTTGCCATCAACGTTACAAGTCAGAAGGTGCTGTGGATAAAATATGGACTTTGGTCCTTTAGTACGTAAGCTGAGTGTATATATAACTCTTGTTATGAGAGGCAGTAGGAAGTACTGCAAAAAAGGGCCATCTGTGCTGCATAGCATATGATATTAACTCTAATTGGTTCAGTATATTAAGCAGCAACATTTTTCAAATGATTAATTGATGGTGGAAATTTTATTCAACAGAGGCAAAGTATAACTGATTGAAAAGTAATTCAGAGTTGTTATGTTCCTGTAATAAGGAACGAAATAGAAAACATTAAACATTAAGGGAAAGTAAACTAATATTCCACCTATAGGCAAACATTTCTAAATTTATCTGATTAAAATGCAGGTGATCAATCAGTTAAATATTAATCACTCAAAGGTACAGGCTTCTAATACTGAAATTCAAAATAACTTCCTTCCTGTCTGAAGAATAGGCCCCAAACTCCTTACATGTGTTCAGACAAATGTACACCGGGGGAGTGAGTTTATTTATTTTTATTTTATTTATTTATTTAATTTATTCCCCGCCCATCTCCCATGCAAGGGACTCTGGGCGGGTTACAATAATTAAAATTTAAAATTTAAAAAATTTAAAAAACAATACAAAAAGAAGATATATAAAAATATATCCAATATAAAATAAAATAAATAAAATCCAAGATGGCTTGAGGACCGTAGCACAGATCACCTACGGGGCCAGCCAACCCCAGGAGGCACTACCGCCTCTGTTGTCCCAGGCCTGGTGGCAGAGCCAGGTCTTAAGGGCCTTCCGAAAGGCCAGGAGTGAAGGGGCCAGTCTCACCTCCGGGGGCAAGATGTTCCATAAGGCGGGCGCTGTCGCAGAGAAGGCACGCCTCCTGGACCCCGCTAAATGGAATTCTCTTGTTGAGGGGGTCCGAAGCATGCCCTCTCTGCATGCACGGGTGGGGCAGGCCGACGTCATCAGGCCGAGACGGTCCCTCAGGTACCCTGGCCCTATGCCATATAGGGCTTTAAAGGTAATCACCAACACTTTGAATTGGACCCGGAAGCAAACTGGCAACTAATGCAGCTCGCGTAGCAGAGGTGTTACATGTGCCGATCTTATGGCACCCATAACTGCTTGCGCCGCCGCATTCTGTACCAGCTGAAGCTTCCGGATACTCTTCAAGGGTAGCTCCATGTAGAGCGCATTGCAGTAGTCTATACGGGACATGACAAGGGCGTGAGTGACTGTTTGGAGGGCCTCCCGATCCAGGAAAGGGCGTAACTGGAGTTCACTGTGGCTGTGTGCATGCAGCATGCTTAACCAGGCTAATTACAAGGGGCTGCATTTGTGCAAACCAAGGCTATTTGGTTAGTTTGGAGTTCAGTATACTGTATATTATTTTAAAAAAATGGACTAGTTCAGTCATCAGATTAAGCATGTTGTGAATAGTAGGCTTTGCTCTATCTTATCTTTATTCATCTGGATGTGTGAAGGCAGCCTCCGAGTATACAATGAAGACTGTAAATTCCACTAATTCATGAATGTATGGTAAAATGAAAGTGTATAAGTCAAGGATGTCTTTGATGCTGAGTTTCTGTTCTCTTCCATTCTGCAAAATCAGTTGAAGACCTTTAAGAGGCTAGAACCAGAGAACTGATATAGAAAACATCATCATGCGTGGGAATCACAGGATTATGGAGTCAAACAAAATCTTGTTGGCCATCATGTTCAACTCTACATTCAATGCTGGAAATCCAGAACCAGAGCATTTTGAACAGATAGCCAGCTAATTTCTACTTCAAGATGATCAGCACAAAAGGACCCAAAATTCTTTGGGTGAGCAATGGGTGAGGTTTATGTGGAGTATAACAGATATATATACCTGTAGCTTGAATCATGTCAACTGGATTTCTATTTTCTCATTGGAAACGTTTTGCTCCTTATCCAAGGAGCTTCTTCAGTCTGAGCAAAGTTAGTAAGGGAATCCTAAATATGTTTCTAGGTAGCTGTGTGACCTTACACCTGGGGCTAGGTCATGGTTATATTGAGATGTTATTTTAAGTCCCTTTATCATCCAAAGGAGGATCGTTAAGATCACCATGCTGCTGTTGAGCTTGTGAAATGGTCTTAATCTTCCTAGGCACAGAAGACAAAGCAGGGAGGAAGATGGGGAAAAGATTATGCCTGAGGCCCCCACCTCTATTCAAGGAAGGATTTTCCAAGTTGGCATAAATGGATTCCTTGACCCCTCTCTCAAAGGAATCTCTCAAAGGAATCCATTTATCCCTCTCTCAAAGGAATTGAGTGTGCCTCAGGCACAATCTTTCCCCCATCTTCCTCCCTGCTTTGTCTTCTGTGCCTAGGAAGATTAAGACCATTTCACAAGCTCAACAGCAGCATGGTGATCTTAACGATCCTCCTTTAGATGATAAAAGGACTTAAAATAACATCTCAATATAACCATGACCTAGCCCCAGGTGTAAGGTCACACAGCTACCTAGAAACATATTTAGGATTCCCTTACCAACTTTGCTCAGACTGAAGAAGCTCCTTGGATAAGGAGCGAAACGTTTCCACTCAGAAAATAGAAATCCAGTTGACATGATTCAAGCTACAGACAATTCCACCTGGATGACTGAGAACCTTCATAGAGATATATATACCCATCTTCTGCAATTGGACAGAATAACAGGGAGCTTTCTGTGCTTCCAAAGGTTTTTCCTACCTCCACCCGATGCTGAAAGTCATGCTCAGGCTTCATCATAGCAGCACTGTATTCCTTTCTTTGGCCTGTGAGGGGGGGGAAAAAAAGGCAGAATTCAGCTCTAATTTTGGCTCCAACTATCCATTAGGATGGCAATCAGACTGCAGTTTGTAGTGGGTACCACAAAAATGACTACCCAAAACCTCAGTGAAAGTTTATGTCCTGGAGGGCAGAGGTTGGTTCTACTGGTCTTGGCTTGTCCAGGAATGTTTTATGGTGCCAATGAGAGAGAATTAATGAGAGGGCTTGTTTCTTTTTGCAATGGAGAGCAGAACAGAAGGAGAGGAAGCCTCCACCTTTCTAAACTCATTTATGTGCAAGGGACAGCGGATATTCCTCTCTCCAATGCCAGAGTGAGAAATTATATGGCTCAGGGCCCGGTTACTTGAGGGACCACCTGCCTCCCACATTATCTGCCCGGCCGGTCTGATCTGGCAGGGTTGGCACGCTTTGTTTTCCTTTGACTAAACAATGCCGTGTATCAGGACTTCAGAAGTGCGGCTTCTCTGTTGCAGCGCCTGCCCTGTGGAACAAGGTCCCCCCCAGAGATTCAAATGGTCCCCACCATACTGGTGTTTCAAAGGGCCCTGAAGACATGGCTCTTCACCCAGGCCTTTGACGAGGAGCATTGACATCCCTCTCCTTCCATTTCTTTGTTCCCACTTGGGTTTGTTTGCCATTTTTGTTCCTTTTGTTTTGTTCTGTGTTGTTTTTGTATTGTTCCCTTGTTTTTAAATGTTTTTAACAATTTATAAACTGTCCAGAGTCAGTGGGAGTTGGGCGGCATTTATTATTATTATTATTATTATTATTATTATTGTTATTGATCGCACAGTCAGCCAGATGTTTAGACTGGATTTGGCATTTTTGTCCAGCTATTGAGTCCTTCCCAAGGACCTGGGATAGGCAGATGCTGTTGTTTAATAATATTTATTTTTAAATATTATTATATTTAAAATATTTTTAAATATTTTTATCTTCACTGTAAGAACCACCTGCCACTTGGATTTTATTGTATTTGTATCTTTATTGTATTTTAATGATGTTTTGTTGTGGTTGTAAACCGCCCAGAGTCCCTCCTTGAGCGGGAGATGGGCGGTCATAGAAATTTAATAAATAAATAAACAAAATAATAAATAAATAATATTAAAGGTATCATCACAGGAAAAATAATAATAATAATAATAATAATAATAATAATAATAATAATAATAATTTGGTTCCCTATAGGTTCTTTCTTGAGATAAAATAATTATACCCCTATACAAGAAAGTGGACAGTGTGCAGGTGGCAGCTACAACTGGAATTTTGCTCCTCTGATTAAAAAAAAAGAAAACATTTTAGGCTCCGAGGATGTAATTCCATCCAAATGATCTGGAAAGTGGAGAGCAGTCTATTCTTACGGTAAATGGCTTTGCCGCTGGGCCTGGACATACTGTTGGCTCTGTTGAAGTGGGTTCCGGTTTCACTGTGGAGAAAAGAAAACAAGGCACATGGGCTTAAAGGTTTTCGAAAGGTCTGCTCTTCACTTACACTCCCTTATACCTCAGTTATCCTCACCCCTGCTCTGCTACTACTGTATCAAGAACTTTATTAAGTTCCAATACTAAAAATGCATGACTGAAAAAAATGAAATGATCTGCTCTTTGAGATGTGAGCTAAATCTCACTTGAAGACTTCTTTAATCAATAGAATCCAAATCTTCTCTATCAAGACTTTCTAGAATCTGTGTCTAGAGAATGGTTTATTGTGGCAAACTCTCATTAAGATTGAAATACATAGACTTACTCGCAAAAAGCACCGTTCCTATGGCCGAAGCGATCTTCCATTCCTAATTCAGATCCTACAAATTATACATATATCTATCAAAATGCTTGCCAGTCAGGTGCACAACATTTGTGACAACGCAATCAAAGATTTTAGGTGGGTATATTTATTTGTGTGCAGGTGTGTGCATGTCTATGAGAGAGAGACAGGCAGAGGAAAGAAAGAATGGGCAAAGTAAAAATCATGGAAATAATGTTTTGTGAATATACTTTTTTTAGATTTTTAAAATCCTGCCTTTATTATTTTTATAAATAACTCAAGGTGGGAACATACCTAATGCTCCTTCCTCCTCCTATTTTCCCTACAACAGCAACCCTGTGAGGTGAGTTGGGCTGAGAGAGAGTGACTGGCCCAAGGTCACCCAGCCGGCTTTCATGCCTAAGGTGGGACTAGAACTCTCAGTCTCCTGGTTTCTAGCCTGGTGCCTTAACCACTAGATCAAATACTTAATCTAAATATTAACCCATTGACAAACCATTCTATCCTTCCATTAGATTAGGAGACCCTTGGCATCAACTCTAAATTTAAGCAGTGGTGGTTAATGTTGCTCCCCATTGTAATCATTACCATCTGCTCATTCACTCATGGAGAGTTATTGGAAGGTGTATGCTGTTCCCAACCCTGCTTCTCCTCCAGCTCTACGTTGCTGATAATCAGGTGAGTAAATGAGCAGTAACATCAGGGAGAAGAAAGAAAATACAACAATTCTATTCTCCTTTGTCACCATATCTGTTCCATGTGGGCGGCGGTAGGTCAAATCCCTGCTGTTGTCCAGAGTTCACTAAGTTAGGCTCCTTCTGTTCCACTTTGCTCTAGTGAATTTGATCTTCCATTGCCCACAAGGAAGAGGTCTCTTCACCTGATCTCTTGAATGGCAAGAGAGGAAGCTATAGTGATGAAAAAGTGGGAGTTTGAGGCTTCGTTTCCTTTTTCTGCCTACCTTTTCCTTATGGGTTAAGGAAGAAAACTAGGAAACCTGTGTGGATGATAGGAAGAGAAGCAGTGGGTGGGAGAGGTGGAGGAGAACAAATTCCTGCTGGGGTTTGGATCTTGACAGATGACTGGCCCCTGATCCCAACCAGCTCTCACTTTTTGTGCAATGGGCAGCCATATACATTTGAAGAATAAATAAATAAATCTCCAGTCAAGATGATTTTTACAATTTGGATTTTCCATTTCAAGATGCTTTTTAGTGACCTTTATATAACCCCTTCATACCTTGAAATGCATAGCAAAAGTAAACATCAAATGCACAGAAAGGCAGTACAGAAGAAAAGGAAAGAAAAATTAAGAGGGCAAAAGAACAATGAATTGCTGGATGTTTCTCAGTATAATTGTCATTTTATCCTGTGTTTCTCCACAAAATGACTTTTATAGTTTCTTATCTGTCACTACCACATTTTATCTTCTTTATACATTTGAGCTATGCATTGAAATGTACCAGACTGTGAATCTTGCATTTCATGATTGTTTTAACTCAGTGTTATAAATTCAAATATTTTTATATATGTGATCAAGAGACAGAGTATTAAACTATAAGGAGGGAGTTTCAGGTTAGCCACTCGGAGAAATCTCCTGACTGTCTGAGATGTCAGCCAGTGAAAGAGGCTGCCACATGTCATGGTGAGTTTTCCTTCACTGGAGATCTTCAGACAGGCTGGAGAGTCCCTTGTCAGTGGATCTCACACCAAGCAGGGGGTCAGACTAGATGACCTTATGATTCTTTGAGATGATCTGACAGTTGAGGATAATTGCTTGTGCCTCTAAGAAAACAGATTATCTAATCCACAAAAGATCATTCTTTAAGATTTACTTAAATACTTTCAACTGGGAAACTGTGAGCATCTTAAACCAAGCCAAATCCAAAAACGCTAGAGAATTCCTGGAAGCTTGGCACTCAGACAAAGCAGCCATCAACAGGCACAACATTTATATACCATTCATAAGAGACAATAGAAAAGCCAAAAGACCAGAACACCTCCTTGCCAGCAATCAACACCCAGATATGCAAAGATTAACACCAGGATTAGCACCAGAGGAACAATCAAACAGCACAATATACCCTAATCAAGGAACTATTAACTCAGTCAATCAAACAAGCAGCAAACAACAGCCCAATCAAGGAACTACTAAAGAGAGAACACCCCCACCAACACAAGCAGGACAAGCCATGGTATATAAACAGAGAGCAAGCCTTTTCGCACTGAAGATGTTTCCTAGCCTGGCAATGAAACATCTGCAAGAAAACAACAAGGCTCAGAGAGCACCAAGGACTCCACACTTTAAGATTTTGTTAATCTTTAAAGCATTTTATGATAGAGTGTAACTCTCACAGCTGCCTCATCTGAATTTCCCCAGTTTCTATGATTTTCTATCTTATGGTTTGCATTTTCTATTTTATGTTTTCAAATTACAGTAGTGGTTTTGTGATTTTACTGAGCCTCAATACAGGGTGAGTTTTGTTTTGGTTTTTTAGGTTTAATGGAATTCTTTTTTAAAAAAAATCTTGTTCACTACCCAGAGTTTCTAGGATAGATGGATGGCCATATAACTTGAATTAATAAATAAAAATTTAAATCCTAAATTTAATAATAACTCTAGAGAATAGCACTTTTGCGGGGGAATTTGTAGCTTGGTCAGACCATATGACCTAGCCCTGGTCATTAATCTGACTGGTAGCAGCTCCCAAGCTTTCATGCTCCCAAGCTTTCAGGCATATGGCCTGGATTTTAACTGGAGATGCCAGAGACTGTTCCTAGGACTTCCTGCATGCAAAACCTGTCTTCCCTACAAAGCTAAAATCCGCAAGATAGTCATTTCCTTTGAGAGGCAAAAAAAAAAAAACCCCAAGGAAATTTGTTTCGTTTGCACATAATTTTAAGGCCCGCTTCCTTGTATTTTCTAGCACCAGCACATCCCTTTCCATGACTTTATTCACTCTTTCCTCTCCACCTGAGACCTTTCCCCCTTCTCAAATTATTGTAAAGAATGAAATTATTGCAAGATAAAGATACCCTCCAGTTGACTTCATCCAGTTGGCTCTCTTCTCTGTGTTATGCATAGCCTTCTTTCAGGATTTCTTTTTTTAACTTTTAAAAAAAACTTCCCAGTCTGGTCAATAACCTGGAATTCCAAGGTGGTCCTCCTTCCAAGCAGTAACCTGGGCACCCCTGCTTAGCGTTCCAAGATTAGCCAAGATCCGTTAAAGGTTATTGAAAAGACCAACATTCTTTGAGGCTGGGTTTGGCTCTACTTACGAACAAGTGAAATCAATGCAATTATTCTATCAACAAGAGGGAAGTGGAGTAGGATTTAGTAAAGCAGCTTACCTTCTGAATTGTTGTGGTAATAGATTGTTTGATAGAACAAACAAAGGATTTTCCTCTGCTAAGCACAGAATCAGGAAAAAGACCACAGAAGGAGTTGTGTCTGTGCCTGGAACATGGTTTCAAGTTCAGACTTTGCCCCTCTGTGCAAAGGAGTCTTAATACACAGAATAAAGGGAAGTACTCAGAGAGCTACAGGGCAAATAATAGGCATTAAAGCTTCGTTGCTGCATGACGCAGGAACCACACCTTTGCCCTTTGGTCTCTTCTCTGCACAGATAAATCATCCATCTCCTTGTATGCTGATCCTACCGAAGCTACTGTAGAGGCACAGCCCTTGTTCATAGAGTTGACCCTTGTTTGTGCCAGTAGGCACTGCTCTTGAGGGGATGGGGTTTGAGTCCTCGGGTTGAGTTGGGCTGTAGAGATAAGCTGCTGTTCAATTGGATTTCTCTCTGGGCTCCTTTGACCTGGGCACTGGACTGGCGTGGGAGTCCCCATGCATTATGGTTAACCATTACATCTGCAGTGGCTCATTGGTTGACTGGTATTAATTATTATGAGCATATTACACCTATATGGCAAGTCCTTTATTGATTGCCGGTGGGTTCAAACTGCTAGCTTAAGTTATAAAGCCCCATATGGCTTGGCCCCTAGGTACTTATGGGTACATTGTCAATTAAGCACGCCAGATCATGATATGCTGATGGCAAAAAATGGGTCACCAGAAGAAGACAATCACTATACAATTAGAATAGCTAAACACAGCTTTAATCTGCCATAACTGTGGGCTGGGCATGAGATACAGGCAATGCCATTGGGATACGTCATATAAAAATTGTTACCGGTGCATGTTTGTGCTGCAGTTAGGGGGATTCAAGAATGAGGCAATAATGTTTTCTAGAGTTATTTTATTTATTTATTTATTTATTTATTTATTTATTTATTTATTATTTATAGTACCGCCCATCTTCCCCCAAAGGGGGAACTCTGGGCGGTTTACAATAAAACCGGAGTTAAAATACAAAACAAATCCCAATAAAAGTGAAATAAATATATAATATCGTTATTATTATTAAAAGATATAAATAAAATAAAATGGAATCCAGATGGCTACAGTTCTTCCTCAAATCCAGAGCGCAAAGGCCGTTCTCATTCCATTCTAGGGTGCTAGCCATCCCCAAGAATGACTATTTCCCCTCCCGTCCCAGGCTTGGTGGCAAAACCAGGTTTTCAGTCATTGTTGTGTGAAAAATAATAATAGTGAGGATAGGCTTTATATTGTAAGGGTTAGCTTAGCTTAACCAACGCTATTCTGCTTTTGGAAACTGCTTGCTGTTAGAAATTAGGTGAAAGGAGACGCAGGGACCTTGCATGCTGTTTCTAGGAGTAAGTTCGTTTAGATTACGCATGGCAAGGCTTGTTTACCATACTAGGAGACAGAAAGCCAGTTAGAAATGCAGATGCAGTATCCTTGCAACCTTGCCCTCTCACTAGGAGAAGAGTTCATTCATGCTTCTTTGCTAGCTTTGCAAATCCTATATAATCATTGGAGCTGCGATGTGTGTGTGGGGGGGTTTCTTCGCAGACATTCACTGCCATGATGTCTGTCTGTAGAAATCCCACCCAACTTTACTTGGCCAAATAAATGCTGTTATTTTAAATCTCCAAGCCTCGACTCAAGTCTCTCCTTTGGCAATCTCAGGAACTTGGGTAAAACAGTGTAAGCCAGGGGCCTTACAATATCTTTTCAGAGATGACTGGGTGATGCTGTCTGAAATCTTTTTCTTGCTTTTTGCCAGTTATATATTATTTTAAACTCTTTTAAGCCTTTGTTTTTGTTTTTTATTCGTTCAGTCGCTTCCGACTCTTCGTGACTTCATGGACCAGCCCACGCCAGAGCTTCCTGTCGGCCGTCACCATCCCCAGCTCCCCCATGGTTGAGTCTGTCACCTCCAGAATATCATCCATCCATCTTGCCCTTGGTGGGCCCCTCTTCCTTTTGCCTTCCATTTTCCCTAGCATCAGCTTCTTCTCCAGGGTCTCCCGTCTTCTCATGATGTGGCCAAAGTGCTTCAGTTTTGCCTTTAATATCATTCCCTCAAGTGAGCAGTCTGGCTTGATTTCCTGGAGTAATCAATATGAATACTTAAAGCTTTATTCCAAAGCAGTATAAAAAAATAACATAGCCACATAACATGAGACAGCAATCAAAGAATATTAACGCAAGATGGTAATTAAACATATTTAAGAATACGGTAAGGAAAAGAAAGAAAGACTTTATATCCTTTCTGACAGAGAGGGAACCCCAGAGAAATGATGGCCGGTGGATCCTTCAAAGCCAGCAAACCTGCAGCACTCACCCAGTTAGGTCTACATCTAGGTTCCATCCCATGGGGGTTTCTGACTAGCTTATATAGACTCTGAACCCTAATTAAGCCCACTTGCTTTTCAATGGTCTAATCTCACTTGATTACCAGGTGGCAATGGGACCACCTCAAGGAGCATCTGCTTCTGAAGGCTAACTGGGACTGGAGATGAGAAAGATCATCCTACTTACCCAGGTGTCTCACCAGGGACAAGTTAGAACAAAGTAAAATATGACCTTTTAATGACTTAAATAAATGCTTGCTAAATTTTGCTCTACAATATTGAACCAATACATGAAAATATAAAATCACATAGAGTTCTATGTACCATGCACCTGAGGGAAAGAGGTACACCCCCCCCCAATTCCTCCTCGCCATCTTCCAGTAAAACCACCCAGCACAACAAATGCTCTGAAGACACTATACATCAGTGTTCCTCAACCTTAGCAACTTGAAGATGTGTGGACTTCAACTCCCAGAATTCCCCAGCCAGCAACGCTGGCTAGGGAATTCTGGGAGTTGAAGTCCACACATCTTCAAGTTGCTAAGGTTGGGGACCCCTGCTATACATCATCAGTGGGGAAATGACCTTACAGCCAGTCCCTATTTCTCCAATTTTTTAGTAACTTGTCCGAACACATTACTGATGCTGGAGCATTGCTCAGGAAAACCCGAGATCCATCTTGCATTATCCAGCGTGAGGATGATGCTGGATATCAAGTTGCTCTTTAAGGGAACAGGACAAAATTTTCAGGAGCCTTAGAAAAATATGAGGAAATAGGAAAGTGAGCCAAATGTCAAAGCAATTGGTGCATGGGTTTTCAAAGTATACTTTAAATTTTAGTTTATTCAAGTGTTCATGTCTACATAAAGGCATGACTATTACCAGAGAATGAACTGTGCCAAATGTCAAAGAAATAAGTGCAGTTTTCAAGTTATGGGAACTTTTGATTATTTTAACTGCTTCCTCAGGTCACATCCACTATGTTCTCAAAGCTCTCAAGTCATCCTTTGTGAGTGCAATTTGATAGAGATTTTCTCTACACTTGCCTGGCTTTGATCTCTCTAACGACACCACTATTAACACACTCACACACCAGGGCCAGAATTAGATGGGAAAAGGGTGGGGAAGGGGTAAGTGAAGACTGTTCACAAGGACAAAGGCAGAAAGAAGTCAGACTCATACAATTATATTATTTACAACGAAAAGAAAAGAATTAATGAATGATTTGCAGGAGGGATAAATGAACCAGGGAGATGTACCATGAAAACCAATTGCCTTCAAACCAAAGACAATTTGCATGATGTGAAAGAAAAGTAGGAAGGACAGGGATGGAAAAAGGAGAAAAATGAACTAAATGAAGGAAAACCAAGTAAGAATGAGGATGAGAATGATAAAAGTAAATAAATCAGTTAGTTGCAAGGTGTTCACTTGAGTGCTACTCTTTATTTGATCCTCCTTGCCTCTGTTGCATAGATGCCCATGCCATTGATTTTGTTTTATGGAAGTCAGTCAGGAGAAACATAAAGTAAGCTAAAAGCAATGGGAATGGGGTATTCAAAAGAGGTGTAAGGTAAACCAGAAGAAACAGAGTCAAACACATGTGTGCACTATTTTGATCCAAAGTGTTTCAGATATGGTGTAGATACACTCACTGGACCTTTTGCAGCTCCTTAAAGAAGCTGATGATAGAGGCGTGGTGGCTCAGTGGATAAGACGCCAGGATTGTTGATCGGAAGATCACAAGTTCGGAGGTTCGAATCCCTAGTCCCGCATGATGGAGTGAGCTCCCACACTAGCCCCAGCTCTTGCCACCCTAGCAATTCGAAAGCATGCAAATGCAAGTAGATGAATAGATACCACTTCGGTGGGTAGGTAACAGCATTCTGCGTGCGTCATGCCGGCCACAACCGTGGAAGCGTCTTTGGACGACGTTGGCTCTTTGGCTAACAAACGGAGATGAGCACCGGCCCCTAGAGTTGGACACGACTGCACAAATGTGTGGGGGGAACCTTTACCTTTTTTTTAAAAGAAGCTGCTGGGTGGTCTCAGGAAAATGCACTGAGTAGGTGGAGTCAAGGCCCTAATCCTGTACATGTCAGATGTCCAAGCTGACCTGGATCAGTCCAAACAGAAGTTGACTAATAATGGTAATGGGCTGATTTGAGAGGGGGAGAGAGAGAGCCAGCCCCCATTCTTCTGCTTCACGGTGCAACCAGCCAGTTTGGTCTAGTGGTTAAGGCACCAGGCTAGAAACCAGGAGTCTGTGAGTTCTAGTCCCGCCTTAGGCATGAAAGCCGGCTGGGTGACCTTGGGCCAGTCACTCTCTCTCAGCCCAACCCACCTCACAGGGTTGTTGTGGGGAAAAGAGGAGGAGGAAGGAGTATTAGGTATGTTCACCGCCTTGAGTTATTTATAAAAATAATAAAGGTGGGATAGAAAATAAATAAATAAAATAAATAAATAAACTCAGCTGTTATTTGGGCAGCTTCTAAGCACAGCTTAGCCTGACTCTAAATGGAATCTGACAATCAACTCAGGGGAAGAGTGACTGTGGTAATAGATGGCTAGACAGGCATGTTTAATCAACTGTTAAAACTTGCTCTGCTTTTCTGGAAGTGTTTTGCCTTTGAACGCAGGCATGCATGGCACTTGTGCAAAACCAAAGAAAAAATTGACAGATGCCTTAACCTGCCGGTCTACCTGTCTCTTCCCCCGGCCCCGGCTGAAGGTTTCCCTGCCATCTGAGGATACTTGGTGGGAGGAGAGCAGAGGGAAAGAAGTCTGGGAGTGTCCACCAATCCCAGTCCTTAATATATCATCCTGTACACAGTAAATAAGGACGGCACCATTTGCTGGCATCAAGCTTTTGGCAAGATAAGGATCATCAGGGCTCAGCAAATATTATGCTGATAGAATTGATTGTTGGCTGAAGGACTGGGGGGTAGCCTTTAGACCAGTGTTTCTCTCTTTTTAAAAAAAGAATTTTATTAAGTTTCAAGACAAAGATAAAAGCGACAAAAAACAAAAAAACAAAAAACTACAAAAAAAGAAAGAAGAACTAAAAAGATGTGAAAACACAAGAGATTTTTTTTTTCAACATTACAGAAAGATGTGACTTCCGACTAGGATATACAAAATTTTTCCATAATCAATCTCTTATTCTATATTAAACCAAAACAACATTATTTCTTTAAATCATTCATAAAAATCACTAAGTACAGTTACTCCAACCAAGTTACCAAGAAGGCAAGATGGCTGTCTGCTGAAACACTGGAAGTAGCCCAAGAAAGAAGGAAAGCAAAAGGCAACAGTGATAGGGGGAGATATGCCCAATTCAATGCAAAATTCCAGAGGTTAGCCAGAAGAGATAAGGAATTATTTTTAAACAAGCAATGTGCGGAAGTGGAAGAAGACAATCGGATAGGAAGGACAAGAGACCTCTTCCAGAAAATTAGAAACATCGGAGGTAAATTCCAGGCAAAAATGGGTATGATCAAAAACAAAGATGGTAAGGACCTAACAGAAGCAGAAGAGATCAAGAAAAGGTGGCAAGAATACACGGAAGATCTGTATAGGAAGGATAATAATATTGGAGATAGCTTTGACGGTGTGGTCAGTGAGTTAGAGCCAGACATCCTGAAGAGTGAGGTTGAATGGGCCTTAAGAAGCATTGCTAATAACAAGGCAGCAGGAGACGATGGTATCCCAGCTGAACTGTTTAAAATCTTGCAAGATGATGCTGTCAAGGTGATGCATGCCATATGCCAGCAAATTTGGAAAACACAAGAATGGCCATCAGATTGGAAAAAATCAACTTATATCCCCATACCAAAAAAGGGAAGCACTAAAGAATGTTCAAACTATCGAACAGTGGCACTTATTTCACATGCCAGTAAGGTAATGCTCAAGATCTTGCAAGGTAGACTCCAGCAATTCATGGAGCGAGAATTGCCAGATGTACAAGCTGGGTTTAGAAAAGGCAGAGGAACTAGAGACCACATTGCCAATATCCGCTGGATAATGGAGAAAACCAGGGAATTTCAGAAAAACATCTATTTCTGTTTTATTGACTATTCTAAAGCCTTTGACTGTGTGGATTCCCTTATTAACTTTGCTCAGACTGAAGAAGCTCCTTGGATAAGGAGCGGACTGTGTGGATCATAACAAATTGTGGCAAGTTCTTGGTGGTATGGGGATACCAAGTCATCTTGTCTGCCTCCTGAGGAATCTGTATAACGACCAAGTAGCAACGGTAAGAACAGAGCACGGAACAACGGACTGGTTTAAGATTGGGAAAGGAGTACGGCAGGGTTGTATACTCTCACCCTACCTATTCAACCTGTACGCAGAACACATTATGCGACATGCTGGGCTTGAGGAATCCAAGGCTGGAGTTAAAATCGCTGGAAGAAACATTAACAATCTCAGATATGCAGATGATACCACTTTGATGGCTGAAAGCGAGGAGGAGTTGAGGAGCCTTATGACGAAGGTGAAAGAAGAAAGTGCAAAAGCTGGGTTGCAGCTAAACCTCAAAAAAACCAAGATTATGGCAACGAGCTTGATTGATGACTGGCAAATAGAGGGAGAAAAAGTGGAGGCAGTGACAGACTTTGTATTTCTAGGCGCAAAGATTACTGCAGACGCTGACTGCAGCCAGGAAATCAGAAGACGTCTACTTCTTGGGAGGAGAGCAATGGCAAATCTTGATAAAATAGTTAAGAGCAGAGACATCACACTGACAACAAAGGTCCGCATAGTTAAAGCAATGGTATTCCCTGTAGTAACCTATGGCTGCGAGAGCTGGACCATAAGGAAGGCTGAGCGAAGGAAGATAGATGCTTTTGAACTGTGGTGTTGGAGGAAAATTCTGAGAGTGCCTTGGACTGCAAGAAGATCAAACCAGTCCATACTCCAGGAAATCAAGCCAGACTGCTCACTTGAGGGAATGATATTAAAGGCAAAACTGAAGTACTTTGGCCACATAATGAGAAGACAGGATACCCTGGAGAAGAAGCTGATGCTAGGGAAAGTGGAAGGCCAAAGGAAGAGGGGCCGACCAAGGGCAAGATGGATGGATGGTATTCTGGAGGTGACGGACTCAACCATTGGGGAGCTGGGGATGGTGACGGCCGACAGAAAGCTCTGGCGTGGTCTGGTCCATGAAGTCACGAAGAGTCGGAAACGACTGAACGAATAAACAACAACAACACAGTTACTCCCTCCCCTTATATTAAAATAAATAAAAAAAGAAGATTCATATAAACCTCCCAAACAACCCCCCCCCAAATTAACACTTATTAAATTATTCCCTTCCTACTACTATTCTATACATTTCTGTCTACTACAGGGGTGGGGAACCTTTTTTCTGCCAAGGTCCATTTGGATATTTATAACCGGGGACCGGGGGGTAAGGGGTGGGGTTTCTAGGATTTCCGCGGACCGGGGGCCGGAGTTTGCGGGCGGGAGCCAATCACAAGCACTGGGGGGGCAGGGTTTGCGGGTGGGAGCCTTATACAGCCCGTGGGCCTGATGTTGCCCACCCCTGGTCTACTATAATAAAAATCAAACTAAAAAGCACATAAATTGTCTGCCATTATACTAAATAATACAACAGTTTTAATAATCTTAATCTTAATAAACCCAAAAAAGAAAAACAATTCAAAACAGTAACATTAAATCAAATCTTTAAAACCATCCAAATAAAAATTTTTATACCCTAATGATCTTAATCCAAATCCTTAAAAACAAGTAACATCAGTCAAACCGTAAAAGTGATCCAAATAAACATTCTTTAACCCTTATCCCACTTCAAAATATACCAAAGCATTTACATATCCCCACGATATGCACAGAGCTTTTCTCTTGAAAAAATCAAACAGCCCAACTGCCCCCCTCAAAAATTCCAACTTCTCTTCAGAAAACCTCCCATACATAATGACCTCTTCTTTTTCATGGCATTTCACCAGAAAGTCAATTTCACTTATTGCTTGCAGATCCCTCTCACCCTTAAATTTCTCCAAATCCACTGTCCAATCTTCATCCAGTATCTCAACAGAAATCCTAATCTCATTCTTAGAAGAAACATTTCTATCACTGTTGAATTCCTCAGTTTCATCCACTACATCCCCAACCAGATGGCACATTTTAGACCTCATATTTTCCACGATGTCCTGAATGACTTGTGTAAAAGCTTGATAGGAGTCCAAAAATATCTGTTTAAAATCTTGATGGAAGTCAGAAAAAATCTGTTTAAAATCCTCCATGTTTCATGCAGCAGATTATGGTGCCCCCTAGGAGCTTAACCAGTGAAAGTCGAAGATATGGAAAAGTTCCGAAGTATGTTTACACAAAGTGAAAGTGAGATAAGCAGACAGTTCCCAAGGGAAAGTAGAAACAGAAAGCTGAAAGTTTAAATCAGCCAATTCAACCTGTAGGAAAATGCTTCAAATTTAATACCAAAATAATAACAGGAAGACAATTATTTACTCTCAATCCTCCTTTATATTTGGAAGGAAAACAAATTCCAAAACATAAAAAATAATTTTTAAAAAAAGTAATCCCAAAAATAATGATAAGCACCAAGAGAGCCAGCTTCTCCTCGCTGTAGAAAGCCTCTCTTAGGGTACACATACTTTAAAAATTATATAAATTGGGTGATTTAGAAATGGGGTGGCTGGCTTAGTGTCCCTTAAGGCTACAGTGCGGCTTGGAAAATGATGACGTCCCAGCCTCTCAGCTAGCTCTTACCAGTTGAACGCAAAACGCTGTTTGCGATCTTCTGGCTACAAGCAGCCATCCGGAGGACAGATGGGGTGATTCCAGGTGTTTTCCTTTATCCAGAGAACACTCCTCAGAAAACCTGTCTGAGCCCAAACAAAATTGCCATGTTGTCAGTTCCGCCCGCTAAGCCTGCGGGCACAACTGCTCAGTCCGCCATGTCCCCACCGGAAGTCTTCTAGACCAGTGTTTCTCAACTGGTGTTTCATGGCTGGCTAGGGAATTCTGGGAGTTGAAGTCCACACGTCTTAAAATTGCCAAGGTTGAGAAACACTGCTTTAGACTCAATCATGAGGAAGAAGTCTTAGTAGCTGTAGGAGGAATCCCTATTCAGCTTGCTGTTGGCTGCTGTTCATCTTTATATTGACATTTGCTGGCAGATTTTTGCCAAGACACCCTCTGGAAGGACAACTGAAAGGAAATCTTACATGCCTGCACACACAGATACACAAGGCATTTGTTTAAATGCCCCATTTTCCCACACCCATCTGTCATGCTAGAATGAATGACCCAAAACAGGTCAAAATAATTGAGTGCTCACTTAAATTGGGCCTGAAAAAATGCCTTGTGACAGACAAAGAAAATGGTTCCAGGGTATAACAACCCAGCTACCCCAATCAGAAGTAGCATTGGATTACAACCTCCATAATTTTCAGCCAGCGTAGTCACTTATGAGGTGTGGGCTTCAACTCATTGAATTGAAATCCACACATCTTAAAGTTGCTGAGGTTGAGAAACACTGCTCTAGAGGTTGGTTAATTGGCTGAATTATCGCTACAGCTTAGATGCTGCTTCATTTCCAGAGACTCTGTGGGAGTTACAGTATTAATATCAGAAGATTAAAAACAGAAATAAATTATTACAATAATAATCAATCAGTTCAATGCACTACCATGCAGAGAAGCAAGATCTTACTTGTCCCCAAATAGTTCCCTGAACAGCCATGTCTTTGTAGCTCTCCAACAATGTAGTCAGGGGTGGGGTCTGGATATCTGAGGGTAAGCTATTCAAAAGGAGGGGGGCTATCACCAAGAAGGCTCAAGCCCAGGGTCCCTGAAGATGGCATTCCCTTGGTGGTGGGACCCTCAGCAAATTTTCTCCCCTAGATCTTCCTGGATGGGCAGAGACGAGAAGGGCATTCGTGACTGTGAGTAAGAGTCCCTTGGACTGCAAGGAGGTCAAACCAGTCAGTCCTAAAGGAAATCAACCCTGACTGCTCATTGGAAGGACAGATGCTGAAGCTGAAGCTCAAATACTTTGGCCACCTAATGCAAAGAGAGGACTCACTGGAAAAGACCCTGATGCTGGGAAAGACTGAAGGCAAAAGGAGAAGGGGACGGCAGAGGATGAGATGGTTAGATAGCATCACCGATGTAATGAACATGAATTTGAGTAAACTCCGAGAGACAGTGGAGGACAGGAAGGCCTGGCGTGCTATGGTCCATGAGGTCACAAAGAGTCGGACACGACTAAACAACTGAACAACAAAAGCCTCCCAATCCAGGAAAAGCAACAGCTGGTACACAAGATGTAGTTGTGCAAAGACCTCATCACCAGAGTCTCCAGGAGTGGCAAGGTAAGCAAATTGTGGTCCAGTTTTGTCTGGAAAACTGCTATTCCACCTAGAGTCAAATATGGTCTATCTTGGACTCAATTGCCATACAAATCCAAAGGCACTCTGTCTGGGTAGGATTCAATCAATAACTGTTTCTCCCCTTCTGACCCTAACAGCTACCAAGAACAACTGGAACTGGCCACATAAAGGAGAACCACTGCATAACAGTGCCCCCTAATCCCAACTCTCATCATCAGCCCAGGAGGATACCATGGTCATTGGTCCTGAAGGCCACTCCAAGACCCAGCAGCACTGGAATAGTCGCACTCCTTCCATCCCAGTTCCACCAAATAGCATCAACAGGAATGATCAGTGCTGTTTTGATCCCACACCCAGGCTGAATCCTGACTGGAAAGAGCCAGATAATCTATTTCCTCCAGGGCTGTCTGTAATGGTACTTCAACTACCTTCTCAACAACTTTCCCTAAAAAAGGGAAAGTTGGAACCTAGTTAATAGCTGAAGCAATCCATCTTCACCACAGAGAGTAATACATTAATCTGCAGGAAACAGCTCTTATTATTATTCCTTATTTGGTGCATTTTTTTTTGTGGGTGAGGGTGTCGTGTTGCCATGGTGCCAAGGAAGAGAAATATGTCTGCACAGTAACTATGGAGACTCATTCCTACAATCCCTCTTGATGCTTTAATCAAGACATGGATCATCATAAATAGTGACTCTTAAAATAATAACTATTGCATTTATTTTGCAACATTTGGACATGTAACAGGCCTTAACTTCTTCCTCCAGCCAAAAGCATAAAAGACTATTCTATTCCCATTTCACTCTTTGGAGCTAAATTTCTGTGTGATTAAATGGACCTATGTTTTAATTCAATTATAACCTGGGGTGGGTGGGTGGTTGTTTGGTTTTCTTTTTGGTTTCACTTTTCTTCTTAGTAGCCACCTTGTGAGCTAGTTTCTGGAGGAAATATGTGTTAGAGATCGGGTTTCAACCAAGCACGTCTCACACAAGCTTGAAGGAGGAGGCAGCCTCTGCTGTAACCTAATCTTACTTGCTTTGTGTGGGAGGGGCTGAATCCCGGTTTCCTGTTTCCTGTTCCCTTCTCTTTCTCTTTCTGCTTGAATCTCCTACCAAAGAGGATGGGGCCAGCTATGGCTCCCAAGTCACTCATACTTCCATCCAGGTGGGCCACATTAGAAGCATGTGGGTCACGTCAGAACCAATTGCTTGCATGCATGGACCATTTCTACTAAGGAATTGTGAGTTACAATAAAATTGTAAACTCTTTTTTATGTAACTTTACATTAACGTGTGAAGTGTGTTTATTTTGTGTTTTGAACTGATTAAGCCTTGTGCAAGTTTATGGGAATGCTTCTACTCTGCTATATACTAATAAGAAGCTGCGTGGAGTTCTGGTACTACCATCCCAGAATTCCTACAAGATGGGGTATAAATTCAATAAATTAATAGGTTTTTTCAAAACTTAACTTTGTTACACACTTTCTTTTATAACACTTCAGTTACAATTGCCCTGTGCGAGGATTTCCTAGTGTGTAGAATCTTGCTAATTCTTGTTTACTCCAAAGATTTGTCCTAGGATGGGATTCGTCTCATCATCTTTCTTTTCAAAAATTAGATAATGTATTGCCTTGAAAAATCCTTTCTCTTAGTGCTTTAGAGGTCAACGAGGGCTTTGTTATTTGGTTCTGGTTCTGGTTCTGGTATTTCTTTTTAATTGGTATGTTTCAAGCTGCCTTATTATGGTGGAAAGAATTACTTTCTGGGGCTCAGTACTTTTTACAAAGCATAAAATTACTGAGCATCCTAAATGGGTATCCTGGAGACACTGCAGAGATTTTTTACAGGAAACCATTATGGCTAGAATTAGTGCATTTTAGCCCCTTGATTGTTCCAAGGGTGAACTGCATTCAATTTTAATCAATGTTAGATTGATTTCACACCCAATTCTTCCTTCCAGGATACCCTGGAATTCCTAGCAATGAAGTAGAAAGCACAAGAAACAAGACACAACTGTATTTTATTTATTTATATTTTATTTTATTCAATTTGGATGCTGCCTGGCTCCAGCCGACTCTGTAGAAGTGAGAGATAACACAACAATCCTGACAGATATTCAGTGGGAGGGTTAACAAAACAAAACATATTCCTTGTATCCACAAAGTATGTAATGTACAAACTGCACAATGACTTAACATAATCTTCACATAGTATGTTCAACCACAAACCATCTAATCCCATTTTGCCTGGCCTAGCATGTTTATTTATTTATTCAATTTATATAGCTACCCATCTCAGACCAGTGACTCTGGGTGGCTTACAATAATAAAAACAGACAATAAAAACAATACAAAAAATTAAATATAAATATAAATACATCCGAGAGATCCTAAAAACCATTGGTGTTAGCACAAGCATGAAACGGGGCCCGGGCACAAAGCCAGGTTTTAAGGCCTTCTGAAAAGCCAAAAGGGTCGGGGGCATCCTAATCTCAGGAGGAAGGATGTTCCAGAGGGCAGGCGCCACAGCAGAAAAGGCACGTCTCCTGGTCCCCACCAGCTGACATTCCTTGGCTGATGGGACCCGGATCATGCCCATCCTGCCGGACCGGATTGGACGGGTAGAAACAATTGGACATGTTGCCATGTCCACCAATCACAAGATGTTGCCATCAGATTAGCTGTGCATGAAAGTCACCAATTAACATCTAAATCCCACATGCAGGACTGGTGACATTATGTATGGGGGCAAATGATGACATTATGCAAATGCAACATGACGTTACGGGACAAATGATGTGACTGAATACTTGGAAGTTAAGATGCATCTTTGTGTGATGATGTCATGAAATACATGCCATCAGTTTGACATTATCACAGTTTTTGTCACTGACACCGTTGACTGCTGAGATATAAATTCCTTACAGAAGCAGATCTTAGTTACACCAAGAGCTAAATTATATGTGCAAGTGATGATTTATACAGTATATGCATTTGATGATGCGTATATGACTTAAACTTGAACTTTGAACATAATCTTTTCATACAACACTGTGTGCCAGAGATGTGAAAATGGAGCCTGTAGAATTGGATCTATATAGGTGATTTTCAATATAAAAAGTTTATAGATATGTAGTGATGAACATGCAGAGGGCAAGGTCCCTGAAACATAGTCCTTGCCGTTCCATAACAGAACATGCATGGTTACCTTTACCATCAGGATTATTTAATGGATTATTTTAACGAATTAATTTGTTTATTGCTGAATAAATCCCACCAACTACCATAGTCTCATGGTTAGAGCAAGAGTTTACAATATAAATCTGGAAAACTCCAAAATTGGCTCAGGGATACCATTAAATTGGCAAGGATATAAGACAGGGCCTTTGGCATTCCCTATTTGCAAGTTCTTTTGCTAGAAAAATGCCTGTCCCACTAGTTGTTTCTCCTTTCAGTCTAAAAATGAGGTCAATGAATAAATTATTATTTGTTTTAGGGAAGTAATCTGCTGTTTAAAACCCTGGGATGTTATTGTTTACTTACTTATTTATCCTCTTTTCTACTTAAAAAGTACTCAGAGTTACTGATTACAACATCACCATAGGGTAAGACACACACAGGGTTTTGCTACTGGAATCCTGGTTTATTCTGGACATTTATTTATTAATGGAATTTAACTATTGCCTCAAGCCAGACCTGGCATATAAACAGTATTACTCCTGCTGCTATTATACAGTATGTAGGTCTTAGAAAGTCTAACATCTTAATCCCTGCACAGTTAATTTTGTCAAGGATGGGGCTGTTCAACAGTGTAACTACACGCAGACAGATGTTTGCAAAGGGCTGTGCTTTGCAGAGGTCTCCAAAAGGGATCAGAAATGGCTTTTTAAAAATTAAACTGCCACTGATAGAGTCCACACATCATACAACTTCAGGATTTGTTTGGACAACATGCCAACTCCCAACCAAGCTACATTAGGTCTCTCTGTGCACACTGTCTGAACCCAATCAATGTCAGTTTAATGTCTTCGGTAATGAATGGAAGCTGAGATTTAAGTGTAGAACCAGAGGAAGGCCCGGTGTGAAAGGAAAAGCAGGAGACCTTGTCTCTTCTACAGGCACCCAGCAGAGGGCCCTGCTTGCCAGCTTTCACTCAAATGAATTCCTGACCAATTCTGCTCACTAGGACAGTGTTTCTCAGCCTTAGCAACTTTAAGATGTCTGGACTTTAATTCCCAGAATTCCCCAGCCTCTGGGAGTTGAAGTCCAGACATCTTAAAGTTGCCATGGCAATATAATAAGAAACACTGCACAAGGATATCCTTCCTTGGAGCTAAACAACAGCTGCTATTTTTATTTATTTAAATTTTAAATTTTTATTTATTTAAATTTATTTAAATTTAAATGCTATACTAGGTACACATCTCGCAAGTGCCCCACATTCCTGATAAAGCTTGCATGTGTGTTTAGTGATGCTTCCTGGCTGGAAGGGAAGCTACACTGGAAAAGGGAGGCAATATTATGCTTCCCTCCATGGAATTTGGTATTCAGTAGCAGCAAAGTAGGCAAATTCTTTGTGAGAGATGACTAGAAAAATGCCTAGAAATGAACCATATTGCATCAGTCCTGCTATCAATGTGCTGTTAATTGACGTTGCGTGCCTCTTTTCCTTAGGAATGAGAAGTATCCGTGGCAGGCCAGCGCATTCTATGTTTTGCTTTACTCTAGATGAAAGGATACTAGAAATTTGCAATATTGAACAATAATACAAGTAACAACAACAGCAACAACACACTCTCCACACTGCAGATGTGGGAGAGGGGAGTGAGGATGAGAGAGGCTTGTCTAAAGCCAGCTCATGAACTCTTTAACCAGGGGCGTCTTTATTCATAGCACTGCGGGGTCTGCAGGGGAGTAAAAAGAATTCAAGATAGTAGCCCTAACCATGAGATCACGCATTAAAAAGGGGGCTGGGCTTTAATCTTTAAGTTGTGAGACTTTTTTGACCTGACCCGCAAATGCCCCGGTCCTAACAGTCTCTAGGTTTCTGTGCTAGACAGCTCTGATAGTGTGTGTTTACTTTTTAAATATCTGCCTATTGTTTCTTTATTAACGATATTTCTCAGATTTGGCTTTCAGATTCCCCCTTTCTGAGGCTGCTCCTTAGAGAAAGTTACAGGCGTACAAAACGCGATGAAGGTAGGGATGTAAACAGTGAGCTCAGAAAGAAATGAAATGTGGCAAGTACAGACAGTGGTAGGAGCAACCTATTTGTCAAAAATGAAAATGGCTGCTAGATGGCACCAAAGGGTTATGGGTTTCTCAATTTCTTTGCTTTGACCTGGCGATGATCTAGATTTTTGGAGTCCAGATATGACAGCCCCAGATAGTGGTAATTAAGTGATCAGCAGTGGCCTTCCACAAAGCAGTGTTGTTAAACAGTTGGGCATTGATCAGTTAAGTAACACATGTTGTGGGATAAAAATTTGATATCTCAGCTCAGACTGGAAATGATAGAAGTGAACTTCTTGATGCATTATAATATAATCCAGCATTTTCAGATTGGATTCTCCCTCTGAGTGTCTTCGTCCCAAGCAGCTGCTTTAATGCCAGCAGCAGAATGGCCTGGCTGAAAATGTTTCCCCAAAAGTAAAAAAATTGATGTAGGCCACCCAGCTTGAGTCAATATCTGAGGACTGGGGAACTGTGGAAAGGAGGGCTTAACCACCAGTCCTCAATTGTGGTCCTGCTTCAGACTGAAGATCCTGCATTCTGCACTTGCTAGTTGCACTAGAAGAAATGTTTTTATTAATGTAAATATGATTCTTTTTTTCAAAGAAAACACCAAATGTAGGATCCCTGGCTGTATTGTGACCATAGTGGGAGACAATGGATTAAAGCCAGATTGTTCTCCCCATCCCACTTCTATTTACTTAAATACACACACACACTTTTTGTTTCAAAATCCATTCATTCAGTCACTACTTGTTTGAACTGTGTCTTCTTTAGCTTAGCCTTTAAGGCTACTAAATGGAACTGACTATATCTGGCAGCAGATAAAATTAAGTACTAGCCACCAGAGCTCACTTTATCTATAAAGGTCAAAAGTAGTATGTGAGAGTAATACGTACTTTGATGATTCAAAAAGAAAGGAAAAATCAATTCTAAAATGCTCTACTTTCCTAAAGGTCTCATTCTGGTACTTCTAATCAGTATCTTAAAGATCATAGTGGAATACATGAGTGGAAGTAGTTTAGTTACAGAAAGCTCTGGTCATTTCTAACCTTGTAGATCTCCTCCTCCTCCTCCTCCTCCTCCTCCTCCTCCTCCTCCTCCTCCTCCTCCTCCTCCTCCTCCTCCTCCTCCTCCTCCTCCTTTTTCCCACAACAACAACCCTGTGAGATGGGCTGGGCATCAAGAGACTGACTGACCTAAAGTAATCCTGTGAGTTTCCATGGCTGATGGTGGGCTTAAAAAATGATCTCCCCAATTTTAGTCTCACACTTTAACCTTTCTACTTGTAAGAAAATAGTTGGTAATTACACTAATTTATTAATTCTCACTGCTCTACAGTATTGTGTTTTGTCATGGCTAACTGACATATATCTTCTAACTACTTACAAAAATATTTTGAATATTGTGTTTTAATGACTGATGCTCTCTAATTTGTAATGAGATGAGCACCGGCCCCTAGAGTCGGACACAACTCCACGACTGTGCGGGGGGAACCTTTACCTTTACCTTTACAAGTAATGAGTTTGCAGGATAATTGAAAATAAACCATTTGGCTGTTTTGAATTGAATACAAGCTGCTCAGTGGTGGAATAGATTGCCTTCCTTGGCTGAAGGATTTAACCACTTATTAAGGATGTTTCACTTTATCCTGGAATGTTAATCTTGCTCCAGATTTGACTAAGTAACGTCCAAGGTCACTTCCAATTCCACTTAGTGCCCGACGTTTTCTTGAAATGCTTTCATTTCTATTTCTGTTTTTCTAAGCAGGCCTAGACCTGGTTAGTACATAGTTGGTCAAGGCAGCACTAAGCATGGTCCAACCTTCTCCTCTGGCACAGCAGAACGAGATGACATGGCATGCCATGAGGGAAGATCCTTGCTAAATGGATGGTGATGACACACCCTAGTTAGGCAGGATGTTTCACGTCCAGCTGAAAGATTGCAAGAATGATTGGGCAGCTCTTCTGAACTTACCCCACAGTTGGGTCGCTTGTCTGTTTTTTCTTGTATTTTTTCTTTCTTTCTTCCCCGATTTTCTTGATGAGCACCATACAAATTCTTTTCCATGTTTCCTGGCCAGACGTAGGCACTTCCCTTCCAAGGCTCCATCAGAGTAAGGAGAAGGCTCTGCTGCTCCCAGGCTTGCCCTCCCTTTCAGAAAGGACTGCCAGTTTTGTCAGATGTCAAGGCTGGTTTGAAGGAGCCATCTGACAGACCTGTCTAAATATAGTATATTCCATTTGGGCACTTACCTGGATGCCAAAGAGCTTTTGGGCTTCCTCTTTAGCTGTATACTTTTGCTGATCCCATCTAGGCAAGCCTGGGATAAGCTGGGGAATGTAGGCTAAAAGGGAGGCAGAGATATTTTGCAGGGAAGGTTAAAAGCTATTTGCTTTGTACTTCATAATATTAGATCAAATAAACCTAACAAGCTAAAATAAATGTTTTCCAACAAACATTGGAAGTTGTATTCTTTTAAAATAGCTCTTTGAGCTCTTCTATACTGAAATAGGGATAGATCTGTGGAGTCCTTGGTGCTCTCTGAGCCTTGTTTGTCTATGAAGGTTCTCAGTCATCCAGGTGGAATTGTCTGTAGCTTGAATCATGTCAACTGGATTTCTATTTTCTCAGTGGAAACGTTTTGCTCCTTATCCAAGGAGCTTCTTCAGTCTGAGCAAAGTTGGTAAGGGAATCCTAAATATGTTTCTAGGTAGCTGTAACTAGAAACATATTTAGGTTTCCCTTACCAACTTTGCTCAGACTGAAGAAGCTCCTTGGATAAGGAGCAAAACGTTTCCACTGAGAAAATAGAAATCCAGTTGACATCTGAGCCTTGTTGTTTTCTTGCAGATGTTTCATTGCCAGACTAGGCAACATCTTCAGTGCGAAAAGGGAGTGGGACTTGCTCTCTGTTTATATACCCTGGCTTGTCCTGCTTGTGTTGGTGGAGGTGTTGTTCTCTCCTTGGGAGTTCCTTGATTGGGCTGTTGTTTGCTGCTTGGTTGATTGACTGAGTTAATAGTTCCTTGATTAGGGTATATTGTGCTGTTTGATTGTTCCTCTGGTGCTAATAGGGATAGATCATCATGGAGAAAATCTATGTGGTTGCAGGAGTCAAAAATGACATAATCAATGCTGAAATATGACAGTGGAGTTACACTCTGCTTCCAAATAATTGGAATAGAATAGCTATAACATGGTATTAAATAATACCTCCCTGGAGTCAAAGAATGCTGGCCATACCTAACTCCTGTTACTATAATGAGACTTTCAATCCCACTTAAGCCACATCTAAACAATGTTCCACTGGGTTCAGCATCATGCACCCACCATCATGGGGTTACCATCGTATGGAATTCTCTCTGAATCCTCTATTCAAGTTTACAAAAAACTAATCACACATTTCCTTGTCCCCCAGTTTGCCCCTGATTAAGGACAGAGCTGCAGAATCAGGTTGCTCCAGCACACGTACAGGGCGTTAACTCTTTCTTGTGGGTAGAAGGCACCATGTCATCCTCTAACTGCCTCCACCCCACAGGGAAGGCAACCTCCACTCACCTTTTCCTGCCACACATCAGAAGTGCTGTTTTCTGACTTGTGCTGCCTTAAGCAGAGCTGTGCATTTCACCTGCTGCACTCCATTTCATGGCAGGCAAAGATCTCCACTGCAACTGGCTACTGTGCACTGTGGCAGGGATGTCCCCTCCCCTCTGGCCAGGGATCCCTGCCGTCCGCCCCCCATACTGCCCTGCCTTTTTTACAAGTTCACCTTGCCCACAAGTTAGCAAAATAGTTTCTCTGCTCCGTTTTTGTTCTTCCTTTCCTTATGTGTTTGCTTCCTTCCGCCTTTGGCAACTGCTTTTTTACTTATTTGTTTTATGTACTTATATTTACTTGCCTTATGTACTACTTTTTTATTTATATGTATGTATGTATGGGGAATTTTTGTAAAATATACATTTTAATAATATTTTAATCTTATTCCTACTTAGGCCTGGATTCCCTATGATGGGTCCTGCGTGTCTGTTTCCCCCTCATTGTCTCATCCTTTGCTTTTCATATTGTAGTTTTATACTTCTATACCCTTTTTATATTGTTTTATGCTGCTCTTTGGTCATAAGAATGTCCAGGAAGTTGTCATCTTTGGTTCTGGATGGGGTGGCACTGCCCCACTCGGAACCAGTGTGGAACTTGGGGGTCCTCCTGGACTCACGACTCCTGCTCAAAGAGCAGGTGGCAGCCATGGCCAGGAGGGCCTTTGCGCAGCTTCGGGTTGTGCGCCAGTTACTCCCATTCCTGGACCAAGATGCCCTCCGAACAGTCACTCATGCCCTTGTCATCTCCCATATAGACTATTGTAATGCACTCTACATGGGGTTACCCTTGAGGAGTATCCGGAAGCTTCAACTGGTCCAGAATGCGGCCGCGCGGACAGTTATTGGTGCCGTAAAATCGGCACACGTGACACCACTGCTGCGTGAGCTGCATTGGGTACCAGTTTGCTTCCGAGTCCAAAGTTGGTTATCACCTTTAAAGCCCTACATGGCATGGGGCCAGGTTACCTGAGGGACCGCCTCACCCCCATAACATCGACCCGCCCCACCCGGTCATGCAGAGAGGGCATGCTACGGACCCCATCAGCGAAGGAATTCCATCTAGCGGGGTCCAGGAGGCGAGCCTTCTCTGCAGTGGTGCCTGCCCTTTGGAATATCTTGCCCCTGGAGGTGAGGCGGGTTTCCTCGCTCCCGACCTTCCGGAAAAATTTGAAGACCTGGTTCTGCCGCCTTGCTTGGGATGGGAAGGTTAATAGCTCCTCCTGGGGGTGGCTGGTGCTGTAGTGCCCTCCCTATTATTTTAGATCTAGCCCTTGGATTTTATACTTATTCATTGTATTTATATTGATTACTGTAACTTTATGTTTATATTTTTTAACTCTTGATTTTATTGTAAACCGCCCAGAGTCCCCCGATTGGGGGAGATGGGCAGTGATATAAATTTAAATAATAAAATAAATAAATAAATAAATAATAAAATTTTTGTTGTTGCACAAGTTCACCAATAGTACAGTGAAAATCTGGGCTTTAAAAGAAAAACAAGTTCACTGAGGGAAGAATAAAATGGTGGGCCTGTCTTTGATTTGTTTTTTAGCCAGCTGAAATTGACAAAAATTCTACCACTTTTCCCCTTCTTGCACAAGTGACAGGAAAAAAAATGGTAAAACTGCTTTTTTGTTTTTTTTTCATTTTATTTTTTTAAAATTTGTGACAGAGGAAAATCTGTTTGGGTTGTAAACACTGTAGGAAGACAGCTGTGTTAATCTGGGGTAGCCAAAAATCAGGAGCCTAGTAGCACCTTTTCAGACTAACAAATTTTATTAAAAGGCATCAGCTTTTGTGTGCTACAGCAGGGGTCCCCAACCTTTTTGGCACCAGGGACCGGTCGTGGAAGACAATTTTTCCGTGGACCGAGGGGGGCGGGGTTTGCAGGCGGGAGCCAATCGTGTGGACGGGGGCGGGGTTTGCAGGTGGGAGCCAATCGTGCGGACCACCACCGCTCACCTGCTGTGCGGCCCACTTCCTAACAGGTTGCAGCCCACAGGTTGGGGACCCCTGTGCTACAGTACAGCTCATTCCATCAGAGGCAGTCCATTGCATCTGATGAAGTGAGCTGTGGCTCACAAAAGCTGATGCCTTTTAATACAACTTGTTAGTCTGAAAAGGTGCTACCAGACTCCTGATTTTTGGCTACCCCAGATTAACACAGCTGTCTTCCTACAATGTTTACAACCCAGACAGAAGACCAAGCCATTGTCATGACCAAAGCAGAGAAAGGGATTAAAATCTGAAGAGATTTTTTTAAAGCAGCCTTTATTTCATGACCAAAGCAGAGAAAGGGATTAAAATCTGAAGAGATTTTTTTAAAGCGGCCTTTATTTCTAACCAATTTACACACCATGTTAACAGGAAGGAGAGGCATTTAATTAGAGCAGTGTTTCTCAACCTTGGGAACTTTAACATGTGTTAACTGCAGTTCCCAGAATTCCCCAGCCAGCATGCTGAAGGAACTTTTTTAAGGGGAATGTGAGCAGGGAAAAATAAGGGGCTGGGGAATTCTGGGAATTGCATCTCAAAGTTCCCAAGGTTGAGAAACACTGAATTAGAGAAACAGGAGAGGGGAGGATTTACAGGCACTTCCAACTAATCCATCTCTTTCCCAGCATTATTGTCTTTGACTTTACAAAGAATCATCAACTCTGATCACGAATTCCACAAAAGAAGTTGAGGTAAAGCTTATATGCTGTATTTTATACCTTTTCTGAAATTATCTTTATTTATTTATTTATTTATTTATTTAATTAATTTACATTACTGCCCATCTCCCCCATCGGGGACCCTTCTCTTGTGGGTTGATTCCCTTCCATTACCAGGTAATAGAATATACTAAATTTGGCTTTGAATTACATTTCTTGTTTAGGTCAATACTTTAATCTGATTTTATTTTTGTTAAATCATACCATGGGCTTTCCCCTCTTTGACATCAAGACTAAATTTATACTATAGACTTAGCTATAGTTTGGGTCTGATTTGTGTAAATGCAGCCACTGTGGTATGTAAAACATAAACCATAATTAAACAAAACATAGCTTAACATGATGAGTGAACCCAATCAAAGGTCTGCCTTAGTAGCGGAATGACTGTAACTCCTCAAAAAGACTTTTCTGATTATGTCTCACTTGGATAGATCTGCCCTGTCACTAAATTGGGACTTGGATGACTGTCACACTAAAGCTTGGCTAGATAAAGTGTGGCCAGTTATCTGTTCTTTCACTCTCAAGAAGGCAAACTTCGAGGTGGAGGACATCAACACTCCTACCCCATCTGGATTTGACTGCCTTCCCCACTGAATGCTGACTGGGCTCAGGCTAGGTGCCAAGAATCACAACCACAGTGGGTTACACATTTGGGAAATGTCTTGCTTTGACCCAGCAGGAAATGGCAAGAAGATTATAAGGTCCTCACTAAACTATAAAACAAGAAAGGTATGAGGTATGGAGAAACAGTATTCTGCGATACTAGTTCAAACTGTAGAGTCTACAAAATTCAGTATCAGTGCTGGCTGCAGTTTACGACTTGCACCCCATGGCACACTGAAAAGTTGTGAAATATCCTTTTGAGAAAGTTTTCAGTAAACTGAAAGTAGTATTGTGACAGGCATTGTGCCTACTACATATAAAGTTTTACCAGAAGTCAGTAGGCTGGGTTATGTGATTAACTGGATTCCTTCTAGTGCTATGAATCTATGGGTTAAGTTTTCAATGTGGTTGTTACCTAAAACAACGTAGGTGGGGTTCCATGTGGCTACAAAAATATTAAATGTTTATGAGCTTCAGGGCTCTTCCATACATGGACTGTATGGACTACTGCAATGCACTCTACATGGGGCTACCCTTGAAAAGTATCCAGAAGCTGCAGCTGGTGCAGAATGCAGTGACACGGGCAGTTATGGGCGCCTCTAGGGCTGCACATGTAACACCTCTGCTGCACGAGCTGCATTGGGTGGCAGTGTGCTTCCGGGTCCAATTCAAGGTGTTGGTTATAACCTTTAAAGCCCTTCATGGCATAGGCCCAGGTTACCTGAAGAACCATCTCATCCCAATCACATTGACCTGTCCTACCCAGTCCGGCAGGAAGGGCATGTTACGGACCCCGTTGGCTAAAGAATTTTGACTGGTGGGGTCAAGGAGGAGAGCCTTTTCTGCCATTGCCTCCGCCCTGTGGAACATCTTGCCCCATGAGGGTGGTGGGTGGCTTAAAGACATTATCTCCGCCTTTTAGTTTCCCTCTTTTATCTTCTTTTTTTTGTATGTTTGTATTTTTATAATGGTTTTTATAACTTTTATTTGTAAACTGCCCAGAGTCACTTTTTAGTGAGATGGACAGTGTATAAATTTATAATAATAATAATAATAATAATAATAATAATAATAATAATGGCATTTGTGCCAATCTGATGTCAGTTCTATCCCACTGTGTTTCATTTAGCAGCTGATGTCCTTGGTAGATCTGACAGACAAATTTATTTGTTAATCTATCTTTAATACTTCTAGTTAGTTCACAATCCTTGTAAAACCCTTCCAGCCTTGATTTTCCCTGTATATTCTTTCTTCTTCATGCACATAGAGATGCTATATTGCAACCTACCACCATGGCTACAATTTTTGGGAAAAGCTCCAAATCCATGGCTGAATGACAGCGTTTGCATTTTGCTCATGGTACTCCCCATTGGTTTGCTGTGTTCCAAGATCCACAGGAGCAAAGCGCATCACACAGCCAACTTCAAAAAACATGTATGTGCGTGCATGTGTGCATGCTCTCAGTCATTACATGAAGGTTCTATCATCACATTTTTCTAGGAGTGGGGCAGAAATGATGCATATTTCCTGCATGATCTAGTGAGCCTATGGGGGGAATGTTATGGTTGACACAAAAAGTTATACTGTATATAGTACTCCTATTTCATGATGGCCATTCATGAGTAGAATGTTGGCCCAAAGAAATGGCTTGGTCATCCAGTGGACATTAATACGTGTGCTCATAAAAGAGTGAAATTTCAGTTTGACATTTTAACCCAGCCTTCCCCATCTGCTGACGTTTAGACATGTGGAGGTTGCAGCTCCCAAAATTCCAACCAAACCAGGCAAGCAGAGAGAGAGCGCATATTTTACTAGACAGCACATCCCTGAGCCTTCATGGATTGGAAAGTAAGATAGAAGCCCATTCTCAGGAGAGGATGGAGAGCAATAAAGAAAAATCAAGTGATGGCTATACATGCTTGCAGTTTGGGAGAAGAAGCTGGAGGTCCCTGGATCTTGATTACAAGATCTGGTTACAAGATTGCAATCAAGATATGAGAATAAGTAATTATTGATATACGTAAGTCAGGCTTGCTGGCTAGTATCTAATAGTATGGGTATTATTTATGCAGCTGCTATGGATGACAGATAGGGAACTATTCATCCTATCCTTTTCAGGACATCTCAACTGAATTTTTAAAAAATGAAGTCCTGCTCATTTTATCCCCAGGTAGGTGGCTAATTCTTTTAGCAGCAGTATGGGCATTTTAAGGCCAAAGAAAGCAAAAGTACGAGGAAATAATCAAGATAGGTTTTAACTGGAGGCAGGGCCCAACAGTGCTTAGATTCAAAATTACATTTCGATCGTAGTATTATTCTAAGAGAATACTGAGATTAAAAAAATGGAGTCACAACCTTCAAGCAATGCAGAGAGTCTTTCTTGTGCACTGAATAACCTCTAAAACATCAGAAACTGGAGGTAAAGATTTCCAGAGCAGGGGATGTGGTTTTCATGTGTTAAATCCTGGTATGTGTGTTGTTTTTGAAATGAAATGTGAGGTCCTGCGGCATGAGCAGCTCAGTATTGCAACCGTGGGAGATATTTTGTACACATAAATGCTAAGATGCAGCATGCTCAGTGTTTGATCCACAGTCCTCCCATCTACCTCAATTTTCTTTCTAGAAAAATCAAGGTTTCAGCTAATCTTAACCCCCTTATACAAGACAGAGATTCAGTGAACTTCGAGCAGTTTGCTCACGGTCAGTTTACAGTATGTGAGTCACAGTTTATGTGAGTCACATCATTTCTCCAAAGTAGCCCAATTTCTAAGGTTTGGCCTTTTGCCTGTCTGTTCACCAGTCACACATATGTTTAGTAAACATGAACAATTATCATTGTAGAACTCTTTGGCATGCTGCAATTAGAAACCCTGCCTGGCTGAGGTGCTTTCTAATGACTCATTGCAAGGACACTTGCAAGGCAGATCAGGCTAGCCCTGCAAATTTGCACGGTTTTAACTTCTAAACTCTCATCCTGTTTGAAGGTCTGGCCTTTCTTACTGAACTAAAAATCTAAGGCTGCTGTAACAAAGAGTTACAAGTTTTCTCTAGTCCTTTCTAAAGATAGTTAGTGATTCAGTCATTTGGGGCTATGATAGGAATATTAGATTGTCCTTATTGAATCCATTTAATTTGGATTGTACATTTATAGCTGAATGTTGGGGATAACCTTGCATATGCCTTGATATAAGTCCCCTTCGGGGGAGATGGTGCGGTAATAGAAATTGAAAAATAAATAAAATAAGCATACCTTTATTGTACACCCCCACCCCATTAGAGTGAGCAATATTTTTTTTCTTTTAAAATATGGGACAGAAACAGCATTGTATACTCTCATCGATGACCTGTGGTGTGACCTGGATGAGAGGAGTACAACTATTCTTGTCCTACTGCATCTTTCATGGGCCTTTGATGCCAACAATCACACTATCCTTCTAGGTCATCTGTGAGGGATGGGAGTAAGGGACACCATGTTGAGTGGTTCCACTCTTTCCTGAGCAGGTGATTCCAGACAGTGATTATGTGGGAGGAGAAGTCAAAGCCCCAGGTACTCTATTTGAGGTGCTCTAGTGCTCAGTCCTATCCCCCCCAGCTACTTGAAGGTATCATCAATATGCAGATGATATCCAACTACATATCTCCATGCTGAGGTAGATGGTAGATGCAGTGAAATTCCTAACCTGTTGTTTGGATGCTGTGAGGGATTGGATGGGGAGAAACAGGCTCAATCTGAGCAAGACAGAATGGCTGATAATGTACAACCCAAGTGATTCCAGGACAGAACCTAGTTTGATTCTGGATGGGGTTGTGCTCTCTCTGAAAGAGCAGGCTCACAATCTAGGGGTCTTTTGGACTCACGGTTCTTGCTGAAAGAGAATGTAGAGGACATAACTAAGAACATCTTTGTCATCTCTGACTGGTGCACTAGTTGTCACCGATGCTCTTATAGTCACCGATGCTCTTATCACCTCTCAATTGGAGTACTATAATTCACTTTACATGGAGCTGCTCGTGAAGACCACCTGGAAACTTCCACTGGCATAGAATCCAGCTGTCCTTCTCTTAATGAGTCAGACCAATTATTGTCGTATTACACTTCTGCCAGTTTGTATGTTAGTCAATTCCAGAGGGGGGGGGGAATAATCTGGCCGTTCACAGTCAAGTCCAAGAACTAGCAACCAAAGAACAGAAGGAGCAGAAACAGGTTTTATAATCCAAAACTTAGAGAAAGTTTTTTTTTTTTTGCAAAACAATAACTTCTGCTGCCACACATAATCTGTCCAGTCCTTCAAACAATTTGTAAATCATTAGCATGATTGTCTGCATTTTACATCCCAAAGCTACTGAGATATGATGCTTGCAAATAAAGTGTAGAGTGTTTATAAAACCTGGGATCTTGTGCTGGACAGCTCCATTTGGTGATCAAATTGGTAAAGATCAGATAAAAATTAAGAGGGAGATGTAAAATTAGTAGCATGTTATATTTAATAATAGATTCTCTCTCTCTCTCTTTCCTGGTCAAAAGACCAAAGTTCAACACTCTGACATATTCAGTTACAGTTATGGGGATGCTTTCATTTGGATTTCTGCAAACCTAATTCTATGATTCTATGAATAAAAACATAGATACAGTATAATACAATATTAGTACCATCAACAAACCATGATAAACTCCCTAGATTATTCATGAGATCGTAAGAATTGAGCCATGTGTGTTTCAGTTTTTTCATCCATGAAAGTGATTTTTTTCCATGGTCAAGGAAACCCTTGGATGTGTACCTGCCACTACTTAACAGTTTGATGACATAACAGGAAAAGAAGTCTGAATGGAGCAGTTAGTTGGCTTTATATTCCCAAAAGTATACAGGGGCATGGTGGCTCAACGGGTAAGACTCCAGGCTTGTCGATCTGAAAATCGCAAGTTCTGAGGTTCGAATCCCTAGCCCTGTGTGGGGAGTGAGCTCCCGCACTAGCTCCAGCTCTTGCCAACCTAGCAATTCGAAAGCATGCAAATGCAAGTAGATGAATAGGTAGGTAGGTACTTCGGTGAGAAGGTAACAGCGTTCCACACGCGTCATGCGGCCACATGACCATGGAAGCGTCTTCGGACAACACTGGCTCTTCGGCTAACAAACGGAGATGAGCACCGGCCCCTAGAGTCGGACACGACTGCACAAATGTGCGGGGGGAACCTTTACCTTTACTTTATACAAATGTACACATTATAAACTAGAGTTTCTGAACAGCTGACCATATCCTAATTTCTGGAGGACATTGGCCATTTTCTAAAAAATAGAAAAACTATTGCTCAGGCCCACAGAAACATTTCTGATAGATTTGCTGTATAAATATACACAGTGTTATGCATGCACACGCAAGAGCTTTAGCTGCTATCCATTTAATGGATGATGCCTTCTCTCTCCATCTTCAAATGAATAAATCTCTTACAGAAAAATCTTTGTCATGATTTGACTACAGAAGGTAAATAATATAGTAATTAAATGTCTCTGAAGTGGTCAACACTAACTGCAATCAAGATGGCTTTTTCATTCCACCTCAGTGAAATCTTTTAAATATACTTGAGTTTTACAAACCACACAGATACTCGCCAAGCCTTGCTGGGCACTGTGGATACAGAAAAGAAAACTGGATTATTACAAGCCTTACTGCATTTGCATTATCTACTATGAAGTGTAAGGATAAGAGTAGAACAATGGCTTGGTTGCCAGCTGAATGAGGAGTTAACCAGTAATTATTTTAAACATAGAGGTAGTCCTCATTTAGCAACCACAATTGGTACCGGCAACTCGCTCATTAAGCGAAGAGGTCGCTAAGTGAAACTGCAACTGTGCTTACAATCTTAACTTCAGCCTTCCTTTGCTTTACAGACTTGTAAAGTCTGATCACAAAGTTACTTTTTCATGTCCGTTGTAACTGCGAGTGAGGCAGTCACTAAACAAGGACTACCTGTACATATTAACCAGAAAAAGAAGAATCCACAGCAGTGGACTAGAATAGTTTTCTAGCTCTGCTTTGAACATATGCCCAAGCAGAATGCTCAATTCTATTCAGGCTGAGGGCCAACTTTTAAGTGGTGTGCCATGTTCCAAAAGAAGTGGTGTGCCATGTTCCAAAAGAAGACGAGGCCAAAAACTATATTTGATTGCCTGCAATTTATATGCAATTTAAGTTAAGCAAATACAGTTAATATAATAATTTCCCATGTAGTTCTCCCTGCTATCTCGTTCCAAATTTCAGTTTGGTAGTAACATTTGAAAGGGCTCTGAGGGCCATAGCAAAGATTTCTGGGTCTGTGTACCACCCGAGAGTCGCAGATGATATACATTCCCACCCTACAGTAAATACTGGTCAGGAGCTATTAGAAATTAACGCTCCTCCTGACTGCCCACTCTTGTTTCTGGAGCAAATGGAGTGATGCACAAATGCCCAAGTCCATACAGCTCAAGTGGAACATTACTGGATCACAAATACCTTTAATTTTTGAAGGCAGGGGTGTTTCAGGAGGGGGGAAATGTACTTGCTTTTTCCAGCAAAGGTTCCCAAACTCCTTCTGGCATTCTTGGTGGAAGTTTATAAGAAAGGGAACATCTGTTTGAACATGTCCTTGGCCAGAGTGAGGAATCTGCCAAATCCAAAAATCAGAATCCTCATGAGGATTATATTAGTTTGTGGGTACTTTGTTTTTCCTTTTGCTTTGTTTGCATTAGCTTACACTATGAATTTGCATTAGAATATAGATCCAATTTAAACATGATTTTCTTCTGTGATTTCTCTTCTGTTAAAAACATTTACTTATATCATAAATGTGGGAGAGATTGAAAAACACTTGTTAAATCTAAAAATAGTCTAGTGGCAAGCAGATCAAAGTGTAGGTATCAGAATATCCAGGATAAGTTTGAACCTGCACACTGATCTTATGCGCCCTCTCAGACTTGCTGTGCAACATACCTTTTCCAAGAATGCCATTGAGAAGGGAAGTTGGAAGCCAATTCTCCTACCACCCCAGTGCTTCAAACCCATTTTTTTTCATTTTTCAGGAGGAGTTAAACCTCCAGCTACAGAATTGCTGCAGTATTTTTTTAAAATGTATTGTTGGCAGTCTGATTTTGCATATATTCAAGAATATGATTTTTTAATGTTGGTGTGGATTTTGTCTCTCATTCCATCCACTGCCTTCTCCTTGTGGAGCAATAGTTTCAGCAGAAATATTTAGGAGCTTGCACAAACTGGTGCATTTCCTCAGACCCACTACAGGATCCCTCTTTTATTTGGGAAGTTTATCAAGTTTCTGATTAAATATCACCTCTTCAGCATTGTCTGGATCAGGTGGGAAAGCTTCTGTTAACAGCAAGCTATGGGCAGCTTTGTTTTCAAAGTGAAGGACACACATTGCTTCCTTTCATTGCCTCTCTCTGTTAATTATAACACACACCCATACATATGTATAATTTCCTCTCTAGTTATACATACTACCGTTGTTGACTCTTAGCCACAGGAACTGAAGCTCTTTTATTCAAATCCATCTCATTTTCCAGCATCCAGAGTAGCTTTTTAAATGACCAGTAGCCTTCCCTGTGTCTCTGTGCTCCTAAAAACTGGCTCTAGATACCACTTCACAGGCATTTCTCCACCTGAGGAGCCCAGGCAATGCTGAAGAGGTGACATTTGATTGGAAACAGATGCAGTCACCACAGCTCAGATCCTTGCATCAAGGAAGTAGCTGGGCCACATCCAGTTAAGCTTAACCACTGGCATGTCCCACATTGTCCCGCAGACTCTCTGTCAGCAAAGCCAATATCCGCCCTCACGTCAATGAGGTGAAGTGTGAGGCTGTGGTTACCCAAACCTGCAGTCTAATTGCTAAGGTCTGAAAACCTCCAGTGAAAACAGTGACTCCTAAGGACTGTGACTGGGCCCATTTCTGACAATTCACCATTTCACAATCAGGGATGGGGAGAAGATGGGGGGGAGGGTTATATTTTTCATGAACAAGATAACTCTCTGCAGCCCTCTCCTGTGAAATTCAAGCCTAAGGTTGCTGCTTACATAAAGAACCAAGAACAAGAAAAAGGGCCTGGTAGGTTGTGGGGAGGGAGACACAACTGGCTGTTGTTCTGATACCCAAGTAATCACTGCTGCCTACTTTCTCTATCTCCCTCTTCTCCTCCCATCCTTTAGGATCTCTGGCTGGTAGCTGTTGAACACCCTTGTATAATAGAAGTCTGTTGCTAAGACAAAGGATGAGCCAGCCAGAGGAACTCTTGTGCTTAGTTATAATGGTGTGCATATTGGATTCAAACCAAGGTAGATTCCATGCTGCACCACCACCACTGCAAAAACAAAATGAGCAATACATCGTTTTTTTAAAAAATACGTATTTATTATATTGTTGTAAAACTTACATCATACATTATATTATTTCAGTACCGTGGTATTTATACAATGCTGATTAAAAATAATTAACACTCTAATGTATAACTAGTTTAAGCATTGAATATTTGATAAAAGAAATACATATTATCAATTATGGATTCAAATAGCAATGTTAGTAAGCATAATAGCATTTAGCTTCTTCATTCAGAGTTGAGTATAGCAATTTTAAAAAGCTGTGGATTGTATCAAAGTGTTTGTTATACAATAAATGTTTCGGTCTTAGGTTGATTACTAATATTGATTAGTAATGTTGATTCTCTGAAGGGGCCTCTCCTCTCCTCTTTCTGTGGGTAGCCCAGATTGGGAACTTTGAATGTTTTCTCATGAGGAATTCAAATTTGTTACCCTGAAGCCCAGGAGTCATCTCTCGACCTCTCTTCCATGCACTTGGCTCCCCCCGGGCTCCCCCGGTACATTTCTTTAATCCCTGCCTCTGTTCTGGGATCTCTTACTCTTAGTAGCACCACAGTTCCTGCTTCAAGTATTCAGTGAAGTGACCAAATAATTCACTAGAGCAAAGTCTGGGTTGACCTATGTTGGGCGGTGTTTTGAAACACTCATTACAAAAGGAACCACTGAAAAACCCTTCTTAAATCATTTGTTTTAAATGTCATGCAAGGAGGAAAACTACTTGAGAGCAGCAAGCTTTCTCTTGCTTTCAAACGCATGAAATTAGATTTTTTTTTAAAACCTTGGACAAAAGCCAACTGCTATTAATTCCTGTAGCTTGAATCATGTCAACTGGATTTCTATTTTCTGAGTGGAAACGTTTCGCTCCTTATCCAAGGAGCTTCTTCAGTCTGAGCAAAGTTAGTAAGGATTCCCTTACTAACTTTGCTCAGACTGAAGAAGCTCCTTGGATAAGGAGCAAAACGTTTCCACTGAGAAAATAGAAATCCAGTTGACATGATTCAAGCTACAGACAATTCCACCTGGATGACTGAGAACCTTCATAGACATATTGCTATTAATTCCCTTATATGCTCTAAAGCCAACTCTAAATCACTTCTTCTCTTTCCTTTAGCAAATACTAATTAGGGAGTTAGGGTAAAAGATGGAATGTTACCAGCAATTTTATGCAGCTGCATCAGGAGACTTATCTTCAGCAGCACAAATGATATAAAGTGATAGACATCTCCATTTTTGGTTTCTTATAAAAGGTAGACATAAGAGACAGGTTCTGTTCTGATCAAGTCTGCAGCCTTAGTGAACATTTCATTTAAAAACAAGGTCACCCCGAGTCACTTTCTCCCTCAATTAACATATCTCCGCATTAATAACTTAAGAACATACATAATATTGCAATCTTACTCATATTCATTTGTTATATTCTGTAGCTTCCCTGCGAAATATTCCTAAGACAGCAATAGGGGCATTAATTGCTAAAATGTATAAACCATTGTTGAGAGGGGAAATGGTGGAAGAACAAGTTAAAGATTGTCTGATTAAATGGGCAAAAAATATTGATCATAACATACATATGCAGCAATGGGAAAATATGTGGTCTAAAGGATTGAAGTTTACTCTGTGTTATAATTTGAAAGAAAAATTCTATAAGATGATGTATCGATGGTATATGACCCCCAAAAAACTTGCAAAAATATATGGGACTGTTTCTAACATTTGCTGGAAATGTAATAAACAAGAGGGGTCGTTTTACCACATGTGGTGGACATGTAAGATTGCAAAGAAATTTTGGACTCAAATATATACGTTGATGCAGAGAATACTACAAATACAGATTCCGTTTAAACCAGAATTATTTCTGTTGGGAATATTGGATTTACAAATAGAAAAACACTTTGTTAGAATTATACAATATATGATAACAGCAGCAAGACTACTTTATGCACAATTTTGGAAAACTCAGACTTTACCAACAGTACAAGAGTGGATGTTAAAATTGATGGACATGGCAGAAAATGATAAATTGACTTGTTTAATGAAAGAAAACTCAAGTTATCAATATCTCAAAGAGTGGAAACCATTGATGGACTATTTGTGAAATGCAGGAGGAGCGAAGCTTACATGGGGTTTTGAAGAGTAGATTAAATATAATAGAATATATTAGACAAAGAATTATTTCTATCTATTGTATGAAAAACCAACATTTAGGGCAGATTCTTTTATCTACGTGGCCAGAGATAGACTGGAAGTTACCTATTTTTCATATCTTTTTCTTTCTCTTACTTTACTACACTTTTTCTTTTCTTTTTCTTTATTTTGTATTTCTATTTCTTTTTCTGTTTCTAACTTTTAACTATGTATTTTAAAATCCTAATAAAATTTATATATATATATATATATAAAAGACAGCAATAGGGGCATTGGAGGGAGATGGGGTGTCAAAAAAGTCAAAATGGTTGTTGCATGCAAAAAAGGGGTAGGTCTTCAATGACATGGTTGTGGCCTCCATCTTGATTTTTTTGCTCCTCCCTGCAGACACCCCTAGATAGATATTAGAAACAAGATAAGAAAATAAAGAAAAACTGAACAGAGATAAAAAGGGGAAAATATAAAATAAATAGCATAATGAAGGAATCTAATTATCCCTGTGTCCTGGGGGATATAATTTTTAAGAAGGATAGTCAGGATTGCAGCGTGGATCTTTTAAATGGATGAGGAACTTGTGGCATGGCTAATAGTTAAGGTTACAGGAGCTGGAATTCAGGAGATCACAGTACCACCCCTAGTTTCTCATGAAGCTAAGCTACAATAAATTCATGCACGGGGTTCTGCAAATCATTTTTACAAAGCTTTGGAACTAGTGTTGTGCTCATTGGCTCTTTCAAACATTTATTAATCTAATCTTTAATTAGTATAAATCAGCCCCAACAGCCTCCCTGATGTCACGGAGACATAGGGACTAGCTCATTGCTAGGCAACCAGAAATGGTTAGCATGAGTAAGAGAATTTGCTTCCTATTGTGAGTGCAGGACCCCAAAATGAATGCACAGGTGCCTCTCCACTGCTACTGGAAGTGAACATGTGTTCCTGCAAGGAACTTCCATTATACCTCAGCAAGGAGCACTTTTTTAAAGCAATCAAAGCAAACTCTTTTTTAGACGGGGGAAAGGCTGTACTTCTTCCAGGTAATGCCTTATCTCTTTGGTTGAAAAATAATGCTGTGGCTCTTGTCTTTCATGCAGTCATGCTCCAAACAACAAGCACCTTTGTGATCCAGTTAATGATGAATGACACAGTTCTCCACCCCTTTCATCTCATAAACTGGTTGTTCAAGTTTTGCTTTGTTTTTAAACATTCTTTATTCATTGTGTAAACTTCCTTACTGGCAGAGAAGCATAATCTAGAGCAGTGTTTCTCAATCTTGACAGCTTTAAGTAGTGTAGACTTCAACTACCAGAATTCCCGAACCAGCATGCTGGCTGGGGAATTCTGGGAGCTGAAGTCCACACCGCTTAAAGCTGCCAAGGTTGAGAAACACTGACCTAGAAGAAGAGGGAAAGGTTTTCTCTGGCTGTTTCTTGAAGACAGAGTCCTTATTTTTTTGGTGGAACATTTGTTTACTCTGGAAAGGGCCTTTCTCCATTCTTAGAAAGGAGTGTTTCACCTACTATCTAAGTCCTGCATGAGAGAGAAATCTACAGACCTTCAACCCTTAAAGGTAAAGGTTTCCCCCTGCACAGTCGTGTCCAACTCTAGGGGGCGGTGCTCATCTCCGTTTCTTAGCCGAAGAGCCAGCGCTGTCTGAAGACGCTTCCGCGGTCATGTGGCCGTCATGACGCATGCGAAACGCTGTTACCACCCCACCAAAGTGCACCAAATTCGACTTGCACCAAATTCTAGCACAAATATGCCATGGCATATTTCTGCCATGTTCCCTCCAACATTACTTTCACCTTGTCCCTAGCCCAAGAATGAGACAGATTGAAGTCATCCTTAGCTTTACCAAGATTAAAATAAAGTTTTCCCCCTGATTCTGAGACCATCCAAGAGCAGCCTCAAGATGTACAGAATCTGTTTGGCTTGACTGAAACAAACAGTCAGCTTGTTTCCCGCTGATTCAAGGATGGGCACTTCCAGTCACCAATGGGGAAAGGTCCTACGAAAAGTTTTAACTGAGTAGGACTGCCTGATCAGTTCCTCTTCTCACTGAGCTGCTGAACCATGCTGAACTTTTGTAACCATTTACCTAGCATCTTTGATGAATAAACTGAAATGAAAGGGTTAAGAACATAAGAGGAGCCCCACTGGGCTCATCTAGTCCAGTGGCCAACTAGATGGATTCAGGAAACTCACAGCTATGGACAGGAGGGTGATAGCCCTCTTCTACTGTTGCTCCATAGTGTCCCTGTGATTCTGGAGGTAACAAACCACCATCAAAAAGAGCAGCTATTCAGAGCCCAATCCTCCATGAATCTGTCCATTTCCCTTTTTAAAGCCATCGAAATTGGGAACCAGGGCATACCAACTCTGCCCGATCATACAGGACAAGCAGAAACTATGGAAGACAGATGGTCCCTTAGCTAACCAGGGCCCATGCAGATGCATCACATTGTTGGCTCATGCATAATTTGTGGTTGTCAAGGCCATCATAATCCCTTTCACATGTACTCCTTCCAAACAGCAGTGTCTGGGGGAGAGTTATCAAAACATGCAAGATGGAAGACCTGGCCCTGGAATCCAAGCCCCAATCGTTTGGTGCATGTAGAAGAGTGTGAGGCTTCATGCTGACCCTTGTTGATTGTAGTATGCCTATCTAGGTGCTCACAAACATGCTGTCTTATAATCTGTTCACATTCCTTACCTAGCTATTGTCATGCTGATAGATCTGCAATATCCGAAGTCCTCCTTTCTTTTTTTGAAGAAAATATGACATTTGCTCTCTTCTAGTCTTCTGATGCCTCAGCAGTCCTCCAGGAGTTCTCCAAGTTTATTGAGAGCAGTTCTGCAATCATCTCCTCTAGTTCCTTCACTGCCCCAAGATGTAATCCATCTGGCCCTGGACACTTGAATTAATTTAAATTAGCTAATTTCGTTCTTACCCGTTCCTTTCTATCTTGAGCTGCAGTTCTCTCATTCTCCTGGTATCATAACAATGACCAAATTGGGTTCCATTTTCCTTCTGAAAGAAGACAAATAAAAAATAGGAGTTATGAAGTTCTGCCCACACACCATTCCCCACTGTCAGTTGATCACTTTCTCCTTGCAATGAATCTACATTTTCTTTGGCTTTCCTTTTATTTGTGACATACCCAAAGACATACACACACACTGTGTGTGTGTATCTCCTGCAGGCCTCATCTTATTCTGAGCTTTAGCCTTTCTGACAGAATTCCTACAATTTCTGGAGGACTTTGGATTCTTCTTTGGTTATGTTCGCCTCGTTCCATTTCCTGGACATGTTCCTTTGTGTCTTCAGTGTTGTAGAGATCTCTGTGTATATTTAAGCTAGCCTATTTAAATTTCTCCCATTTTTCCTCATTGTGGGGATTATTTGCAAATAACCAAGCAGGAAGAGTGTGCACTAAGCTTAAAATCCTTTCAGAATGAGCATCCCTGATTCAGTAAGAATTCAAGTCTTTATTAGGTATATCAAGTTTTAAAAATTAAAAGGGGAGTTGAAAGAACAAAAGGAGAAAAGAAAAAGGAAATAATGTCTTCTAAAGGGACTATTCCAGCTGCTGCTCCTTCCACTAAGAACATTCAAAGAGAGAGAGAGAGAACAGAAGAAAGCATAACAAAGATCCATGCCTCAAATAATGTTGCCAAATAAACAATAAAATAAAATAACTGCACCTAGCTCCAGTACTTGGTGGATTGCTATATTTTACTTGGATCTTCAGCTGAGCCCCTAGATTGGGGCTCTGCTTAGCTGGATTTGAGTCAGCCTGGGAAAAGATGCTCCCACCTCTCCTGTAAAAGAAAAGTCCAACAACAAAATGGAATGGCCCCTTCCTCTCTTTAAAAGGCCACCTGAGGGAAATGTTCCTACTTCTCATAAGCTCTTTAGGCTTTTGACGTTTCTCCTATTTATCTGAAATGAATGATTGCCAAACTTTAAAAAACAAAATTTTCAAGCTCAACTGAACATGGATATGGCTGCTGCTTCCAGCCTAAAAATCTAACTCAGGAACTTATATGATAGGGACTCAAGTGGCCTAAGATATTTTTGTTTCTCCCTTTGCGGCTGGACAAAGACTTCTGACATCAGAGAAGGAAACTTCACTTCCTCCAAGGTCAGTTCATTCTAAGATTGAGAACCCTTGACCTCAGAAAGGCCACAAAGGAAGCTTAGCAGGGCAGGACGGTTGAGGATCTGCTGAATGCTAATAACTGTGACCTTGGCTATGTTAGTTCTTCCAAATTCCTTCCTGCCAGTCTGCTACTAACAGAATGGTTGAAATCATTGGCCAGTTTTGCCCTCTGTCTGAGCAATGATACATACAAGTCCAGTTATAGTCTTCACCATTGTTTCTACAACCCATTTTTTTTCTTGCTAAAGGAAACCAGACAAAGCCACAACTCCTAAACTCTAGAAGCCCAGTATCTGCATTCAGGGTTTTTGCCTGCCTGTCAAGTTTTAATCACTGAAGTGAACAGAGTCATGTATGGAACCAGCAGAAGCCATGTTGGGTTTTTAGTGGCCAGTCTGCATTGCCTATTGTTGCATGCCATCGGTATCCATTGCGTATTGTGCCTTCCGTTCCAAGTATGATTAGTTTGTTCTCCAGTCCATAATTAATTACCATATTCATGAGCCAGTATCATATGTCTGTTTTGAATATAAGCCTTTCTAACTATTCAGATAGTTTGCATCTAGGAAGTACTATTCAAAATCATATGACACACTCCAGCATTTTTTTAAAAACTTTGCCTTTGCCATAATTAGATTTTAAAAATCATGAATTATTTCTGTCCCAAACAATTTCAGTCCCTCTTTCTCTCTTCTCTCTCCCTGAACCATTCTCCACTTGCACATGATCATGGCACAGGCATGCCTCAGCAATCTTTTTTTTTTTTTTTGCTGTATTCCCAAATGTTGCCTTCATCATGTTCCAATCCATAAGTCATCCTTAGCTATTCAGGTGTTAAAGTAGTGTTTTCCCCTTAAGCAGGCAACAAGCCACCATAGTTTTACACACTATGTAGAACACACTTTTGACCACGCTTCACTTCGCTCTCATTGGCGTGGTCGAGTGACTCTTAGGAAATGGGATTCTCCCAGCTCCTTTTGCCCATCTTAGGCTGGTGCAGCCATGCCCCCTCCCCTCTGGGCTATGGGTGTTATCCTCTGGAACCCGTCTGCTTATTTTTCAAAAGGATCTCTCCCTCTGTATCCAGATCAACCTGGAGAGTAGAATCAGCCAAACAGCAGCTGACCAGTAATGGGGGGAGGCAGGGGCTGCACCACGATGCTGGAGAGAGAGAATCTTCTCTGCTGCTTTATGGCACGACCCCCACCCCAATGCCTGTCAGCTGTTAATCAGGCTATTTCAAAATGACCCCAATCCTTCGAAAAGAGTGCTAAACCCATGTTTTTAAACAGTCTGACTGTATAGGATACCATCCTCTGGCTGCAAGCTAGAAGAGAGGCAATCTGGACTGGCTGGGAAAAGCAAAGTCTATGCCAATTTACATTTCTGATGGCTCAGATGGATGGAGAGCATTTTAACTGAGCCATGGAGAAGATGGCCCTTGGGCTTAAGGGGTTTAATTATAATTATAACTAAAGAAGCCATGATAAAGCCTTCCAAGTCATATGAATGGTATCCAGGGAGATGGAGTAGGCGGATACCACAGACAAAGGTGATTGCTTTATGGGGGAACAACATTTCAGTAACATTCCTTTGCAAGATCCCATATGCATCTTGGCACATACACATCTGTTTCCAATAACTTTCTTTGGCTGGAAATCCCCGGTTCAGGATATAGTTCTACTGAACCCATGTGGGTTGTTTCTTTGATGCCATGGAAAAAATAGACCTTATCAAGCCACTTATCATGCAAATGATTCCTACCCATCTGTTTTGGACTAGTGGTTTTTGAGGGCCTATCAGGAAATTGATGACACAGTCCATCATTTTTATCAAACAAGATTTCTGTACAGTTTTAACCAACTGTGAAGAATATCCAAGCATCAGTCATCGGAACACACACACACTTCCCATCTCTTTGTGCTACTAAGCCAAAATGTGGGCTGGGAAAATGCAGTCAGAAGAGCTTTTCTGCAGCCACATACAATTGGCCTCTGGAACATTTGGAGGGCATAAACAGTACTGCCATTCTGTTGGAAAGGGCTAAATACTAGTTGCAAAAGTGAAAGCAAAACACCCAATTTTTGTTCTATTTAGTTTGCTCCATTGTCCCAGATCTTCAGATTCAGCTCAACAGAACCTTTTTGAGTTCCCAAGAACTGGGTCAATTATGTTTCTGACAACAGCAGCAGCCAGTTTGATAATTTTCCATTTGGGAATTAAGGGAGGAAGGTGCCTGAATAATTCTGAATTAAGATTTTCAATATTCTTGAGGGGAGGGAGGGGGAGAGAAAAATAGGACACTTTTTCCCCAGGCATTTTAACATTTAAATTTGTAACACAGAGAGACAAATCTATTGAGACTAACCACCATCTTTGTTGCAGGGGTCTCTTTCCAGCTCTTAGAAATTCTGAAATACATGAGAGCCTATTTTGCAGTATAGCATGTGAACACAAAGAAAGGTTTGCAGCTGATAGCTGGACTGACTTGGATTTGGAGAATTCCTTCTCAGTGTTCCTCCCTGCCATAGCCCTTCACCATCAGGTCCCTCCCCTTCCACTTCTGTCTAATGCAGCAAGCAAACTCTGGCAGTAGGAGTTCTCTCCATTCATTCCATTTCCAAGAAGCACCTTCTGTGCATGTCCGCCTTTCCCACAGCCTTGCAAATGTGGCAGCTGAAGGATCAATCTCCACTGATGTTGAAAGCCAACATATGCTATGGAGTCCTTGGTGCTCTCTAAGCTTGGTTGTTTGCTTGCAGACGTTTCATTACCCAACTAGGTAACATCATCAGTGCGAGTGAGTGTGGGGTTTGCTCCGTGTTTATATACAGTAGCTTGTCCTGCCAGTGTTGGTGTGGTTTACCTTCGTAGTTCCTTGATTGGGGTTTTGTTTTCTGCTTGATTGTTTGTCTGGTGTTAATCCCTGCTTATCTGGGCAAGCTACTGCAATTTTGCAGAATATATTTGCCCGTACAAAACACTCAAATTCATGAAAATAGAAACAAATGCAACAAGTAGGCAACACTATAAACAAAAATGCATTGGTTTGGAGAAATCCACAGCAACAGACCTATTGGTGCAAACTGAAAAAGTATTCAAAATATATTTCCAGATGTTAAAAACTAAGAAAAACGTGAGACTGTTTTGCCCATCCCCACTATTACTTGATGGGGAATTGAAAGAGAAAATGGGTGAAATAGAACCTCTTGCAGGCATCTGAGCAGGAACATTTACAAAAATTGTTCTCATACTTCTAATTGTTTGGGATGGGTCATTTGAGTCTCTATCAGTTGGATGTTTAGCCCTGGCAAGCTAGATGTTCCCCATCCTTTGCATATAGCAAGAAGAGAACAGAAGACCAATATGTACATATTTGTTGAATTTCAGTGTGAGTAATTCCCAGCTAGAATGACTGTTGATCAAGGCAGAAAGCGGGACAAGAGAAAACCTAGGCTTTCTCTGATCTTCTCTGATAGGTGACATTTTCTTTCAGTTCAGGTAGAAAATAGAATTATTACTTCACCTCCAGCAGTGCCTTCTGATCCATATAATTTTACACAGGAATTTATTGCAGCTAAACTATGGGAACCATAGGACATGAACTTGATGGCTTGTTATTTGTGGTATGGCAGCAGTTAAGCCAGTGTATTTCCCACCACTAACCTTGACAGCTTCCTGTTTCCCATCCTGTCCCTGTCAGCATTTCCCACCAAATTCCTCCACAGCCAAAATCCACATAAATTTAGGGAGGTAACAGAAACTAGCAATCCCTCATCTAATGATGAAGTTGCAAATGTCAAAACTCTAAAATAGATCCAGAAATGCCCGTGGGACTACTACAAAGTAAGTGTCTTGAGACTCACAAGATTGTTGAAGCTGGTGAGAGTTCTCCATCAGTGCAAGTCAAAAAGATAAGCTTCAGTGTCAAATCCTTTTAACTGGAGAAATAGAAAGGGGTGGTATTATGGAATTGCCCTGCTCATTCTCCTGCAGACCTATGTGGATTCTGAATTACACTATTTTGGAGCTGTGTGCTCCAGACACAGGGAACTACAGTATCTCTCAACTGTATATTAAGAGCACAGTTTATTTGTAACAATTTGTTGTTGTTTATTCGTTCAGTCGCTTCCGACTCTTCGTGACTTCATGGACCAGCCCACGCCAGAGCCTTCTGTCGGCCGTCACCATCCCCAGCTCCCCAATGGTTGAGTCCGTCACCTCCAGAATACCATCCATCCATCTTGCCCTTGGTCGGCCCCTCTTCCTTTTGCCTTCCACTTTCCCTAGCATCAGCTTCTTCTCCAGGGTATCCTGTCTTCTCATTATGTGGCCAAAGTACTTCAGTTTTGCCTTTAATATCATTCCCTCAAGTGAGCAGTCTGGCTTTATTTCCTGGAGTATGGACTGGTTTGATCTTCTTGCAGTCCAAGGCACTCTCAGAATTTCCCTCCAACACCACAGTTCAAAAGCATCTATCTTCCTTCGCTCAGCCTTCCTTATGGTCCAGCTCTCGCAGCCATAGGTTACTACGGGGAATACCATTGCTTTAACTATGCGGACCTTTGTTGTCAGTGTGATGTCTCTGCTCTTAACTATTTTATCAAGATTTGCCATTGCTCTCCTCCCAAGAAGTAGACGTCTTCTGATTTCCTGGCTGCAGTCAGCATCTGCAGTAATCTTTGAGCCTAGAAATACAAAGTCTGTCACTGTCTCCACTTTTTCTCCCTCTATTTGCCAGTTATCAATCAAGCTGGTTGCCATAATCTTGGTTTTTTTGAGGTTTAACTGCAACCCAGCTTTTGCACTTTCTTCTTTCACCTTTGTCATAAGGCTCCTCAACTCCTCCTCGCTTTCAGCCATCAAAGTGGTATCATCTGCATATCTAAGATTGTTAATGTTTCTTCCAGCGATTTTAACTCCAGCCTTGGATTCCTCAAGCCCAGCATGTCGCATGATGTGTTCTGCGTACAGGTTGAATAGGTAGGGTGAGAGTATACAGCCCTGCCGTACTCCTTTCCCAATCTTAAACCAGTCCGTTGTTCCGTGCTCTGTTCTTACCGTCGCTACTTGGTCGTTATACAGATTCCTCAGGAGGTAGACAAGATGACTTGGTATCCCCATACCACCAAGAACTTGCCACAATTTGTTATGATCCACACAGTCAAAGGCTTTAGAATAGTCAATAAAACAAAAATAGATGTTTTTCTGAAACTCCCCGGCTTTCTCCATTATCCAGCCGATATTGGCAATTTGGTCTCTAGTTCCTCTGCCTTTTCTAAACCCAGCTTGTACATCTGGCAATTCTCGCTCCATGAATTGCTGGAGTCTACCTTGCAAGATCTTGAGCATTACCTTACTGGCATGTGAAATAAGTGCCACTGTTCGATAGTTTGAACATTCTTTAGTGCTTCCCTTTTTTGGTATGGGGATATAAGTTGATTTTTTCCAATCTGATGGCCATTCTTGTGTTTTCCAAATTTGCTGGCATATGGCATGCATCACCTTGACAGCATCATCTTGCAAGATTTTAAACAGTTCAGCTGGGATACCATCGTCTCCTGTTGCCTTGTTATTAGCAATATTTGTAACAATAGTCACCAGAAATAAAGGTTTTCTTTTCCCCAAGCACTGGGCCTTTTAAAACTCCATATACCTTACTTTGCTGAATTTAAACTATACACTTAGCTGAAAACCTTGTTTAATGAGCACTGATGCATACCAAAATTTTAACCCATTGCTTGTGCTCTTTAACCCAACTTGATGACTTGCTCTGATACCTTGTTGCCCTCAGATGTAGTGGAGAATATTATCCTGTAACCTGTATTTAAATCAGATTCACCTGCCAGTTTGATCTTCTATTGTCTATGGAATTTGGTCAGGGTGAGGCACAGCGTCATCTCTTGCCACAGGCTGAAAAAGATTTTAGACCAGCTACATCTTCAAGTTACTAGATTAGGGACCACATTTCATTATCTGAGGAGAAACAAAGAAGCAAATGGTGATCTTAACGATCCTCCTTTAGATGATAAAAGGACTTAAAAATAACATCTCAATATAACCATGACCTAGCCCCAGGTGTAAGGTCACACAGCTACCTAGAAACATATTTAGGATTCCCTTACCAACTTTGCTCAGACTGAAGAAGCTCCTTGGATAAGGAGCGAAACGTTTCCACTGAGAAAATAGAAATCCAGTTGACATGATTCAAGCTACAGACAATTCCACCTGGATGACTGAGAACCTTCATAGACATAAAGAAGCAAATCTTTTAGCAAAAAGGAGAAACCAGGGTAAGCAAGAGGGATAGCCTTAATTAGTCTAGCCTTGTGGTGGGCCAGAGTTGACCCTTATTCCTCAGGAGGCCACTATTTCCAAGGTATTCTTCCAAGCGACCTGGCCTTACTTTCTCTCCCTGCCCGTGGTCTCTCTCTCAGCTTGGACACCCTCTCTGCTACAGTCAGGAGTGTGCGGAAGGATGACTCGACCAAGGCTTCAGTGGTATGTCCTGCTGTTATCAGATCAGATTTGCTGAGCTCCTGACGTATCCTGCTCCACTCCTTCCTCTCAGATTAGGAGTTTTCCAGAATTTACAAATTCTGCTGTCACAGATGCTCACTAGAAATGAGGGAATATACTTTCTGAACAGTATAAGTAAGCGGACCACCATTTTTGAAAACTGTTCTACTTTATACAACATTACCCACTCTCTGATATATAGAAATAGGTGAAGCTGGGGCTAATAGAAGGAGAACTAATTAGTTTATTAGACTTTGCAGCAGCCTGCTGTAAAAATAGTAGAGAAGCAGGGCAATAAACAGCAACTTTAGCTGAAACAATTTGTAATCCTCAGATTAAGACTTGCCAGAAGCTATTCTATTATTTTTGTATCTTATGTTTTCTAATTTGCTTCCCTCCACCCCCACCCCGCCTCTTGCTACTACTAACAGTAAATACTTCCATTTTATACGTTGTGGGCATGTAGTAAATTTGCAAGAGGAAATTACTGTGTGCTACTCCCACTCAATATTTGTAACATATTCCAGATTGGAGTCCTGTGTCTGATTTTTCTCATTTTAAGAATGCTTTTATTTTTTTCCACACAGCATCAAATGACACATGATACTTATGTTAAATCAAAAGTTCCAAGATGCACAGCAGCAGCATCATTACCATCATCATCTGTAACTATCTAATGCATGTTGGAATCATCAGGGGTCAACTCAGCATTGTCTCATAAGCATAAGGGGGGTCTTTTCTAGTAAAACGCATCTCTGTTGTGCTTGTGGGATGTCACATGGGTCACCTGATTTCCACTTCCTTCTTCTTCTTGAGTTTGGGGGATTAACAACCTCCATTACACTTTGGGCTCACCTGCAAGCAGGAGGCACTGCACAATGCAGCTCTCGTCCATTACATCTCACTTGCACGCAGATCTACAATGAATCTACTTGTATCCAGATCTACTTTTTTATTTATTTATTCGTGTCAGAAGCACCTACTACAAGGCGCTTCTGTAGTGAAAGGATTTGCCGGCGAGATCACCGTTGCCCAGGGGACGCCGGGGGGGGGGGGGCTCCTTTCATGTCCCTGTTACTTTTCCCACCAAAGTGGTACCTATTTATCTACTTACATTTGCATGTTTTCAAACTGTTAGGTTGACAGAAGCTGGGGCTAATTGACGGGCGCTTGCTCCGTCACGCAGCTTACACTCTCGGGTTTTGAACTGCCGAGCTGCCAATCTTAATGATCTTCAGACTCAGCATCTTAACCGCTGAGCCACCGCAGCCCCAGATCTACTGAATAAATGTAAGCTATCTCTATTTTTCTTCATCTAACTAATGTGTGAAGACTGAATTTATTTCTGAACGTAATTAAGCTTAAAGTGCAAGTCCCTGCTGGTTCATGCTTCTACTCTGCAAGATTGTTGTTAGCTGCTTGGAGTTCTTTTATTAACCTTCAAAACTCCATCAATGCAACCCCTTACAGCTGACTAATCACAAGGAAATACTTGTAGTGTGTACTTCAGAATAAATAGCAGGGATTAATTCAATGTGAGGTTAGGATGGAAGGCAAGTAATTACAGTGAAGATTCTGTGGGAGTAGATTTAGGACATTTGACTCTACCACTATTTCTGCTCCCCAATCCTTCAAAAGCAGATTGGAGACAAATTATTTCCATGGTTACCACTCTCAAAAAGCTTAGAACAGCATGGGACAATTCTTCCTTCCAATTGCACAAAGAATAGCACTCGGTCTGTTGATCTGCTCTTCCATCCGCTTCTTTATTCCATGTTGGGTGAGTGGGGGATTGGAGAAGGGCACTTGTTATAGGAGGAGATGCAAACTCAACACCATTATTCCTCCCTGGCCCTTTTGACCGCATCTGTTGAAAAGACCATCTTGGCCTAAGGCTCTGCTAGGGCAGCTAAACCTTCACAGGAAGTGGGGAGAGGTTGCTGGAAGATGTTGTGAGGCAAGTTCCCACCAATGGGAAAATGCCCTGCCCACATGATCAGTGGAGTTTCAGGTTGTGAATTAAAATATCCCCTTTTGGGGGATTCTTGATGGTCCACAGCAGCTTTAAGATATGTGGACTTCAACTCCCAGAAGCATGCTGGCTGGGGAATTCTGGGAGTTGAAGTCCACACTTCTTAAAGTTGCTCAGGTTGAGAAACCCTACTCTACAGCTCAGTCAGAACACAAGCGATGAATAAAGTAGTCAAACAGATGATGGCATGAGATTAAATACATTGGACAAACAGATGTAGAGCTACCTCTAGAGCACTGCAAAGAGGTATTTGGATGTTCCCATAGATCAAAAAGGTAAAGGTTCCCCCCGCACATTTGTGCAGTCATGTCCGACTCTAGGGGCCGGTGCTCATCTCCATTTGTTAGCTGAAGAGCCAGGATTGTCCGAAGACGCTTCCATGGTCATGTGGCCGGCATGATGCGCGTGGAACGCTGTTCCCTTCCCACCTAAGTGGTACCTATTTATCTACTTGCATTTGCATGCTTTCGAATTGCTAGGTTGGCAAGAGCTGGGGCAAGTGTGGGAGCTCACTCCGTCATGCGGGGCTAGGGATTCGAACCTCTGAACTTGAGATCTTCCGATCGACAAGCCTGGCGTCTTACCCACTGAGCCACCACGCCCCCCCCCCCCCCCCATAGATTACTCAGGGACAAAAATGCATCTGTATATTTTGAGGCAGTGATGAGAAAAGGGGTTGATTAAATTTTAGTACTGTTTTCTCCTCCCTTTGGATGTTACCACATTACTCTTGTCCAGCATCTATAAAAACTGAGTGGTTTTAGCCAGTCTTATCACAGCAGAAGATGGAATAGTGTGGTCATCCCACAGACATCCCCTGTCCTTGTCTGAATGGCTTCAGGTCATTATGACACATCTTGATCGACACATGGTCAGTAAAGTGAACTGGACTTCCTGCATGTAAGAAAGAAAAGTGTTATGCTTGGCTCACTTATGAGGTCATGTTGTTTATCACTTGTGAGGATTTGAAGGGACCCGGGGTGTTGAGAAAACAGCTTTAAATTTAGCAACCCTCGTTATTTGTTCCAAAGACTGCATGTTCCACAGTTATTATGTCTATCCTTAAAAGCACACGAGGACACAGTGCTTCTAGTTATAAAGTAAAATCTCCTTCAAGTTGAACTTGATTCCTGGTGACCCAACCATTTTACTTGGCAACAGTATGGAAAGTGATTTGTCATCATTTTCTTCCAAAATGTTTTTTTTTTAACTTTCCAGTCTAATCTATGGTCCTGGAATTCCCTGGTGGCCCACCATCTAAATCTGACTGTGCTTAGCTTCCAAGTCCAGCCAGAAATTGTCAACTGCTGAGGCAATCTGAGAGAAAAAACACTATCATATATTGTTTGTCCCAAATAGTTAAAACATAAAGGGAAAACTGAGATTTTAACAGTTTCAGTTAACATATACTTTAACAGTTTCATGACAGGAATAAGTTTGCATCGTTGGTATGCTAAACCTGTTGAATTACTGCCTGCCATTTAGGAATTAAAGTTAATGGATCTCATCAAGGAAAAAGAAACTGTTTGTCTGAAGCCAAAGCTATTTGGCAATGGGGTTTCACAAGTGCTACCAGATTGGGCATGCAAAAATATTCATGGCTCCCAGATGGCAATAACTAATTATTGTTTTCTCTCTTTGTTGCCACCTAGTGGTCATTCAGATAATTGCAGCCCAATTCTGATAGCTGTAGTTTCACTAGCTTGCCTGCTGCACAGTATATAAAAATCTCCATAGTTGGTAGAAAATCATTTCCATCCAACCTGTTCAGATAAGACTAATATTTCCAAATTTCAATTACACGATTCAAATCAGTGGAAAACTAGAAAAGGTCCAACAGGAAAGATATACAAACCATAGTAAAAATGGTCCAATATGAAACATGTGCAAACCAGATGAGGAAGAGGTAACTCACCAAACAGATCGTGTTAGTCTCATATTCCCAAGTGCGGGCCAAGGTTCTGCAGAAAGATAGATGTAGGACATGTAGGGAGAGTTTGGCAGGTTACAGTAAATGTGTGCTTTGCACAATGATGGTTGTAAAGAAGAAAAATGGAACATTAACTAAATCAGTATTCATGTACAGTATATATCAAGTGGAAAGCATGGCTTTATAACACAGCCAGAAAGACAAAGATTTCATTTTAAAAAGCCACAGCTAAGGACAGAGTCTTCTGGATGAGATTTCTAACGTGCTATCCCAAAGGAATGAGTCAGAACAACCCAGCTGATTTAAGAGGAATAATAACAGAGTTACAACTAGCAGGTGGAAATGATCATATCCTCAATAGAAAGTACCAGTAGTATCTTCAGAGCCAAGGAATAAGTCAAGGAATAGAATTTATTGCTCAGCGATGACTTTTTTGATAAACTCCTCGAGTTGATATGCATATCGCTATTGAACAACATGACTTCTTCTCATGTAGAGTTTATGACAGGTAAGAGCTATTTTTTTAATTAAAAAAATGCAGTTATAATTAAAGAAATAAGATAGGTTAATTACAACACAATTAGGAAGTTTTCACTGATGATCCCCAGCTATTTATTTATTTATTTATTTAATTTGTAAACCACTTCAGTTAAGGTGACTTAAACAGTGTACAAGAACAGCAGCTGCACCCAATAGAATTAGAACAACAATATGTTACAAGAACTAAAATGTTCGCAGAAACAGATGGAGTAGAATGACCAAAATTTGAATCTAGAGAAGAATGTGTGCCTGTGCAGAAGCAAGTAGGCTGAGGAGATAAGAAAGTCAGCTGTGAAATCAAAGGATGACCAGAGAACAGCAATCAGAGATAAGAAACTTAGCTATCACGTGGCAAGTCATGTTTGATCCAGTAACCTGGTCAACAAAAGGACAGCTGAGGTGGCAGCATGATGGAATGTGGCTGGCAAAGGATAAAAAGGAAGGGTGGACAAGGAATGGCTTGGAGGACCCCCAATTCATGCACACAACTACACTCTACAGAACACTCCTGTCTTTCCCAAACCCTGTGCATCACCTGGCTAGTTTTGTAGCAGAGTGAGTACAAGTATGTCTCTGTGTGTAATGCTTAAGCAATTATAACTAACAAAACTTTCCTAAGTTAACAGAGATTCTCTCTGTGTTGTGTGTTCTCTCAAGCATAACATTACTGCATAAGATACTGAAGTTCAGACATGGAATCAAAATACAATGATATTCAGTGAAAGAAATACAATATATAATTACCATTAAAAAGTTGTAATTAAAGCAACATTCTTAGCATTAGGAGCTCTAGAGAAGTCCCAAACATTTTCTTCAACAGCTAAGTTTTTTGGGCTTCTGTGCCTGCACCCAAACAAAATCACTCTGAAGGATCTATGTTGGTCAGCAGGCAGCTGGGATGGCCTCTTGAAGTGCCTGCCTAGTTGTTAGTTCTGGAAGGTGCCCTGAAAGGGGCTGGGGTTGGGGGATGGGAGGTAAAAATGGAATTGTGCCAGCAGATGGCTCCAATAGTTTGGAGGACGTCAACAAACTGGAGCAAATTCAGAGGAGGGCTGACCAAGGTGAGCAAGATATTGGAAACCAAGCACAGTGAGGAACAACTAAAGGAATCAGGTATGTTTAGTCTGCAGAAGAGAAGACTGAGGGGAGAGGTGATAGCAGTCTTGAGATACCAAAAGGGTTGCTATATAGAGGAGATAGTGAACTTATTCTCTATAGGACCAGCATTGAGTTGAGATTACAGAGAACTAGATTCAGGTTAGGTATCAGGAGGAATCTCCTGACAATAATAGATGTCAGCCAGTGGAATAGGCTGCATTATAAAGTGATATGTTCTCTTCAAACATAGGCTGAATAGTCTTCTGTCTGAAATGCTTGAGGAAGTCTTGCACTGAGCAGAAGGTTGGAGTAGATGACATCTCAGGTCATTCCGAACACAATAATTCTATGGAAGCTTATTTTTATCTCATTTTTTCACGTAATTTGGAAAGATTTTAGAACTTTTCCAGAAATATTAATCATAGGAATTCTCAGATGGAAGAATTATTCCAGATGAGGATTCTTGTATTACTGCCAATCTTTTTTTCCTTTCCACAGAATCTAATGGCAATTTATGTTCAGCCACCATGCTACAGTGGTGTAAAAAGCAAAAAAGGGGCACGGTGGCTCAGCGGGTTAAACCACTGAGCCGTTAGACTGCCGACCATAAGGTTGGCAGTTCGAAACCACGTGGCGAGGTGAGCTCTCGTCACTAGCCCCGGCTTCTGTCTACCCAACAGTTTGAAAGCGAAAGCAAGTAGATAAATTGGGTACCACTTACGTGGGTCAATTTGCTGGCGTCCTTTCGGAGGGTCGTCCTCGAACCAAGAAGACCTGGTGAATCCCGACAATGGCGGCGGAGGACGACGGATCCTGAACAACAACTTCCTGGACGTCAGCAGCCGGCTCGGAGCGAGGCATTCTGGGGCATGTAGTCCGATGCCTGCAGCTGAAGAGTCGGTTCCTTCACCTCCTCCCTATCGCGCGGTAACATTGTGTAATATATATATGACTGTATAATATATGAATTTACATGTATGTAAGCCGCCTAGAGCCCTCCATTAGGGAGGGGATAGGCAGGGTATAAATAAGATAAAATAAATAAATAAATAAATAATAAATACAGGGCTACGTTACCAACCAGAATTTGCAATAGCAAGGCACTCCCTGTATTAGCAAAGTTAAACAACAAAATCTCAGTTTTATCCTATTTTAATTCACAACATAGGATTTTTTTTATCTTTAGGATATCGTGACTGAAGATGGGAAATGAAAATAATAACAGCATGAAAAAGGACAACAGAATCAAGACAAAGAAAAGTAAGAGTAAATTAGAGTATTTTAATTCACGGCACATTAAGTATCTCTCTGAACACCTTATATAGTTCAGTATGTAAGGCTTTCAGTGTAGGCAGGGTTGCTGTGGGCAATTTGTGGATGACATATGGGTAAACTGCTATGAACCAAGTTTCATTGATATTCATGAACCTTCACACTATACAGAATTCTATATCATGCCGCTGTACATCGAAAACTGTACTTTGGAAGTAGGGCAGAAAAACATGCCCTGGGGTTGCTTTGACAGCGAAGGAATGATTAATAGAAAGTGATGAGGTCTGTCTGTCCTCCAGAAATGGTTGCCTACCAGTCCTGGTGACATGGCAACTGGGCAGTGTGGCTAAGTCTTCTTTGAGAAGAGTGCTTGGAAAAGGAATTGCTTTCAGTTTTAGGCAGATGCCAAAGAGCTTGTCCTATATCTTTAATTGGGCTCTGCACAGTCCTGGCACAAATCTTGAATTTAGAGAGAACTTGAGTGATTTTGGCTTGATGTTTGTTTTTTAAATTTACTTGGAAGCAGAATGCCTGTCATTAACTTTCTCTGTTCCTGATTCTGTTCTTCCCCAAATTGATAAATGTTTAGGAACTTAGAGTGCAATTACTGTAATTTCATGCTGATACCCTTAAAAAAAATCTTATGGTGGTTCCTGGCATTTTAAAGTATTTGTTGGGGAAGACCAGGATTCAGTTGACTGACAATTACTGAATCCTGGTTCAATCAATCCTTGATTGTAACTTTTGAATTATGTGCTTACCTTACTGTTTTGAAGCTCTTATTCTGAAAATTGTAAGACTTTTTTTGTCTTGTTTTTTCTACATGCCTGGCTTAAAGTACCATATTTTCTTTTATGGAAAAGAAGATGGAACTGATTTGCTGTATTGCTCCTCATCCTCTCTCCCTGATGTTCATCTCCAATCCATTCATGAAAAGGTATATATCTCCTTTGCCACTACTCCTTCCACTATCATCCCCCCAACCTATTTCCTTGAAATTTGCCACAATAGAGCAATGAGTCAGGGGAAGGGATTTAAACATCAGTACTTCTTTGTAAGTAAGGGTTAGTAAGGGTTTGTAAGGGTTAGTAAGGGTTTTTAAGGGGCATGGTGGCTCAGCGGCTAAGACGCCAGGCTTGTCGATCAGAAGATCGCAAGTTTGGAGGTTCGAATCCCTAGTCCCGCGTGACAGAGTGAGCTCCCGCACTAGCCCCAGCTCTTGCCAACCTAGCAATTTGAAAGCATGCAAATGCAAGTAGATTAATAGGTACCACTTCGGTGGGAAGGTAACAGTGTTCCACGTGCATCATGCCAGCCACATGACCGTGGAAGCGTCTTCAGACAACGCTGGCTCTTCGGCTAACAAATGGAGATGAGCACCGGCCCCTAGAGTCGGACACGACTGCACAAATGTACGGGGGTAACCTTTACCTTTACCTTTCTACTTCGTATTAAGGTAGCCGTCAAGTTTTTTTTTCCCAGACTTTTGCTGATATATATAAATCAGCGTTTCTCAACCTCAGCAGCTTTAAGATGCATGGACTTCAACTCCCAGAATCTTCCAGCCAGCTGGCTGGATGATTCTGGGAATTGAAGTCCATGCATCTTAAAGTTGCGGAGGTTGAGAAACATTGATATAAATAGATGAATGAGCAAATAAATAAAGTTCATAAAACTAATATTTGGACATATTCCTTTTTACTAATGCTTCCCTGTCTTGTTTTTCTTCCAGGTAATAATCCTGCTTCCTCCAAAATTCCCATGAACTTTCCCCTTATTTTGGAATTACAGAGTCAGGATACTTTTTAATGTTTTATTTATGCCATGTAGATGACCAGCAGCAAGGTGGATCAACTCAATTACAGCGGCGATGGGTGCAATGTTGGAAAACCTAAAGGACCAGATTAGGGACAGATCATCATGGAGAAAAATCTATCAATATGGTCATTAAGAGTTGACAAAAATTTGATGGCCCATAATCAATCAATCTATGTATGAATGCACATCTTTGCTCAATTTAATGTAGCAATGGACATTTGGAGGGGGCTGGTAGAAAGAGAGAGAGAAAGAAGTCTTGAGCCATGAATCTCAAGTAGCATTTTAGGGTTTGTAAAGAGAATATGAAGCAGCCAAGACCACATCAATAAGTATCAGCTCATAGGCATAGTAATTCAAATTCAAACTCCTTCCTGTTAGAAGGTACTTTGGACCTACAGAAATCAAGGACTAACTGAACAAGAGAGGATCCATGTTTGAACAGAATGTACCCTCTTTGCAAACTTGCCCAGAAAATAACTTTTTCTAGTGATAAGATATTGAGCTTAATGAATTATATGACGAATACTTACTAATGAGATACATACAGTCCATCTCATGCATGAAAATGCAAGGGTGGACTAATCAAAGATGTGCCAAAGACCAGGAGAAGATCAAAGTATAACTGATGGATAAAAGAACCAAGAGTCAGGACATGAACTTCCATGATCAAGAACTGTCCAAGAACAGCTAGATCCCTCCCCAAATTGTTTTCTAAATTGTAGCAATATTCCATAACAAAATTGACAAAAAGCAGCTGGTCAGGGCCTAATACTTTGGCTATAAAATAAGAGGCAAAGAGGAGCTCTGAGAGAAGTGTGTAAGGGTGTGCACATAAAGTGCAAGAGCTTCTCTATTGTATAGTTTGCTACTGCTGCTTCTCCCACTATCTTCTCCCCACTGGGAAATCTTTCTAGAATCAAGGAGCTGCAAGACAGGTTTTGGTAACTAACTGATTACTAATTTAAATAACCTCCCTGCTTTCATCAGTTGGGAAAATTATGTTGATCAGCAGTTTATATTTCCAATGAGTTTTGTTGAAATTAAGAAATGTATTAAAAGGACAACTGTATTCAAGTTTTGATTTGATCAACCTGTGCAATTATTGTACTGTGCATTATTGCCTTCTGTGATGATTGTGTCTATTGGGGACAAAGATCCTGAGATGGGAGGAAGTTCTTTCTGTTTTCCTCTCCCAAAACTTCCCAATTTATAGGAAAATAATGCAAAATTTCTGGAAACAAGTATTAAGATTATCAGAAGAGATGAAAAGTAAAGTGTCCAGTTCTGGAGGCTTCATGGATGCATGCATGCATGCATATAGTTTTGTTGATAAAAGAATGAAAGTGGTTTCCTATTGTTTTCTTCTAGGAATTTATTTTTGACTCCTCCAAAAATCAGGGCAATTCAATTCAACCACATCCTTAGGGTACTTCCATATAGTAGTCTATGTCAGTAGCATTTAATGAGTGTGGAAGTTCAGTCTTATTATTCTTTCTGATGTGATGGTTCGTATGAATTAGCTGCATAAAGATACAAACTCAGTACATTCCTTATGCAAACAACACCCAACTGCTGACACTACATTAGACGGTTGCTAGTTCAGTATTGTCTCCACTTATTGGCAGCTTGCGGTGCTAGTGACTAAACCTACGTTTTCTTGGAAACACTGCACTGCTTGGTAAAATGCTCAACTAAAAAATCATCTGGATTCTTCCTCAGTTAGCAGAACCAATCTTTGTGTGACTTGTGTTAGTTTCTAGGTTTGCCCAACAGTCTGCACTTCCTTCACCACCACCACCACCATCCGAAAAAAAACTGATCAGCTTCCAGAGTCTGGCTCTCCGCAAAGGGCTCTGAAGTTCAAGCTGTTGTCCTAAGTACAATGCAATCACCATCCTATCTAGCACGACTGATTTAGACCAGAAGCAGCAGAAAACAGTCCTTTTGAGACTGTGCCAGAAGCACATTAATAAATGTAGCATTTCATATATATTTTTTAAAAAAAATAATAGAAATGAAAAATTTGTCACAGAACAGATAAAAAGGGGAAGGTGTCACTTGGTGTGGTTAAAGCAGCTTCCAGGGTTTGAGGTTTTTTTCAGACAAACATTTTGTTAGGAAGAATCCTGGGCGTAGTTTTCAGGACTACAGATGTTATGATTTAGGGAAAACATGCAGATGGGATGTTAAAAGAAAAAAAAAATCCATTCTCCTGAACTGCTGTATATCAAATGAAATAAAGAAAAGACACTAGAGCAGGGCTTTCCAAAGTTTTTCCCGTGGCGACACACCAACCGGCATTGGTGTGTCGCCGCGGGAAAACCTGGAAGTGCGGCAGCGCGCAAAAACCCGGAAGCGCTGCTGCTGCTTTCGGGTTTTGCGCGCTGCAGTTGGTGTGTCGCCGCGGGAAAACCCGGAAGCCCTGATGATGATCAGCGCTTCCTGGTTGTATGGCGACACACCAGACTGTGTGTGGCGACACACTTTTGTGTCGCGACACACAGTTTGGAAAGCTCTGCACTAGAGAATTTCTAGCAAGTAGGTAACTTTGGAACTTTCTCCTTCAGTTTGATAACCGAGAATTTGCTTCCTAAATTTCTTTCGAAGGAGAAGGAAGTTTGAGTGAAATTCTCCCAAGTGTGGTGTTCTTGCTCTTATTTAGCTATAAAATAGTTAAGGATGGGTGTGGAAGTCTTTCATTGTACAATCATTCATCCGTCCAGCAGCCTGCAGCCTCCCTGGCTTCCCATATGCTCCAATTAAATCCCAAGGGAAGACCATATGAGTGGAGATATCTCATGGGGCTTCTTCAGTTTGTGAAGTGTGGACAACCAAAGAAGCTTCAGAGGATCCTGGGACAAAACACAGCAATTCCAACAGGAGCATTCTCTGCCCCCTCCAATTTCTCAAGTCCCTTGAGAAAAAGTTAGTCGTCTGTTTAGCAGGAGGAGAAAACTTTAGAGGATTTTGCAGAGCAGATCTTGGCATAGCATTAATTTCATTTGTACAGTCACCCAACATGCTGGGGTGCCAGAGAGAGAGAGAGATTGGAGGGAAGATTTGATAGTGGAAGACTTAAATAGATACAGTATACAGTCTAAACCTGGTAGAAAAAACCTTTACAGCTTCAAGCCAGCACCACTGCTTACAAAACCAGTGCAAACAAAGTACAGTAGATGGAGCCATTTCCCTTCATAGACCCTCCCCCTGCTGACACCTGCCCAGCTCTCCTCCAGTTGAGGAGGACCCACTGGGGCTTTTCCAAACAGCAGACAGTGAGGACCATCAAGAACAGTGCTGATGGCACAGCCCGAATGAACAACCACTACCTAACCCACCCCCTTAAAGAGCCTTTATGCTTACTCTACTGGCAGTAGTAGTAGTATAACTTTATTGATTAGTCAATTGACCATAAAAAAAAAATTGGGCATCAGCCACAATAAAATACAGTAACATAAGGCAGGTGAAATACTGTAAGATGAGATAAAATAGACTAGAGTGAGATAAAATAAGATAAAATACAATAAGGTGAAATAGAGGTAAAAGAGTGAGATAAAAGAGTATAAGATAATGCAGAGGCTTATAATAAAATGAAGGGGGCATGGTGGCTCAGCGGGTAGGACACCAGGCTTGTAGATCGCAAGTTCGGAGGTTCGAATCCCTAGCCCCGCGTGACAGAGTGAGCTCCCGCACTAGCTCCAGCTCTTGCCAACCTAGCAATTTGAAAGCATACAAATGAAAGTAGATTAATAGGTACCACTTCGGTGGGTAGGTAACAGCTTTCTGCGTGCGTCATGCCGGCCACATGACCGTGGAAGCGTCTTCGGACAGCGCTGGCTCTTCGGCTAACAAATGGAGATGAGCACCGGCCCCTAGAGTTGGACACGACAGCACAAATGTGCGGGGGTAACCTTTACCTTTTATAATAAAATGAATAATAAAATACAAAAGCAATATGTGTTTAGGTGAATTCATCACTTTTGCATGCCACCCCAATGTGTTCTATAAATTGTGTTCTCAATCGGACAGCCCTGACTATAAACTTAGCAGTTCTAGTGACTACATATGTGTTTGTGCCCTGAAGGAAGTAACATAGTCATTTGTTACAGTCCCAATATATGGTTCTGTCAAGTAGTGTCTGTAGGTACTGAGCCCTTGCTGAGGCATATAATTGGCAGTTAAATAGCACATGCGCAATGTCTTCTGTTTCAGATGCTCCACAAACACATGTTCTCTCAGAATATGGCACTTGGTGGAATCGTCCGTATTTAACTGTAATAACTAGCTGCTTGAATCTTGCTCTGGTAAGAGCTATCCTATGGTATTGAGTCAAACCCATTGTCAGGTATTTTTCTGTTTGAAAAGACATTTTATTCTTAGCCAGCCATTTCAACAACCTAATGTTTGCAAGTGACTCAATATCGGTTTGGGCATTAACATCCAAAAACTCTTTGTTTAAATATTGCCTTGGCCTGATGTCTGGCTGAAAGTAAATATTGTGTTGAGAAGCCGAGGTGTGAGATGGTTTGGAAAAGTTGATTGATCCATATGGTGGGTTGAAGTGTGCCCATCTGTTCTTCAAGGCACATTTTCGGTAGTCTATCAGGTTCCATTGAGAGAATCCTCCACCAGTAGTTGAAGACTTTGATTACTGCTAGACTGTAAATGGAATAGGTGCCTGTTTCAGCTCTTACTGCTGCTGCAGGTGTATTCCTGTTGGTACTGGCAATAGAAACACAGTGGTAGAGGATTTTCCTGGAAAGGTCAATTAAAAACAGATGCTACTACGTCCACAGTTTTCCTCACCACAATAGCGCAAAAAAAGAGGGTAGCTGCCAGGTTGAAGTTGAAATGACTTCACAATAGGTACAAAAGCCACAAAGCAAAAGAGGAGTAGAAAATGACAGTAGGTTTATATGACCTTCAGTATAGTTCTTCCAAAGCTGCTGCCTATATTATCATTTCAGATTGGAAATAACAAGACAGCTTATTACTGGGGGGGGGGGGGCGTGTCCAGCCGTCTCCACCGCATCAGCTGGACTTTTACAATCTTCCTCAGAAAAGGAAGGTTAGATGCAGAGCAATAACTATCAAATATGGATGGGTTCAGGGAGAGCCTCTTGAGGAGGGGCTATACCACTGCCTCTTTCAAGTGTGCTGGCAACACTTCCTCCCATAAATAAGCAGTCATTGACCACCTGTTGGAGCCAATCTGTCACCACTCCTCTAACCTCAGGAGCCAGGAGGGCCAGGGACCAACACCCTATCCACTTCATCAGAATTCATAGGCCAGGACTGGTCCCAGATAACATGGCTAAACCTTGTCCCAGTCACCACAATGGACTCTGGCCATGAAGAGTTGAGACTTTGGCAGATCTGAGTGATTTTGTCTGCAAAGTGATGTGTGAAATGCTCACAGCAGGCAGATCTACCTGCTGCTCTTTCTCCAACAGATAATTCACCACCCTAAACAAGGTTGCTTGACAACAACTTGCCAAAGCAATTAGGAAGGAGAACTAAAAATATTTTGCCTCCCTAATTGCCCTAGAGGGTGCTCAGACCTGAGCTTCCAGCACTCCATTTATCTCTTTTCTGCTTCTTTTCTCAGAGGCTGTCAGTAACCAGGGAGCCATCCAAGACTGGCCAACAGGAAGAAGCTGCTCAGGAGCGATGATGTCAAGCACCCAGGTCATCATTGAGTGCAAAACTGCCTGCAAGCTCACTGGGAAAAACCCCCAAGTGCCTGCTAGAGATCATCCAGATCCAGGAGGGTCAGGTCTATCAAGTTCTACTCATCCAGAGTAGGAAGTGATCTGACGGGGGAAAGGTGAAAATGCCCACCCGCCCCCTTTGGATCACTGCATTCCTGCTTCAAGACAAAAGGAAGGTCTAACATGGGTCCACCTAGATGTGTTGGGGCAGAGATGACCTGGAATAAGCCCATGATCACCTACTTGAACCAGCCTGAGACCAGGGAGATTGAAATCACCCAGCACCAAAAGAAGAATTGCACACCAGCACCAAATAGTGGCCATTAACACAGCAATGCTGACGATTAAGAAAATCAAGTTGTCAGCAAGCTAATTAACACCATTTCAGTCCCTTCTAATCTCTTGCTTAAATCCAGGGCCCATTCTCCCAGGCATGTGGGGGGTGGGGGGGGGCACAAGAGACAGATGCTTGCCAGTGCAGGATTCCATTTAATGAATCTGACACACTGTTCACCACATGAAAACCTGTGCCAGAATACATTCATTCAGCTTTATTGTACTACAACCTTCATTCTTTTGTTTCTACTCTGCTGTGAATTATATTAAACCTTGGCACTACAACATAATCCATATAGATTATGTTCTATAGAGAATCATAAGAAAAGAAGAAAACAAGGCAGGATCCTGTCCCCAAGGATCTTATAATAAGGGAATGACTGAGCAAATTCCAAATGGGAAAGTTAAGCTTTGTGTAATTTTAAAAAATTACACATCTCCAAATACAATTGTTTTCTTTTGGGCAGTAAAAATATTGCTTTCCTCTACTTAAAAACAGTATGCTAATTTCCCCTAATGGAAGAATTATATTCCTGGGGATGGCTAGCCCCCTAGAATGGCCCTAAAATAGCCCTTTATACTCACGGACTGATAGAGAACCATCAACCATCTGGATTTTATCAAATTTTATATTTTTATTGTGTACTTATATTTATATTCATGGCACTTATAATTGTATTGCATTTTAACTGTGTTTTTTATTGTAAACCACCCACAGTTCCTTCTTGGGGGGAGATGAGCAGTGATAAAAATTTGATAAATAAATAAAATAAAATAATATTATATTATATTACAATTGCAAAGAACATTACAGTTGATAGAAAGAACTCCAAGGTATAGAAAATGAGGACAGACACTTTTTACTGCCCAAAAGAAAACATTCTTTCTCCCCCAACTCCCTTGCCTCTTTCTTTCCCGATTTTGCAACTGGGAGTAAATTTGTTTATAAACAATAGGCAATTTCTCCATTTGGGGTTTCTAATTACTACTTCCAACACAGTTCCCTCTCCTGGTAGCGTGATCCCTGAAGCCATCATATCCCCTTTAAAAACTTCACTCACCAACATGCATAATTGCTCATTGCAGGAAATCACATTATTGATTCATGGAAAAACTCTGAACAAGGAATTTCCTGTGGTTAGCAAGAATAAGGAATGTGGGTTACAGATGCTGACTTAGAGTTATGGGTCATGCACCATCATTTAACAACAGGTGGACTGACAATTCAGCAAAGCTGGGTCCATGAAAGGAAAATGATTATGATGTTGGCAAGGAGGGATGGATTCACACACACACACACACACACACACACACACACACACACAATCTTTGCTTACAGCCAGGAGCTCCTAGCCTTATTCAAGCTTATTCAAGCTATATCTATTAAAAGCCTGGATTTTCCCCCTTATTTGTTCTTCAATTACATTATTTTAGCATTCATGTATGGTAGGTAAATAAACATGTGCTTGTGACAGAATGTTCTCTGTCAGGATATTAAGTATGTTTGTCCAGTGTGCCACACATCCCAGCAAGTTACATGTGGCCTTGTGTTGGGTTCTTACCGATCTGTTCACTGTGGCATGATAGTGACATGGGCTTTTTCTTCAAATCAGTAGTGGACTTGAGGTTTTGAGGTTTTAAAATCTATAATAGCAACAGCAACAGCCCTGTAATAGTAAATGGGCCTATTTTCTATTTACACAGCCCACCATAGTGACCTTGACGTAGGCTGACCATACGTACCATTTTAAACGGGACTACCGTTTTTTTCACATTTCCTGACCATCCCGTCATTTTAATATAAATGTCATTTTTGTCCCTTTTTTAAAAAAAACGTGTCCCTGGTGATGTCAGAGCCTGACTCAGAGTTGAGGGAGGGGGAGCTCGGCAGCAACGGTTGGAATATTACAACAGAGTTTAATTCAGCGGGAAACCTGCAGTGGGAAAACCAGGAGCAGCTGATTGGTGGTGATCAAAAGGTGGAGCCGCTACCACCTATCAGCACCAGGGAAAAAAGGGCAACAAGACGCGCCAAACGGAAAGTGAACCGGTTGGTTCCTATCCAAAAACGGCGGGAAGAAAAGAATTTAAAAGGACATCCAAAGGAGGAACAGGTTGTCAGGGACATTGTCACAGGTAGGGAGAGAAGAAAAGAGATTTTGGAAGATTGATTCCAGGTAATCCTGGCTAAATGTACAAATGTTTTGGTACAAGGCTGCTAGTTATATGCTCTGTAACCCTTGAATGTTGGCTATGGGAATCTCATTCATTTTTGCCGGATTTCATGTCCTAGTGATTCACCTGGCATGCTGAACCAGTTTTAATTATGTTTATTCTTTACTGTTTCAGATTTGATGTGAGGGACAAGACATGAGAAACAAGGTGTCATTGGAGTTTTACTTCTATGAGTCCTCATCTAATGCCTAGCATACACACTTTATATTGCAGATATAAACCATAAACTGGCCTGATCTTTAAATGTCACCCTCATTGGTAGATAACTAGGAATCACTATATCTAATGGCAACAAATCCTCTAGTTTCATTATAATGCTCAGTGAAAGATGTAATTCCCTGGTCTATCCTGAGCCACCTATTCTTCTATCTGTGTTCTCTACCCCATGCTATTTTTATACATCTCTAGCATATCCTTTCTACATTCTCATCTTTTATTCACATTATAAAGCTCTAAAAGTTGTAACTTTATTCATATAGGGAGTTGCTCATTTTAATGTCCTTTTCTCTACCCTTCCCAGTTTATAATATCCCTTCTGAAGTGTAGAATCCAGCACTACATTCAGTACATTAAGGGTGGCTGCATTCATATGAAGGGATGTTTTATTATTGATTCCTTTTCTAAAAATCCCTGAAACAGATTTTGCCTTTGTAACAACTGCCACACAGTGGATTGATACTGTCATTGCACTATCCACCATGATTTCAAGATTGGTTTCTTGGCTAACCATGGTCAAAATTGGCACATAGATAAAATTAGGGTTTTTAAAAAATTGCTTCAGAGTGCATCACCTTACAAATAGTGCCTTTTTAATGCCAATTGACCTAGTTTGGAAATATCCTTTTGAATCCTTTTACAATATTTTATTCTTTTCACCAAGCTGCTTAACTGAGTATCATCTGCAAATCTCAGCAGTTTCCTCTAACTTGAGGTTGTGTATGAACTGTTAATAACCAGCCATCACTGCAAATCTTGGAGAAACCCCAGTTCTTACTTCCTTCTGATATGATAATTGATCATTCATCCCTACAGTTTGCTTCCTGTCCTTTAACCTGTTATTTTATTTATTTATTTAATTTATTTTATATCCTGCCTTTATTATTTTTACAAATAACTCAAGGTGGGGAACATACTTAATACTCCTTCCTCCTCCTACTTTCCCCACAACAACCACCCTGTGAGGTGAGTTGGGCTGAGAGACAGCGACTGGCCCAAGGTCACCCAGCCGGCTTTCATGCCTAAGGCGGGAGTAGAACTCTCAGTCTCCTGGTTTCTAGCCCGTTGCCTTAACCACTAGACCAAACTGACACATAAGAGGGCCCATCTTTTTATCCTATTATTTTGGTCCAGGAGCTTTTGGTTAAGAACATTGTCAAACATCTATTTTTAACCTCAGTTTCCCGTGGAACCTCCTCAGCTATTGTGTAACTTTGGCCAGAAAGTTACTTTGTTTGTCTAACAACTGGAGCAATTTCTTGTAATCATCTAAAGAGACGAGGCCCAGGGCCCAGCTAGAAGACCCAGGAGGAATGAGGTTACAGTTGAGGGCCTAGGAGAAGGTAGCAGAATGCCCCAAAGCCCTGCTTTTACCAAAGGTAATGCATTCCAGCCCTTTCCCAGTGTGGCAAGCTTTCTTTAACCTAAAACATCTGGAACTAGTGTTTACACAACCTCTTATTAGGATCTTCAGTAAAAGCGATTCTAGGACCCCTGCAGACAATTCATTTCGCTGTCCAACCACAAATTTGGGATTAAGACTTGCCTTGGTTTCTCATGTTATTCAGAATAAATACCCCAATTTATTCTTCCAGATATAAAGAGGATGGTGCTTCTGTTTCACTCTTTTAAAAAGTAGCTGCAAAAGGAAGTTACTGCGAGAAACACATGTTGAGGACAAATCCTGCTCTTTTAAAACATTTGTATGTTATTTGAATAGAAGAAATTGGTATATGTGTGCATATGCATACACTCCCACTCACACAGAGCAATGCGGAATAAATATGGAAAGCTATTGAGAGTAGAATTTGTCTATAAAAAAAGTATGCAACGTGGCGTTGCATGTGTTGGATTATAATTTCCACTAGCACTGCTGACTACTGGGCATAAATAAGATTTTATCTAATATATCAAGAGAGCATGAGATTGGATAAAGCCTGTCCTATTGCCCAGTGAGGATGATGGCTGGAAGAAAGGAGTCACAGGGGACAAGATACACCTCTGTGTTCTGCACCAGACAAATCTGTACCCTGAAACTGTAGGCCTTGGTGAAGGGCATTTCACTCTTCTTCCTAGGGGGAGAACTTCTGGATCTTTCAGCAAAAGATTGCAGCCTTTTAAGCTCCTTTTATCAAACTCCAGGTTGGACCCATGTTTCTTTCCTTGGTCACTTGAGCATAATGAAGATGGAACCTGGTAAGACTCTCCAAATACATAACCTTTATATTTAACCAGGATGCGTCCTACTAGAATATCAGTTAAGCTGGGCCATGGTGCAGTAACAGTGCATCACCTTTTCCAGTGCAATATTATTTAGTACCACACTTTTATGGACCAACGTATGGGCATACCTGGATAAGCACAGCCAGGATTTACTGCCTTTCACAATCTAGCATATGTTTTGGATTATGGACTACAGTTTTAATATTCCCCCACCAGCATGGCCAATGCTGACTAGAGGTGGTGGAAATTGTAGTTTAAACATCTGAAGGGCATCTAGTTTTAAAGGTTAATGTGATTGTTATATTCTATCACTTAATAACTGTCAGCCTGATTACTGTTATGATCCAAAAGAAGAGAATATATGTAACTCAGGGTTGAACTGTGCGTCCTTGGTGCTCTCTGAGCTTGATTGTTCGCATACAGATGTTTCATTACCCAACTAGATAACATCATCAGTGTGAGTGAGTGTGGGGTTTGCTCCCTGTTTATATAGAATAGCTTGCCCTGCCAGTGTTGGTTGGGGTGTGGTTTTCCTCCATGGTAGTTCCTTGATTAGGGTATTGTTTTATGCTTGATTGTTTGTCTGGTGTTATGTATTGTACTACACTTGCTTGCTTACTTGCTTACAAGAAAGAAAATTATCTGCCCTTGACTCTTTTCTCCTGTTTCCTTTAAGCTTCCTAAAAGCTAGCAGAGTTGCCACACCCGTATGAAATAACTGTGGAGAGATTTGCAGAATACATTTGCATGACTGAAAATTAATGTACAAACCTGTCCAAGACTACATATGAAGTGATACTAGGTAAAAAAAAATTAACAACCCCTTCATTGTATTTGCCAGGCACAGCATGGTGGACAATAGGGTCCTGTCTTGATTAATGTGTTTCAGAGCAGAGGACTATTGCAGGCTGGAGGAATGTGCCACACCTATTTGGCAGGGTTGGGGCTGAAAGGAACAGTTTGTGCAGTTTGAATTTGGCCAGAGAAAGGGAAAAGAGTTTGAGCTGATTGGGGAAGTTTCTCAGAGGGATTCCTGTAGGCAAAACCAGTGTTTTAGAACCTCAGCATGCTGGACTCTATAGGCCTATTTACTTTCCAATGGTTCATATTTCAGTAGAGTAAGTGTAAGGACTGTAACAGCCACTATGTAGGACAGACTGGTAGAAGACTAACAGAACGCATCCACGAACACCAACTAGCAGTCAGAAGACACGATGAAAACTCCTTAATCTCACAACACATGGACAGACTTAACCATACTTTCAACTGGGAAACTGTGAGCATCTTAAACCAAGCCAAGTCCAAAAATGCTAGAGAATTCCTGGAAGCTTGGCACTCAGACAAAGCAGCCATCAACAGACACATAGAGGTAAACAACATTTACATACCATTCATAAGAGACAATAGAAAAGCCAGAAGACAAGAACACCTCCTTGCCAGCAATCAACAACCAGATAGGCAAAGATTAACACCAAGATTAGCCCCAGAGGAGCAATCAAACAACACAATATACCCTAATCAAGGAACTATTAACTCAGTCAATCAACCAAGCAGCAAACAACAGCCCAATCAAGGAACTACCAAGGAGAGTACAATACCCCCACCAACACAGGCAGGACAAGCCATGGTATATAAACAGAGAGCAAGTCGCACTCCCTTTTCGCACTGAAGATTTTGCCTAGCCTGGCAATGAAACATCTGCAAGAAAACAACAAGGCTCAGAGGGCACCAAGGACTCCACAGTTCAACCCTGAGCTACAAATATTATCTTTGATTGATATTTGGAATTATCAGATGGATCAATACTTCATATTCCAACTGTAATAGCTAATCAGTTAAATAATCCCAAGAGTAATTTCAGTATTACACGCTTTCACACCCCCTCTTGTTTCCTGGTAAATAGATTTCAGGGGATGCACAGAAAAAAAAAATGGTGAATATAAAAAAACCATCATTGACAAGGATTCAGTGAGAAAAGGCGAGGAACTCAAATTAACATTCTGCCTGCAGGTAAAGCCTATGGGCAGGTTTATATTTTATGCTTGCCTTAACATCCGTATGGGTCACTCTCTGCTTCTTGAGTGCCAAAATAGGCTCCATCATCTTCTACCCACTCTTAGCCATTGCAAATGCACCCCTCCCTGTGTTTTGAAGCTCTGCTGCTGTCCGTCCTAAGTCATCTTAAGTCCTTCCTAGTGAACGATCTATCGATCTATCGTGCTACTTTCCAATCTACTGGCAGTCCCAGTTCCAATTGGCTACCCATCTCCTCCAGTGTCTGGTCATTAACCTGTGCAGCCATTTCATCCCAGGCTGCTAAGACTCCCATGTTTTCTGCTGGTTGGCAGCTGCTTCTGTATTAGCACTCAACTGAAGAAAAACAGCCCCCCACAAGCAAAATATTTCTGCCCTACATTAAAGGAGTCACGGACCGCATAGAAAAACTAATGAAAAAACATAACCTCCAAACAGTCTTCAAACCCACCAGAAAAATACAACAAATGTTAAAATCAGCAAAAGACAAAAGGGACCCCCTCACCGCTGCAGGAGTTTACCGCATACCCTGCAGCTGTGGACAAGTATACATTGGGACCACAAAATGCAGCATCCACACCAGGATAAAAGAACATGAAAGACACTGCAGACTACAGCAACCTGAAAAATCTTCAATAGCTGAACATGCTCTCAAACAAACTGGTCATCAAATCTTATTTGAAAACACAGAAATACTGGACAACACCAACAGCCACTATGTTAGACTATACAGAGAAGCCATTGAAATACATAAACACCAACACAGTTTCAATAAAAAAAGAAGGAAGCCTAAAGATCAGCAAAACCTGGCTGCCAGTCCTGAAAAACACAGCTTGCAAAAGGTCAATGAACTCTACTCAACCACAGAAATATACAAACAACTCACACAATAGATGTGCTAATCCCACACACGACAGCACCACACCCCCTAATCACCACAAAGAACCCTCTCCTAATCTCTTGTAAATGACCCACAGAAGACACACACCCTCTCAGCAGCTATAAACACCAGCAGGAACACACACCCTCCACTTGGGCACAGAGAGAATTTTCTAGCTGTGCTCCTGTCCTCTGAAGATGCCAGCCACAGCGACTGGCGAAACGTTAGGAACCAAATCTGCCAGAACACGGCCACACAGCCCGGAAAACCCACAACAACCATCGGATTCTGGCCGTGAAAGCCTTTGACTATACATTGTTTCTGTATTATTTTGTGACTGATCCAGTGATGGTCTGCTTGATCAGGTGAAGGCAATTTTAAAAAGTGAATTTTCCTTGTCTGCATTTTCCCACCCCCTCTGGAAGCTCATCGCTCCATTCAATCCTTACATCTCCAAACAGACACCTTTCCAGTTTCTGCACAAGCAGGTTCCCTTTGCTTTTCTACTCCCTGCCCACACAACTGCAGCACTTCCTGTTTAAACCTTTCCACTACATTTTTAAGTGGTAATGTAGACACATTGGTATGAAGCTACCAAGTTTCAGTGAATACTACTTTGAAGCTTAATCATCAGTTCTTATACCAAAGTTTCCTTGATCTATAGTGAAACCTAGGAACAAAGAAACAACCTGTTCCCTTTGCTTTAAACCTTATGACATCAAAGCAACAAGGGTGCAATAAAGGGGGGGAAAAGAAAGAGATTGCTTTAGTGTCAAAAGAGAGAACCTGGGAAGGGGGTGTGAAGGCAAACAAATGTGCAAGCACCTGGGAAAGCAAAGGGGAAAAAATGAGATTGGTGAGGAGCGAATAATCCCTAAAAGGAAAAGGCAGGCACTGGGAGACCACAGAAGGGCCAGTCAGCAAAGCCTGACTTCCCAGCATGGGTGGGAAGGGCATTAAGCAGGGAAATGACCAATCAGGGCCTGTGGTGCCCATAGTTGAGACTGAACATCAACCCAGCCCTGTTGCCAACCAACTGCAATCTGGACTGGAATGTTCAAAGCTAGCTGCAGGGACAACCGAGGGCAGCATGGCAGACAAGCAGCTTAGGCTGCCATGTAAAATCGCCCTTAGAGAGGCCCTGTGTAGACTGCAACTTGAGTGTGATGACCAAGGTAGGAAAGCATGCTGTGGTTGGAGAGGGAGGGAAGGTGAAAAAAAGGTATCTCGGGAGGTGTCTCATTGCTGCAGCAGTGGCCTTGTCTACCGTTTCTCCTTTGCTTTCAGTTTTTTGGTAACATTGAAGAAGAAAGGTATTAGGCACAGCAGAGGGGGCTTTGGAACTGCAGGATTCATAATCCTGCTCACCCAGCAAAGAAAAAACTTTGCTGCCTAGGTGAAGTTGGTGAGACTCTAGGCTGGGGAATTCTGGGAGTTGAAGTCCATACATCTTTAAGTTGCTGAGGTTGAGAAACATTGAGCTAGAGACTCACCAAATTTGTGAAGCAAGACCTTTCCTGCTTGATGTTCTTTTCTCCTGCCCTCAGAGGATTGCTCAGCCTGTCCAAACAGTCAGTCCACCATCTCTCCAGCACCCTCAAGAGTTCTCGTTCTCTCCCAGGGCATGGTTCCAAATTAGCAGGTTGTAGGAAGGATGGACTAGGTAAAATAAATAGGTAATATTTATTTATTTATTTATTTATTTATTTATTTATTTATTTATTTATCCCACCTTTATTATTTTTACAAATAACTCAAGGTGGGGAACATACTTAATATTAAAGTGAGGAAACTATTGTGAGAATGCTGAGTGGTTAATGAATAGTCAATCTTTAGCTTCCTCCTTCCTGAATATGGGCACCTCCTTCAGAAATTTACCATCTGATCAATTACTGTAGGCTGCATGTGATCCCAGTTCCTAGTTGCAGCCCCCAAAGTACTCCCAGATTTCACCACCAAATTTAATAGGAAAACTGCCAATTTGGGCAGTGAACATGTTTGCCCTCCACAGATGGGAATTAGATACATTGTCTTAACATATATATTTCAAACCCTTAAAAACCCCCCACAATTCCCTCCCTAAACAGACAGGACATTTTTGCTTCTTTGGCTGATAATGTATCTCCAAACATGCCTCCTCAGATGCCCAATTTTTTAATTCAAAGTAATTACAGTTGCAATCGAAATTATTCAACCCCGTTACAAATCAGATTTATTGTCATAATTTACAGACTTTCAGCTGTTTGCAATGAACAAATCAAACAAAAGCAATTGAAATAGCTCAACGCAACAAATGCTTCAAATGGTTTCCCCAAATCCAACTGGAAATGCAACTTATAATGACTTCTCCAGTCTCAAAATTATTCAACCCCTTCATGGCAAGCGTCTTCAGTACTTAGTAGAGCACCCTTTTGCTGTTATGACCTGCTGCAAACGAGATGCATAGCCAGACACCAGCTTCTGGCAGTGTTCCTGAGGAATCCTAGCCCATTCCTCATGAGCAATGGCCTCCAGTTCAGTAATATTATGGATGATCTCTGGCGAGGGCGGGATGGAGGGAGTGCATCCATCCTTGCTCTCTTAGATCTCTCGGCGGCTTTTGATACCATCGACCATGGTATCCTTCTGGGGCGGCTCAGGGAGTTGGGGGTGGGCGGTGTAGTTTTACACTGGTTCACCTCCTTCCTCCAGGGCCGTTCCCAATCAGTGGTAATAGGAGAGGAGAGATCCGACCCTTGACCCCTCTTATGTGGGGTGCCGCAGGGTTCGGTGCTCTCCCCTCTCCTGTTTAACATCTATATGAAGCCGCTGGGTGAGATCATCCGTCACCACGGGATGAGGTATCATCAATATGCGGATGATACTCAATTGTATATCACCATCCCGGTTGAAGTAAGTGATGCGGTCGATGCCCTTTCTCAGTGCCTGGGGGCTGTGGGGGTCTGGATGGGGAACAACAGGCTTCAGCTGAACCCTGGTAAGACGGAGTGGCTGTGGATTGATGGCCTCTCGGGTTCCAGGAAGTTGTCATCTTTGGTCCTGGATGGGGTAGCACTGCCCCATTCAGAGCCGGTGCGGAACCTGGGGGTCGTCCTGGACTCACATCTCCTGCTTGAAGAGCAAGTGGCAGCCGTGGCCAGGAGGGCCTTTGCACAACTTCGGGTTGTGCGCCAGTTGCACCCATTCCTGGATTGAGATGCCCTCCGAACAGTCACTCATGCCCTTGTCATCTCCCATATAGACTACTGCAATGCGCTCTACATGGGGATACCCTTGTAGCTTCAGCTGGTCCAGAATGTGGCCGTGCAGACAGTTATGGGTGCTGTAAGATCGGCCCATGTAACACCTCTGCTGCATGAGTTGCATTGGGTACCAGTTTGCTTCCGGGTCCAATTCAAGGTGTTGGTTATCACCTTTAAAGCCCTACATGGCATGGGACCAGGTTACCTGAGGGACCGTCTCATCCCCGGAACATCGACCAACCCCACTCGGTCATGCAGAAAGGGCATGCTACGGATCCCATTGGCAAAAGAGTTCCATCTAGCGGGATCCAGGAGGCCTGCCTTCTCTGCAGTAGCACCCGCCCTTTGGAATATCTTGCCCCTGGAGCTGAGGCGAGTTTCTTCGCTCCCGACCTTCTGGAAAGACTTAAAGACCTGGTTCTGCCACCTTGCTTGGGACGGGAATGCCAATAGTTCCTCTTGGGAGTGGCTGGTGCCATGAAACCCGCCTTATTATTAACATCTTTTTGTTTGGATTTTATATGTACATTATTATTGTTGTAATTTTATATTTTTAACTTATTGATGTGAACCGCCCAGAGTCCCCAGGTGTGGAGGAGATGGGCGGTGATACAAATTTAAATAATAAATAATAAAATATTCTTGGGTTTGCGTGCTGCAACCGCCTTCTTCAAATCCCACCAGAGATTTTCTATGGGGTTCAAGTCAGATGACTGTGATGGCCACTGTAGAATCTTCCAGGACATTTTCTGCATCCAAGCCTTAGTGGAATTTGAGGTATGCTTGGGATCATTGTCCTGCTGGAAGGTCCAATGACGCCCAAGCTTCAGCTTCCTTACAGACGGCATGGCGTTTTCTCCTGGGATTTCCTGATACTTCAATGAATCCATCCTGCCTTCCACACGCTGCAGGTTTCCAGTGCCAGAGGATGCAAAGCAGCCACAGAGCATCACCGAGCCACCACCATGCTTAACTGTAGGCAGAGTGTTCTTTTCAGTGTATGCTTCATTCATCTTCCTCCAGACATACCACTGATCCATCGGGCCGAAAATCTCCAGTTTTATGTATTGTCGAAGGCTTTCAGTTCCAGTTTTGTTTCATCGCTCCACAGAACAGAATCCCAAAACTTCTGTGGCTTCTTTATATGATTGTGAGCATATTGGAGCCGACTTTTCTTGTGCTTTTGGGTTAGTAGTGGTGTACATCTTGGAGTTCTGGCATGGAAACCTTCTGTGCTTAGTACGCGCCTTACTGTGCTCACTGAAACCTCAGTGCCTGTTGCCACCAGTCTTGCTGCAGGTCTTTTGCAGTCACTCGAGGGTTTCTCTCAACCTGCCTTCTCAGAAATCTGGTTGCAGCCATTGACAGCTTCCTTTTTCTGCCCCGTCCAGGTAGTGTAACCACTGTTCCTTTAACTTTGAACTTGCGAACTATGCTTCCAACGGTGTTTCTAGGACAGGGCTTTCCAAACTTTTGCCATTGGCGACACACCAACAGCCAACACACAAAAACCCGGAAGCGCCAGCGGTGGCAGTGGCTGCCCCTTTGAAAGGGCAGCTCCAGGGACCCCGATAATGCCCTCGGTTCTGGCAGGGAGGTGAAAAGCCTCACCGTGTACGCGCGCACGCTGCTGGGCTTCCCAGCACACAGCTGATCGGCGTGGGGGGGCTGGGGTGGAAATTCTCTGCGCCGATCAGCTGTGCACCGGGAAGCCCAGCAGCATGCGCGCGCGATTTTCGCCTCCCTGCCGGAACTGAGGGCATTTTCATCAGCACTTCCAGGTTGTCACGCAACATACTTGGGGCCCCCAGGCGACACAATATTGTGTCGCAACACACAGTTTGGAAAGCCCTGCTCTAGGAACATTCAGTGCCTTCACTATCTTTTTGTATCCTGTTCCTTGTTTGTGAAGGGCGATGATCTCTTCTCTTACCTTTTTGAACCATTCTTTTGACATAGCCATATTTCTAACATGCAGTCAAACGTGACACTCAACAAACCCCTAGCCAGTTCAGGCATTTCATGTGTTCCAGCTCAAGCACACCTGGTGCAACTAATGAAGCCCTTGATTAGTTGCATCAGGTATGCTTGAGACAACACCTGTTTTGCATACTGTACAGTATGTGTGTGCTGTTGTGACGGATTCTATTCAGGGGGTTGAATAATTTTGAGACTGGAGAAGTCATTATAAGTTGCATTTCCAGTTGAATTTGGGGAAACCACTTGAAGCATTCATTGTATTGAGCTATTTCAATTGCTTTTGTTTGATTTGTTCATTGCAAACAGCTGAAAGTCTGTAAATTTTGATAATAAACCTGATTTGCAATGGGGGTTGAATAATTTTGATTGCAACTGTAAGTGCAGTTCTTGCCAGGAGATGATGATGATGATGATGATGATGATGATGATGATGATGATGATAGCTGTCCACCTCTGGCTTAGTGTGATGTATGAACCCTGCCTGTAACTGCTTGCTCAACCTGGGTTTTTCCAGGCATATTGAACTCTAACCTTCCATAATCCCCAGCCAGCCTAGCCAAAGGCCAAGGCCATATATCAGTGGAGGATTATAAAAAAGCACCAGTTTAAGGAAGGTTGTTCTTTGAGAAGGTGGAGTTGAGTGGCCTCTACTAGCCAGGATTTACTATGTATCTGCAAGACACTACCTCTTCTCAGAACTGAGATTTGAATATGGATGAGAGCACTTCCATACTTGCCTTCTGGGCCACCAACTTCACTACCCAAAAAACACAGAGCAGTATTTGGTACCAACGTGTCCAATGCCAGTGCTTCCTTGAACTCCCTGCAGCCAGCCCACAGGGGAGCACCAGAAATAGAAGGCAGCTAGTTTGCAGCAAGGGAAAGAAAAGGAGTCAGTGGGGCTATTCTTCCCTTCAGTGTTGAAGGAGAGAACAAAGAAGCCAACCTGAGGTGTAGGATTGCTCCAGCTTTTGAAGGGAAAGGGGGAATCCTAAAGGCAGCAGGAGGGTTGAGGGGGGAGTTCCTGTCAATGGAAAGCTGCTCTGAGATGCAGCTGAAGAGGAATGACTCCTAAAAGAGACAATCCAGTGTCTATTCTGGATTTAAAGTCAAGCTGATTAACTTCTGGAGTTAATCAGCTCAGCTTTCATTGAGCCTTGAATCCCTATGGGGTCCTGACAACTCTCATGAGGCTACCAATCTCAGATTAGAGCAGCCTTTGTAATTGGAAGACCCTATAAGGGCAGACAGGAACTGAGAAAGCATACACTTATCTGCACGAGATTATACTTAGAGTCCATAAGTGTGCAGGCCAGTAATACCTGTTATGAATGCATTGGAAGCCCCAAACCACATATGGTTGGTTGAATAGCGACCTGGGCAGCTTTACAGAGGGATTAAACAAATTCACTGAGGATAAGGATGTCAGTGGCCACAAGCTGTGCTATCTTCAATAGCACAGGCAGTATACTGGCTACTGAGGAACATGAAGTGGAAAACGCTGCTATTGTGCTTCAATCCTTCTTGTGGACCTCCCATGGACACTTGTTGGCCACAATGGTAAAAGAATAGCTGTGGCTAGTTGCCAGGTGACTCTCCCTATGTCATTGGTAATTCCATCGCACAAAAACAGATAATCAAAAGAAAATACAATAGAACCAGTCTTGACTAGATTTATAATATATCCATGAAAATATCTGCTTTCATGACCATATAAATCCTCCCCCTTCTTTTTTTCAGTCTGGATATTGTGAAAATAATTTGAGATGTAATATGCATATTGAAGCCAGATTTGTTTCAGCATCTTTGAGAGAACCCAAAGGTATCTGCTCAGGAGAAGAGGTAGGAACTCCATTATAAAGTACTCCTAATCAGAGTGTAACATTTGCAACATTTGGACCAATACTCAGTGGCTCAGTGACCAATACTCAGTACACATCACACAATCCTGTTTCATTAGATCATAATTTATTGAATAAACTGCAATTGGCTGGTTTTCATACCACAGTAAGCCATAAAACATGGTTTAGAAACTGCATTGGCTGGCTTCACAGTACACAATAAGCCAAAATTAAGCCAACTAAATTATGACTTTGTACAAAGCATGAACTAGTGAGCATGATTACATACTTTTCCCTTCCCCAAACAGTGAAAAGTTCCAGAAGCAGATGTTTCCTTCAGGTGAAAGCGAACTGACCCAGGCTTAGCAGCATCTGCAATAACTGATTTATTTAAAAACACCACAGAAGTGGAGGAAAAGTAGCCATGAACAGCAGGCAGAGAAAAGATTTCAGCAGCATGTAATACTAGTGTGAAGGACAACTCTTAAGCGGGGCCCCTGGGCATCAAAGCAGGGAAGGCTATAGGTTCAGAAGAGTGAACAATTTTCATTGATGAAATGTTGGAAGAAATAGAGTGGTGATCTTGTGGATTAAGGGCTTGTGGTTCTGTGTAATCACAGAACATTTTGGAAGGTTTCCCATAATTTCCAGTCTTGTTGCTCATCATAACAAGCCCAGGAATGGTTCATTTTATCTGAAATGAAGTTAGCAATATTCCTGATCTGATTAGTCCTCCCAAGCCAGTGCATTCCCTTGTTCTGACCAGGTTTTTAATGTGGCTGCAAAGACGATTGGTTTCGGTGGCCTTCCTCCTCCACTTCCCAACAGGCGAGCTGATCATCCAGTATCAGGACCTGAGTCATCAGGAAAATATCCCTGGAATGAAGACATCCAGCTTGGTCTCTGAATGACAACCAGACATTGGTGAAACACAGACAGCAGGCTCTCCAAGCTAAATCCAGAGAGATTGAAAGGGTCTGGGTTGCATTTTTTTTTTAACTCCCTTCTATCTCCCAAGTTTCTATTCTAAAAGGTGAGCCAAATGGAGTGGGAATGACGAGAGAAAAGATTCAAGGGAGAGAACATAGCAGGAGAAAGGGGAGGAGACCTTTTCTTATCCCTGTATGTGGAAGTCACAAAATTGGTTGAAAAAAATAAGACATGACACCTCCAGTTTGTATGCAAATAGGTCAGGCGTGTGTCTAAGCCAGCCTTCCCTACCAGGATGGGTTACAATGGCACTGCCCAAATTCCATTGGCCATGGTAGCTAGGAATTCTGGGAGTTGTAGTGCCAACAATTTGGAATGCCTTCCATCAAGTGGAGTAAAACTAATCTAAATAAATAGGCTTATTACCTTCAAGTAATAATACCTTCAAGTAATAATAGGGGGCGTGGTGGCTCAGCGGGTAAGACGCCAGGCTTGTCGATCAGAAGATTGCAAGTTCGGAGGTTCGAATCCCTAGCCCCGCGTGACGGAGTGAGCTCCCGCACTCGCCCCAGCTCTTGCCAACCTAGCAATTCGAAAGCATGCAAATGCAAGTAGATGAATAGGTGCCACTTCGGTGGGATGGTAACAGCGTTCTGCACGCGTCATGTGGCCACATGACCGTGGAAGCGTCTTCGGACAACGCTGGCTCTTCGGCTAACAAACGGAGATGAGCACCGGCCCCTAGAGTCGGACACGTCTGCACAAATGTGCGGGGGGAACCTTTACCTTTTTTTTACCTTTAAGTAGGATGTAATGCTCATTCCAGGATGCTATATAACAAGTCCACTTTTTGTCCTTCCTTGTACTACTTAGGGTACTACTTACTGCTATTGAGGTAAAGTGCTCTCCACCCATCTTTAATTCAGCAATAAACTAATGCCAGTACAAAATTTGCAGTCCCCTTTGATGATTGGGGGCTTTGATGGTGGTGGTGGGGGGTCAAAAAATCAAGATTTTGGGCACATCCATGCAATCAAAGTCCCTTGTTTTTAAACTTATGTTGCACATATGATATATGTAAAAAAGATAATTCAGTTGTGCAGCCCTGGCCATCATCTTGACCTTTTTGACCCCCCCCCGTGGATACCTGTTTCTGATCCCAACCCCGCCTCTGTTTCAAGTCACGGCATGCAGTTGATTTCCACCCTAGGTAATGGGTGACCAAGTCTAACGTATTTTTTGCACTTTGAAGTTGTCTTTGGATAATGTCAGAATAAGAGGGATAAAATAAATAAATCCTATACCAATAGAGCTTAAAGCTGAGGACAAGATGAAAGCAATGTCATAGGGACATGGATTTTACCAGGGCATGTTTGTACTGTGGTTAGAACAAACAGGGGAAAGCCCTTAACTCATTTTCTTAAAAATGTAAATTCTGATTTGAGTCAACTTAGTTCCTGGTGATTTCAGGAACATTTTCCATATAGTTTTCTTGGAAACAGACTGTTTTGTCGACTTCCTAGTCTAGTCTACAATCAGGGTTGGTATCATATTGGGAGTTAGCCATTGAGATATTAATCTCACCTGCTAAGCTTTTAAGATCAACTAAGAACAACCAGTGCTACATTTTTATCTAACTACTTTCCCCACCATTTACTATTTCTCTTTCACAAGTATATTGCACTTTTAAGCAAAGAAGAATAAAGATCTGTTCTAATTAGGTTTCTGATGGCTTCCTCAGACACAGTCAAATGATGTTACACAAAACTTCAGGATGAAAACTATTTAGAAACAAAGCAAGAAAATATAAACAGAATCAACACTGTCTAAACAGTATTCAAAAGCCATTAATGCAGCAAGGAAGTAGCTTGCAATGGGCATCAGGAGCAGATTTAAAGAGAAGTCTGGCTTTAAAAAGATATTGCCATGATCTTCCCTGAGTTCTAAAGATGAAGCAAGCACAAATCCTAATGAATAAAACATAATGGACTCAAGATTTAGCTACTACAGTTTATTACCAGAACCTGTCCCATAAAAACTGAGATTTTACATTTCCTGTAGGTTCCTTTATTGTTTTGAACTACCCTAAACTCCAGCATGAATGTTAGACAGCAATGCTTACCATATATCACGTGTCTTGTGTGTGCACTTTTTTGTGTGAAAGCATTAACAGATTCAAGGTAACCGGTGAGATTCTGGCAATAGTTCTCGGCCTGGCTGTCAAGTGTTGCCAAACTTGGTCTTTGAAGTGAAAACTGTGCAAAATGCCTGTGATTTGCAGTAATTAACTCTCGTAGAACTATATGTTTTCCCAATATCCTTGGGATGATATGAATGTTTGGTACACTCCATCGATTTGAATTTAGCTTGGATGTTTAAGCCATGGAAAATCTGTGAAAGATGTATACATTCTGTCTAATACGTGAACCCCGGCAGCTGCAGGGACCAAGGAAAAGCAGGCAGTCTGCACAACAGGAGTACAACAAGCACTGGAAATTGGAAAAACTTTCTAGCTCTGGACGGGGCCAACTCAGTTCCCCAAGCCGCCCGAGCAATTGTTTGGATGAGCAGTATTTTTAGGAATTTCTTCCAGTGCAACATAATCAGAGGAGTACTCCATAAGAACTTTTTCATCTTATTCAAGAATGTGGAGACCAATATAACTGCAGGCCATCCCTTTAATGTGTGAGAACTGTATCAGGCAACATCAAAACAGATTTTTAAAGAGCTGCAATCCAAGAATTGGCAGTGCATTGCAAATGAGCTTTTCCTATGAAAGTCACCCCTGCCCCCTTGCCCCTTAGGGTCCAGTTGACATTGCCCTTGGGGATTTTTTTCTAGGACACTCTGCTGCTGTGGAAAGAGAAGCCACAACTAGCAGAATTCCTATGTCCCAACTCACTCCAGACAGACCACCCTATACTGCTAACACACACACACACACACACACACACAGACACACACACACACACTCCAAGCCTGGCTGGCAGCTCGACAAGTCAGAGTTTCTCAGAGCTCTGAGCTCTGAGACCTGGCTAACTTTCTATCTTGTTTGCAGGGGTCTACGGACCACTGAAGTTTCCCCCTGGAGAAGGGGGAACCAGAAGATTGCTCACAGAGCCATTGGAATTGCCCACTCCTGTTTTTCTTTGTTGTTTCCACCGCGGAGAAGAACGGGGGGTGCAATGAAATGGCCGAAAGAGGATTCTAGCTCTGCAGAGAACAGTAAGTCTCTTGGGAGACACAAGAGTGACAGCCAGCTTTTAGATCACCTTATATTAGTTTTCTTTTTAGATTAGTACATTTTTATTATTCTAAAATTTATCTTTGGACTTCGTTCAAAATGTTGGCTAATTTTGTGTTTTCTTTGCTATAATTAATTTTGGTGGAAGTTTGATAGATTTTATTTTGGCAACATAGTGAACAAGTTTTGTATTTTTCTGCCTTTCTTTTGTATCAGAGAAATTGGGACTTAAGAGACTTTGTTGGTATTTCTCACTCGACAAACTTACTGACTTTTGAGAAATTGTTTGTTTGGGTTAAGCAGCTTGCAGCCTGAAGAATAAAGAAGAATAAAGAATAAAGTATAGAGAATGTGTGCCTCTCTACCTTTTTTTTTCTCCTTTTCTATTTTTTTTTAGAAAGGACTATTTTTCATTTGGAATATATTTTCATCTTTCCCTTTACAAACTGTTTGAAATACTGCTCTGTGGAATTTTTTCATCTCTTACTTTAAAAGCTTTTCTCACTTAAAGAAATAGACATTATTGATAAATAATAGAACAGCTGTTCCTTGCTCCCTGAGAAATTTTTTTGTTTTGTCTACGGCAGTTGATTACGCTTTGAACAATAAATAATGGCCTTTCTCACAGTACTTCAGGATTTTAAGGAAGAAACCAGCAAAAATTTTTTGCAAATTAAGAAATCCATAGAACGTATATTAATAGTTTTGGTGGCTCAGGAACAGAAGGTACAAGGGACAGATTTAGAAACAGAGGAAAGATCTTTCGAACCAGTAGAGAAACAGGGAAAGAGGACTTTGAATGTATTGGTACAGAAGAAGATTATGATATCTTACAGGAAGTGGTCTATTAAATGTTTGGGCATAAATACATTGTGGCAGCTGAGACAGGAAGATTTTAATATGCAAATTGATAGATATGGCAAAATAAACATTTTGATATCCCACATGAGTTACAGAAATAAACAAGTTGCATATTGTGATATTGGCATAACCTAAACAGGAGATTTATTGATATTGATTTGGAATGCAAGGTGAATGAAAATGTGGATTTGGTATTGTACACAGAGTAAGCACAGATATGAGAAATTTACAGATGCATAAAAACATGATATTTTAAGTGTAAGATACAAGATTATAAATAAATATGTTGATATTATATATTACTCTTTCTGGAGACACATTTATGAGAAGACAATGAGATGATGAGATGGAATTAGAATGTAGGTTATTACAAGAATATGTTGTATGTATTAGGTTATATGTTATGTTAGGTTTTGTATTTTTGCTATATTATGTATTATGTTATGTAATATGTTAGATTATGTATTAATGGAATATATAGTCATAACATGAACAGAATATACTGTATTTTATTAGACGTAGATAAGGCCTTTATCTGTTATACTAATTGGACTTTATTGAAGATATAAATATAGATGTAAAAATGGAAAGAGCAAATGGAAAACATTTAATTGATGCAACAACGAACATTTGATTACTATTCTAAGGAGTAGAAACCAGAGATGGATTGTTGGAAGATATCAAGAAAGGCGAAACCTATATGAAGAGCAGAAGATTGGATTATAGAAATCAAAGGGTATATGACAAAGAAAAGTTTCTGTGTATTGTATTAAGGACTAACATTTAAAGTTAATTGTTGTACTTAAAGTTCAAGGATAAATTGGAGGACATCTATTTTCTATATTTTTTCTTGTTTGTTATTTTTTGACTTCACTTTTTCTTTTCCCTTTTCTTACTTTGTATTTCTATTTCTTTTCTTTTGTATTAGCTTTTAATGTGTATTTTAAAATTAATAAAACTTATGGAAAAAAAAAACACACACACACACACACACACACACAGACGTGCTCCCTGGCCCACACTCACAGCTTTCCACATTCTCTTCCCCTGCTCATCTCTCTCTTGTCCATATTCCCAGTTCTAAGGCATCCTCTTGGGATCATCTTTTTACCCATTTCATATTTCCACCACCATTATTGGAAGTTTCCCACCCAGGAAGCCAGAACTGGAATCTGTTTAACTGATAAGCACACATCCAAGAACTCTGATTAATAGTATTTCTTAGCAGAAAGGTTAAAAACCATTACTCAAAAACCTTTGACAAGTATGTTCCCTTCAGATTCTTTTGAGGAGGAGGAGCCATTCCCGTTGGTTCCTGGTTTTAATAACAGCTGGGCCTGCCATTGGGGTGAGAATGGACTCGCACCCTTATTTCTTCACTTTTCCACTTGCACAGCTTTACAGCAAAGCCACAAGACTTACAGCCGAATCCTCTATCGCAGCGCTGCCACTTGATTGCCTGAAGTGATTATTTTGCTTTGCCTAAACATAGGACCATGCCTGTCTCATCATCCTAACCCTTGGTCCCCTGTCTTTTAAGCTGCCACTATTCCCAGGACATTTCCTCTGTTTTTAGACTGCCCATGTGAGGACAAAAACGTTCTCTTCCCATAATGAGAGTGTCTTTCAAGCCATAGGAAAATCTTGGTTTTATGTTCCACTGCAGGAACGGGTATCTGTTAAAGCTGAAAGTCCATTAAATCCTAATGTACAATTTATGCAACTTACATAAAATATATGAATTCAGACTTTGTCCCTTGCATCTGAAGTCCACTGAATGAGGTTCCATAGAATTGAGATTTTACTTTAATTCCATGCTCATCTGCATATAACATTCTAAGTGTGTAACCAATCAGGGTCAAGGACTTCAGTGTCCCAATTGCAACATACACATTTATATCATATTTATATAAGCAGCATTAAGCTCAGCAAGGCAGAGATAGGGAAGGATCTAGCTGAGGCTGTGTGAGTGAGCATATTGCATTTATCAGGCAAAATCAGATTGTACTATTTTCTGCAATGAAATAACAAAAAGGTATCCTCCATTTAAAAAAAATCTTGTGAGATATGTATTCAATAGTTAGTAATATAGTGGTACACCAGACAGTCAGTGCAATCAAATCCAGAAAAATATGCTAGAACAAAAGTGTTTTGATTTACTATCAGCACTCATTTTCAACTTGTCTTCCTTGATTCTTCTGCAGTGAATACCCCTGAAATGCAGTCTCTTGAAATGCAGAAGCAGTCTCTCTCTGCTTCTGCATATTGCACGGAAAGATGGGGGGAAAAGCAGCCACATCTGTCATTTTATTTATTTATTTATTTATTTATTTATTTATTTATTATTTAAATTTGTATCACCGCCCATCTCCTCCACACCTGGGGACTCTGGGCGGTTCACAACAATAAGTTAAACATATAAAATTACAACAACAATAATGTACATATAAAATCCAAACAAAAAGATGTTAATAATAAGGCGGGTTTCATGGCACCAGCCACTCCCAAGAGGAACTATTGGCATCCCTGTCCCAAGCCAGGCGGCAGAACCAGGTCTTCAAGTCTTTCTGGAAGGTCGGGAGCGAAGAAACTCGCCTCAGCACCAGGGGCAAGATATTCCAAAGGGCGGGTGCTACTGCAGAGAAGGCAGGCCTCCTGGATCCCGCTAGATGGAACTCTTTTGCCAATGGGATCCGTAGCATGCCCTTTCTGCATGACCAAGTGGGGTTGGTCGATGTTCCGGGGATGAGATGGTCCCTCAGGTAACCTGGTCCCATGCCATGTAGGGCTTCAAAGGTGATAACCAACACCTTGAATTGGACCCGGAAGCAAACTGGTACCCAATGCAGCTCGCGCAGCAGAGGTGTTACATGGGCCGATCTTACAGCACCCATAACTGTCCGCAGACAGGACGAAAATTGTCCAGTACGGTAGGGTCCAGGGATGACTTCTTGAGGAGATTTTACCAGCCAGGAAGGGCACAGATCTAAATGACATGTGGTGGCATTTACAGTTTGGAGGATCCTGTCCACTTCCTCAGGGCCAACAGGATCAAACCGTTCCCAGATAATAGGGCAAGTACGCTCCCCTGGCATCTCCCCAGACTGTGCCCCACATTTAGACTCCAACTTAGAATGAATCCGAGCGATTTTATCCTGCAGATGCTCTGAAAACTCTTCCGAACGGCCCTGTAAATGGGTCACTGATTGAACCCGGCCCAAAAGAGATTTGGTAATCTTAAACAGGGCCGTCGGATGGCATTCTGCGGATGCAATAAGAGCGGAGAGATATTCACGTTTCGCCACTCTTACCGCCACAAGGTAGGCCTTAATAGTGGCTCTAGATTGTGTTAGGTCCGATTCAGTCTTCGTTTTTCTCCAGCGGTGCTCCAGACGTCTCTTCACCCTCTTCAACACCCTCAGCTCCTCCGTGAACCACGGGGAATAACGGGTTGAATGTGGCAAGAGAGGTCGCATAGGCGCGATCCTGTCCAAGGCCCCAGCCGCTTCCCTATTCCAGGCTGCGGCCAGGGCCTCCGCTGGACCATGCAACAGATCCTCGGGTAACACCCCCAGCTCCCTCTGAAACCTCATTGGGTCCATAAGTCACCGGGGGCAGACCAATCGAATAGGTCCTACCTCCCTGCGGAGTGGGGCGGCACAAGAGAATCTCAAGGTCACCAGGGCGTGGTCTGACCATGACAACGGGGACAGATCTAGCTCTCCCCTCAGATCACATTGCCACTGCTCAGACAAGAAAACCAAGTCCGTGGTTAGACCACTGTCTCGAGTCGGGTCCTGAATTAGTTGAGCCAGGCCCATGGCTGCCATGGTAGCCATGAACTCCCGGGCTGCCTCCGAGGCATGTCCCAGGGACGGCAAGTTGAAGTCCCCCAAAACCATAAGCCTGGGGAACTCAACCAACCCTGAGACGGCCTCCAGCAGCTCAGGCAGGGAGGTTGCTACGCAGCAGGGAGGCTGGTACAGAAGCAACACCCCCAACTGTTCTCGAGATCCAACTTGAAAAACAAGGTCTCACAACCGGCCACTTGCGGAGCAGCGCCCCTGTATGCCATTAGAGACTCTCGGATGACAACTGCCACCCCATCCCCTGCCCTGGTGTCTCGGCTGGTGCCACACCTGAAACCCGGCTGGGCACATCACCGAAAGGGCTACTCCTCCCTCTGGGCCCAGCCAGGTCTCAGTGATGCAGGCCAGGTCTGCCCCCTCATCTACAATCAGGTCATTTATAAGGGGGGCCTTGTTATTTACCGACCTGGCATTAAGGAGCAACAGCCAAAGACCAGGGCTCTCGAAGATCTGTCGTCCAGGGCCTGGGTTTGAACTCGGAGGGCCGGAACAATACGCCACCGGTAACAAACACCGGGGGCATCTTCCCCAAAGATGGCCTGCCCTCCGGTTCCCATCATAACGTCCCCTACCCGTCACCACCTCGATCGAATAGCCCGCCCTGCAGCCCCCAGGGTTTCCTTGGCCGGTAGCCTCCACTCCCGAACTCCCAGAAGACCTGGGTTTAAACAGTCATTACTGGACTGTTCTTCCTACTGAGAAACTGACAGTAAACTTTCAAGAAATCGGGATGCTCCATGAAAAAGTGGAGGAAATGCTAACCAAATTTGCAGATAAATAAAGAAATAAATCGCTAAAAGACAGAAACAACATTCAAGATGATCTTATTAAGATAAAGAAGTAAACTGAAGACAATAGACTGAAATGTAATAGAGGCAAATGCAAAGTTCTTTATTCAGGAAAAAGTAATCAAATGCATAGGTATAGGATGGGACAAAACTAGCTTGGTAATTTGACATGTGAAAAAGAACTTGACATTGCAGCTGAACAAAATGAAACAGCAGTGTGATGTGGCTGCTAAACACAAGTGCAACTTTCAGTTGCATCAACAGAAGTAAAGTTTCCCAAACACAGGAAGTAATATTTCCATTTAATTTTCCATTTGGTCAGATTCCATGAGAAAGAAAGAGGACCATCTCTAACAATCAGCTGATGGGAGATCCCGTTACAGGTTTATCAAATAATCAGAGTTTTAGTCCTTCATGCAAACATCCTAGGGGAAGAAACTACAAAGAGACCCCTGGATGAATAAACTAATTAATAAGGGAGGGCTGGAGGATTCTTATCTCAGTTCTCAAGATTCTGATTCTAACCCCTAATTGTGGGCCTTAAAACTAGTTAAAGAAAACCCATTATAAATCTTGTTTCCTTTATCATGCTCTGCAGTTTGTTTGTTCATTTAAATCTTATTTATAAAGCCACTCAACTCATAATGACCCTGGGAATTGCGGAGAAAGAAGTTTGAGAGGCCTGTGTTAACACCCTTTACATACTGAAGTACTATCTCACAGAAGAAGCCAAGACATGCTATCCATTGACTAAATGTGTAGGACACTGAATGATGGCCTTAAATTATAGAAGGAAATTCCTGGTTAATTGTTAGGAAAATCTTTCTAACAGTAAAACAATTCAACAATGGAGCCAGTTACTGGGAGCAGTGGGGAAAGCCCTTCCTTAGAAATGAACAAGCAGAATGCCATGCCTCTTTGGCAGCTGCCTAAGCCAAGAGAGATTCTTTTCTAAGCATGATTCTCAAGAGTTCTGTTTAGCAGGATATATTGAGAAGGAAGGGAAGGAGTTACAAGAATCCCAGGAAGTGGCTATGGATTGTGAGACCACCCAATCCTGGTGATTTTCTTTTTTTTTTTTTAATAAGAATTTTATTAGATTTAAGACAAAGATAAAAACTACAAAAAAGCAAAAAACTGAGAAAAGAGAAAAGAGAAAACTAAAAAAGTGTGAAAACAAGTTATTTTTTTTTTTACAATTACAAGAAGAGATGACTTCTGACTTCTAACAGGAAGGATATACAACACATCTTCCATAACCAATCCCTTACTCTATATTAAACCAAGATCACATTATTTCTATAAATCATTCCATTGGCACATTATAAAAATCACTAAATACAGTTGCTCCATCCCCTTATATTAAAAGAAAAAGAAGAAATATATATATTTTTGCTTGGGATGGGAATGAGAACAGCTCCTCCTGGGGATGGCTGGTGTCATACAGCCCTTTTAAATACAATCTGATCTCCTCCTGGATTTTATATTTAATTTATTTGTATTTATATGATGATCGTGTATTGTACTATTTTTTATCTATTTTAATTATTGTCTCTTTGTAAACCGCCCAGAGTCCCCTTTGGGGGAGATGGGGCGGTGATAGATATATATATATATATATATATATATATATATATATATATATCTCCTAATCAACTTCCCCCCGATAACATTTATTTAATTATTTCCTTCCTACATTCTATATGTTTACTATATACTTCCTTCCTACATTCTATATGTCTACTATAATAAAAATCAAACTAAAAAGCATATAAATTGTCTGCCATTATAATTAATAATACAACAATTATGAAAGTCTTAATCATATTAAGCCTAAAACCAAGCATTTATTATTATACCTTATTAATCTTAATCCAAATTGTTAAAGATGAATGAAGTCAAACAAGCCCTAGAAACAATCCAAATAAATATTCTTAAACCCTTACCCCACTTCAAAATAAACCTGTCAGGGCCAGTCCAAGAACAATGACGAGTCAGTGTATTCCAAACTCATTTCTTTATTGCTCTCACCATACAGACAGAATCTTGCCAGACTAAAGCTACTCTAACTAACCTAAGCACAAATACCCCAGGAGACTCTAGGGCGGGGTGACCCTGAACCTCTTTGCTTTCCCACCAACACTCTTCGGACTGCTAAGAATCTGTTTATCTCCTTGGAATGCGCTCCCTCCTTGCTGAGAACGAGGGGGAGTGCCTACATCTACCACATCACCCCCCCTTCAGGAACACATTCCATCACAAAACCAAAGTATTTACATATCCACACAATACACAGAGCTTTTTTCATAAAGAAATCAAACAGCCCAACTGCCCCCCTTAAAAACTCCAACTTCTCAGTAGAAAGCCTCCCATACATAATAACCCCTTCTTTTCCATAACATTCCATCAGAAAATCAATCTCACTTATGACTTGCAATTCAAACTGTCCCTTTAATTTCTTCAACTTGACTCTCCAATCTTCATCTAGTATTTCAACAGAAGCCCCGATCTCACTGTTAGAAGAAACATTTCTATCATTGTTAAGCTCTTCAATTTCTTCCATGACATCCCCAACCAGATGACACATTTTAGACCTCATGTTTTCAGCAATGTTTTCCACAATGTCCTGAATGTCTTGCATAAAAACTTGACAGGAATCAAAAAGAATCTGTTTGAAGTCTCAACGAAAATCTGAGAATGTCTGATTGAAATCCTCCATGTCTCACACAATAAATTATGGTGCCCCCTAGGTACTTAACCAGCAAAAGTGGGAGATAATGGAAAAATTCCAAAATGTGTTTACACAAGTGAAAGTATGATAACAGGCAGCTCCCCAGGGAAAGTAGCAACAGAAAGCTGAAAGTTCAAAACAGCAGATTCAATGTGTAGGAAAATGCTAAAATCTTCAAATTTAGTAGAAAAATAATAACAGGGAGGCGATTACGTACTCTCAACCTTCCTTAATATTTGGATGGAAAGCAAGCCAAAACTTAAAAAGAATTTTTTAAAAAAATTAACCCCAAAAATAACAATAAGCACCAAGAGTTCCAGCTTCTCTTTGCTGTAAAAAGCCTCTATTAGGGTACATATACTTAAAAAAAAATTGGGTGATTTAGAAATGGGGTGGCCGGTCCTAATGTCCCTTTAAGGCTACAGTGTGGCTTGGGAAATGGTGATGTCCCAGCCTCCCGCCAGCTCTTACCAGTCGAGTACAAACGCTGTTTACCATCTTCTGGCTGCAAGCCGCCATCCTGGAGGACAAATGGGTTAATTCCGAGCATTTTCCTTTCCTGGTAAAATGCTCTTGGGCTTCAGGAAAAACCTGCCTGAGCCCAAAAAAACCTGCCGTGCTGTCAGTTCTGCCTGCGGAGCCGCAAGCTCAGCTGTTCAGTCCACCATATCCCCACCAGAAGTCCCAATCCTGGTAATTTTCTATTGTTGGTTCTGAATGGGGCTGCAATGCCATCTGAGGATCCTTCTGGGCTTGAGGCTCCTGCTCAAGGAACATGTGGCAGCTGTGGCCAGGAGGACCTTTGCACAAATCTATGTTTTGCACCATTCCTCCCCAAGCCTGGGTCATGTCCACTCAGGCTTTGGTGAACTTTTGCTGGATTATTGCAATGCACTGTATATGTGGCTGCCCTTGAAGACCACATGGAAGCTACGGCTGGACCAGAATATAGCAGCACAGGAAGTTATGGGTGCATATCAACACCCCAAAGTAACACCACTACTGCACAATCTGCACTAGTTACCAGTCAGTTTACAGGTACAATTCAAGGTGCTGGACTGATTGCCACCTTCAAAACCCTTCATGGGTAAGGGCCAGAATATTTGAGGGACCACCTGTCTCTAATGATCTCTGCCCATGAAAAAGATCAGGCAGGATTGGCATGCTCTGGGTCCTATCTATTAAACAGCACCATCTAGAGAGACCAAGGAAGTATTCCTTCTATGTTGCTGTGCCTATCCTATGGAACAGCATCCCTCCCTCCCCAAGATCTGGATGGCACTGATCCTGTTGGCCTTTAGAAATGACCTGAAGACCTGGCTTTTCCCTTGAGCTTTGGGCCACGATGCTGTTTGAGCCATCAGTAGATGTGTTGTGAATTAATATATCTCCTGCCATACTGTTATGTGTGTTTATCGTTTGTTGGATTTTTATTATCTATGTGTGTGGGGGTTAATGTTGTTAGAAGCCCAGAGTCACTGGGAGTTGGATGGCATGTAAATAAAATGTATCATCATCATCATCATCATCATCATCATCATCATCATCATTGTTTTCTTAAAGTTTTCCTACATTATATATGTAATGCCATTTGAAATACCTAAGGAATTTTTTCCCAAATAAATTGAATATCTCTTTTTTAAAAAAATCAAACCAATTTTATCAATAAATAGTCAAGAATCAGCCAATTGCCAAAGAGAAGCAGGTGTCTTTCTGAGTAATGCAGGCTGAGTAACTACCAAATAAGCAATTAAACTCAGCACAGCCTCAGTTTAAATTGCAAGTAGAAGACTGTTTGATAATGGTGCTACAAAGCTTGCTTCCAGATATATTTGCCTATTGTTATTAAACCATTCTGCCAGAAGTTAAGGAACTTCAACAGCATCACAACTCAGTTTACTGTTCAAAAAGAAGTAAGAATAATTGAAGTAGAAAAGTCATGCACTGAGATAGTCATCATTGCAAAGTGAACGTTATAGAGGATGTTGCAGAATCTCTGAGAAACTTGCAAGGAAATGATGCAAAAGCAGGGAATGAAATTCTTGAGATGTATAAGCAGGCAAAGAAAAACCCAAAGAAGCAATAATGAGAAGGTAATTACAATGCAACATTCTAGGAAAATAAAGCAAACAACATGAGACCAAAATGAAAATGCTTATAAAACATAAAGAAATGAAAATATAGGGACTAAAGTTAAGCTATATAAAATACATATTTCACCAATTAAACTATTAAACCAGGAATAGATAACATTGTTAGAGTTCTTGTGTTGCCCTGGCGAATCATTCCTGTACAAAGCAAAAGCATTCTCATGGTGACGTGAATGCCAGGTGGCTGGATAACAGAGAAGCCTTGGCTTTGTTTACATCTTCATTAGATATAAACCTAGAAGGTACCATTGTTATGGCTAGCAATGGATCTTCCCATGAAAGTGAAGCCTCCTGATTTCTTTCCGTGGGAAGCCTTGCTCAGGCCCCCCTGAGCATGGAAGGGGGGAACTCAGTGCGTAGATGCAGCACATGCTGTGTGCTTGGAGGTCAACTAAGTTAGCTTAGTTGACAGCTAACTTCCAGCCAATCAGAAAGCTAGAAGAACTGAATATACATCCATGCAAAATGGTGTTCTATGTCTTCTTGATTTCTAGTGTCTTAGTCATGTAGTTCTTCACGTGTTCACTTCCCGTGGACTGGGCAGAGTGAGCTATGCCTGGCTTTGGGTATAGGCCATGGCAGGAACTCTGGCCCTGGGATCAATACATGGAACTCTGCTTATAAGTCTGTTTTGTTTTTCCTTTTACAACAATGTATCTTGTATATTCATCTTTTTCATATTTGCGATAATGTGATTGTATATACATTATTGCCCTATGCCTATCAGTAAACACTGTTGGCCCTAACAAGCTGCATTCTTGTCTGTTTATTCTCAAGCCTCGGTTTTTCCCCTTTAAGCCAGCATATACCCCATCAAACATAAGTATATGAGTTATTAAAATATAGAATAATATAATTGCAATTTGGATTACTGAATGGCCATCCGTGCGTCTACTTTACAGATCTCCAAGCTCTATTTGAAAGGTTACAACAATTTTCTTTGCCCCTAAAGATTGGTTGTACCAACAACATTTCTAGTAAAACCTCAATTTTGAAACTGAACTTCAAACGTTATAGCTTCAACATTTAACCTAATTTTTGGACTTCCTTTCTTTCTTCTTTCTCCTGTTTTTGGTAACATTGTACAAATTAAGGGAACTTGAAAATTTACACTTTTTGTGTCATTTTGGTTGGTCTATTATGCAGCTATAGATTTTGGATTTTCACTGTGCACCCTCCCCCCCCAACCAACATATGTTTATTTCCTTTGAAGTACTTCCCAGTTCAAATCCAGTTGAAAATAAAGAATGATCCAAAGGAAGAACAGAAATAGAACTTGAAGAAGCCGATCAAGAGCTTTGAACTGCACCGGATCACATCAAGGAAACAATTAAGGTCCTGGTCCTGTGGATATATGACCTGCAGTGGCTTACAGGTGTTTTGGGGTACACAGATGCTCCGTTACTTATTCATGTCTATTTGTTTTGAGCAAAATAAATGTGTGCCATGATTAGAGGTGCTGAGTGTGAACAGAGAGATATATTGTAGGCTGAAGGAACTGGATTTCCATCACATCCAGCACAATAGGCTGGACCTGTGGATACATTATTTGAGGTGGTAATAAAATATAACTATCTCAAATCTGTAAGTGTAATTGTTACATGGGGCTATCATGCATTGCATTTTTTGGCCAAATATGATTTTATTATATTGAATCATTCTTTATTTTGAAGGGTAGAGTGTCATGATTACATAGCTTATACGAGTGTTAGTTCTATACTCAATTTTAGTTTCAATATTATATACAATATACATTCTATTCACTTTAATAGCTGAGCTCTCCTTCAAATATTTGGCAAACATGGAACAGAAATGTGGTTACAGGAAATGTGGCATCTCTCTCCCCCTCTCTTTCTCTAAGATTCTATGGTAGGAGGAAGCATGCAACTGGAGAGGCCTTTCTTAAGTAGTGAATTAAACTTCTATCCACCTATCCTTAAGTTCCTTCATTAAAAAGTGCCACCCTAAAATTTGCTCCCCCCATTGCCAATCTCTAACCTGACACCAATGTGTCTGTTCTAAGACACTGCCAAATCATGATGTTCTGGTTTGGGGATGTGCCACTCATATGGGCAAGGGGGATGTTTTTCTCCTCTACTTTTGCTGCCATATCCTTTCAGCACATATCCTGCTAGTCAGAAAAGCATCCACCAATCAAGGGGGTCACGTCAAGAGTCTGCCTAGGCTGGCTTGTCTGATCCTTCTCCCATGCCTCATTTGGGCCTCTCAACTTAAAGTGATGTGAAATAAAGGAGCATATGAGAAGGCACCAGGGTAGAAATAGCCCTAGAGAAGAGAGAGGCAGACTGAGCTATGATAATGCAACTTATTAGGTCCTGAAGAGCTGGATAATTGAAACTGACTAGATCAGGGTTTCTCAATCAGGTTTCGGTGGAACCCTAGGGTTCCGTGAGAGGTCACTAGGGTTCCCTGGGAGATCACAATTTATTTAAAAAATTATTTCAAATTCGGGCAACTGCACATTAAAGAGGTAAGTTTCATTCTTTATTTTTAGTTTAAGAATACTGTTAATGCATATACTGTATACAGGCCTACACATGAAACAAATATAATAATTTTGTAACTTCTGGCCTATATTTGGGCCTGAATGTGCAGGGATTCTCTGAGGCCTGAAAAATATTTCAAGGGTTCCTCCAGGGTCAAAAAGTTGGGAAAGGCTGGACTAGATGCTGAGCAACCAACTTTCAGGAGATGGGAAACTAACAACTAACTACAGTAACTACAAAGAAACTGGCAACTAAACAGCCCAGCTCAACATCCCTCATTATTCCTTGGATGCTTCAATAAGCTAAAGATACATTTCAGAATACTCTCAGAGTGGATTAGCACCAAAACACCCCCTGTTCTGCCCAAACAAAATAATGGAGGTCTACTTTTCGGAAGACTGGAGAGAAGTTGGTGTCCAAATTAAAGAAGAGGAAGTGACAGATATGAAAGGAACTCAGGAAACCAATTGCTAAGGAAGAGGGCAAATAACCAGGAGAGAAATGGCTAAAGTGGAAGATGACTAGTGACCAATGGGAAGTGAGCATGCTTGTACCTCCAAACAAATAAGGCAAAGGTCTGAGCTGGTCCTGCAGACTTCTCTGCAAGTTTTGTGGATGAATAAGTGATCCTTGCAGGTTCAGCTCTGGTATATATATATAGGGTGTGTGTGTGTGTGTGGATATAGAAATCAGAAGTCCATCTGAGTGCATCAAACCACAGTAACCTACAGATGTTCCTTTAGCAATGCTACAGTATGGTTTTCTCTATCTTTATACTGTATATACTAGATTGCGGAGGAGGTAGAGTAACTGTAACTTTTGCACAAAGAATATATTTCCCACCCGCTTTCTGGAAAAGTAGCATGTCTAATATAGCAGATGTCTGCATAATTAGAGTTACATTCTATCCACACAGGAAACTTTGAGAAACAATACCACATGATAGGTGTGATATGTCACACAGTATATTTCATGAAGAGTTGTGATATTCTTAGCTCTACCATGTGATAACATTTCTCTGTCATTTAGCTATTTATGACCATAGAAAGAAAATGTAGCAACTGTCTGATGGAAAGGACTGGCATACAAGAGGGATGTACAGACAAAACAAGAGTCACTCTGGTTAGGAAGTGGCATGTGGCATGACCCTGTCATGTGTTCAGAGGATACCTCAGAGAAGCTAATTTGGGAAGGTTTTTATGACTACATGGAGCTAGTTTTTTAATTCTGTCCAGATTAGTATAAAAACAACCTTCTTGAACCAGGTGGGACAACATCACAAGTGGGTTCCAAAGCATAGTTCTTTAGGTGATGTAATTAAGAAAAAGGAACACAAACCACAATTCTATGTTCTTTTTGAGATACTTTATATAGCAACAGCTTTTAGGCACTTTGAATCTTATTCTCCTTTGCTTGGGCCAGAAGTGAGATAGTTCATTTCATCATTATTGTTGTCCATTGCTCCAGAATCAGATGTGTCTCTACAGTTGTTCTGATAGGTTGTGATGCTGCTTGGAGTCCAGGAGCAGAACCAGCTTGTCTGCTTCTCTGTGTGGTCATTTCTCTCTGCAAGAAAAATATTATTGAGCCAATCGGCAAATATTGGTGACATCATCTCTGACCTGACCATGTTAGATTGTACCTGGGCTGATCACAATATGCAGCTTTCTCTGGCTTCAAGCCATTACAATGAAGGACAGCTCTAAACATTGCCCATGATCTAGAACAACATTCTACAATCTAGAGCCCTCCAGATGTTTGTTATTATAATGCCAGTGTTCACAGGCTGACAGGGAACTTGGGGAGTTGTCCCAACAGAGCTGAAGGATACCAGATTGGAGAAAGACAAATGCTAGTTTCAATCAAAGAGAGTATTTGTAGCTCAGGGTTGAACTGTGGAGTCCTTGGTGCTCTCTGAGCCTTGTTGTTTCCTTGCAGACGTTTCATTGCCAGGCTAGGCAACATCTTCAGTGCAAAAAGGGAGCAGGACTTGCTCTCTGTTTATATACCCTGGCTTGTCCTGCCTGTGTTGGTGGGGGTGTTGTTCTCTCCTTGGTAGTTGTTTGCTGCTTGGGCTGTTGTTTGCTGCTTGGTTGATTGACTGAGTTAACAGAGAGCAAGTCCCACTCCCTTTTTGCACTGAAGATGTTGCCTAGCCTGGCAATGAAACATCTGCAAGAAAACAAGAAGGCTCAGAGAGCACCAAGGACTCTACAGATGCTAGTTTTTAAGAAACCACTGGTCATAGTGCACTGCTGGCTTGCTATCTGATTATAGTGCCTGAAGGAACCCCTCTTTCCAGTGTTATTATCCTCACCATTTCTACACGGGGAGGTGTTTTGGAATGGGATTTGCCCCTTTAGACTTGAAAAGTGAGATGTTTTCTCTATGCTTTATGCCCAGCTCCTAGTTGCTGAACATTATATGTAGATGGATCATAGGATATGGAATTACCCTGGAAAAGAAAAAGAGAGAGAGAGAGAAGAAGAAATCTATTTTCTGTAGCCTGTGTTAAAAGATGAATACATGTCTGGGATGTGTGAGCCTATTGCCTAAGCTGAAGTCTGGAACCACTTTGTGCCAAGAACAATAATTTAAAAACACATTGGTTTTTCACCAAGGAACATCATTTCCAAATCCAGCATTTTTCTGTTTTCTGGGCATTTATTTCATTTATATAATTTGTCATATTATTGGAGTTTCCACAGAATATGGAGTGACTTTGCAAGAACTACAGTGGTAAAACCAGGGATGAATAGAGAACTTGTAGCATTGGAAAGTGACTGAAAATGAACAAATCTGTCTTGGCCTGGTCCTGGGCTTTTAACAGCAGATTAAGCTGCTGAAATGAGAAACTAACCTATTTGTGGAACAGAGATAAGCAGTTTTGACTTCTTAATAAAAATAGATCAACTTGTTATTGAAAGCACCAAAGCAGAGGTCACAAACATTTTCACAATCTTTGGCTCTCACATCACTGCAAAGTTTCAGTCTAGGTAATCTTAGGCCCTATCCCTGCTTCATTTAACCATGGCACATATGTGCCCTCATAACCCCAATTAATTTTCCCTGTTCACCTCAATGGCATTGCTTTTATCCCATCCCCATCTCATGAGTGAAGCTAAGCAAAAGTAAGTTACCATTAACTGTACTGGTATAACAGTAGCACCCATTCTGTAAGAATCTGTAAAACTTTGCTATCCATTATCTTGGAGGCAAACCAGGTCAGCAGATCACCTGGTATAATCAGAAATGTGTTTGAGGACTGTGTGACATATGGGCACTTCTTATGTCCTTCTAGTTATTAGCCACAGCAGGCACCTGTTTGCCAGGCTGCTTATTAATACCAATTTAGCCCTCTTTCAGAAGAGTGCTAGATTCATGCTCAGATATAGGCCAAGTGACAAGTCACAAGTATGGAACACCTCTCTACTTGCAACTAGTTAGGCAACTTGACAGGTGACCAAACCCAGCAATACTTGCACCTGCCTATAATCACCCAACTCCATCCCATCCCATCCCGTCCCATCCCATCCCATCCCATCCCATCCCATCCCATCCCATCCCATCCCATGATAGGGAGAATGATTAGTGGTTATTCTTCCCACTTGTAGGGGATGCTTGGTGAGAAGGGAAAGCCTGGGAATCCACCAATCACTTGTCTTAATTTGACACATTAAATTAAATAAGTGAGAACAGCACCACTCACCAGCCTTGCTGCTTTAGCAGAATAGGGCTCAGCCATCAGGGTAGCAAATTTTCTGCCAGCTCAAGCACTGGTGGACAGTACTTTAATGTGGCCATCTGGCTGTGTCCATAGTGACCTGGTATCTCGCAACAGTCAGAACAGCCCTCTCAAGTCCGACATTATTTTCATTGTGAAATCAGAAGACTTGGGTGGAAGAAATGTTGGTCACCCAGAAGTACCATTAGAGAACATCTCTGTTGTCTTGGGCCTGTCTTCAGTCATCAGCTCATAGCAGCCATTGCAATAGACTGCAATAAAATAAAATATAAATTAGTAAATTTATTCATTGAAAAATGAAGGAAGGGAGGGAGGGGGAGAGAGAGAGAGAGAGAAAGCAGGACTACGGGTAGTCCTCGGTTAATGACTGCCTTGTGCAGTGATTGTTTGAACTTATGACGGTGCTGAAAATGTAGATTTAAGACCGGTCTTCGAACTTACAGCTATCGCAGTGTCCCTGCAGTCACGTGATCACAATTCAGGCACTTTGCAACTGGCACACATTTACAATGGCCACAGCGTCCTGTGACCATCAATCCTGTCACATAATCACCACTTGCGACCTTCCCAGCCAGCTTCCGACAAGCAAAATCAATGGAGAAGCCAGCAGTAAAATAGCAAGTCACGGTCACATGACATCACGCTTAATGACTGCAGTGGGACTGACGTCATACTTCAGGCACAGTCATGTGATGTTTCACTTAACGACTGCGTCACTTAGCGATGGAGCTGCCTGTCCCAATTGCAGTCATTAAGTGAGGGCTACCTGTATTCCATTTTCCTTTGGGACCTCCATATTACCTAGCCAGCAGCCTTAAAACAGTTCTTAAACCATTTTCATCTCATGATAAGAAAGAGCTGATCAAATGGTAACTTTAAGAAGTGGTAGTTTGCTTTTTTCTCCCTCGCTCCTCACTCATCTTGTTTGTTCTGTCATGTCCTTTAGATCAAAAACCTTAAAGTAGGGACTTTTCAATATGACTTTTGTAGTGCACCTTAAATAAATAATAAATGACATGGACACAGATTAATATTCAAGACCTTTCAAACACACTTTAGTGGCGGGGGGGAGATGTATTTCAGTTCTTTCTTGAGACAGCATGTTTGCTCCATTCCGATGGCATTCATAAATAAGCAGTATGAAATTAAGAATAACAATTTCACCCTCTTGAGCACAGATGTCCTTTTCCTCGATTCCTGCAAAGGTCTCCAATTGCCCCCATGACCCCAAGAAGCACTGAAAGACTATGCAAATGAGCCTGAGACTGCCTGCAGCACAAACTGGGGCTGCACATTAGCTATTGCTCAAACTTCAGGCTGGTGACCTCATCCCAGCTGCTCAATAAAAGGGCAAAAAAGAGCTGCAGGGTGGGACGCTGAACTCCTTAAGGCTGGAGTTGGCTTGGGGATAGGTTGTTGTTCCCTTTCAATAACTACTGCTCCAGACTAACATGGGCTTAATGGTATTCTTTTAACATCCTGGGCATTTACTATATTAATTGGCAATGAGCTACTAAGAGCAGCAATAACGCTACATGGTCTCTTTTTCCCAGATTGTAAAGAGATCCCTTGCTAAAGCTGGGCTATAGCAATAGCTATCGACATATGTCTGCTGCACGGGCTCGGAGCTTGGGCTTTGCAGGCTGTTGTTTCAGTCTCTTTCACTTTCCTAAGCACGCTCTCATTCCAACTAGCAAAGAGGGTCCTTTCTGAGGATGGGGGAGCCTGAAAATAAAGCCAACACAAGAAGCTATAAGCTATTGTTTTAACTGGGTTATGGTTATTAATTTCTGCATTATTTTCATGGCCACATCTACTGCGATTTGTTTTTCTTTCTAATAATGTTCTTGTAAGAACTGTTGTAAGGATTGCAGTCCAAGGGCAGACAGAGAGAGATGTTAAACCAAGGAATAATAGCTGACCCTCCTTGGAGAAGTCCCATTCAGGCATCCAGAACACTAGGCATCCAGAACAGGCTGGAATATTCTGGCTGGAGTCTGAAAGATGCCACTGTGTTTGCCTTGTCCAGCCATGGCACGGGGAGGAGAGAAGGCCAGACCCTGACAGGGTGCAGATGGCAAGTAAAAACAGCTTTGTTTGTGCATAAACAAACAGTCTGGGGAACCAGGGAAAACAGCTCCTCTTTGTTTAGAGTCTTATCAGATCCAGTAAGGGGCCTGCCTAGGAGAGGTTTTTCCCCCCCCCCCCCCCATTCCTTTCATCCCAACAGTAGTCCACAGCTCCTGCTTTATAGTTTGAAAAGATACATGGCCATAATAATACATGCAAGAATAAAAGTGAATAGAAGAGATAGAGTGATAGGGAAAACATGAGCAGTACAGTTAAGATTTTGAGAGCATATTAGGGGGTCTCTTTTAAAAATGGCTGCCAAAGTAAGGCCATTCACAAAACACCGATTTACCAGGAAGCAAACTGGTGATACTGCTCCTTCCCCCCATCCCCAGCACATCAGGATGCTCCCTACACTTTGGTTAACAAGGGAATTTTGGGGTTACAGTTAACCAAAAGCAGTTAAGACTATTCCAGTAGCAATCCCTGGCTTGAAGCCAAATTGAAATGAGCCAAGGCCTATTTTTTGGAGCAACATCAAGACATAAGAAACATTTGTTGGAAGATACACATATTTTTAAAGAGTAGCCTAAATGTATCCTATCTTTGCACTTGGAGAGCTGCGTATCCCATCCTATTACCTTACCTTGTTTATTGTTGCATGATAGGCAGAAATCAATGAGTAGAGCACCCCCCAACACTAAGAAACCCTATGCCAGAAAGTCCTATTCAACTTCTCTTTTTGTGCTTGGTTCACAAACAAAATCCAACTAAATCTGTTGTCAGGAAAAAGAAGATGGCAACCCTTCCTTGGACTTCATGTGCAACTACACGACCTTGGCCTCACCTTAGTCCTTCAGCCATAACAAAGTTGGTAGGGGGAGCAGGTCACTTAGCAAACAAAGCTAGGGTTTCTTGTTACTACAAATATCTTAGGGACTCCCCTGCAGATAGCTTCTGCTTTTTGGAGGGAGCAAGTAAGTCACCAGTCATGATCTAACCATTATTGAGGTTTCCCTTACAAGGCAAAGACAACAATTTCCTGGAGAGCACACAATTGTTTCCACTTGCGCCATGCTAACCGGTGTCCCCTGACATATAGTCATGTTTCCCCTTTCGTATGTTTCCACCATTCTGCATGACCTCTTGACTCAACCAATCTTAATGACAGGCCTGCAGTGTTTAATTGACGAATCAGTTCAGTGAATCAGTTAAAAAATCTCTCTCTCTTGATTAATCAAGCAGCAGCAGATTAAAAGCAGTATTTTAAAAGAATACAGGATGTTACAAAAAATGAAACAATAGCTGTGGTTTTAGAAAAGTAATTTGTCTCTTTCTCCTAAATATCAGCCTGAGGTGTTCCCCAACCAAATGTCTTCTATGAACCTTTTCCCACTTGTACTTACCCATAGTCCCCAAGGACCATTCTCTTTTGGCAATAGGAGAGCCTACGTGGAGTGGGAATTTTGGGAGTTGTAATCGCAACACATCTGGGAAGCAACAGGTTGGGGCAGGCCAACTTAGACTTACTTACAAAATGTATATTCCACCTTACTGAGAGACTCAGGGTGGTTTATAAAAATACAGGCTCAGCAATCCATTAAATTGCAAAACATTTAAACCCTAATCATTTAAGAAATCATTCACGCTGAATCCAAATTAAAAATCAAACCATTTAAAAATGAACAGCAATCGAGCAATTGTTACTTAAGCTCCAAACATCCAGGAAAAAAAACTGCCTTTCTAAAAGCTAATAATATGGAGGTCATCCAAACACTGGAGTAGGGAAACTGTTGCACAAGGCCAAAGCTGCCATCCAAAAAGCATGTTTTTGGTTTCTTGCCCCTGACATTCGGGGAGGGGGGGCATCCAAAGTATCCCTTCTTATGTTGAATGCCCAGGATGGGCAGACTGTGGTTAAAGAAGATGTCTCATGGATTACAACGACCCAAGAGATAAAGGATTTAATAAGAAGCAGCGCCTTGAATCAGCCCTGGAAGCAAAACTATCCGCCAGTGCAGTTCCCACAACATAGGGCAGTGTTTCTTAACCATGGCAACTTTAAGGTGGGTGGACTTCAACTCCCAGGGCGTTGAGAAACTGACACTGACATGGGGGTTATTCTGCAATAACTGCTGTCATGCATCAGCAGGCAGGCAGTTGCATCTTGCACCAGCTATAGCTTCTGAGTTATATTCAAGGGAAGCTCCCTGTAATCAAATCTCAAGGTAATGAAGGCATGAGTAGCAGTCACCAGGACCCCTGCTCCAAAAAGGGCCGCAACTAGCATGCCAGGTCAAAAGCCCTCCTGGCCACAGTCTCCACCTGTTGATCAAGCAGCAGCCATGAATCCAAGAGTATCTCACAGTCACACACCTGCTCCATCAGAGCTGAAGTAGGAGTCTTCAAGGAACCAGGATGGTTTCTCAATGAAAACTGACTATGTCTTGTAGGATTTTGTCCAAACTGTTTTCTCCTTCTGGTCCCTCGCAGTCTCCAAATACCGGGTAAGCATTTCTCCTGCAACTCCTGTACAGCCTGGGGTAAACAAATACAATTGGGTATCAACCTCATACTGAACCAATCCAGCAGCTTCATACAGCTGTTAGACAGCTGTGAGGAGAAAGGTGAGCCATGTGCCACCCCATAAATGAATGATTAGGAGTCAGAGGCTTAATCACTCATTCCTGACTGCTCAAGAAGGAGCAGAACCACTGTAAAACATTTGTGGCCAGACTTATCACCTGATTTGCTTTCTTGCCTTGCTAACACCGTAACAACTAATTTAATTTCCTCAACATAAAGCCAGGGGGGCAGTGTTTTTCCATTATAATAGAGCTTACGACTACATGCACACATATTTACAGTTGTGCTCGATTGGATGCCAGGCCATTGTCTGCCTTCAAGAAGTAAACTGATTTATCACCAGCTCAGCTGCAGTGCAAGTGACCCCTTTCTTATTTATTTATTTATTTATTTATTTATTTATTTATTTAATTTATATAACCGACCATCTCCCCCAACGGGGAACTCTGGGCGGTTTACAATAAATAAAATTAGATAAAAGCATAAAATATAAAATATATAAACTAACAATTTATACAATTAATATAAAATAAAATAAAATAAAATAAAATAAAATAAAATAAAATAAAATAAAATAAAATAAAATAAAATAAAATAATAAAATAATAAAATAATAAAATAAAATAAAATAAAATAAAATAAAATAAAATAAAATAAAATAAAATAAAATAAAATAAAAATCCAAGTGGGAGATAGTATTAATAAAAGAAGGGCATTATAAAATTACGGGATTAACCACCCCCATGAGGAGCTGTTGTTTCCTCCCTCCCATGCCAGGTGGCAGAACCAGGTCTTCAGTTCTTTCCTAAAGGTCGGGAGGGAGGGGATCTGTCTCAACTCCGGGGGCAAGGTGTTCCATAGTGTGGGTGCTGCTACAGAGAAGGCCCGCCTCCTAGCCCCCATCAGATGACATTCTCTAATTGATGGGGCTCGCAGCAGGCCCTCTCTGAGGTGGTTGTAGCTGCAACTACTGCAGAGTTTGGAGGTCTGACTCTTTTCCCTCCTCCTAACTCCTGAGGTTCAGCTGCAGTAGCTGACATGGGAAAGGGTGGCTTGAGAACTGTGCAGCTTTCCTCAGTAGCAGGGTGAAGAGAGCAGGGGTGGAATTGAAAAGATCCTGGCAGTGTTCTCCTCCCTGGCGAGGACCATGCCAAGTGCCCGGCTGCTTGGGCTCTTCTTGATTCATCCCATTTCTATCTCTTTTGTGTGGAGAAAAGGGATTTTTATTGCTGCAGGAACTGTGGAAACACAGTGTAGGCAGTGATTTTTGCCCCTTGTTCTCTGTGTTTCTGAGTAATCAGAAATGAAGACAACTGGGGGCTATTTTCAAATTTCTTTTGAGGAATTAGGGTGTGGAAACAATGAGGTGGAAGTGGCCTATGTCACATCCTGCTGCACATCTTTTCTCCAAAGGCTTCTGACCTTTTTTTAAAAAAATAGTTTCCTGCCATATCTTTGCTTATTGGTATTGTAATTGGGTATTGAATGCCTTCAACCAGTTACTGAGAGTTATGGGCCTTAATGGCATCTTCTTGCACTGGGTTCCATAAGCAAGTCTTAAGAACAAAAAGATTCATTCTTTCAAGTATCCTTACATTAAAAAGACCTTTTGTGCCATGAAGTTGACCGTGTGTAGGAGGGCATATTTCATCAATGGCTTTACTTCCCTCCTTCCCCTCCATTTTTCCTTGCTGGGTCAATGCGGAACTGAGCATGACTCAGCACTGAGCCATTTTTGGAATGGTTCACACATTCTTCTGAAGCACGAGTGAAAGCCTCCGCCTCTCCCTGTCAGTTAAGAGTAAGGAAATCTCAATGGTGTCATTGTTTTGCCTCAGCAAAAATTGGCTCACCAGCAGAACTGACTCACTCTTAAAGGAGGATGTATAATGTTACAATCCATGTTTGTGTATTCACTAAGACAGGTGCATGAAAAAGCAACTCTAGATAACTGGAAGGCTGCAAGACAGGCTAGGCATGAGTGAAAGGCAAATTCTCCTATGAGTTTTTTGATTGATTGTATTAAGTTATCACCCTGATTTTAAAAAAATCTCATCTGAGCACCAAAGATTTATGGGTAAATCTTTTCAGCTCAAAAATGGACTGTGGAGTAGATGAAATATTTACTTAGTAGCTGAGTTCTCCAGACTTTGGGAGATCAGTACCAAGGTTTTCTGAAGACATTTCACCCCGTCTCCCAGCAAGGCTTCCTCAGTGCAATGGTTTGGAAGTGGGGTTGCCTTGTAGTATTTGTAGCCCTCAGGGGTTGGTTGGTGATTGGAGCTTTTCTGAGAAGTGTTGAATAATTGGTTGGGAATATCCTGGATGTTAGATAAGGGAGGAAGGGATATATGCATCTGATTTAATTACTGCCACCTAGATAAATCAGAGAGCCAGTTTGGCTAAGTGGTTAAGTCACCAGGCTAGAGACTGCGAGTTCTAGTCCTGCCTTAGGCATGAAGCCAGCTGGGTGACCTTGGGCCAGTCATTCTTTCTCAGCCCTAGGAAGCAGGCAATGGCAAACCACTTCCAAAATCTTGCCAAGAAAACTGCAGGGACTTGTCCAGGCAGTTGTCAGGAGTCAACACTGACTTGAAGGCACCAACAAAAAGGTAAATCAAATGAAACTTCACTGGCCTCTGTAGAGATCTCTCCTCAAACTGGGGAAGTCTCTTTTTGTTCCCTGCAAACAGGTATGAATGCTGTATTTCTACTCTGAAATAGTAGTTTAAGTTTTCAAATCACCTTGGTATCTTGATTTTTTTTTAATTACTGTAAAACAGCCTGTTTCAATCAGTGACTTCAGTTTGATTAACACGCCAAGGCAAATCAGGCAAAACCCAACTGAAATTGACAGATCATTTTGGAAAAAGGTTGCCCTTTGATCCAATAATTCAAATCAGTTTGGAAAAACTGACCTGATTTTAGTTGAATATTTAAATCCATTTAGCAGGATCCAATCAACTTAATTCAGATTTCTGCATCAATTTAGAAAAATCTCGAGTGGAGTGCCACAGGGCTCTGTTCTGGGCCCAGCACTGTTCAACATTTTTATAAATGATATGGATGAGGGAGTCTAGGGAATGCTTACTACATTTACAGACAATACAAAGCTAGGAGGGGTGGCCAATACTTGGGAGGAGAGGGGAAAACATTCAAAAGACCTAGGCTAGAACAGTAGGCAGAAACAAATAGAATGAAAATTAACAGGGAGAAAAGTAAAGTCATGCATTTAGGTAAGAAAAATGAAAGAAATATGTATGGGTTGGGGAAAATCTGGCTAAGAGCAGCACATGTGAGAAGGACTTGGGGGTACTTGTGGATCACAAGCTCAATATGTCCCAACAGTGTCATGCAGTTGCAAACAAGGCCAACAACATCTTGAAGAGCATCAAGAGGAACATAGAGTCCAGATTGCAGGAAGTAATTATCTTGCCCTACTCTGTCAGAGAAGGACTAAAAAGATGGTGAAAGGACTGGAAAGCAAGTCCTACAAGGAACTGTTGAAAGACCTAGACATGTTTAGCTTGCAGAAGAGAAGGTTGAGAAGGACATGATAACTGTCTTCAAATATCTGAAGGGATGTCACTTTGTAGAGGGTTTGGCCTTATTCTCACTCAGTCCAGAGGGTAAGGCTAAACCTAATGGGATGAAACCTCAAAGATGTAAATACAGATTAGACATGAGGAAGAACTTCTTGACAGTAAGAGCTGTCAATAAGTGGAATAGGTTACCACATGGAGCAGTTTCTTCCCCTTCACTGGAGGTCTTCAAAGAGAGGCTGGGTAGTCCTCTATTGAGGATGGTGTAGTGAATGCTACAGGGTACAGGAGGTTGGACATGATGACCTCTTAGGTCCCTTCCAATGCGATTCTATGAAAAGCTGTTTCTATGCATGTGGGAAACCATCCAATCAATTCACACTAGATTAGATTTTCCAGTTTGATTCCGAAAGTCAGTTTGACTTTCTGAAGAGATTTGACTGAATTGTCTTTGAATTGAATCACTGAACTGAATTTTTGCACAGGGAGAATTAATACTGCACCTCTTAAAGAAAATGGACTCTAGAAGAGTGCTTTTGCCATAGACATTAAAATGCTGTCTATAATAATAGTAACCCATGCTTAGTAGAAAGCAGGCAGACACTTGCTTAAAATAATGGAAGCCCTTTTAAATTTCAAAACCCCACAAAATTAGTTTTTCTTCTCACTCCCAATATACAGTCAAAGCAAAATAAAAGTGTTTAAGGTATGTGAAAAAGCTAAGAAATGGGCTTGAAAAGTTTACCTCAACAACAGTACCCTTGTCTAAAATTATGTGACAATAATCTGTTTGAAACTAAGAAGGACTTAGCTAGAGAAAACATGGTGGAAGGGCATGGCTGCATGCACTGAGGAAGTAGTAGTGCAGTTCTTCCTTAGAAAGCCATCTCTGAAGAGAAAGCTCCTCTCTGAAGGATTAGGTTTTGAAAAGCACGCTAGTGCAGAAGCAAAGATGTGCTGTCATTGCACCCGGTTCAAGGTCTTTGTTAACATTGGGGTTTACAATGGTCATGTTGGTCCTGGGTTAAAAAGCGCCAAGAAAATTAGGGTCTTCATCTTGGCAAAACTCTCTATCGTCCCAGTGAGAAAAGGCCATTGGGGAAACAGGACTGGAAAGCCTCACACTGTACCATGCAAGGTGACAGACTGCTGTGGGTCCATCCCGGTGCACCTCATTCTTGCAGTACATGACACAGGGATTGTGGCTGCCCCAGTTCCCAAGAAACAACTGATGATGGTTGGAATCGACAAGTGATAACTTGGTCAACTTTGCAAGAAGCTGCACTGCTGCCTTGGGGGATGTTGCTAAAGCCACCTTTGATGCCTTCTCCAAGACCTATAATTACCTGACTCCTGATCTCTGGAAAGCAACTGTTTTCACCAAATCTCCTTGGAGTTCACTAATCATCTGGCAAAGACCCACACCACTACAGTGTCTGTGCAGAGAACCCAGGCAACTATCTAAAATATCCTGCATGTTACAAATTAATTAGTGAATTTCTTTTAAAAAAAACTCTTTACCTGAGTCTTAAATAAGTCTTAAATAATTACTGGCCCAGTCTCCACTTCTTAGTAAGGTTATAGAGAAGATGGCTGAGCTTCAATTACAAAAATCCTGGATGAGATTATTATCTGGATCTCTTTCTGTTGGGTTTCAGTATTAAGCATTGGATAGGGACTGCATTTGTTACTCTGGTGGATGACCAGCAGTGAGACCTGAAGGGGGAGGGGGAGACCCTTGTCCTGTTAGCTTTCTCAGTAATGTTTGAGACCATCAATCATTGCATAATTTGAGGGCACTGTTTTGCCCCTTTCTGTGTGGATGGGTTCCAACTGGAGTCAAGGGAGGAGGAGAGGTTAAGCCTTTGAACACATACGTGGGGCTCAGTCCTACCGTAGGCCAAACGGAAGATGTGGTGGAAGTCTTGATATGGTGCCTGGAGGTTCTAAGGAACTGTATGGGGCAAAACAGATGATGGCCAAATCCTAGCAAGGTGGACTTACCATTGATTCAGAGATATTCTGGTGCCATGGATGTTCCACCAGTTCCTCTAGACGGGGTTGCACCTCACCTAAAGAAGCTGGAACACAATCTGGGAAGTCTCCTGCACTCTCAGCTGCTGCTGGAAGAAGAGCCTTTGACCCAGTTTGGCAGTCCACTAGTTGTGTCATTCCCTGCACCAGAAGGCACTGAAGGCAGTGATTCACATCCTTGTCATGTGTTAGACTACTGCAATTCATTTTGTGTGGGGCAACCCTGCAAGAAAACACAGAAACTGCAGCTGATGTAGAATGCAGTTACCTGCCTGCTGATTGGCATTAGTTGATACAGCAGAATAACACCTGTTTTGCGGGAGCTGCTTTAGTTGCCAATAATCTTCCAGGACCGGTTTAAGGTGCTGGTGATTATGTATAAACCCCTACATGGTTCAGGCCCTTCTCCAGGTAGAATCTGCCTATCCTATATCATCTAGCAGGGAGAGAAAGTACCAGGTGCCCGTTCCAAGAGATCAGGAAAGGTGGAACTTGGAGAATGACATTCTAAGTAGCAGCCCCCTCTCTCTGGAACAAGCCCGCTGTCCTGTTGAAAAATGATAACGGCAATACATTTTCAGAGGGCATTTGGACAGGAAGATCTTATCTAGTAGTAGCAAACATTTTTATTAATCATAGTTAATCGTTCTATTACAGTTGTATTGGCTGTGAATTATTTTATAGTAAGTTTTATATATTGTATGCTGCCTGGAGTTGTTACAGCAGGCAACATACAACGATAGATAGATAGATAGATAGATAGATAGATAGATAGATAGATAGATAGATAGACTGACTGACTGACTGACTGACTGACTGACTGACTGACTGACTGACTGACTGACTGACTGACTTGCTATAGGTTCTACCTTTAGTTCCATAATGGAAGAAAGGCAAGGCATGTCAAATAAAAGATATGTTATAAGTATTTCATAAAGTGGATTAGGTTTGGAAATGATTACTTGTAGGCAAATAATGCAAGACCTATGCATGGATTTTAATCACAGTCTATGCATTGCTTGCTCTGCAAAACCTTTTCCTCTTGCTACTGATTGACATTACTAAGTTCATGCCATGTTTACTATTGCACCATGAAAGTTAGAAGTACATTCTGTACTTGCATCCAAAAGATTTTTCTGTGTCATCTGGACTGCCTTTTGGGAAATGTGGTGATGCCTAAAAATGCCTGGTAATTAGAACATTAAAAATATTCAATGGCCAAGTATTTGACAGTGCAAATCTAAACATATTAATACCGACATAGGCCTGCTTTGTCCAACAGTAATTATGGTCAGATTCCTGCTATTCTAAATGCTCTTATCTTGGAATAAACCCCATTGAATTTAGTGGGATTTACTTCAGAACAGAAGTGCATAACTTTGCACTAACAGTATTGCTGTCAACTCATTTTTGATGGCAAGAATTTCAATACAATTAGAAGTGTTTCTCGTGTCTTTTCCTGTAAGATCCTCTGCTGAGTTCAATTCTCTTTTGAATACTGCAAAATAAAAATAAAGTGCCACTAAATAGTAAGTAAGTAAATAGTAAATAGTAAGTAAAAGTAAATAGTAAGGGAGAAATATCAACAACCTCAGATATGCAGACGATACCACCCTAATGGCAGAAAGTGAAGAGGAACTAAAGAGACTCTTGATGAGGGTGAAAGAGGAGAGTGCAAAAGCTGGCTTGAAACTCAACATTAAAAAAACCCAGATCATGGCATCTGGTCCCATCACTTCCTGGCAAATAGAAGGGGAAGAAATGGAAGCAGTGACAGATTTTATTTTCTTGGGCTCCAAGATCACCGCAGACGGTGACTGCAGCCATGAAATTAAAAGACGCTTGCTCCTTGGGAGGAAAGCTATGGCAAACCTAGACAGCATATTAAAAAGCAGAGACATCACCTTGCCGACAAAGGTCCGTATAGTTAAAGCTATGGTTTTTCCAGTAGTAATGTATGGCTGTGAGAGTTGGACCATAAGGAAGGCTGAGCGCCGAAGAATTGATGCTTTCGAACTGTGGTGCTGGAGAAGACTCTTGAGAGTCCCTTGGACTGCAAGGAGGTCAAACCAGTCAATCCTAAAGGAAATCAACCCTGACTGCTCATTGGAAGGACAGATACTGAAGTTGAAGCTCAAATACTTTGGCCACCTAATGCGAAGAGAGGACTCACTGGAAAAGACCCTGATGCTGGGAAAGACTGAAGGCAAAAGGAGAAGGGGACGGCAGAGGATGAGATGGTTAGATAGCATCACCGATGTAATGAACATGAATTTGAGTAAACTCCGGGAGACAGTGGAGGACAGGAAGGCCTGGCGTGCTATGGTCCATGAGGTCACGAAGAGTCGGACACGACTAAACGACTGAACAACAACAACAACAAAATAGTAAGTCCTGGTTTTTGAAAGTAAAGTCTCTCTCAGTTTGATCTTGACTGCTAGTGACTTCACAGAAGAAATCCATGGAATTTTGCTGGCAGCAACATGGATGAGGCTTTTGGCTTCTTCCCAGTATAGCCTTCAGCCCAGGAATTCCCTGATGGTCTTCTGCCCATATGCTTGCTCACCTGCCCCCAACTCCTATTATCTTCTGAGCCTAGATAAGATCAGTTAGCTGCTACTGCTTGTTGAAACACACCTCTGGTTTACTCATTTGTTTAAAAAAGCTGATAAGTGGGGGGGGGGATGATCAGTGGCCAGGAGCATAAGTGAAGCAAACTAAGGATTGAGAATGATCAGAGAGTCAGTGCATAGTGTGCATCCTTCCCCCATATGCCTCTATCAGATGGTTTGCCTACTGCACTATGGAGACAAGGAGGGGCAGTATTGATTGTCCCAGGAGGTTCCCTGCATGACTGGCTCAGCAAAATGGCATTCTTGAAACAATAGAGGAAAGCAATTGAAGAAAACCAAGAATGTCAAAATAAACACAGCCAACCCGAGAGAATGGCAATCTCGGGAGCTGATGGGCTGATGAGGCAATATCCCAGTGAGAGCGTGGGTTCTTGGTTTTGCATGGCTGCCTTTTACACTAGAAACAAAACTACCATAGGGATAATACACAGGTCACTGAGGCAAATCCCTGAGAGCCATCTCATTAGAACAGGGTTTCTCAACCTCAGCACTTTAAGAGGTGTGGACTCCAACTCTCAGAATTCCCCAGTCAGGGGGAATTCTGGGAGTTGGAGTCCATGAAGCCCATTTATCACTCTGTTAGAACTACTGAAATGGAGCAGAGCTGCTAAACTTGTGTACAGAAAAATAATATTGTTTAAAAAACAGAGCCCATGAGCATATTAGAGAGATCCAGGTTAGTCTTACACCTTTAGCCCACCTTAGCATAAAGAAACACACACTTAGACATGGCAGGTATGAAAAGTAAGTACAAAAGAGTCCTTATGTTTATTCATTGCAGGTACAGCATTTTCGGTAGATAAATGATGTTCCATTTCTTCTTTCTGTTCCCTAAACTTAGTTAACTCTTGCCCCTCATTGCTGGCAAGAGATGTATGTAGAAAGGGGAGAAAATCTCCTAGGCCCATCCATGGCCTAAGATGGAGCAGCACACAGCCGTGTGCTTTGCTCCCTGTCAAAGGGGGAGAGAGAGAGAGAGGAAGTGGGAGTGGCCATAAACAGCTTCCTCAAAAAGCATGGAGTGCTTACATCCTAGAGCAGCCATCCATATGCTGATGAGGCATGCTGGATTTGCCAGAATCTCCAACAGTCCACACATCTTAAAGTTGCTGAGGTTGAGAAACACTGCATTAGAATGATGGATTTAACTCCCCTCTCAGGATGTGCACTGTGGGTTGGGGGAACTATGCTAAGGGTAGGCTAACCAATGTATCATTCAGGCTGTGTTCTTACTTTCTTTTGAGAGAAATAAGAAGCCAATAAGATCAGCTTATTCTAGAAAAGGCTTCTCTGCACAGTAAGTCCTCTGTGGTTGGAAGATTCTCATGATCATGGTCTTAAGCACAGCACTCATCAGGGTAAGATGCCTGATGCTGTGTCTAAAACAAGTTGCCAAATTCACTGTGGCTTTTTAATGACAAGGGGAGAATATTCTGCATATGCTTAGATAACTTTCTTCTCCGTTTTTCTCTAGCTGGATTCGCACAACATGTTAGATTAGCCTGTAATGTGGTTGGGAGGTTTGTGGTTCAATATGCTATGAAACGTAGACATTGTTTTAGCATGTTTTGTGAACCAGGTCATTACTCTAAGCCATAATACGTTTTATTTGTTTGGATATAGCTTGTCATGTAAACACAAGGCTAAATTGAATTCTGGCTCAGTTAGGCCCAAGAGATAGGTATATATTAAGAAAGACCAACCAGATGGAGGTGGTGAACAATATTGTCTTGCACCAGGACAAGAACATTCCTAAAATATTCTTCTAAGTAATACTTAGAGGTCCTTTATGGCTAGGAAATATGAAACAAAAGCTGTCCCAATTAGGTCTAAATAGTCAACAAATTCTATACATCAATTTCCAGTATAAAGATATAAAATGTGTGATGGAAAATCTACAGAGATATAAAACCAAAATATTTGCAACAACATGAAGTTTGGAAAAACAACTGAAGATGATGACATAGAAGTAGAGATTAATCTACATGGAAATAACCTAAAAGCTATTTACCAATAGTGAAATGCTTGGCCAAAACATGTCTGAAAATATCTTCTTCAGTAACTCGGTTGTAAATCTGAAATAAAGTCTTATTAGTAATTCTTTTCTCCGTCATAATTGGTGTTGTTATAGTGTATTTCTGATACATAACAATGATAACAAAAAACAGCAAGAGGTAATAGTTACCTTTATTAGAAACATGTCAACTGGATTTCTATTTTCTCAGTGGAAATGTTTCGCTCCTTATCCAAGGAGCTTCTTCAGTCTGAGCAAAGTTAGTAAGGGAATCCTAAATATGTTTCTAGGTAGCTGTGTGACCTTACACCTGGGGTCATGGTTATATTGAGATGTTATTTTTAAGTCCTTTTAACATCTAAAGGAGAATCGTTAAGATCACCATGCTGCTGTTGAGCTTGTGAAATGGTCTTAATCTTCCTAGGCACAGAAGACAAAGCCGGAGATAGATGGGAGATAGATTGTGCCTGAGGCCCCCACCTCTATTCAAGGAAGGATTTTCCAAGTTGGCATAAATGGATTCCTTGACCCCTCTCTCAAACCACCTATCTTCTCTGTCTAAAATGTGAACATTAATGTCCTCAAATGAGTGTCCTTTTTCCTTTAAATGAAGATAAACTGCTGACTCTGGTCCTGTGGTGTTACTTCTCCTGTGTTGGGCCATCCTCCTGTACAAAAGTTGTTTGGTTTCTCCAATGTATAGTTCAGAGCACTCCTCACTGCACTGGATTGCATTAACTACATTGCTTTTCTTGTGTTTTGGAGTTTGATCTTTGGGGTGTACAAGCCTCTGTCTCAGTGTGTTGGTGGGTTTGAAATATACAGGTATGTGGTGTTTGCCAAATATCCGTTTTATCTTTTCAGACACACCAGCCATGTAGGGAATGACCAGGTTCTTTCGTTTATTCTGAGTCTCAGCCCTATCTGTCGCTGTTTTGGGTCTGGTAGATTTAGATTTGGTGAAGGCCCAATTTGGATATCCACAGGCCTTCAGAGCTGTTCTCAGGTGCTGATTTTCATTCTTTTTGGAATCCATGGAGGTAGGGATGGTTTCTGCTCTGTGTGACAATGTCCTGATGACTCCTAGTTTGTGCTGCAGTGGATGGTGGGAGTCAAACATCAGATATTGATCTGTGTGTGTGGGTTTCCTGTAGATCCCTATTTCTAGCTTGCCACCGGTCCCAATGAGGACTTCACAGTCTAGGAATGCTAGTCTGTTGTCCTTGGTGTCTTCTCTGGTGAAGCTAATGTTGGCATCTATAGTGTTTATATGGTCCGTGAAGGCCTGTACTTCCTGGGTCTGGATTTTGACCCAGGTGTCATCCACATACCTAAACCAGTGGGTGGGCACCGTTCCCTGGAATGTGTTGAGTGCTTTCTTCTCCACTTCTTCCATGTATAAATTGGCCACAATGGGTGACACAGGAGAACCCATAGCACAGCCGTGTTTTTGTCTGTAAAAGTCACCTCTGTATGTGAAATAAGTGGTGTTAAGACACAGGTCCAGAAGATGGCAGATCTGGTTTGGGTTGAGATGGCTTCTCCTTTCAAGGGTGCTGTCCTCTTCTAGTCTCTTCCTGACACTTATTTCACATACAGAGGTATGTATACACATATGACCACTTATTTCACATACATTCACAAATCCAGTTGACATGATTCAAGCTACAGACAATTCCACCTGGATGACTGAGAACCTTCATAGACTTTATTAGAAACATTTTCTCTTCTTTTTATCCTTCAGTAGTTTTACCCATAAGTTCATCTCTAGTACTTTGAGGCTTGTCAAAGCCAATTCAGTCAATGGCCTACAGCCCATTTCATGATGTGTTTATTGTATTTATTTATTTATTTATTTATTTGTTGAATTTCTATAACCGCCCATCTCCCCCTCAAGGAGGGACTCTGGGCGGTTCACAGCATAATATCAACAAAATACAATAAAAACAATAATACAAATACAAATACAATAAAATTACAATAAAAATACAATAAAATCTAAGTGGCAGGTAGTTCTTAAAGTGACGTTGAATATATTCAAAATATTTTAGATATTTAAGTTTAGCTGTGGCTTTGGCCCTTAATCCAGCTGCAAATAGCTGCCACAGTTGGGCTGGGCACATTTAGAGAGGTCTTTTTGTGCATATGGTGTAACCAGAGTCAGTCCAATGCATTTTATTGCTTGAGAAAAAGGACAATATGATGCTACCAATTTCCCCTCATTCAGAAGCTGATCAGACTGGTGCTGATTTACTTCCACATTAGCAACAGGCCAGGGTTGTGTTGTTGCAGCAGACTTGTTGTCTCTGAGACCCTGCTTCTGCTCCCCCATCGCCTGCTTGAAAGGCCTCCTGATGAATTCCTGTTCCTTGAGCAAGTTCACATGATCCTTGCTGTCCATAGAACAGGGGTGGGCAACTTCTGATAGCCAAGGCTAACTCTAAACATTTTGAGGCAAGGGCAGTTGTGAGCATGGCAAAGATGCAAAGCCTTATGCATGTGGATAGAACTAGATTTTCCTCTTTTTTTCAGTGGAGGATAGATGAAGGGTTTTATTTTCCTTTACAAAAATACTGTGTTGAATTTGTGTATATTTTCTATCTTATACTGCAAAAACCTGTGCCATAATTCTTCAGCAACTGTGGTCAGAGAGGCCTCAGAGGATTGCAAAGAATGGGTTCAGGAGCTGCATGGGGTCCTGGGTCTGAAGTTGACCATCCCTGCCATAGAGGAAAACAGTGTGTCAGCAACTGGTTACTGAGCTAGAAAAGAGCAGAACACACTTTATTGTGACCAAAGGCCCAAACTATTAAAACCAATGAAATAAAACAAAACCTTGCATAGCATCAGGGTGGTCAGCAAGTAAACTAAGTTATAACTATAGGAGACTTTGCATCAGTTAGTGCTTTGTTTTCTTTCTAATTATACCCAATACTAGTTTTATGCAGCGGTGCATTAAATGTAACCATCTCTGAACCCAGTTCAGTCCCGGGTTTTCTAAGGGAACAAGAGAGAGCTGGTAAGTCAAAGGTCACGAGGGATGAGAAGAAGTACAGTTAAGCAAAGAAGAATGGATAATCTTTGGCCAAAGGTTCAGAAGATATTTCTGCATGCTATTCACTCTACTTCTGTTCACAATGTTGGAAAAATGATGAATATAACCTAAGAATTACAGAAATGAGAAAAAAGGAGGTAGAAAGAGACTTGAGGAAGGAAGCTACAGCTGTCTGTGGCTAAACAGATCCTATTTGGAACACGGGCGGGGGGGAGGGAATGGAGGAAGAGAGAATCTAGTGATGGCTTGAACTCTGTGAGAGTATTAAGTAGTCTGGCTTGCAAATTCCAAACACTGGATACAACTTCTATGATCATCAGCCAATTCAACTGGAAATGAATAGCTAAAAATTGTGTTGTTGGAATCTAACAGTGGGTGAAAGGAGAAGTGTGGATGACTAAACCATGTGCTGTTAAAGGATAAGGAAATAAAGATGTTCCATTTATTGTGTGTTCATTCTAGGTGGCATAACTAATTCTCACTCCTCCAATGTCACCCAAACCCTGTGAGGTAGGTGAAGCTGAGACAATCCAAAAGTCACCAATGAGCTTCCACTGCTGAGGGTGGGTTTGAATCTGGGTCTCCTAGGTCTTAGACCAATACCTTAGCAACGATGTCAGGCTGTCTCAAGCAAAATTACTTCCAGGAGAAAGCTGTTTTCCAGGCAAGGAATGTACTTTCAGTTTCAGCTATGTCAAAATTCACCCAGGTTTCAGATCTCTTGTCATGCTCGTTCTCATAGGTGTCTGGTGGAAATCACGATGACATAATATGTATCATGACACCATTGTGCAAATGACACAGATTACATAACTGTGGTTGTTTGTGTGATGTTGTCATGATGCACATGTTAACTGCCTGCCCCCAGCCGCCCACCCAACAAATGTCCATGCTCACTTGGGCCAAATGAAATAACAGTGCAGAAGAAGGTGTCTTTGAATACAAGTGTAGTACTGTCTCTTTTCATTTATTTGCCTAAAATATAGTACATATGTCATAAACAATAGTGAATATGACTTTGGGAAATGTGACGTTAGAAAGGACTATGCCAGAACTATTTATTTTATTTATTTATTTTCTATCCCGCCTTTATTATTTTTATAAATAACTCAAGGCAGCAAACATACCTAATACTCCCTCCTCCTCCTCCTATTTTCCCCACAACAACAACCCTGTGAGGTGAGTTGGGCTGAGAGAGAGTAACTGGCCCAAGGTCACCCAGCCGGCTTTCATGCCTAAGGCGGGACTAGAACTCTCAGTCTCCTGGTTTCCCATTGGCTCCTTCCTACGGCTGAGAGAGAGAGTGACTGGCCCAAGGTCACCCAGCCGGCTTTCATGCCTAAGGCGGGGCTAGAACTCACACCATTTTGTGACTGGGGGCTGTAGCTTTTCTTCTTCCTCTTCTTCCTCTTCTTCCTAATTAGGCTTGCAAAGGCCACAGAGGCTTTACAGAGATACAGTGACATTGGCAAAGGAAGCAGAGCTGAAATTTTCAGACTGTTTTTTTTCAAGTTAGGAGATCAGTGAAGATGCACAAAACAGCTATGTAAACCAAATTAACGAAACTATTTTATTTTTTCCTCCCTTTTTTTAAAGCAAAAAAATCATGCCAGAGGAATTGATCCTTTATCACTAAATGGCAATGGTATATAAAGTGGTATAAAGAGTTTTTCAGCCAGAATCTATAATAATAGGACTGTATCCAAATGTGGCCTGTGCACCATGGGATGTCTACCCTGATCAATACCTTAAGGGTCTACAGGAACCACATGGGTTTGATTATAAATTATTATAAATTAAATTAACAATATAAATCACTGTTTATACAAAATCAAGCTTTGACATATAGTAAGCTGAAGCAATTGCTATAGCAAGCACTGTTGGGAAGGAAATACAATACCAAGAGAGTTTTGTACAGTCAACTCCATTTCCTTGAAGGGAAGGTTTCTCCTGATTTCTATCTGGAGAAAAAAAATGCTCTTAAAAGTAGGAGCAAAATGAAATTTCAATTAAAATTAATTCAAAATGCATTACAATTAAATTTAAATTAAATTAAATTAAATTAAATTAAATTAAATTAAATTAAATTAAATTAAATTAAATTATTAAATTAAATTAAATTAAATTAAATTAAATTAAATTAAATTAAATTAAATTAGTTATTCCCAATGTATTTAAGACTTCTGTCCTGTGAAAATCTAGAAGGAACTTTTGCAGGAGCTCTGCAGGCCCTATCCAGTGGGGCAGAGAGAAACTCTGTTGGGTGTTCAAGCTTCTGCTCCTCTAGCCTGCAACAAGAAAGAACATTCCTGGAATCCCTGCTGCTTCTGTTTCTTAACCTTGCCTATCTTGAAAGACTGACTCCAGAGTCACACCGATTCTAACAGTCAGTCAAACCAGACTGGTTCTACAGCAGTCTTCTCCAACCCCGGGGTTTTCTAGATGCATGGGGTTCTACTCTGCCAGCCTTACCAGGTAGACCAGACAGGAAACACAACCAGATCAGCTAATTCCACTTTATTGTATGGTTACATTAACAGAATCTTGCAAGTCTGAAAGTACAATTCTTCTTCCATCTCCTTTACCCCCAAGAAATTAGGGTGGGTCTCCTCTGAGCCTCTTGCCCCAGCCACCATCCAGCTGCAGGCTATGCTGTCTCTTATCTGACCATTCCCTAGGCAGCATCTCTGGGCCCAGCCTCCCAAGGCCATTCCCACAGACCATTACACACTCCTAGAATTCTCAGCAATGATTATGCTAGATGGGGAAATCCAGATGTTGGCTCAGGTTGAGGAAGAGCAGTCTCCTATCCCTTTGGCTCTCTTGATCTGATGCCTCCCCTTTCCACTTTCCTTTCAGATAATTGGGACACATTCCCCAGGGTAGTATAGCGGTTAAGGAGTTTGACTAGGAGTGGAGAGAACCAGATTCTAGTCCCTCCTCAGCTCCCAAAGATCCCGGGGTGACTGCAGGTCAGCCATTCTCTCAGCCCAGCCTGTCTCAAAGGGTCGTTGTGGGAAAAGTGGGAGGCTGTGTACAGTATGTCGCCTTAAGCTCTGAATGAAAGCAGGGATAGAAATCTAACAATCAAACAAGTACGCTACTTGTCAGAGGAGGTAGCCACTGCAGCAGCAGCAGCAGCAGCAGCTTATTCTGGATATCCTGAAATTGTTCTTTGTTTAATTTGTTATGGCATTTTTTGCTGCCAAAGAGGGGAATTTTCTGCCTTAGCTGTCAACATAATTTGGCTGCCCTTGGGTATAAAACACCTTGACTCTGTGGAGAAGGGGTTAGGCCTTGGGTTATCATGGTCAGAGGGAGGAGAAACAGAAATGAACAATGACCTGCTGGGAATACCAAACTCTTGGGACAAATAAAACTGAACAAAGTCCCAACAAAAACCCACAGAAGAAAGTGGGCTAGATTTAACTAGAGGTTCTGAACAAACATGGATAAGGGTTGACCCATAAACATAATACCTATTCCACACTGAACAATATTTTACACTAAATTTTAAATAACGCATTCTATGTTGTCAGATAGGTTCAGTTAAAAATATGGATTTTTTTCAAAGCTTAAATTTTCTACAGATGTTACATCTAGCAGAATCCCTTCCAACACTATGACTAGCCATCGTGACTCACTGGTTACTAGTACTGAAAATTCTGTGTTTTAATCACCTCCCACCTCTGCTTCGTCCCTGTGGATTGTACCACTTTAGGCACTGCAGATAACTGTTCAAACTGACCGGACTTACTGTACAACTTGGAATTGGTTCTCTCGGGGCTTAATAAGAATTTATTTCCTATCAAACCAACCATGTGATTTTTGGTTGTCTCATTTCCTCTCTCTTCAGCACTGTTATCCTAACCCAAAGGAATTCTCTGCCTGCTCAGACCAACCATCTGCTTGCTCCTACATAGCAGGAACATTATTGTGGCTGCTGTAGGAGTCCTGAATGGTCTCTAGCAGCACGACAAACACAAATGCCCCCAAGGCTGCCTCCACTTGGCTGGAAGCATTTTAAAGTACCGAGAGATTTAGCCTATAAATCTTGCCTGGGCTTGCCCATAAATCTATATTGTTTTGGATAATGGAACTTAACTATTCTCAAAGAAGTGTGCTTGAAGCTGTTCCTCAGAAGGATTTGAAAGTGCAAGCAGCACAGGTGTTACTTCTTTTTTCTTGTTACTATATAAATGCAGGGATATATGAAGCCTGGGAAAAAGTAAATTTGCAAACGGATTGAGAACCCAGTGCTATGTGTCACTTGGAGAGCTCTGTGGTACCTCCTGGGGAATGTGATCTCCCTTCTATCTTCAGTTCTACATGAGGATTATTGTTAGTTCTAATTATATCTCTACATCTCAGAAGGCCCTTTGCAAAGGTTGGTGCATCTGCTACCTTGAAATCAAGCCCTAGTACCGATGGTTATGCTTGGTGTGTATTGACAAAAGCTATTCCTGAAACAATTTCAATTCAGACAGTTACAGGCAAGGTTGATGATTAACAAACCAAAAGTATTTGTCCCTTACACAAAGCTATTGTCCCTTTCTCAGGTGAGCCACAGGTGTTCTTTTTGGCTGCTGGCAAAAACAAGATAGATTTTCTTTAGCTATTTGGTTCCTATTAAGACATCCATTTTGTTAGGTGAATTGTTACTTATGTTTGTAGGGTAAAGAGTCAGAGAATACTTGCCTTACATTAAAATTGACTTCTTGAGGGAAGCAGGGGTGTTGGGGGGGGGGAAGAATCAAGAGATATATCTCCACAAAGGATAATATTATTTATCCTTTGTGATAAGACCATTTCTTGTCTACAAAATATGAATTGTCTGATAGTTTCCAGGGGATAGACACATTTTATTTATTATATGTATTTAATCTGCCCAGTAACCAAGATTTTCTTGATAGCTTACTGTGTGTGTGTGTGTGTGTGTGTGTGTATAATAATATAAAAGTCAATGAAAAACTATCAGCACAAGTATTCAATATGAGTGTTATAATATAGGAGGTCAGCCTTTATTAAAGGCGCTATGGACTTTGAAGAAGCACAAGTACAGGGTGAAAGGGAGAAACGAGCTAAAAGGAAGGCACGTCAAGCAAACCCTCATCATGACCGTCTTCCACCCGGAAACCTATGCCCTCATTGTGGGAGGTTGTGCGGATCCAGAATTGGCCACTTACGGATCCACTGTTAAGATTTTACCCTTGGAAGACAATCTTACTCGGCTACGAGTGATCGCCAAGAAATAAAAGTCAATGAAGAACTATCAGCACAAGTATTCAATATGAGTGTCATAATATAGGATCATGACCTGGGAAAACAGCATTTGTTTTGTTTTGTTTTATTTTGCCTATTATCTATGATGCAGCAACATTCCAGCAAGGCAGTGGGTGCCAGAAACACAGCTAACCAAGCTGCCAAGAGAAGCTGTAGAAACTAGTGCAACCTTATTTTAAAAAGTAAAAGAAAATGAAGGCACAACCACCCTGGTCACCTCATTTTTCCTCCAAATCTTCATTAAATGTAACTTCCCTGATTGAAAATCACTGAAACTACTTTTAAAAGGTTGACACCATCTTCACCCCACCATATCCTAAATATCTTCTCATACACATACATACAGAGGCTGTTTGTTGATTTATATGGCCATCCAATTCACAAGAGAAGCTGTGTATTTACATGGAAAGTTAAGTCATCATTTGTCTAACTATGGATTGTTAAATAGATTACCACTGGATGGGTTCCCACTTCATGCTAAACTGTAGATCATGAATTAAAAAATGTGATGGCTGGGTTCACACAATTCACCCAGTCAAAAGCAAACAAGCCTTGTTACATCTTTGCACAATAACTGAACCAGCCGAGTGTGAAGCCACAACATCATAGCTGAGAATGATGAGTGACTCAGATAATGGGCTTCTGCAGGAAGGGCTGGGTGGAAGTGACATCATAAGAATCATGATGTCAGGTGTGTGATGACATCATGATGCATGTGATGTCATTGTGGCTTCTAATGGATGTCTATGTTCTGAGATCACAGCAGTTCTGAGTGGTAAGAATCCATTACTCAGAAATGATGATAGGGAGAATTCTACATTTAATGCAGATTTATGATTGGAGGTATTCAGGACATAATCTAGTCTTATTTTGTTATAGGACTTCCAGTTTTTTAAGGTCTGAAGATATGTGCAAGTCTGACCAATGATGTGTATGTCTGACTTACCATTCTTGAATGATTACATTTAGCAGGGAAGCAATGCCTGAATTAATCTAGGACAGGGTTTCTCATCCAAGATTCCATGAAACCCTAGGGTTCCGCAAGAGGTCACTAGGGGTTCCCTGGGAGATCACAATTTATTAAAAAAATTATTTCAAATTTGGGCAACTTCACATTAAAGAGGTAAGTTTCATTCTTTATTTTTAGTTTAAGAACAGTGTTAATGCATATATACAGACCTACACATGAAGCAAATATAATAATTTTGTAACTTCTGGCCTATATTTGACCCTGAATATGCAGGGGTTCCCTGAGGCCTGAAAAATATTTCAAAGGTTCCTCCAGGGTCAAAAGGTTGAGAATGGCTGATCTAGGAGGTGGAATTCACAGGAATTATTTCAGCTTCTTTAAATGAGGTAGTAGCATGACCATGACACACACACACTCACACAAATCTTTGAACAAAGATGATCTTAATAATGACCAATAACTACTGCACAGCTTTCCAAACTTTTCACATTGGCGACACACATCAACGGCGGCGGTGGCGCGGCCTGCGGTGTCCTGGTCTGTTGCGCAAAAAACCCAGAAGCGCTGATGGGGGAACCGAAAGAAGCGGCACCCCTGCCAATCAGCGCCGCGGCTGCGCCGCCAGTGGCGGTGGCGGTGGCAGCGCTGATTGGCGGGGGTGCCGCTTCTTTTGGGGTTCCCCCATCAGCGCTTCTGGGTTTTTGCGCGACACACCAGGACACCACAGGTAACACAGTAGTGTGTCGTGACACACACTTTGGAAAGCTATGAACTACTGTATTTGTCTTAGGCAAGATGTTTGAGTGAGTCACACTAACACTTTTAGATAATTTTCCAAATGTGAAACTCATTAGCTGTAGCACAGAGTTGTTTTATGGGATTTTTTGCCAGGAGAATGATATGGTTCGATTCACATCCCTGGTGCTTACTCATCTGTCTTGCTCCCCAGAGGCTGAAGTGACCTCTGTGACACAGATGACTTTAAGCCAACTAGGCAGGTACATCAGTATTCTCATCTGTCCAGTGGAAAAAGATAGCCAAGATCCAAGTGTATTGCCTGGATGGTGTAGGTCACTACTTGTTCCAGAAGAATTAAGCCACTGCTTAGAACGGGTAGGAATATAAATACAGGGATTAGAGCAGTGTTTCTCAACCTTGGCAACTTTCAGATGGGTGGACTTCAACTCCAATGCTGGCTGGGGAATTCTGGGAGTTGAAGTCCACCCATCTGAAAGTTGCCAAGGTTGAGAAACACTGGATTAGGGATTTACTAAAAAATTCAAAGTAGGATTACCAGAGCAGGGGTGCAGAAATCCAGATGACCATCACATGGCAGCAAAGCATTGGTTTTATCTCTTTGCTGCCCTCTAGTGGTCTTTAAGAGATTTCCAGCCCAGATCCAGTAGTCCTACCGAAGAGCAGCGTCATTTATTTATTTTATCTTATTTATTACATTTATACAGTATTTAATAATTTATATTTAACAATACATTTAAATTTGACATACCTTAGAAAATAACTGGATGCAGGAGATTTTGCTTTGAGGGTTTTCACACTGGATTCTGAATACAGGGGTTGGAAGTGGTACCAATTAGCCAGTGATGCGTTTTGAAAGGAAGTTCATCCCCACCCCTCAAAAGTATACCTGATTCTGCTCCCTTCTGTCCTCCAGGTAGGTTCTGCCCAGGCTGTTTATTACTAGCTCTCCACCAAAAGAGAAGAGTTTATTTATCATCCCTGGACTCAAAGCAATGCTTTGCTACTCTGATCGCTTTGCACTGTAGATTTTTAATTATCTTCCTCCTTACTCACTCAATCAATCCAATTCTGTACTTTCTATTTCTTTTTCCTTTTTTTAAAATTTTCAGTTTGGGTTTCACTTTATTATTGGTCATGCATCTTTGGTATTTTTCTTTTTTGCTGTATTCTCTGCCCAGATAATGTTTTTATACAGCTTCCTATAAGTAATGTAAATAAATTAGTTGCATAAACACTGATGGCCTTTTTAGGAAAGAGAAAAAAGAGAAAGGAAAAGCAGCCCCAGTCTGGAAGGACTGACTGTGGAGGAGAAAAATAGAGGTGATGTGCTTATCTCTAAAATTAGGACCCTGCTACCTTCGTTCTTGGGGTGCGATGGCTCAGCGGTTAAGACGCCAGGCTTGTCGATCAGAAGATCTCAAGTTCGGAGGTTCGAATCCCTAGCCCCGCGTGACGGAGTGAGCTCCCGCACTCGCCCCAGCTCTTGCCAACCTAGCAATTCGAAAGCATGCAAATGCAAGCAGATAAATAGGTACCACTTCGGTGGGATGGTAACAGCGTTCTGCACGCGTCATGTGGCCACATGACCGTGGAAGCGTCTTCGGACAACGCTGGCTCTTCGGCTAACAAACGGAGATGAGCACCAGCCCCTAGAGTCGGACACATCTGCACAACTGTGCGGGGGGAACCTTTATCCTTTGCTCTTAAGTGCCTCTGGAGCATATTTTTTCCACTCGGGGATTCTATTGCAACTTTATGTCTTGAGTGGCTTTTGTGTTAAGTTCAAGCAGGAAAGCTGCAGATAGGAAAAAAGTTACACACACACATCCCTCCTGGTCCATACATTGTTTTTCTGGTGCCAATAGCTGTCAGAACAATAAGGTCCTGGCAAAAGGAAAACAGCCTAGTTAATACTGTCTTCTGGCATTCTTATCTTCTTTCCAATAGCCTGGTGCTTTCTAGGTAAAGAAGATGCTGGTTTTCTCCTTTGCTCAGAAGTCCCAGGGCAGTGGCATCAGAGAATATCCTACATTTCTCCAGGGTCCTTGGGATAATGTCACTTTCAATATATTGCATTGGCAGAGGAGAGAACTGAATGTTGCATGGAGTGGGAGATGTTTCCAACAAGACAGCTTTGTTTTTGAAGATGGGGGGAGAAAGAGTGTCTAAAATTGTACTCTGGCTAGCTAGGATTTTACTAAGCGGTGTTATATTTGGTTTGGGATCAAGGTGATTTATAAAGAGTGATTTATGGCTTAGTGCAGAGCTTTCCAAACTGTGTGTCGCGACACAAAAGTGTGTCGCCACACACAGTCTGGTGTGTCGCCACACAACCCGAAAGCGCTGATCATCATCAGGGCTTCCGGGTTTTCCCGCGGCGACACACCAACTGCAGCGCGCAAAACCCGAAAGCGGCAGCAGCGCTTCCGGGTTTTTGCGCGCTGCCGCAAGGACGGCACTTCCACCAATGCCGGTTGGTGTGCCGCCGCGGGAAAAACTTTGGAAAGCCCTGGCTTAGTGTAATAAAAATCTTAATCAACTGTGGTTAAAGAAATTGTTAATTAGCATAATGTATGAATCTGGCCATGCAGTTCATCACAGGTTTGTTCTTTACTGAAATATAAGCATGTGGTCCAGAAATGTTCTTCAGAAGTACTTAGAGGTCATTTTGAACTGCAGTGAATTGTGAGCCATTTGCCCGATGGCTGTCCATTCGGTTACGTTTAGTCAGATTTCTCAAGATAGAGGAATTCAGCCGTTCGCTTGGTTTCCTCCATGTGTTAATCTCGTCACATCTTGCTTTTTCTCCCCTTTTTTTCCTCTTCCTGCCATCACATCATCAACTCAGCTGACACTGAGTGAGGGAGAAGTTGGTAGCAACTGAAATCTTTCTCCTCCCTAGTAATGATATGAAGAACAAGGTTTCTATCACCAGATGCCCTATCCGAATGACAGTGAAGTCCCACAGCAGGAGGGTTTTTCCCCCCAGGATCTTATTAAATGTTAAAAATAACATGTCTGCTCCTTGAAAAAAGTACTTGAAGCCATCTCTACAAAGCAATTGCTCTAGGAAATAGAAACCACATGAATATCTTTACAAAGAGGAGCTACATGTAACATAATTCAGTGCACAATTATTTAAAGGTTAATTTAGCACAGAGTGTTTCTGTCTTCAGGTTGCACCTGCTCACCAGACCTTCCATTATAATAAATACTGATAGAACGAGATGCAGCAGAATTTTCCGGGTATTATGCAGCATTGTGATGCTTCAATAAGATTTTTTTTTTCATTTTCCTCAAATGGAAATAATTTCAATAATTTATTTTGTAATCAAGTATTGAAGCTGGGGAAAAAAAACAGGTGAACAACTAGCTTCAACAGCAAAGTTTCTGCCCCACCCCTCCAGGTTCAATATTTGATTGGAAGAATAACAGATTCAAATCATTTTACAATTCTTTCAGAACTGACAGTCTTCTTGAAACATGGCAAAGGCTATTTTAAGTAGGCAAACTACTGAAGCATTCTTCCAGCGTATATATACATCTGCCATGTATTTGTTAGCATTCTATTTGCCCTTTCCGGCAAGAGGTGAACGTGCTGAATTCCCCCCAATAACCCTATGAGTTAGGATGGGCTGAGAAAGTGACCAGCCTACAGTCAGTGGGCCGAGGGTGAATTTGAATTGGGCTTCTGGTCCAAACAGCTTAATGATGCAAGGGCAGGAGGAAGCTGGACTTTTCTGTATTATGAGGAAAGCATATATAATGTAAATTTATTTCTGTATACATTTCAGGTATACATCTTAACAGTTAGTCTTACTAAATTCAGGAGGCCTTCTTAGTAGATATGTACAGTAGAGGAGGGGTACCCAACCTTTTTGGCACGAGGCACCCGTTTTGTGGAAGACAATTTTTCCATGGACCGAGGGGGGCGGGGTTTGCAGGCAGGAGCCAATTGCGCAGACCGGGGGCGGGGTTTGCAGGCAGGAGCCAATCGTGTGGACCGAGGGGTGGGGTTCGCAGACCAGCATGGCAGCCCAGTTCCTAACAGGCCACAGACCGGTACCGGTCTTCGGCCTGGCGGTTGGGGACCCCTGCAGTAGAGGATTAAAATAATTGCACAACACTGAACCACAGAGAAGCCAATCGCATTTTGAACTAGAATGTTGTACAGACCCAGCCTTTGATTCATTTGTAAATTTATGAGTTAGGTGAATCTAGAAAACAGGATTAACTAAGCCAAAGTAATGTTAGAAGGCCTGCTGCCACATTATTAAGCCTGTAACCCAGCCATAAAATGCAACAGGCTATACTGTATGTATTTTTAAATAAATGTTTTTCTTTAAAAACATCAATAGAAATAATACAAACAGGAAGAGAATTTGTAAATACCAAACAATTCAACCCAACTATCTGTATTGAAAAATAAACTCTATGTGCAAACTATCAACTAACATACTTGCAACAGAAAAATAGAAAAAAGAAAAAAATGAAAGAAGCACAGTAACAAAAATATAGAATAAAATTAAAAAAAAAAAAAACTAAAGTTTGGAATTGCTCTTTGAATGGAGTGGCAACATGCAATACTCACAGATCATTATTTTGTATTATATTAACTAATACAACTGTTTATCTAATTCATTTTAAATCATTTTTTTTCTTAAATAAAAGCGTATTAACACAACAAAGCAAATTACTTGACAGTTAAAATAAGGTCATTTAAAATTTCAGAAATTAGTTTCTATTCCCCAAGTACAAAGGAAAAATGCTGAACAATAAGCCTCTGAAATATTCCCAGTTAAGCATTACTGTATGGGATTTGTTTGTTTTTGGTTTAGTTTGTTGTATGAACTCAGTTATTCTAATTTGAAACATTGGCTTAAAGTGTTGTATGATCCCACCACTGTGGTGTATTCAACAAACCATGGGTTAAGCATGCCATAGTTTAACACAATGTGTAAATTCAGTCAGTGCCCTAATTTAGCAAGGTTTTGCAAAAGTATGAACTGATGTTGTTCTTGATCATCATCATCATCATCATCATCATCATCATCATCATCATCATCATCATCATCAGTTTCAGAGCCTTTCACTCCATTCCTGGCTCCCAATACTAAGAGTCTAGTGCTTGGGGCTGGAGGGAGAAGTAGGTCCTGCTGTAAGAAGCTCTCAGCCAGGCCATCCACAGGGGGTGGAGGGTCAAAAAAGTCAATATGGTGGCTATGACCATGCAATCAAAACCCTGCCCCTTTTAATGTGCATTGTAGATGCCCCTGCTCTCAGCTCTCCATGGATGATGTACCATCAAGTTGATGTTGACCATTAGTGACCATGTTGATCAATTTTCCATCTCTCCATGGGCAACTAGTTTTCTCCCATGCTTCTGTAAGTCCTTCAGCCTGTTCCTTAAAATCTCCCCTGTCTGTGTTTTGTCTCTTCTATAGGAAGACCAAACTGCCGTCTGGGGCAAAAAACATTACCCCCTCCCCATGTAATTGATTGTAGTGTCTGCACTCTTGCACTATCAGCAAGCACACATCATTAGAGGACACACAGTATGCCTGACTGAAATGTGGATGATGGATACTTTGTGGTTCAGTATGTTGTGCGAACTCACCTTATGTGGTTAGTGTCTGTTTTTTTTGTGTCATGTGAATGCTGCCAATATAGCTTAGTGTAGTGGATGAACCAGGTCCTTAAATGTCTAAGCAGATATACTGGGGACTCCAATATTAATAGATACAATCCTGGGCAATAAAACTTGATTATTCTCAATGTATAAATGCATAACTGATTATACAATACTATGCATATTTATTCTAAAATAAATTCAACTTCAGTGGGACTTATTTTGACACAGATGTAAGATGGCTATGTTCACACAACACAGTAAACCCAACCAAATCGAACTACATTATCATGGCTCAATACGTTGTGTGAATCCAGCCACTGTGGTTTATGTCCATTGTTTTATGGTTAACATGCCTTGCAAAAGCAGCCAACTGTGGCTTATTCAATCAAACCAGGATGGCTTAGAAGGTTCTCTGAACTCAGCCACTGGATCGTGCTGATAGACCAGAGTCCAGCAATGAGGTCCAACGGCTGCTTGGAGGGGTTTTCTCAGTGACTGCAATAAACGTGGTTATTTGGCCCTTGCCCCCAAGGGCCTCCAGATTCGGGATGGTCAGGTCGAGGGGGGCAAAGGCGCTGTCAGGTGTACTGCCGGGCACGATCAAGAGGTCCCTCGTGCAAGAAAAGGCGGCGAGGATCGAGCAGAGCTGTCCCCGAGAGTCTCCCGTTTTGACGCGTCAGGCTTGGAAAGGCAGAACAGCAAGCAGCCCACAGAAAAAAGTGGGGCGAGACCGGCAGAGGGGGAACGAACGCGCACCATCTGGCGCCGATCCAAGGACTTTCCCGTAAGCCACATGCTTCGGCGGAGCTCTTTATAAGCACGAGCTCCAGGCAGCCAGCAGTTGGGAGGCAGTCTTTCCTGGGGATTGTTGTTACGAAGTGGAAGTGCCAGCCCTTCTTGCCGGCCGCCTACAAACAGGAGCAGGACTAATTGCAAGAAAAAGGCGCGCCGTCTGGCCCTCGCGAAGCGGGACTTGGAGCCCAACGGAGTCTTCGGCAGTGCAGTCCCGGAGTAGTAGGCGCGCGCCCGGCGAAGGTAGGACCCCTCGGGGGCGGCGTTGTTGTAAAGGGGACCGGGGCTGGTCGCCAAATCCTTTTCTCTTCCGGACCCCCGCCGGGCCGGTAAAGTAGCGGAATAGTAGTTGCTTCAAGCAGTTGCGCAAAGCACCCAACTCTTTTGCAGCCATCGCATACGCTTTGGCCCAGTTGCTCTGACAGTTTGCTCGTTGTGTCTTGGGCGGCTGTGGAGACTGGAATCTCTGCAGAGCGTTCCGATTAGGACTTACTTTTGGGTAAATATGAAAAACGAATCGCCGTGGCAAACGTAGGCTTTCTACTAAACGCTGGGCTTTAGCCTATTCGGGTGAAGATTAAACCGTGCTGACAGTGGCCTATCCCCCACGGTTGAGTCGGGCTGTGCAATACTGTCACGTTGCCCCTTGGCTTCCTCCTCGTTCAGGGCATATTAACCTTTGCTTGTAGCTGGCCCCATGCTCCCCCCCCCCGCTCCCCCTTCTTTGCCAGCACCCTCATCTTTCACGCCCTCTCCTGTCAAGTTGCACAAAGCTGGTCAGAAAAATCTAACGCTTTAAAAAAAATTGAACCTCGTCAGCTGGCCAATGTTTGCTTGGAACTAAGGCCCAAAGGACATTTTCGAATAAACATGCATTGTGGTCCTGAATAAGTTGCTATTTTCTTTTGAAATCAGCTGCACTGCAATACACTCAAGTTGGTTTATTAGTGTTACCAGCATGTAGCCAACTTAAACTGTAGAGCAATAATAGTGAGAATATTGGCTGCAGAGTGGAGCTGTTTGCACAGTCTCAGATAAGAGACCTGTCAAATGTTGGGTAAAGTTTTTCTCCTGGTATGGCAGTTTTAGAGCACCACAGGACTCTTCTGCTGTACTCAAGTAGACAAACGATCCAGTGGTTTAAAGCCTTGAACCTTTTCTTCCTGTGTAGCCTTGGTGAGCTCTTTGATTCCTCAGAGCTTAATTTGAACCTGTTTCTGACTAGGTCTTTGCTCTGAGCCAAAAATAAAAGAGTACCTTTAAGCGCAGCATGCTGAAACAGAAATCATGGTTAACAATACACCGTGGCCAAGCCCCTAGTAAAACAATCATTCTGAATGGGTACCATCACAGTAAGCCAATAGTGTGTGGTGAGTTAATAACTTCCATGAACACATGCTTAATGGTTTTGTGCATCCTTAGGTGTGTTGAGTAAAACAATGTACCTATACCTCTAGTATGGGAAGTGAAATTCTTAGGCCTGACTTAACATATTATACCTAAGTACTTTAGTTTTGGTTTAATAAGTTGTGTGAATGCAACTGTTCTGGTTTATGGCTGAACCGGAATTGGCTACATTCACCAACATGCTCTGCCACAATTAAGCCAAATATGATTTAGTGATGTAGTTCTAATATTTCCTAGTTAAACAGTGCTCCTAGGCCTTTGCTCCCAATCTATCCTATGCAAATCTCCATAGCCCTTTGCAAGTAGTTATATGTATTAGGCCTTGGAGTCAGGTGTGAACAAATCCCTATGGTTTTCTGGGCATGATTTTCGGAAGTGGTTTGCCATTGCCTTCTTCCTAGGGCTGAGAAAGTGTGACCAGCCCAAAGTCACCCCCAAATTTTTGTACCTAAGGCAGGACTAGAACTCAAAGTCTCCTGGTGCCTTAACCACTACTTTTTGCAGGCAGTTAAGCTAAATAAAAAGGCTCAAGAGAGTTATTTTAATGTTAAGACACCTATTTAGTTTTCAAGCTGTACATACAGTATTAAAGGCCTCCCAGTACTTTCTAATTGGGCATATTTCAGTAAATATGAAGTCCCCTTCGGGGGAGATGGGGCGGTGATAGAAATTGAAAGAATGAATGAACGAAGCATGATTTGAAGTCTTTTCCTCTTTGGTTTTTCCTCTCCTCTCTTCTCCTCCTCCACTTTGGGCTGTTCTGCTGAGCTCAGTGAATAAACAATTGGATGCCTTTTGGAGAATTCCCCAAGGTTGTAGGACAATACCTTTTGGATGCCAGGGCACAAAATAAGCCCTATATTATTCTAGAGAAACAGGACGTTGCTTGTGGATGGCAAGGTGCCAAGGATAAGGTGAAGGAGCATGCAGTGGCACGAGCCCAGTGAAAAGAGCTGTGCACAGGAACCAAAAGTGAAGATTATGAAAGACGAACAAGAGGGAACAGCTGGAAGATGTAATTGAGCCACCTTAGTCTCAGCCTAACATTGAGATGATAGGAGTGGTGCTCCAGTATATTTGGAGGGCCCAAGTTAAATAGGCAGCTGAGGTTGCACTTAAGCATGGAATGCTTTCCCATAGTGATTGCCCAAACTTGAGAGTTAATATGAAGCATGATAGATAGGTCTATTGCCAGGCAAATAAATACTTTTAGTGATCTAAGAGTAGTTACCATATCAGGCCTTAAAAATTGATATGAACACTAGGTGGCAGCAATTAAAAAAACACACACCCCTCCAAGTCTTTGCTGCCATCTAGTGGTTGCCCAGATTTTTGCAGTCCAGATATGGAAAGCTCAAACAACCAGTCTTGATCTGTGAGAAATAGAGTAACTTTTGTTCTGGAGCTTTTCCCTCTGTTATCCCTAGTAGTTATAGTTAGGATTTATAGATTGGAAGTCCTCTGCAGAATAGTCAAGCAGTTTTTTATGTCAATTGCTGCGATGTATTCATTACAGCATTTGAGAATATTAAAAAAAGGCTTGACTGTCCTGCAGAGGATTCCCAGTGATTTAGTCCCAGTGAAGTTCCTGCAGATGATGGTGGTGGCTATCTCAGATCACTGCTTCCATTGCCTTAGATTGCAGGGGGACTGAGTGGGGGCCTAGAGGTTAGTCTCAACATCTAGACTGGCTCCTGTGGGGAAAAGCTGCGGTTAGTAGATCCAGCTTTTGCAAGTAAGTTCCAGGAGCTGACTTGTCTGTTGGTGGTTGCTGCAACTTGGTGGTCTCCTAACTTTTAATTCTTAGCTTTTTTTCCCCCAGGCTGCTGTTCTGTAGTTTTGCCCTCTATCTGGAACCATTTCACATCCTGCTAAGACTATAACTTAAGGGGTTTTTCATAGCCGGGAATTTTGGAACATAATGCCTTGTGGAAGCAACAAAAGATAAATACCCATTTTTAGTATCTGCAGTCTGTTTTGAAACAACAGCCGTTTCAGAAGATACTGAAAGGGAAATTCCAAATTGATCTGTGGGACTTGAGCAGTTTCCTTGGAAAATGGAAGTTAGGGGAGAGGAAAGAATGTGGAGAAAAGAAAGGGAACCGATTTGTAGATGCTACCCTGAATATTTGTGACATAAGGGGTTAATTCTGCCTTTTCTGTGGCTGGGCTAAAACATACTTATTTGCTTGTAATATTTGAATGATTTATTGTCAAGGATTTGTTTAAGCTCTTAGTGTTTTACATATTGATTGCATTTAAATATTTTATGATTATTTTACAGTATTTCTGTAAGTTGCTTACAGCCTTTATTATTATTAATTATATTTTTATCCCACTTTTTTATGTATAGCTCAAGGCAGTGAACATACCTAATACTCCTTCCTCCTCCTATTTTCCCCACAACAACCACCCTGTGAGGTGGGTTGGGCTGAGAGAGAGTGACTGGCCCAAGGTCACCCAGCCGGCTTTCATGCCTAAGGCTGGGTGAACTCACAGACTCCTGGTTTTTAGCCCAGCACTTCCACCACTACATATGCAGAGTCTACCGTGGTAGAGATGGGCGGTGATAAATTTGATTAATAAATAAATAAATATGCATTTTCCAAAAAACTGAGCTTAGGAAAAATAAAGCTGAGAGTTAAAATACTTCGCTGGCAGAGCCTTATGTAGGAGCAAGTGTTTTCATCTGCACAAGGAAGGGAAAAACCAGCTTTGTCACAGAACGGCAGGGAATGTGCAGAACATCTGAGCTGTAATAATGGGGGAAATTCCCAGCTTGGCTACTTGTCTGACCTCTTCTTTTCCTAATAAGAATACAAGAGTGGAGGTGGAGGGAGAAGAAAAGAGAAAGGAATGCTTTCAAACCAGAGTTAGGCAGGTTCTGAAAAGGGTTCCCAATCGTTCCATCACGTGCAGCCTTTAAAACACTCTTGGGAAATTCACAGCTTTGCTGCTGCGCTTTGCTGAATAAATCTGGCAGACTTCATAAATAGATACTAGTCCAGATATTTCTACAGTCATGGATGCCAACAGGATGCAAAAGAGTTATTGTTGGAGGCATGCCCAATATGTGGTAATTTGATATGGTCTGTTCCAGGCACAAATTGGTCTGAAGCAAAGGCCGGGTGGGAAAGTAGAAATAGTAGAAGAAAATATCACTGCAATATTTTAGCGCTGACTTTTATTATTTTTAAAAGCTACATTCATCTTTCCTAAACGTTCAGTAATGGATGATAATTCTGAGACATCTCAGTACTACAATCTTCGCTAGTAAGATGTTGCAAAGGGCAGTGGGAGAAGAGAGAATGATTTCCCAGCATTTGTGGTTTGGAAGGAAGATATGTGGCAAACCACTGCAGGGTAGAAACAAGTGAGGAGTCCTCTAAATAAGCTGAGTAAATTCTATGGCTACTTCTTTTAAAAAGAGGGTGAGGGAAAGCACAATACCACATTAGCCAGACATGGATGAGTTTGGAACGTATTTTTGAAGTATAATGTTTATTTATTTTATTTATTTTTTCTATTTTTTATCCCGCCTTTATTATTTTTATAAATAACTCAAGGCAGCGAACATACCTAATACTCCTTCCTCCTCTTATCTTCCCCACAACAGCAACCCTGTGAGGTGAGTTGGGCTGAGAGAGAGTGACTGGCCCAAGGTCACCCAGCCGGCTTTCTTGCCTAAGGCGGGACTAGAACTCTCAGTCTCCTGGTTTCTAGCCCGTTGCCTTAACCACTAGACCAATCTGGTTTATATTAGAAGAAAACAATGAAATTTAGAAGCTTGCTAAATTTAGAATTTAAATTTAGAAGCTTGCAGTCCTATCTATGGGAGCAGAAAATGTACGACTCTAACATGACACTTCTTTTTCATCCACAGCCCAGGAAAACATGGTTGCACATATGCAGTTAGCCTTGTTCCTTCTCGTAGCCTGCAGTATCCATGAAACTAAGCAGAATGGTTTTGGTTGCCACCGGCTCATCTTGTCATCCCACCTTAAGAACTTGACTGATCTGGTGAGTTTCTTTACAAATTATGTAGTAAGAACAGGGTGTTAAAAATATGGTGTTGAGAAGTAACATTATATGGACCAGGTGCTTGTCCTGATGGTAGCTTGGTAGTAGACTTCCAGCTTAACAGTGCAGTCAGGCTGGGCTGTATTAATTAAAGTTATAAAGGTAAAGGTTCCCCCCACACATTTGTGCAGTCGTGTCCGACTCTAGGGGCCGGTGCTCATCTCCGTTTGTTAGCCGAAGAGCCAGCGTTGTCCTAAGATGCTTCCGTGGTCGTGGCCGGCATGACGCACACGGAACGCTGTTAACTTCCCACCGAAGTGGTACCTATTCATCTACTTGCATTTGCATGCTTTCAAATTACTAGGTTGGCAAGAGCTGGGGCCAGTGCGGGAGCTCACTCCGCACGCAGGGCTAGGGATTCGAACCTCCGAACTTGCGATCTTCCGATCAACAAGCCTGGCGTCTTACCCGCTGAGCCACCATGCCCCTTTAATTAAAGTTATAGTAGTACCTAATTTCCAATATTTTACATTGTTCCTGGTCCCCCTAGTATTAGGTTCAGGAGAAACTCATCCTTTTGCACGTGGTACTGGGCAGCAAGAAAGCAGCGCCAGACTGAAAGCCTCCTTAGTGATGCAAACTCTGAAATGACACTTGGCACTTTTCTCATGTTCTCAAATGCTTGACCAATCTCAACACAATAAACCTGTAAAGTAGTTTTGCATTATTTCCCTAGTGCCAGTGTAGACTTTGAGAGCAACTTACTAGAGATTCCTGCAGAGGTTGGCTGGGGTCTTCCTAATTTGTAGCTCGGTTTCTTTGACTACAAGAGCATCAGAAAAATGAATATGCAAGCCAGGAAAAAAAAACAGGGATTATGCATATAATAACAGTAACGTAGAATTCTGTCCAAAGAACTGGTTATATTACAGACATAAATTCATGCACTATATAACACTCAAGATCTTTGAGATATTTGCTCAAGATCTCTTTGGCAAATTATAGATGGGATGAAGATCTATGAAAAATTGTGAAGTTTCCAAGATGAGTAAGATGAGCATGAAAATACCAAGATGGTATTTTCTGATGATCACCCATCCAAATAATAACCAACTCCAAGATCAGCTGGGCACTGCTACCTACATGGGACACTAAAGCCAGTTATTGGGAAGCTTGTTTTACTTTCATTTAATTTATTTTGGTGTTTTCTGTCATTTTATCAGCATTACGCATTACCTCTTCTGTCCAGGCAGAAAATGAAATTGCCGAATATATTCTGTTCTAATGCAAGCTGCATGAAGCTCCTAGTGCAGTGTTGTTCAGCCTTGGCAACTTTAAGATGTGTGGACTTCATCTCCCAGAATTCCCCAGCCAGCATGGCTGGCTAGGGAATTCTGGGAGATGAAATCCACACATGTTAAAATTGTCAAGGTTGAGCAACAGTGTCCTAGCGTTTTTGGTCCTCTGAATGCAAGCTTCCTGCTGTCTAAAAGCCCCTTTGGGATGGTCAGATCAATTGGGTGTCTGTAGCATTGAAGTTTAGTGCATTTGCTATATTTTCATTGACATGCCATTCTTCCCTGAAAGAGCAAGAGAGAAGGGGACAGCAGAAAAGGGAACAGTAGAAAAATAGAGGAGGATTAGTGGCTCCATTTATCTGAATTACAACTCCTCAGACTTGTGAGGGAGACTTAATACACTTTGAGTGTGCTATTAAAAGTGTAGATAAGCTGAGCACAGCTTGGAATGCACTGAGATTAGGGCAAGCCCTTCGTGCATATTTTGCTTCTATTTCTTCCCCTGTTCATCACTTGGGGTTATTCCTCCAACTAAGGTTTTAAAAAGCATAAAACTTCACTTATGCTTTTTAAAAATGTAGTTGGACCCAGAGGCTCCCAGAGGCTGTATACATAATTGATGCAGGCTGGATTTTCTAAAGCTAACGTAACTGACAAAGTAATGGTCAGGGTGATCTAGAGCTGCAAAATGTTGAAGCACAGTCTCCTGGAATCTTGATCTTGATCTTACCTAGACCATTAATGAACACTGGGAAATCTCTACTGCAAGAGTTGTTTTCATAACTAACTCCCAAAGATCTTGATTCTTACCTTGCCTACAAAATTCCCAGAGGCTTTATGGAATTCTGATTCAGTTTGAGAGGAGGAAAGACTGTCACAACAATTATTATTTAGCTAACAAAAATGTGAAGACAAAACTCAGTGACCAGGAGATGAGGCTGTACATGGCATTGTTGTAGGGACCCTGCTGAAAACATTTCTCTTGTGTTGTTTTCTATCTTTCCCGCTTCTGCTGCATCTCTGGGGTGAGCATACAGTTGACTCATATTTTTATCCTCTAGCTGGCTGGTGAATTCTGGGAGTTGAAGTCCACCTATCTTAAAATTGCCAAGGTTGAGAAATGCTGCTCCATGTGGATGACAAACATTTGAGTTCGTCCCATCATCTTATTAAAGTCTCTTCGCCATCCTGAACCCTCTCTATTCCCCAACATTCCTTGACTAGCATTGAAAATCTAGCTTAGACTTCCCTAGCCCTCCCACAATTCTCAGCTATTATGGCCATGTTAGTTGGAGAATTCTGGGCGTTCACACCTCTAGTCAATACACCCAGAGATCACCCAAGTTATGGAGGGCAGTTCTTGCCAGTGAAAGCAAGCCAGTCTTTCACCCAAAGAAAGCAGTCCGTAACATTAATGAGACTGATCTTCGGTCTTAATATGTGTGCACTATATGCTACTAGATTCTGCAAAAACTAAACAAGCACTAACCTTGTAAGATAAATAAAGCTTCAATGTTTTGATTATATTTATTACAAGCAGTCCCTATTAACAACATCTGGTAAGAATAAATTGTTTCTATCTTTTGACTTTGGGATAAACCTCCTTAAAGAAAAAATGAATGTGAGTTGCTAGCATTCCTCTTCCAGGGCTCAGTTTTCTCCCTAGGGAAGCAAATTCTTGCCTGACTGAAAGCATCTTGACTATAATATGTATGTTAAACAGTGCTACAGCACCTGCTATCTCTCACATATGTTAGTTGCCAAGGAATATTCAAGGAGAGTGATGTATTTGTAGTACATTCTTTGTCCCCTTTGAGGATTTTAAGGCACTGGGGTCTGCTGCTATCACATCCAATCTTTTAACAATGTATAGGTCCAAATGGCAGGTCTAGTGGGAATGACTGAGGCTCCATCCTACAATGTTACTTGGGATGAGTTTGATCCTGTAACTCCTGAGGAAGTAGACGGGGTCCTCTGCAGCAGGGGTCCCCAACCTTTTTGGCGCCAGGGACCGGTTTCAAAAGATGATTTTTCTGTGGACCGGGGGGGGCGGGGTTTTTGGGATTTCCGCGGACTGGGGTTTGCAGGCAGGAGCCAATCGCACGCACCAGGGGCGGGGTTCGTGGGTGGGAGCCCCGCGTCCCAGTTCCTAACAGACCACGGCCCACAGGTTGGGGACCCCTGCTCTGCAGTATTAGCTCAGCTGCTTGTAGTCTGGACTCCTGCCCCTCCTGATTGGTGAAAGCTTCCAGGGAGGTGACAGAGAGCTGGGTTGTGGTGGTGGGAAATGTATCCTTCAGAGATGGAGTGTTACCATGTCTTTGAAGGAGGCAGTGGTGTGCCCCTTAAACATTTCTCAACCCAGATATTCTGAGCAATTACCAGCCTATCTCCAAATTTTGCTTTCGGAGGAAGGTTGTGGAGAAAGTGGTTGGGCTGCAATTGCATAGAGCCCGGGAAAAAATAGATGATCTGGACCAAGGGTCGGAAATGGCGGCTCGCGAGCCAGATGCGGCTCTTTGGCCCCTTGAGTGTGGCTCTTCCGCAGCTGAACTCACCCCCGCCCCTTCCACGCGATTGGCCACCGCCCGCAAACCCCGCCCCCTGGCTCTCGCACTGAGCGAGGCCCGGCGCGGCAGGGAGGCGCTGCTGGGACGCGGCGCTGTCAGAGGCGGCATAGGAGCGGCTGCAGGGGGTGCTGCGGCTGGAGGTAGCGCTGCTCTGCGGCATCCAGGCGCTGGGCGAGGGCCCGGGACGCGAGCGGCAGGGCGGCGCAGGGGGCCTGGCCGGGGCGGTGGCGGCGGGGGGACGGAGCCGGCGGAGGTTTGCCGGGCGGCGGGGCGGGCGGCGCTGCTGGGGCTGGTGGCGGAGCTGGAGGGAGTGGAGGGACCAGGCGTTCCCGTGGGCGCAGCGCGCGCTCTGCAACCCGCCTTGGAGAAGCGGCTGCGGGAGGCCCTCCGGGTGCACGCTCCCGCCCCATCAATCCCCCCACCCCGCCGTTTGGCGTCCTCTGCCCCCACTAACCCGAGCCCTACGGCGGCCGGGGGAGCCGAGCCAGGCTCGGACCGGAGGCGGCCAAGGGGAGAGCATGCAGCTCTTCGCCCTGCCGCTTGCGTCCCGGGCCCGTGCCCTCGCCCAGCGCCTGGATGCCACGGAGCAGCGCCATCTCCAGCCGCAGCAGCCACTGCAGCCGCTCCTGCGCCGCCTCCGACAGCGCCGCGTCCCGGGCCAGCAGCGCCTCCCTGCCACGCCGGGCCTCGCAGAGACGGGCCTGAAGGGGCGCAGAGGCCGGAGAGGGAGCCCCTCCGTCTCCCCTTCTCTCCCTGCCTCGCCCGCCCGGGATACAAGCGGCAGGGCGGTGCAGGGCGAAGAGCCGCCTGCTCTCCCCTTGGCCGCCTCCGGTCCGAGCCTGGCTCGGCTCCCCCGGCCGCCGCAGGGCTCGGGTTAGCGGGGGGAGAGGACGCCGAATGGCGGGGTGGAGGGATTGATGGGGCGGGAGGGTGCCGCGCCGCCCGCCGCCCTTGACGTCAGGCGCTGGCGGCGCGCGGCAACTTCCGCGCGGGGTCCCGGCTGGTGTCTGCGCTCGGGCGCCAGCGGGGAAGGAGGCACGGGTCCCGCCTGGTGGAGAGGGCGCAGCCTTCCGCTCTCCCGCGCCCGTCCTGCCGGCTGGAGGGTGGCAGCTCTTTCTCCGCCACTCCCGGTGGGGCGGCCGGGCCGGGTTCGTGGAGCCGCTGGCTGCGCCCCCTCCCACGTGATTGGCTCCCGCCCGCAAACCCCGCCCCCTTCCACGTGATTGGCTCCCGCCTGCAAACCCCGCCCCCTGGCTCTCGAGCATTTCAAAACGTCCTCGAGCATGTCAAAATGGCTCCCGGCATAAAAAAGTTTGCCGACCCCTGATCTGGACCATTTCAGTCTGGTTTCAGGCTTAGATTCAGCACAGGGACAGCACTGATTGTGTCCACTGATGATCTCTGATAGGACTGGGATAGGGATAATGCAACCCTCCTTGTCCTGCTTGATTTCTCAACAGCTTTGGATACCACTGATCAGCCTTCTGAACCATTCCCAATAGTTGGGAGTAGGGGGCACTCTATTACAGTGGTTCACCTTCCCAAAGAGATGGTTTCAGTCAATAATAATGGTGGTGAGAGATCAAACCTTAGACCTCTTAAATGGGGAGTTCGCCAGAGCTTGATACTCTCCTACTCCTATTCGAGATCTACGTGAAGCTGCTTAGGTGATGTCATCTGAAGTCAGGTTTCACCAATATGCTGATGATGCCCAACTGCATATCTCGATGAATGGCCAAATAAGTGGAGTTTATCCAGTAATCTGGAGGTTATCCAGGTCTGAACAGGGATGAACTGGTTGAGATCAATCCCAGTAAGATGGAATAGCTGTGGGTTTGAAGGCAGGCACTTCCAATGGGATTCCATCATTAACTTCAAACAGGGTTAAACTCCCCTGTGCAGATTTAGTTTGGGGGTCCTCTTAGACTCGCAGCTTCTGCTTGAAGAGCAGGTGGCAGCTGTGCCTAAGAGACCCTTTACTGAGCTACATCTAGGATGTCAATGACAACCTTTCCTGCAATGGCAGGCATCACTCACTGTCACTCATGACTTAGTCACCTCTCATTTGGAATATTGTAATACGTAGTGCTGCCCTTGAAGAGCATTTGGAAGTTGCAGCTGGTCAAGAATGTAGTGGCTTGTAGTGGTGGATACTTCTTGAGGAACTCCTGTAACACCTTTACTCCCAAGAAGTCAGTGCCAGTTGGCTTCTGAGTGTAGTTCAAGGCCTTGGTTGCCACCATTAAAGCACTGCATGGTTTGGGGCCTAATTTTGGGTGCACCTTTTCCTTATAATAGGGTTTCCCAAACTGTGAGGTGTACCTCCCTTGGGGAGGTCCAGACAGAGTCCAGGGGAGGTGTGAAGAACCTTTTAGTTACATTGTTGCAATAAATCCACCTTTCCCAAAGTTTCATTGTATGGTTTTCATTGTTCATTTGTGTTCATTTTGGTGTTTGGTTTTTTAGGGGAGGTGTGTACGTTAAGGTTACACTAAAGGGGTGTGTGATGGCAAAACGTTTAGGAACCCCTGCCTTATAACATCTGCCTACCCAATAAGATCTAGCAGGGTGGACTCGTGACATGTCCCTTCAATTAGAGACTGTCCTCTTTTGGGGCCATACAAATGTACTTTTTCAGTTGCTGCTCTTCTCTGGAATAACGCCTTGCCTGAGATGTGATCAGCCCCTTCCCTTCTGAATTTTAGAAAGCTGGTGAAAACAAGGTTGTTCCATCAAGCCAGGGAGACTGGGTTGTTGTAATGGCCTCTTGGTTGGGAGAGTGAGTCTACTGCTGTTAATGTTTTTAGTCACAACTTCTGGTTCCATAGGCATATTTCTAGTCACTGTTTTACTAGATTGTATTTTTTGATCCCAGTTATATATTGGGAAGCTGTCTATCACTCCTTGTCAGCAGATTGGAGCAGCCTGCAAATCCTGCAAACAAACAAATAAATAATAGGCATTGGAGTTCAGAGTGAGCCTTAGTTTAATAACAGCTAGATAATATAATCTGAATTGGTGGAGATAACGTATACAGTTTCAACATTAACTATTTTTTTTATTTTAAGTCTCCTGTTTGAAAGGAATTGTTCGATTTTTTAAATTAAAAGTGCACTTTTCACTATCTTTTCTAAGCCAAGCCGAATGAGTCATTTGTAACTAATACTGTTTCTCAAATACACTGCCACACCTTAATGGAGCTTGTTGTTCGAATAAAATTCCCAGAGTAGTGGAAATCGTATAATTTTTTTTTCCTGATGATGTTGCTTGAAGAATCTTCTAGCAGAGTATCCAGAAAGAAGTTCAAACTGTTGTTCCAGTTGCCAAGATTTAATTTGGTTAATTGGTTGGTGCGTAGTTGCTGCTATGCTGGCTTAGGAGCCATTTGTTTCTTTTGACAGGATCCAAAATCCCCCATCCTTGGGCCGAGTGGGAACAGAATCATATTGAACATGGTAAAAGCAAAAGCAAAAGCAAGAGCAAAAGTGATGCTCTTCAGCTGTCTGTCACTGTTAGGATAGTGAACCAAACCTTTGCCCTCATTGATTTCCTGCTTGCCTTTGCCTGAATTGCTCTGTGACATTGCTAAAGGCTGTTTTGTGTCCAGATGGTGGAACAGTTATTTCCAGTGGATGTGCCTTTTTGACAGTCCCAACTCTGGTCAATCACTGTTGCTAGCTCTGAACCACTCCCTGGTTTATCTATCCTGAACATTTATATTTCACATTTCTGGCAACACGGTAAACAAGTTCTAGGTTTACGCAAGCAATTCAGTTCTCTAACCTTGTTATGCTGTCACTAGTGTTTAAGTTTGCCCTCAATATCTTGGCTTCCTTGGAGCATCCTTTGGATTCATATAGTATAGATTTCTAGATACAGCTAAAACTGAGTAAGATTATCAGACCTTTACCCTGTATTTCTTCATTACAGATTGATAGCCAGATGAAAACTTCCTGTGTGCGATCTTTTGAATATGTGGATGAAAGTGAACTGGTAAGTTGCAGGGGCTTGTTCTGTATTCAGTATGTCACTGTTCCCAATTAGAGTTTATCGGAAGATCGCAAGTTCGGAGGTTCGAATCCCTAGCCCCGCATGACAGAGTGAGCTCCCGCACTAGCTCCAGCTCTTGCCAACCTAGCAATTCGAAAGCATGCAAATCCAAGTAGATGAATAAGGACCACTTCGGTGGGAAGGTAACAGCGTTCCACGTGCGTCATGCCAGCCACATGACTGCGGAAGCGTCTTCGGCTAACAAGCGGAGATGAGCACCGGCCCCTAGAGTCGGACACGACTGCACAAATGTGCGGGGGGAACCTTTACCTTAAGAGCTTCTAGTGCCCAGACTTTGGAGCAGTGGATTTGAATGTATTTTTTAAGAATATATTTTTTTTCCACTATGAAGGGCTGTGGGTACAGTGCTGAACTCAACTCTGCGTTAGCCTTGGGCTCCTGCATATCTTTTCTCTTCCTCCAGCATGGTCACCACTAGGAGATTCCAAACCAGACGTTTCTGCCATGTTAAAACTTGAGAATTCCAGTTGGTTTTGAAGCTATGGCTTGCTCAAAATCACTGGACTTGTGTTTATATCCTCCCCACAGTTTACCAAGAAAGGTTATCTTTCTACTTAGTTAGCATTCAGGAATTTTCTGAGAAAACGTTAACAGTTGAAAGATACTGTTTTTAAGAACTTGTGAACTAAATCTTGCCCGAGTTCATTGGCATGCCATTAGCAGCCAGGTTTTGGCAGCCAGGTTGTGTCTTCGGGGTAGTCCTAATTTCTGTAAGATGTTGGAAAGGTCATTAGCTCTTGGTTTTTTGTCTGGTCCATGGTGAGCTCCTAGGCAAAATGTCCCAAGGAGTTAATGATCCCTTGATTCTGTTGTTGCTCGTTCTATTGACCTGTCTCTTTGGACCCATTGTGTACTATTATTTGAAAGAAAGAAGAGGCTACTGTTCTTTTTTACCCTTGTCCTTTTCTGGAAAGGACAGGTAGTGGCAGCAAGAAGAAATGGTACTTGATCTGAACAAGGCTAATGTTTCACATCAAAACTGAATATCTCCATTGCTGACATCTATATTTATTACCTTCTAGGATAATACTGAGTGCTTTCTCAAAGCAACCTATTTTCCCCTGAAAGATATCATTGATAACATTGAATTCAAGGAAAACACTCCAAACTATCTGAAACTCAGACTGATAAAGGATTTACACTTGGAGCTTGGAAAGTGCATTAAACCTCACAGTAATAAAAATAAGGTAATTTTTATGGATCAGTCTTGCAAACCTCAAAAATAATGCTAATAAATTTAATGAGACTGAGAAGCTAATTGACAGCTGACACCTAAATACTGGAGCTAAGGATGCTGAGCAGAGAACTGAAAATATGCTTTGGTGTGTCTTTTCTTGCATGTGCCTTCCTTTGGAAGAGGTTGGAATTGAGCCAGATATGACCTTAATCACATTTTTGGACTTGACAAACATAATCTTTAAAGTACCTAATACAGGGCAGGGGAGGAGCCCGTTTGGTGACTTTGAAGCAATGGGTGGGCTTCAACCACCTGGTTCTCCCTCCAAATGCTTGTTATCTGCAATGGGAAGGAAATGCTTCCAGTTTAACAGCTATGGTGAAACTGCTTTTTGGTTGGGATCAAGTCATGTTGGCCCATGGACAAAATATCCAAAATCTATTGCTGGGTGATATCCTTTAGGACTGACCGAAATGATTCAAAAAGTATGCGATCTTCTAAATTCTCCAGAACTCTTCATCAATCAAAATGTCCCCAAATATGAGAAAAAGTAGTAGCAGGAAAATCCAAAAATTAGGTTAGTTGTTTTAACCAATGGGATCTACCGAGTCAGTCTGGACGATGGACTTTGTGGATTGAGTGTGTAAAATCTTGGTATCTGATGACACTTAATCTTTAGGGCAGAGCTTTCCAAACTGTGTGTCGCGACACAAAAGTGTGTCGCCTGTGGGGCCCAGATGTGTTGCGTCAAAACCCGGAAGCGCTGATGGCACGCCATCAGCGCTTCCGGGTTTTCCCGCAGCAACACATCGGCGGTGCACAAAAATCCGAAAGCGCCGCAGCCACGGTGGTGCACAAAAACCGAAAACGGCAGCAGCGCTTCCGGGTTTTTGCGCGCTGCCGCAATGGCGGCGCTTCCGGGTTTTCCCGCGGCGGTTGGTGTGTCGCCGCAGGAAAACTTTGGAAAGCCCTGCTTTAGGGACTGAAGATTCCTCAGGGACTGAGGAAGTAGTTGCTCTATCCCACTGACCTTTTATTGACCATTGATATGTTGGATGTTCCTTCTGGGATCTTCAGTGTAGAGCTGAGAACAGGCCTTGCTTATAGAAGTAGAGAAACTTGCTTTTTGTAGTTGATTGGCTGGTGATCATTTCTTATGCTGTCATAGATACAAGTAGCAGCTAGTTTTATTTTTTCCTCTTGCTTTCTGTTTACCTCTCAAAGAAGTGCATCAAGACCTTCTCCCTAACTGCAGAGGAGACTTTGCAGCTGGTGCACAAATACTTTAACCAAGCCAAGCAGTTTCTGCTCAAGAAAAGCTTCACACATGATTGCCGCAGTGTCTTCCAGAAGTGTTCAGAATCATGGGGAAAAGAGACTGTTTCTCCAGGTAAACAATTCCAGACTTTTCAGGTGTGCATTTCCTGCCAGTCATCTGGCACAGAGTTGGGGAGAGATGATTTTAAGTTGGGTGAAGCATTTTGTGGCTTTTATATATGTGCATTTATGTTTCTGCAGCAGGCTTCTCTGTGTGTTTACACTTGCAAGTGTTGTTTATTGTCTGCTGGAATGCAAGCCTTAAAAGTCACCAGGCATCTCATTTTAGTGGAAATGCAGTGGGCTCTTTAGTTTGAATGGAGGGCAGACTGGCTCTGTTTAAGTCAGATTCCTGGCCCTAACGTGCAGCAGGATGGTGTGGATTTTAGCACAATGTCAGTTGAAGTTCTTCCCTTCCCCGTTACCCATTGTTCTGTGTTAATCGACTTTAATATTTCTGTATTCCTTTGTCCTCTATTACATATTTCGGTTCTGTTAGTTTTGAGAGAAACTTCAAACAATGTGTATAAAGACTGTCTAAAACAGTGTTTCTTAACATCAGCAACTTTAAAATGTGTGGACTTCAACTCCTAGAATTCCCCAGCCAGCCATGCTGGTTGGGGAATTCTGGGAGTTGGAGTCCACACATTTTAAAGTTGCTGAGGTTGAGAAACACTGGTCTAAAAGCATACTAAGGAACCCTTCTAGCAGAAATTACTTTTGTTCTAAGTATCTTCAACATCGACTGCAATTTCAAAAACTGCAGTGTTTCTATTTGGGGTTAGAGATGGATGTGCTGCGAGAATCCTAGAATGGTACCTGACCACCAGAAATAGGATCATTTGATGTCATGGCAGAGAATTTCAGATATATTCCTGAGGTGGACCTCAAATAGATGCAAGGGCTAAGCTGCAAAGATGGGAATAAGTTGAGAAGACATTGTATTCTTATCTAGGTGGTATTTCTCTCTGTGTTTGTACATACATCCTTCTAGTTTTTAAATTCAGCCTGGAAAGTCCATATAAGATGCTTGAACTCCTTATGATCCCAGCATTATTCAGGCCTAAGTGAATGGAATCTTTCCGGCTGGGCTTTTGTCCAGTTTTTAAATCTATTCCTAAATAAACTTCATTTTTAGTTTTATTTCTCTGAGACCCAATGACACAATGAAGCCTTCAGTCCTTCTGAGTGGTTGCTAAGGAGAATGCAGTCACTGTCTGACCTGAAAATCTGTCTTGAGTCCATCTGTGTTCTTGTGGCAGTTTATGTTTTGTGCCTGTGCATGCACCATCTGTAGTGATATATGGCTCGCCTGTTGTGGCCATGGATATCCACATCCCCACTCCTATGTAGAAATTATAATTCCCTTTGCTTTGATTTGCTGGACAACTGAATCCTGATCCAGTGCTTGGTCTCAGTTGTATATGATTTCTCACTAAACATTAGTTGCATGGGCTGTTCTTGGTGTTGCTACCCACAGCTAATCTTACAGTGTTTCCTCCATCCATCAACTCATTCATTAATCTATTCATCCTCAAAGTCCTTTCTGGATCCTGCTGCTGGTTGCCTTGCTTTGTTTCAGTTTTAACCTGCAGTTTCTTCTGTTGCTTTTGGCCATGATCTGCCAAAGCTGAAATCTGGTGTTGGCATGGTAGCTTGAAAGAAGGGTCTAATTTGAGCCTAATGCAATCCTTTGGTTCTCCTTGCATCTTAAGAAGCTGGTTACTCTATGGCCGTTCTCTCTATCTGGATCTTTTCAGGTGTTGTTACTGCTCTGGATTGCAAGTGTCCATCGACTGGCCTGATCAGTGTAGAAGGCTCGACATATCTCGTTCCAACTTCTGAGTCTTTCTCTCCCATTGCAGACCAGCTGGACAGCAGGAAGACAGCTGTCAGCATTCTCCAGCTATTAAGGCTTACTGACGCTACTCAGATTCAAAGTGGGTCAGAGAACAATACCAGGTCCAGGGTGCCTAGAAGCACTCATAAAAACCAAGAAATCACCGAAAGCATGGATTTCAGGGCTGGCATTGATGTCATATTACCATCACCATCATCACCCTCTCTTTCTATCCAGAAACAGTTGGAATCCCTGGAGACCAGGTCTCCGTCCCTGGATTCTGGAACTGGTGAAAGCCAGAAAAGATCCAATGAATTAGCTTCTCAGCATCCCCCTCTCTCTGACTTAGCCAAATCCTTTCTCAATGAGCAATGGTTTGAGATAAAAGAAAAAACTGAGGCCACTCCAGGACTCACATCTGATCAGGATATCACTGTTGCCAGCAGTGCATTCAGCTTAACTCTGACATCATCTTCCAGTTTGGAGCAAGTAGACAGCTCTAGGGTGCCCTCCAGTGGCAGTCCCCATGTCCTTGGCCACAAGGATCCTGTCTCTGCAACACAAGATCCTTCTGGACTGGTGGTCGCCACAGAGAATTCCTCATCCCCCAAACAGATATCCCATGAAAGCTACTCCTGGGGAAAGCAGAGTAGCAGAGATAGAACCCCCAAAACACTGCAAAACACCCAGCTGCGAGAGAGACGAGAAGAGGGTCTGGCCAAGGACAGGGACTTGGAGGACAGCCTGCCAGGACCCAGCTTTGATCTGAACTTCATTCCTCCGAACGCAGAGAAGCGCATCAAGAAACCAGAGCCCAGAAATATCCAAGGGACGTCTGTGACATATGTGGTGATGCCCAGTGTCCTAGGAATCCTGCTGGCACTGGGAGGCCTGCTGTTCTACTTGCATAAATCCAGGGTAAGGTTCAGTCCTGCCTTAACAAACGTACACCTACATTCCCTTCCTCTTCCTCTCTTGGCGTCATATTTGAGCATAGAGTTTCCTGAAGATAGTAACAAAGAGCTGTCATTTAGAGAGAAGTGTGGCTTCTTGGCCGAATACAAACTTTGTATGCAGGTTTAATACTTGGCATCTCGAGGTACGTAGGTCTGGAAAACCAATAGTGCTAGGTGTGACCAACAGTGCTAGATGTGAAATAGTTTCTTGTGTCCCTGAGCAAAAAAACTTTCCCTGCATTTCCATTAAGTATTTCCTGCAGCCCATCTTCCATTTTGTTTGCTGTTGTAAGATATCTTCCTTCTGCTTTTGTTTTCATTGGGATGCAAAAAAAAAAGTTAGCTGAGGTTTGTGGGGCACATCTCATCTCATGCATGTCTTGCAGTGGGTACTTTGTCTTGGATTGCCTGGGCCACCTTAAATCCTAGAGGTTCCTACACCACAAGACGCAAGCATTGCTTCAGATGGACTACTTCCCATGCACCTCAACTTCTTAGAACTACTTGGCTATAAAAGTATAGTGCTGAGAGTTGGTGCTGTTGTCTTGATGAGTAGAAAAGTGCATCCTGTGATTCATCTTTTGATCCCCAGAATCGGGATAGGGTTGGAAACTGCTACTAGCATCTTGGAAGTCTTATGGAGTTGAAGAAAAATTATAAATAAATATCTTCCCAGGATGAACCATGCTAGAGACTCTGTCAAGCCCTGCACTGGGATTAAACATGTTGCATGTATCTTTGCTTCATACCTTATTTAGAAGAACTGCTTCATAGGAAGCAAGAGGAGACAAGTCTATCTCTTGATTTGTGGGGCTGGCACAGTCTGTGTTCCAAGGGTGAAGTCTGTTGCTGCTTGGTTCACAACAACTAGCCTAATTAAAGAAAAAAAATACATTCAAGGGATGGCTTTGTCTGTAGTAGTAATAGCTACCTTTTTGTTAGTGCTATAATTTATCACTGTGCAATAAGAGACAGAGAAATATTGAAAAACCTGGAAGTACTGCAGTGAGCATAGAGTCTAACGTTGGGCTTGATACTTGGGGGCCTGAAAGGCGCACTTTAAACGGCATGCCAAGGAACATCACTGCAAAAGTGTGCCAAACAAAGCTAAACTTGATTTAATAGTTGGTATGATTATTTTCCATGTGTTTAAAAATTACAGTTGAGTAGCAAACTTTGGAAGGGCTTTGTGAAGAGGCCCAGACACTCTAGGCTTCTATAGTTTCAGAGAAATCCTGCTTTCAAAGAGCATTAAAAACGGCTGGTGACATCCCTGAACAATTTTCAAAGAATAGTGCCCCATAGTATAGAGGCCTTCCATATGCAAAGACATTTGTTATACTTGTGGTAGCACTCAAACCACAGTAGAAGTACTTTCTTGGAGTAGTATTCAGTTTGTTTCCCCATGGCTGTATTTCCTTTTGGGACAGCCACAGCTTTTAGTTGGAAATTCGGTGCCAGTGATACCAGCAATTCAGCTCGCTCTTGGTTGGTTCAAATCCGGGTTTTCTGTTCCAGTACCCAACTCTTCTTTTCTTCCATACAGATCCTAGGAAAGAGGCGGACACAGCAGATGGGAAATAATGTAGAAAGAACAGAAGAACAGAGGTGAGAAACTAGAAGATCACGAAACCTGCCTATACAACTAGATTTTCTTCCATTAGCCTCTTTGTATTTTAGATCAACCACTCCTGACTTTTAGATCCTCTCTTACACATTTCAGATTCTTATGTTTAAACTCATTGAGCTGCCCCTCAAGACAACAAAGGTCTTGAATGTACTGCTGTGGGATGGAATCTGTTGAGCTGCTATGTGAATATGCCAACCTGGTGTCTTCCAAATCTGTTGGCCTACAAATTGAGGGCACCAAGTCATAGAAAGTTGTACAAGATATTGACTAGTGAGTCATTGCAATTCTTCCTCTTTGTCTTGATAAGATTTCTGTTCCTTTTTTATAGGTCACTGAATGGAGGAGAGGGACACTTGGAGCTGCAGATTCAAAGGGAACTATGAGGTAGGATTTTTTTTTAACTTTCTCAGAGGAAAATAAGGTCTTTGGAAGTGTTTATATTGCCTATCTTGCAACAAAATTGCTGGAAGAGGGGAAAAGAGCAGTTACAGCATATATACTGTATACATAAACTTGGTGGGCAGTTTTGAATACAGCTTTCCTATGAATACTAAATGGTAGGGACAAATAGGAGAATACCACTGTCGTCTTGTTCAGAATTTTAGATACATCTTGGTGCCTTGCTGGAAACAGGATGCTAGATTAGTCAAACCTTAGCAGGACCCAAGGGTCAGGTATTAATCTTCATGATCAGCTGGATGCCGATGGGCACATGCAACCTGCTACCTCCTTTCTATGTAGAGACAAGTTTCCTGTAACTATGAGTAGGTGCTATGGCAGAGCTTTCCAAACTGTGTGTCGTGACACAAAGGTGTGTCGCCTGCGGGGCCCAGATGTGTCGCGTCAAAACCCGGAAGCACTGATGGCGTGCCATCAGCACTTCCAGGTTTTCCCACAGCGACACACCAACGGCGGCGCACAAATATCCGAAAGCGCTGCAGCCACGGCAGCGCGCAAAAACCAAAAGCGGCAGCAGCGCTTCCGGGTTTTTGCGCGCTGCTGCAACGGCGGCACTTCTGGGTTTTCCCACGGTGACACACCAACGGCGGTTGGTGTGTCGCCGTGGGAAAACTTTGGAAAGCCCTGTGCTATGGAATGTATGGAATGTCCTTAGGGGTAGCAGCAGCTAGGCATCAACTTACAGTCCATTCTTAGTCTGGAAAAAAAATACATTCGTATGTGACTGCATTTTCTGTGAAGTCAAGGGTCACCTGTGAGAACTGAAGTTGGACCACTTGCATATGCCTGAGTAAAAGTTGCTAAGTTTTTTGGTTTGTAATAAAATAACGGCCTGTGCTTTACCTCTTTTTCATTGACATTGTTTGACACTGCATTTTCCTGATGATTCTTTGTGTCTTCTTATTTCCAGTTGCACTATTCCCTCTAAGATGAGAAACTGCCTGGGGTTTTGGACTGAAAGCCCCACTTTTAAAGTACAGTTCTCTTGCTATTATTGGGAGAAATTGCACAGAGGGAACTCTGGAACTGAAGCCATGGCAGTACTTTCCCATGAAGAGTGTTTTCTACACTTTCTTTTTTTAATGGGAAGGAATTTATCAGGAAATGGACACTATTTATTTCTGGTAGCCAAGGCTGGCATTCATTATAGAAGTTGCCTTTTTTCTGCCACTCAGCCAACAAACTGGACCTTGAGAAAAGGAAGATGGTCACTTGGACTGCAAAATCCCTTGCGTGATGGAGATGGTCTTCTAAGAACTACTGTGCCTATTCCATTCTGAAAGGGGAACGGATGACATCGTCTTCAGATCTGTTAGAAGTGGATTCTGCAGTTTGAACAGCCATGCTAGGCATGAATGAAAATTGTCTGCTTAATTCTTTTATTGCTCCTGGCCCCTTGAACTGCAGAAGACTTCAGGACCTCAGCCTCATGCCAGCTATTAATTTCTTTAGGCACTTTGTCCATCTCTTAAGCTTTGTAGGTCATATAGTATGTCTCTATGCACAACCCATCCAGTTAGCACTCTACACAATCTAATACATTGCTCAGAGAAAGTTGCTATCTACTTTTCCAGGAGCTTATAGTTTTACTCCCAGGATCCATTTTTAACCCTATCATACAAAATGGGAGCCGTTTTTAACCTTAAATTTTAACTTAGTAATAAAATGGATTTTACTAAGATTTTTAGGATGGACCAAAAAAAAGTACTACTTCGTACTATACAAGATAATGTGCTGGGTACTGGCTGGGATGGCTTTAAAGTGGAGCTATGGCTTTTCTTTATGTATTCATCTGTTTTTAGCCAATGATAAATGGAGGCTCCCCGTTCAGAGACAAGTGTGCTTCTGAATGCCAATGGCTGGGTTGCTGTAAAGAAAATGAAGGAGCATTGTCATGGCTGGCTTGTGGGGTTTCTTAACAACCTTCCAGTTAGCAGCTGTAGGAAGAAGCAGCTGGCCTTTTCTAAGCAGAATTTAGCAATGGAGTATTTATCTTTTTGAGCCTTGCATTGTATCACTGGTACAACTGATCAGCTGATGTACCCCTGGAACATGACTCAAGTCATATTGAGAATTAGCTGTATTCCCTTTGTTTCCTCTGACATTACAAGAAATATTACTGAAGACCTGTAAACTGGGGCACTGATAAGAGATGCCCAGGAACCATTTTTCCCCTTAAGTGGTTTCAAGTGTACAGTAACTAGAACGATGTTTGAAATGCAGCTGTGCTGAGTTACTCTTTAGATTTTCTATCTTCTAGACACCACCACCACCACCACCAAGAGATTCTGCAGCAGAACAAACATGTGGCCATGCAAAAGTCCAAGTATGGGCATGCTATGTATAGTCGAAGGCTTTCACGGCCGGAATCCGATGGTGGTTGTGGGTTTTCCGGGCTGTGTGGCAGTTCTGGTTGCACGGAGAGGCACAGAGAGAATCTTCTAGCTGTGCTCCTGTCCTCTGAAGATGCCAGCCACAGCGACTGGCGAAACGTTAGGAACCAAAACTGCCAGAACACGGCCACACAGCCCCGAAAACCCACAACCACCATATGGGCATGCTGTTAGAACTGCTGAAGTCATCTGCATTTGGGGCATAGGTCTTTGTTTTCTTCCATCAGGACAAGGTGTCAATATACCCCTTCCTCACAATTCTTAATTTTTCAAACCTACTTTTTACTTCAATAGATCTGTGTCCCCGTATTATTTTGCCAAGCAGATGCAAAGTAAGAGAGAGCTTGCGTGGAAGGCATGGAGTAAGGCTGAGGGTCCTTAACCCCTCCTGCGCTTGCTGATTCTTTCCTGCAAGTATGTTGCCAGGCTGTATTCCTCAGTTTTAGAACTTGGCTGCAGAAACAGAGTCAAATTCCTTCTTGTAAATGTATCCCTAGCCTTTAAAGGAGGCTGCATGGTTTCCTATCCATTGTCTGTGCCCTGCAAAGGCTAGACATTTTCTTGTAATAGAGCAAGAAAAGCATGAGGTTGGGAGCCCTGTGTTTAAATGAGTAGCTCTGCCTCTTAAAAGCTTTAGACCCAGGATCTCAAAGACAAGGTTTTGTCCAAGATGTAGACCACCTCATTCTTTTTCCATGTTGTAGTGGAGAGTTGAGCTATAACAAGCAAATGGGAGCTGCCTCTACAGCCATATTTTGAAGTGAAGCAAAGCAAAGCATTGCACTTTCTATACTATGTATTTTTTCCTGTTCATTTTTGAGAACATCCCAGCTCGAGAGTCATTCTGGCCTCATGCTTCATTTCAACCCATTTGCTTTTCTTTTTTCTGTATCTGACATTTTGCCCTTCCCTGTTTCAGCAAGGCAGGTGATAGTTCTGAGCTGGTCTCTGGGTGATGCTGCTGCCTTTGCTGTTTGAAAGTTCATGAACCAGATCAATTGTGGGAAACTTGTTTTTTTCTTTTTAAAGGGGAGAATGTGCATGCAACAAATCATTGATTTGATGATTGCTAAACAATGCATCATAAGTTGCTTTATTAATATGAGCAGGCCTCAGTGTCAATAGCTGTCGTCTTCTGTGTGCCAGTGAATGGTTTTCTGCCATATAGTGTGGGTGCAATATCCTGAGCCATGGGGGGGGGGGTGGCCCTCAGTTTAAGGAATTGGTCTAGCTAATCAAATGTTGGTTTAGCTAATCCAATAATCTCTACCCAAGTGGTAGGTCCTGTCTGTCAAAAGAAATTGTTGTAAGAAGGGGGCTTGATGAAACATCATTTGATTGCTATATTTTTCTTTCTTTCCCCAGACTGGTTAGCTGCTTAAACTCATAGAGAATTACATTGCAAAAGGCTGGCAAGCTCCCTTTTATTTTATTGCACAGGGCTTATGGAGGTTTTGGGGTTTAAGCATTAACGGGGGTGGGGGGGGGGGCTTTGTATAGGTCAATGATTGATAGGTCAATGATTCTCTTCGATTGATAGGTCAATGAGCCATAGGACAGGATTAACTCTGGCTTGTTTCCAAGGAAGATCGGTCCCCCTTTCTCTCACCTTTGGGCCAGGTTTATCCTTGTGCTTGGATGCAGCAGTTGAATTGCTCCATCTTAAGCACTTACTTGCTGGCACAGTAAATGTTTAGTGTTAAAGTCAGATCCTAAGAACCACATTTCCATGTCTTTTTTAAAGATGCTTTTTAAGAGTTACAATTCTGGTTCAAACTGTGTTCTTTTTAATATATATATATATATATAACAAACAAATATTTTATATAATTTTTTAATGTCAAATGTTTATTTAAAAATAGAAAAGGATGTATTTAATAAACTCTTTTAAAAGCGCTCTGTGTTTTCTGTTAAAATCAGTGGATGGTGTTTGAGATGTACTTAGGACTGTATTTATCCAAATTATGCCTGCTGAAGTTTGTGGAATGACTTACAGGTGATTCCTAACTATCTAGAATTGAGATTTCTAGTGGACAGAAAGACAGACTGTTCAAAAAACTAAGTTATCAGTGGAGTGTGAGACTAAAGCAAAGCTAATTTCTTTGAGCTCTAACGTTAACTGACCCCATATTCACAGCGCACTCATTTCTCCTTTCATGGTGTAGATCAGGGGTCCCCAACCTTTTTGGTGCCAGGGACCGGTTTCAACGGATGATTTTTCCGCAGACCAGGGGCGGGGTTTCCGGGATTTCTGCAGACCGGGGTGGTGGTGTTTGCAGGCGGGAGTGAATCGCACGGAAGGGGGCGGGCTTTGCGGGCGGGAGCCAATCACAAGCACCAGGGGTGGGGTTTGTGAGTGGGAGCCAATTGTGTGGAAGGGGGTGGGATTTGCAGGCGGGAGCCCCGTGGCCCAGTTCCTAACAGGCCGTGGCCCACAGGTTGGGGACCCCTGGTGTAGATAACCTTTTATACATATATAAACAAATTCTTCTTCCTGCCCATTGGTAAACCTCTTAGTTGCCCAATAGGCTTCCTGCCATTTACTGCAGCTCTCATCCTGTTTGGGTCAATCTCTAACCCAGCCATCTTCCTATTCCCTGCCATCTCAGGTCACTAATCAGTTCTCCCTGTAGAGGTAACTGATAATACATCTTGTGAGGTTATCAGGGATGAGTTTGAGCCTGTTGTTCCTGCGGAAGGGAACAGAAGAGTTCTTGGTACTCTCTGAGCTTGGTTGTTTGCTTGCAGACATTTCATTACTCATCTAGATGATGTTACCTAGTTAGGAAATGAAATGTCTGCAAGCAAACAACCAAGCTCAGAGGGTACCAAGAACTCCACTGTTCAATCCTGAGCTTACAGATATTCTTTTCTATTGGAAGGGAACAGTATTATGAGTTCTCAGGATTGATTAGACAAAATACAACACACACGGTGAATCATTCTGAATCATTTATTTTTAGTAATAGTAAGGGTTAAAAAAATCAGATTCTCTGAGATCATGATTTCCCATAGGTAACTAAAGAGGGTTTCAGCAAATAACAAGTGGACCTACAGTTCTGCCCTCCCTCCTGTGCCTTCCTTCAAATAAAGTTAAAGCAGAGAAAAATATGATCTAACTGGTCTACAATTACAGAGCGCTCTGCTGGCAATATTACTAATGGTGCTAAAAGGACAGTGTGTCTATTCTAATTTAAAGTAACTACTACACTCCCCAAAGAGTTAATCAAGGGCTTCAGCTAAACTTAGCTGATGACAACTGAGGTTAGCAAGGCTTGATTATTTTTTCTTGTGTCTTTGGTTCCTTCTCTCCCTCTGGATACCTGCAAGGAAGAAAATATTTGATCCTCTTTTTTCTCTGGTTATGTCTGCAGGATAGATACCTGTCATCCTCCTTGCATAGCAATCCCTGTGCCAATTCCTCTTCAGCCGTCTTGAATCATCCTGGAACCAGCATCTTTTCTCCATTGACCTAATTCCATCTTTGCTTGCTAGCCATTTTTCTTTTTTCTTCAACTCAGCTCCCTCTTGCCAGCTTCTTAGACCATCTCCATCTCTCCCCCTTGTGAAGAATATTTCCTGTGTAAACCCTTTATTCTTTTTCCAGATTCAGGTATCGGCCACAAATACAGAATGTTTAGGTTGTCATGTGACAGGATGGCAGACGGTGTTTATCTCCTCCATTCTCACATGGGACCTTGGTGAGATCAGGTCTGCCACCTGATCCCTTGCAGATCCGCAGGCTGGATCCCTGCCCTTCTGATTTGGGGAAACTTTGGTCAGGGTTTTGATGAATGCACACTTGACTGAGGGATGGTGCCACTTTCTTTGAAAAACCACTCAACAAATTTGGATAACTACTGGCAAATCTTCAACCTTCCATCTTGGGGGAAGTTTGTTAGGAAGGTGATGGGTCTTCCACTACAAAGGGATCTGGAGGAAATGTGTTATTTGGTCATTTTTTAGTTTGGATTCAGAGCCATATTGATTGTGCTTGAGGATGGTTTTTGGTGGGAAGGGGATGGAGGAGTATGACACTCCTTGTCCTGCTTGACTTTTCAGTGACTTCCAATACTATCAATCATGGTATTCTGAACTGCCTTCAAGGGTTGGAAGTGGGGACATTGTTTTGCAGTGATTCTTCCTAAGGGCAATTCCAGATCATCCAATGGCATAAGATAAGGGTATCATCAATATGCTGATGATACATAGTTATATATTTCATCCCCAGACTGAACAGGCAATGTGATTGAAGTGCTGTAGTGATGCCCTGAGGCTGTTAGAGCTGGATGGAGAGAAACTTGCTGTATGATGCAGCAAGGAGTATGGGTCTGAAAATAAATGCACTGAAAACCAAGATACTTGTGTTTGACAGGGAAAATGGAGTGAATGATTTCAAGTTATACATAAACTGGAGCAAGTAGATGCCTGTATGTACCTTGGTAGAATGTTTGTCAGAGATGGGAAAATGGAGAAATGTTAGGATGTATAAATGGTGGTAGAAAGGTTGTTGGTAATATGTGGTCTGTTATGAGAAATGAACGTTTGTTGAAAGAAATAAAAATGGCTGTGTAGAGAAACATGCTTCTGCCCACTTAATTACATGGAAATGAGGATTTAATATTTCAGGAGACTGAGAAAGTTGTGATTGGATGGAGTTGGTGAGATCCTCAAAAAGAAAAAGGCGAGAAGTTTAAAAAACAAAAAGCAATCTTGGAAGCTCTATATGATTGTGGTGGAAGCCAGGATTGTTTGCAAGGATAAAAATGTATGGACAGGTTTATCAAACAGTTGGATTCACAAAATGCATTAAGCCACAAAAACCTAGCCAAGGTTATCACTACCCAGGTGTAGCATGCTGGAATTCATCTGCTAGGTTTTTTTATCTGGCCTTATTATGCATGTTATGTGAACACAGAATCTGTATTGCAGAAGCAGGTAGTTGATCTGTAGCTTGAATCATGTCAACTGGATTTCTATTTTCTCAGTGGAAACATTTCGCTCCTTATCCAAGAAGCTTCTTCAGTCTGAGCAAAGTTAGTAAGGGAATCCTTAAATATGTTTCTAGGGTGGCTGTGTGACCTTGCACCTGGGGCTAGGTCATAGTTATTTGAGATGTTTATTGAGACATCTCAAATAACTATGACCTAGCCCCAGGTGCAAGGTCACACAGCCACCCTAGAAACATATTTAAGGATTCCCTTACTAACTTTGCTCAGACTGAAGAAGCTCCTTGGATAAGGAGCGAAACGTTTCCACTGAGAAAATAGAAATCCAGTTGACATGATTCAAGCTACAGACTGTTCCACCTGGATGACTGAGAACCTTCATCGACAGGTAGTTGATCCTTTTTAAAGCCTAGATTGCAGTACTGGAGTTTGGTGGCAAAATATGAAAAACCAGCAGAGTGACTTTATTTATTTTTTTAAAGAAAGAAAAGACTATTTTACATCCTGAAAACTCCTTAAACACTTAAATAAATAATTAAATAAAATAACTGCTTTTAAACAGTTAAAAGAGTTATCATCCCGCCCTCTTCAGTGACATCACACCACACCCTACAGCTCTTAGAAGTGGAAAAAACAAAGTAAGGCACATCCTTCTGATGCAAAAGTGTTGCCTGTTCTTCTGTATTGCTTTGATAGGTATTTCTTGCTCTGGATCTGGAGGAACAGTTTTGTTCAAATAATTTGTATTTACCCTTTCTTTCCTTGCCTACATTCGTGATTTTTTTTCCTTATCCACACTGAGTGAAGTTTGAGTTGAGAGAATATCAACTAATCTAAACATTTGAAACATAGCTTTCCTCAATCTGTTGATCTGTTGTTTGTAGTGACTACAACTCCCAAAGTTTCTCGCAACATGGCCTTGTTGGCTGACAATTATCAGAGGTGTAGCACAACTGGTCTAGAAGGTATCTGATTGGATAAGGGTGAACAAAACTAAACAGGCAGTCTGAGAGCTGCTTCTCGTATAACGTTCTTCCAAGGAGTTTCCATCCCTTTTCAACCATTTGCTAAGTAACTTAACTGTAATCAACCCTGACTGCTCATTGGAAGGACAGATGCTGAAGCTGAAGCTTAAATACTTTGGCCACCTAATGCGAAGAGAGGACTCACTGGAAAAGACCCTGATGCTGGGAAAGACTGAAGGCAGAAGGAGAAGAGGATGGCAGAGGATGAGATGGTTAGATAGCATCACCGGTGTAATGAACATGAATTTGAGTAAACTCCGGGAGACGGTGGAGGACAGGAAGGCCTGGTGTGCTATGGTCCATGAGGTCACGAAGAGTCGGACACGACTAAACGACTGAACAACAACAACAAAGTAACTTACTTGATAAGAGCTGCAGATTCTATGTGTGGCCTGCCATTTTTTTTTAATCTAATCAATTGCTCAGAGAAATCTGCAACAGGAAAGAGATATTATCCCAGCCTTGTGCATATTTACTTGGGGAGAAAAGTGGTCAGCTTGCTTAAGATGGTATTCTTTGCTTAAAATATTAGCAGGTCAGCCTACTCATAGATGGAATTTATTTGGTGCAGCAGCTCAGAGCAATGCTCTTAATCAGTGGAAGTTACATTTGTAGACACTTAGGAGACTAGCTTATACAAGTAGGAGATTTAATTAATATTGAGAAGTAGCGAAGGTCAGGTCCTCTAAATGTTGCTGACTACAAATATTAGCAACTGTGCTGCCTGGAACTGCTGGAAACTCTATTTGGCAACACTGGAAGATGCAGAGTTGCTTCTACCATAAAACAAAATAAACGTATAAACACAACCTAAACTTGTGAAGCAGTTGAAGCCAATTTGGTGCAGGCAACAAGTTTGTGGTGCTGAGAGGCCTTTGGGGATTTGGGCCGAACAGGAGCAACATTTCTGTGCATAAAGTATCTGCTCAGATTTAGTTTTGAAAAGTCTCAAACTAGGGCAGAATATTCTAACCATAATTCCTTTTTAAAAAAACCCAAACAGACAAAAAGGGTTTTTCTTAGAAAGGAGCTCTGTAAAAAAAAAAAAGTCTTCCTGGTGTTTCTCACTTCTTCACTAGTAAGCGTCAGCATTCCACATCATCTCCAGCAGTGTTTCTCAACCTCAGCAACTTTAAGCTGTGTGGACTTCAACTCCCAAAATTCTGGGAGTTGAAGTCCACACAGCTTAAAGTTGCTGAGGTTGAGAAACACTGATCTACAGTGTATAGAAATAATTCTCAAAATCCAGTAGCAGAGTTTGGAAAGATAAGATGCGGGAGAGAAGATTTGATAATTTATTGTTCAGTTGAGGTCTATGGCCATTTCTCCACTGGTGACATGTAGCATCTTCATAGCATCAACCATCATTTCAATGATATAAAGCCTGTCTTCATTATTTTTGTTTGTATTTATTTATTTATTTATTTATTTATTTATTTATTTATTTCATATAATTAATTAATTAATATAATTAATTTATTGTTTTTGTACTATTATGGTTGGATGACTCTTGAAGATGCTATACATTGCTAGATGGAAACCTCAGAGAACTAACTCAAAAGAAACATGTGATTTTTATTTCCCTCTTCCTTTTTCATACATACATACATACACACACTAAAGCTGTGCAGTGCCTCAGATTCTAAAGGAAAAGATGCCTTGGAACATGCAGGAGCGCTCACGAAGTTCATGTTGGAAACTCCTTAAAACACAGGACTTTTTCCTGGGATTGTGTGCTTACCCTCTGGAGTTGCAGTATGTTCCTGGGGGAAAATGTGTTGGTTTAAGAAGCTGCTGATAAGTGACCTGGCAACTGCAGGTGGATTGCACAATGATTCTCTGGAAATGCTTTTAAGATTCCTTGGATGGAGCAACTGCTGAGTCATATTGGTTCATAGACTAACTTAGACCTAAGTAGAATAGTGGAGATGGTTAGATAGCATCACTGATGTAATTAACATGAATTTGAGTAAACTCCGGGAGACAGTGGAGGACAGGAAGGCCTGGCATGCTATGGTCCATGAGGTCACGAAGAGTCGGACATGACTAAATGACTGAACAACAACAACAAAAAGTAGAATAGTGGGATATAAATTGAAATCATAGGTAACATACTTTAAATCCAAGCTAATAGGGTACAAAAGTGCAGGAGGAGTAAGTACAAAAGAGTTCTTACATTTATTTTGTCCAGGTACAGCCATTTCAGTAGAAAATTGGTTTCAGTTGTTCTTTCTGTTTCCTAAATTTTATACCTCTGGCCCTGTTTGCTGCCAGAGGCTGCGTGGAGAAAAGGGGAAAAGTCTCCTAGGCCCATCCATGTGGCCAAGATGGAGGGAGAGCAGCTTGCATGCTGCTTCTCTGTCGGTGGAAGGATCAGAGAGAGAGAAGTGGGAGGGGCAACAAGCAGCTTCCTCTAGCACAGTGTTTGCCTCTAGAGCAATCACCCATATGCTAATGAGGCATGCTTGATTTGCTGAATTCCAACAGCAAGAACATATTGTTTCAGTACTTCCAAAACCCAGGCTGCATGTGTCCCCCGAGAAAATTGAAAATCAGCTGCATGGCTTTCTGGCATTTTGAGGCAGAAAGTACACAAAACCTGTAAGGGTACCATCCTAAAATAGTCTTAGTTTAAGGAAATGAACAAAGCCCCCAAAACACTGTCACTTGAAAACAGAAAAGAAACCAAGATGTAGCCCCACCCATTTGCAACACTGGCCCTACTCACTTTAGTCCCAATCTCAAAAGGTTGCATACCCTATCCCAGTGTTTCTCAACCTGAGCAACTTTAAGATGTGTGGACTTCAACTCCCAGAATTCCCCAGCCAGCATTTTGGGAGTTGAAGTCCACACATCTTAAAGTTGCTGAGGTTGAGAAACACTGCCCTATCCTAACAGGAATTCTCTGTTTGGGATGCCAACCAATCAATAAATCAGTCAATTTTCCACAATATTGTGGTCCATCTTACTTCCCTCTCCACCACTCATATTTATACAGTACAGAAGGGCCTTTGCCTTCCTCCTGGATGATTTTCGGACTTCCCAGTTTAGCCTCAGCTTGAAATGATCCAAGCCTGCTTATCTTTTTATAAGATCAACCAAATTTGGTTAGATGCTATCATATGCTATGGTTATTCAAACCATGCAACAGCAAACAAATATTACCACTTTGAGTCATGTTGTGTGATGGACTTCAGTAACGCTGCTGGTTCTCAGGAAGGAGGGAGCACATTCCAAGGAGGGGAGCAAGGGAAGACTAAGAGGTTCAGCTAGCCCTGCCCTAAGCCTTCCCAGGTTATTTCCCTTTAGGTTAGGTAGAATAGCATCATGTATTGTATTATTCTAAAAAAATGTTTTTCTATTTGTACCTCCCAAATTCCAAGTAAAAAAAATTCTGGTTTAAATGGTATTCGTATCTGTAGTATATTTTGCATCAATGAATGTATCTCAGTCCAAAATTCTTTTGCAATGTTACAAGTCCACCACATATGGTAAAAAGACCCCTCTTGTTTTATACATTTCCAACATAAGTCGGAGATGTTCCCGTACATTTCTGAGAGTTTTTGTGGGGTCATATACCATCGATACATCATCTTATAAAAGTTTTCTTTTAGGTTGTAACATAAGGTGAATTTTAATCCTTTAATCCACATATCTTCCCATTGATGAAGTTGTATATTGTGGCCAATATTTTTCGCCCATTGAATCATACAATCTTTAACTTGTTCCTCTACCATTTCGCCTTTTAACAATAATTTATACATTTTAGCAATTAAGCGTTCATCATTTTCACATAATTGTTTTTCAAATTCTGATTTAGTTTGTTCAAATTCTAAATATGAATTTAGAATTTAAATTTTTTTTGTCTAATTTAAATTTCTCTTTAAGTTGCATATAGGAGAGCCATTGAAAAGTATATCCTTCCTGAGCAAGTTCTTCTTTTGATTTTATCACATAGTGTCCTTGTTCTTTTTTTAAAAAGTCCTTATATGTCAATACTGTATTCATTTCTAAGAGCTATGATTTATACAGAAAATAAATATATTTGCAGGTAATTTCTTTAGATCCTCTCTTGCCCAAGTTAATAGAGGATATAGTAGAAGAGAGTTTAGAAACAAAACAAGTAGATCAGGTTATTCCAGATAAATGCTGGGAACTCAGAACTGTGGATGATCTTTGGGAAATGAGCACAGTTGCATACCCTAATACCCTGAAGCACAGCACCTTGTGATCTGGGTGATAAGGCCCAATCCAAACCTGGTGAACACTGCAAGTTTTCTAGACTTCTGTGTCTTCAGGAGCAGTTCCAAAGCGAACTCTACCCAGGAAGAAATGAAAAATAAGTGGTTGTTGGGCTCAATGAACTCCCTATAAGTTTAATAAGAAATTTATTTATTTTTTTTATTTTATTTATTTTATTTATATGACCGCCCATCTCCCCCAACGGGGAACTCTGGGCAGTTTACAATAAAATCACATTTAAAATAAGAATATAAAAATATAAAATTACAATTTAATTAATACAATTAAATAATTATAAAATCCAATTTGGCAAATTAGCTTTAACAAAAAGGAAGGACATTATGGAATTAACCACCCCCATGAGGAACTGTTACTTTCCCCTTTCCATGCTAGGTGGCAGAACCAGGTTTTCAGCTCTTTCCTAAAGGTCGAGAGGGAGGGGACCTGCCTCAACTCTGGGGGCAAGATATTCCAAAGGGCGGGTGCCACTGCAGAGAAGGCCCGCCTCCTGGACCCCACCAGATGAAATTCCCTTATTGAAGGGGTCCATAGCAGGCCCTCCCTGAATGATCGGGTGGGGCGGGTCGATGATATGGGGATAAGATGGTCCCTCAGGTATCCTGGTCCCATGCCATGTAGGGCTTTAAAGGTGATAACCAACACCTTGAATTGGACCCAGAAGCAAACCGGCACCCAATGCAGCTCGCGGAGCAAAGGTGTTATATGTGCTGATCTTGGTGCACCCAAAATTGCCCGCGCAGCTGCATTCTGCACCAGCTGTAGCCTCCGGATAGTCTTCAAGGGTAGCCCCATGTAGAGCACATTGCAATAGTCTATGTGGGAGATGACAAGAGCATGAGTGACCGTTCAGAGGGCATCGCGATCCAGGAATGGGTGTAACTGGTGCACAAGCGAAGCTGTGCAAAGGCCCTCCTAGCCACGACTGCCACCTGCTCTTCGAGCAGGAGTCGTGAGTCTAGAAGGACCCCCAAGTTCCGCACCGGCTCCGAATGGGGCAGTGCTACCCCATCAAGAACCAAAGATGACAACTTCCCAGATGACACTAAGCCATCAATCCACAGCCACTTGGTCTTGCCAGGGTTCAATTGAAGCCTGTTGTTCCCCATTCAGGCCCCCACAGACCCCAGGCACTGAGACAGGGTGGCTACTGCATCATTTACTTCACCTGGGATGGAGATATACAATTGAGTATCAGCAGCATATTGAAGTCTGTCCCATGGTGTCAGATGACCTCACCCAGCGGTTTCAAGTAGATGTTAAATAGGAGAGGAGAGAGAACTGAACCCTGTGGCACCCCACATAAGAGAGGTCGCGGGCCGGATCTCTCCTCCCCTATCACCACCGACTGGGAACGGCCCTGGAGGAAGGAGGTGAATCAGCGCAAAACTACGCCGCCCACCCCCAACTCCCTAAGCCGACCCAAAAGGATACCATGGTCGATGGTATTGAAAGCCGCTGAGAGGTCCAAGAGAGCCAGGATGGATGCACTGCCTCCATCCCGCTCCCGCCAGAGATCATCCATAAGTGCGACCAATGCAGTCTCCGTCCCATATCCTGGCCTGAAACCTGACTGGAGGGGGTCTAGATAATCCACTTCATCCAGAATCCTCTGAAGTTGTAACGCCACCACTTTCTCAACCACCTTTCCCAAAAAGGGAAGGTGGGAGACTGGACGAAAATTGTCCAGGATGGTAGGGTCCAGGGATGGCTTCTTGAGGAGGGGGTGCACCAATGCCTCCTTAAAGGCAATTGGGAACACCCCCTCCATCAAGGATGTATTAACCATCGCCTGGACCCACACGCAAGTCACCTCCCTGGCAGACTTTACCAGCCAGGAAGGGCACGGGTCTAGATGGCATGTGGTGGAATTTACAGTTCGGAGGATCCTGTCCACTTCCTTAGGTCCAACAGGATCAAATCATTCCCAGATAACCCAAATTAATGCATAGGGCAGTTAATCTCAGTTCCTTCTGTAATGGATATGATAGTTATCTGTTTGATCATTTTAACAGTCATTTCTTACTGTATCAGTGAAATGCAAGCATGTCAGCAATTTTGGAAATGCAGAGTTGTTTTTCCCCAACGCCCTAACCATGGTTGCATGTTGCTGATGGCTAAATTGGGATGGGAGAGACGTAAGTTCTCTTCCACACAAGCACCAGGATCAGAATGTTGAACCTCTAATGCAGCCTTTCTCAACTTTTTGACCCTGGAGGAACCCTTGAAATATTTTTCAGGCGTTGGGGAACCCCTGCACATTCAGGCTCAAATATAGGCCAGAAGTTACAAAATTATTATATTTGTTTCATGTATAGGCCTGTATATATGCACTAACAGCATTCTTAAACTAAAAATAAAGAATGAAACTTACCTCTTTAATGTGAAGTTGCCCAAAATTGAAATATTTTTTTAAATAAATTGTGATCTCCCAGGGAACCCCTAGTGACCTCTCATGGAACCCTAGGGTTCCACGGAACCCTGGTTGAGAAACCCTGCTCTAATGGGTGAATGACAGAAAGACGGAAATAGCTGGATTGCACCCGGGAGCCAGCAAGTTATGGCAAGAATTGCTGCAGATGGGAAAATGGATCATGCAATGCCAAAAGAAGTCATCTCTCTTTTCCTTGCTTGCTTGCTTCCTCTCGCCTCACATCCATTCAGTATTATTTTCCCTTCTTTCCTTCCTTCTCAGTCTAAATGCCTTTTCCTCTGAGCCCAACTTTATCCTTTTGTTTGTTTTTCTATTTTGCTGCTTCTGATGGAAGGGCAAAAGGGAATGTGTGCATGTGTGTCTATTGACATATTCCTTAGCAGCAACAGTGTGAGAGAATGTGTGTGAGAATGGCTGATAAATTCAAATAGGAGATCCATTTATTTTATAAAATGGAATAATTCCTTTTTTGGGCTATTTATTTATTATTTATTTATCCTATGGCACATTCACATCACATTACAATAAAAAACATAAAGCATAATAAATATGAAATATAAATATAGACAGGAAAATTACAAACGTATGTCTAGGTTATAAATATAGTTTTTTGCTTCAGTTGTCACAGCCAGGAAATCAGCAAAGTCTCCATTGTAGGCTCGGTTTTGACACTCTGTCACTATATGTTGGATAGTTTGTTTTTCGGCCCCACAATCACAATTCAATGATGTTGTTTTGGGGCAATTGTAATGGTATGTGGGAATGATCTTGGGAGACAGGAGGAAGAACTGCAGACTAGGCAATGGTCAGGTAAGAGGCAGCTGAGTCTGCAGAAGGAACGTGGGCATGGCAAATGTCTCAGAGGGACCCTCCCTAGTTTCTTGGACTGTAAAGGTGAGGGGGGAGAGATGTACTTTTAGTCTTGCAAGATTCTGTTAATGTAACCTTACAATAAAGATAGTGCTGATGCTCCTGGTTGTGCTTCTTGTCTGGACTACCTTGCAAGGGTGACAGCAATTCATTTTAATCAGATGTTAAATATTTATTTATTTATTTATTATTTCTAACTTATATCACCGCCCATCTCCCCCCACAAGGGAACTCTGGGCGGTATATATTCAGTAGCTTCAGCTGGTGGCTGCACTGGCTGATCTTGTATGGGGTTAAGATCAGTGCTTGGATGGGAGACTACCAGAGGATTACCTGCAGGCTAGAAGGAAAATTAAAAAACACACCTCAAAAGGAAGTAATAGCCAACCTGTTGCTAAGAAAATTGCATGGGCATATCCAGGCAGTTACCAGGAGTTGTTGTTGTTGTTCAGTCGTTTAGTTGTGTCCGACTCTTCGTGACCTCATGGACCATAGCATGCCAGGCCTTCCTGTGGTCCACTGTCTCCCGGAGTCTACTCAAAATCATAGTAGCATATTGGACACCTTCCGACCTGAGGGGCTCATCTTCCGGCGTCATATCTTTTAGCCTTTTGATACTGTCCATGGGGTTTTCTTGGCAAGGATACTTTGACTCAAAAGATTAATTGTTTTGTTAATCAGTAATTAATTATTGTCCTGGCCCTGCCTTTTTTTGGAGTGTGTCTTCTTGCAGGTATATACATAGACGTGCTGACGTGCATCTCTCTCTCTCTCCATCTGCAGTCATGTATCCCAATGTGTCATTCGGACACATTTATTGGGGAAGGGGGTCTCCAGGCTTGGTTTCATCTGGAATTGGCAATCTAAAGTTGAAAAGGTGAGAAATCAGGACATTGATCAATTTTTATACCATCCCATATTGTTCTTCTTAAATTCAGAGTCAAGTTTCTTCCAGGTACTATCGTATTGGGTTAGGCTGACCATACGTCCCATTCTGAACGGGACAGTCCCGTTTTTTAAACAATTCCCGACCGTCCTGTTGTTTTAAGAAAAATATCCATTTTGTCCCATTTTTTAAAGTTCTCGCGGCGAACTGCGCCCACACGTGCGCCCGCATGCATGCCCGCACATGCGTGCGCACACACACCCAATTTATCCAGTGAGCCGTGGGTAGGTTAGGGTCCCGTTTCCCCCCCGAGGAAATATGGTCAGCCTATATTGGGTGGTAATGTCCATTTAGTTGCTGAGGTTGGTTAATTCTTTTAGAGGTACTAGGAAGAAAAACTCCAGCAAAGGAGATCGTTACCTTGTCGTGGTGCTGGAGCTTGAGCACCTCAATGAAACCATGAGCTAAACCGTGAAGGGACACCCAAGACGGGAAGGTCGTGGCAGAGAGGTCAGACTAAATACGATCCCTGGGGAAGGTAATGGCAACCCACCCCAGTATTCTTGCCATGAAAACTAAATGGATCAGTACAACCAAAGATATGTCGGTATACCATCAGAAGATGGGACTCCCAGGTCGGAAGATGGTCAAAATGCTACTGGGGAGGAACAGAGGATAAGTTCAACTAGCCCCAGATGTGATGACGCAGCTAGCTCAAAGCCGAAAGGACGGCTAGCGGCCGACGGTGCTGGTGGTGAACGACGAATCCGATGTTCTAAAGATCAACACACCATAGGAACCTGGAATGTAAGATCTATGAGCCAGGGCAAATTGGATGTGGTTATTGGTGAGATGTCAAGATTAAATATAGACATTTTAGGTGTCAGTGAACTGAAATGGACTGGGATGGGCCACTTCACATCAGATGACCACCAGATCTACTACTGTGGACAAGAGGACCACAGAAGAAATGGAGTAGCCTTCATAATTAATAATAAAGTGGCTAAAGCAGTGCTTGGATACAATCCAAAAAACGATAGAATGATCTCAATTCAAATTCAGGGTAAGCCATTTAACATCACAGTGATCCAAATATACGCCCCAACCACAGATGCTGAAGAAGCAGAAGTAGATCAGTTCTATGAGGATCTGCAGCACCTACTAGATAATACACCAAAAAGAGATGTTATTTTCATTACAGGAGACTGGAATGCTAAGGTGGGTAGTCAGACGACACCTGGAATTACAGGCAAGCATGGTCTGGGAGAACAAAATGAAGCAGGACATAGGCTGATAGAATTTTGCCAAGACAACTCACTGTGCATAACAAACACTCTCTTCCAACAACCTAAAAGACGACTTTATACATGGACTTCACCAGATGGTCGACACCGAAATCAGATTGACTACATCCTTTGCAGCCAAAGGTGGCGGACCTCTATACAGTCGGTAAAAACAAGACCTGGAGCTGACTGTAGTTCAGATCACGAACTTCTTATTGCAAAATTTAGAATCAGACTAAAGAGAATAGGGAAGACCCACAGATCAGTTAGATATGAGCTCACTAATATTCCTAAGGAATATGCAGTGGAGGTGAAGAATAGATTTAAGGGACTAGATTTAGTAGATAGGTTCCCAGAAGAACTATGGACAGAAGTTCGCAACATTGTTCAGGAGGCGGCAACAAAAAACGTCCCAAAGAAAAAGAAAACCAAGAAGGCAAGATGGCTGTCTGCTGAAACACTGGAAGTAGCCCAAGAAAGAAGGAAAGCAAAAGGCAATAGTGATAGGGGGAGATATGCCCAATTAAATGCAAAATTCCAGAGGTTAGCCAGAAGAGATAAGGAATTATTTTTAAACAAGCAATGTGCAGAAGTGGAAGAAGACAATAGAATAGGAAGGACAAGAGACCTCTTCCAGAAAATTAGAAACATCGGAGGTAAATTCCAGGCAAAAATGGGTATGATCAAAAACAAAGATGGTAAGGACCTAACAGAAGCAGAAGAGATCAAGAAAAGGTGGCAAGAATATACGGAAGATCTGTATAGGAAGGATAATAATATTGGAGATAGCTTTGACGGTGTGGTCAGTGAGTTAGAGCCAGACATCCTGAAGAGTGAGGTTGAATGGGCCTTAAGAAGCATTGCTAATAACAAGGCAGCAGGAGACGATGGTATCCCAGCTGAACTGTTTAAAATCTTGCAAGATGATGCTGTCAAGGTGATGCATGCCATATGCCAGCAAATTTGGAAAACACAAGAATGGCCATCAGATTGGAAAAAATCAACTTATATCCCCATACCAAAAAAGGGAAGCACTAAAGAATGTTCAAACTATCGAACAGTGGCACTTATTTCACATGCCAGTAAGGTAATGCTCAAGATCTTGCAAGGTAGACTCCAGCAATTCATGGAGCGAGAATTGCCAGATGTACAAGCTGGGTTTAGAAAAGGCAGAGGAACTAGAGACCAAATTGCCAATATCCGCTGGATAATGGAGAAAGCCAGGGAATTTCAGAAAAACATCTATTTCTGTTTTATTGACTATTCTAAAGCCTTTGACTGTGTGGATCATAACAAATTGTGGCAAGTTCTTGGTGGTATGGGGATACCAAGTCATCTTGTCTGCCTCCTAAGGAATCTGTATAACGACCAAGTAGCAACGGTAAGAACAGAGCACGGAACAACGGACTGGTTTAAGATTGGGAAAGGAATACGGCAGGGTTGTATACTCTCACCCTACCTATTCAACCTGTACGCAGAACACATCATGCGACATGCTGGGCTTGAGGAATCCAAGGCTGGAGTTAAAATCGCTGGAAGAAACATTAACAATCTCAGATATGCAGATGATACCACTCTGATGGCTGAAAGCGAGGAGGAGTTGAGGAGCCTTATGACGAAGGTGAAAGAAGAAAGTGCAAAAGCTGGGTTGCAGTTAAACCTCAAAAAAACCAAGATTATGGCAACGAGCTTGATTGATGACTGGCAAATAGAGGGAGAAAAAGTGGAGGCAGTGACAGACTTTGTATTTCTAGGCGCAAAGATTACTGCAGATGCTGACTGCAGCCAGGAAATCAGAAGACGTCTACTTCTTGGGAGGAGAGCAATGGCAAATCTTGATAAAATAGTTAAGAGCAGAGACATCACACTGACAACAAAGGTCCGCATAGTTAAAGCAATGGTATTTCCTGTAGTAACCTATGGCTGCGAGAGCTGGACCATAAGGAAGGCTGAGCGAAGGAAGATAGATGCTTTTGAACTGTGGTGTTGGAGGAAAATTCTGAGAGTGCCTTGGACTGCAAGAAGATCAAACCAGTCCATACTCCAGGAAATCAAGCCAGACTGCTCACTTGAGGGAATGATATTAAAGGCAAAACTGAAGTACTTTGGCCACATAATGAGAAGACAGGATACCTTGGAGAATAAGCTGATGCTAGGAAAAGTGGAAGGCAAAAGGAAGAGGGGCCGACCAAGGGCAAGATGGATGGATGGTATTCTGGAGGCGACGGACTCAACCATTGGGGAGCTGGGGATGGTGACGGCCGACAGAAAGCTCTGGCGTGGGCTGGTCCATGAAGTCACGAAGAGTCGGAAACGACTGAACGAATAAACAACAAAAAAAGGAAGAAAAATACAGTAACATATCAGTACAATCAATTCAAGGGTGGTTTATTGTCCATTAGAAATTAAATTCTAATAGATTACGTCTGTCTATTCAAACATCTTTCTGGGCACCTCATCCTCAGGCAGTCTTCTGCAAACCAGGGGGCATATCAGGGTCTGTGCACTGTGAGAGCCCACGTAGGCACAATCTGATCCAAAGCTGCTGCCACTTCATTCCAAGAGGGGACCAAGGCCTCAGCCAAAGCCTGTATCAGAGCCCCAGGGACAACTCCAAGCTCTGAAACCCAATTGGGTCCATTAAGTGTCTGGAGTGAGCCAATCAAACAGGTTCAGCCTTCTTGCAAAGGGGGGGGGAGGTGTTTTGCAGTAAGCTGTAGGGTCAACAGGGAGTGATTTGTCCATGACAAATAATGTCTCTGAACCCCAGATCACATTATCAAGACAAAATGTGAAAACACTTATGTTTAATGATTTAAACATACGTAATGCAACAGTTGTTAAGAGGGGCATGGTGGCTCAGTGGGTAAGACACCAGGCTTGTTGATCGGAAGATCGCAAGTTCGGAGGTTCTAATCCCTAGCCCCGCGTGGCGTAGTGATCTCCCGCACTAGCCCCAGCTCTTGCCAACCTAGCAATTCGAAAGCATGCAAATGCAAGTAGATGAATAGGTACCACTTTGGTGGGTAGGTAACAGCGTTCCGCATGCGTCATGCCGGCCACATGACCGCGGAAGCGTCTTCGGACAACGCTGGCTCTTTGGCTAACAAACAGAGATGAGCACCGGCCCCTAGAGTCGGACATGACTGCACAAATGTGCAGGGGGAACCTTTACCTAATGCAACAGTAATAAAGCAATGGTTATATGATAAAAACACTAATGAAAAATTCAAAAGGCTAAATTGAAAAGGTCTATCCCAATGCCTTCTGATTGCAAAGCGTGGGCACCAACCGCTTCTGCAAACAGAGTTGGGCTTTAGGTGGGCTTCTTCTGCAGATTGTTCTGTTGTTAAGTTCAGAATCAAGCATTCACTCTTTCAGATTGCTAGGTTTTAAGATATTCTGGGCTTTCAAGGTTAAAACTATGGATGATATTCTGGAGGTGACAGACTCAACCATGGGGGAGCTGGGGATGGTGACGGCCGACAGGAAGCTCTGGCGTGGGCTGGTCCATGAAGTCACGAAGAGTCGGAAGCGACTGAACGAATAAACAACAAAGGTTAAAACTAACACCATGCACTGAGTACTGTTAGGAATTATGTATTGCGATTAAAAGTGCCAGATGCTTTGCAAAACCAACCTCATGTAAATCCCAGTCTTGGTGGGTCTTTCTTAGGTGAGCTAACAGAGCAGGTCTCAACTGTTTAAAAAATGCTTCTTTCCTCCAGCTGTGTGGGAAGCTTTTTATATTTAGGAGAGGAGGATGCAAGTGGAGGCAACACAATGGGCCAGGGTAATATAATGGTAAAAGTGTTGGATTAGGACTAGAGGACCCATTTTCAACCATGCAACTTACTGGGAGACATTGGGCCAATCACTTTCTCTCAGCCCAATCTACCTCCCATGGCTATTGTTATATGGACAACATTAGAAGAGGCCTCCATGTATTCACTTTTTTATGAAAAGACAGATAAAAATGCAATAAATAAACAAATAAAATATCCCAACTTACCTTTTGTCCTCTGTCCTCTTCTGTTGCCTATAGCCAAATGGAAAGGCTGCTCAGAGGAGTAGAGGGACACGGCCAAACAGCAGTCAGGTGCAGGGCCGCAACTGGGGGGGGGGGGCAAGCGGGGCATGTGCCCCGGGGCCACAGTGGGGGTGGGGGCGCCAAAATGACAAAATAGTATTTGTATACTGTTTCCTGGCACTTGAATACCATGTGTCGTGTTGACAGTGACCGCCGATAGGGCGCAGCATGTGCTAAACTCGGGCGAAGTGCACGGCACCATCGACCCCGTCTAGTGAAGTCTCGAAATTGACTCCATAGCGTGAATGATCGAGGGCTGAGTTCTCGAGGACTCTGCTTCTGGCCATTTCTGCGACACGCCTCTACTGGTCGGCGTATATAAGGAAGGAGCCTGGCCGAGGCGGAGGAGGGCGCCGGCAGGAAATGCAGACTCACCAACTACGCCCAGCAGGTGTTGTGAGGAGGTGGATGGGTGGGCGGCCGCAGGCAGGGCTACCCCGGCTGGCCCAAAGTTCTGGGAAGGCGATGCCCGCCTTGCTCCAAAGGCAGTCGGGCCAGGCCACAAAGCGACTGCTGAAGGCAAGCTTCTTCAGAGCCCAGACGCCGGTGAGCCGAGCCCAGAGCGCTCCGCTTGGCCAGCCGCTCTCCAGACTGCGGCCTTGGGGCGCTCTGTCACAGAGACTCCAAACCAGTCATGACTGTAATATATTTCTGTAGCTTAAGATGTTAAATTTAAGAAAATTACGAACTGATTTAAAATCAGCGTTATTAATTTAATGTATAATAGAATAATAAAACTTGCTAACACCTCCCTCACCAACCCATGGGGGTGTGTGTGTGTGCGGAATCCATGTTTGCCCCGGGTGACACAGACCCTAGTTGCGGGCCTGGTCAGCTGGAGAAGGTGCTAAGAAGGGAGTGTTCCAAGAGAGGGGTCTATCTTTAGAGAGTAAAAGATAAAAACTGTCCCATTCTAGAGACTCCTGTTCGGCCAAAACTATATTTTGCTGATTTTTAAAAAAATAAAAATTAGATGGTACAATCATGCAAACATTGACTCCTTTTTAATCTGTCTCTATCATTTAAAGTTCATTTGTTCAGTGTTCGAAGTGTTTTCCAGGTCTTACTTCTTTTGTGTTAGGTACGTATTTCAGCTTAGGGCTAACATTGAAAGGTTGCAATTTATACTTAGGAATTGATTCTCATGGACAAGATCTTGTAAGAAAGAAACTCAGCTTTCCAGAGCAGGGACACTGCTGTCCCGACATCCACCCACAAATTCCTAGCTCACAAAGACCTGCTGGACAGCCTTTTTCCATCTGTCAACTGCAGATAAAGATGATTTCCCCTACTGCAGATGATTTGTGGAGTTCTGCCTTACCCATGACTCCTATGTTTGTTTGTATGTATTTCTTACTGATCTTGATTTATCTCCTTTTCCAAATATTTTACATTTAAGTTCTGCATCCCAGGCTTCCCCTATCTCCTACTATTCTCCAAAAGTGTTGGGGCTGCAAAAATCCCACCATTTTGGAGAGCATGAAGTTGGAAGGCAGTTGTGCCCAGTTACTTGCAGGAAATGGTATCACACACAGACAAAAACTGACTTCTGAACAGGCAACTGAGGATTGCTCTGTAATGTATTTTTGAATAGTTGTCCATAAATGCTCACCCATTTGCTGCCTTCCTAATTCTGGGACTAAGTCCAAACCTTGACTCTTTAATGCTCAAAAGAGACATTCTAATATAGTTAGGTTTCACGCCTTAGGCAAGAAAGCCGGCTGGGTGACCTTAGGCCAGTCACTCTCTCTCTCAGCCCTAGGAAGGAGCCAATGGGAAACCAGGAGACTGAGAGTTCTAGTCCCGCCTTAGGCATGAAAGCCGGCTGGGTGACCTTGGGCCAGTCACACACTCTCTCAGCCCTAGGAAGGAGCCAATGGGAAACCAGGAGACTGAGAGTTCTAGTCCCGCCTTAGGCATGAAAGCCGGCTGGGTGACCTTGGGCCAGTTACTCTCTCTCAGCGCAACTCACCTCACAGGGTTGTTGTTGTGGGGAAAATAGGAGGAGGAAGGAGTATTAGGTATGTTTGCTGCCTTGAGTTATTTATAAAAATAATAAAGGCGGGATAGAAAATAAATAAATAAACAAACAAACAAACAAACAAACAAATAAATAATCATTGCTGAATCTGAAGCCTAACTACTGGTATGTTGCAAGAATATACAATATACTCTTTCCTGAAAAGCAATTGGATCTTTCTGATGCCAAGCAGACATTTTGTTTGCCCAGACAACAACAATGTGGAATGTTTTATGGCTAAGTGTGGGCGTATGTGTTTGTGATTGGATTGCATGATTGTACTGATGCTAATAATTTTACCAGTTCCTTGTACCTGTGATTTTTATTGACTTATATGGTATTTTATTGTATTCCTTTGATTCCATGCAGCCCTGAGTTTCTGAGCAACAGTCTATACATTTATTAAATTCAGAAGATGTTGCAAATAGACCACCCAAAAATAAGCTTGATGCAGGACTTCCGGTGGGGACAATGGCGATTTATCTGGTTTTTTCCGCTGTCTGCGGACTGACCTGTCAGAGTGGCTTTTTTTCTTGGGCTCAGGCAGGCTTCCTTGGAGCCCAGAAGCATTCTCCGGATAAAGGAGAACCCCAGGAATCACCCCATGTGTTTTCCACACGGCTGGTCACAGCCAGAAGACCACAAAATGGTGTTTCATGATTGTCTGGTAAGCGATCAGCTGGGAGATGGGGCTTTCATCTTCTTCCCAAGCCGCTCTGAAGCCATAACAGACCTTAAAGCTGCCCACCCCATTTCTACAGCACTAAGGGGTTTTTCTTGTTTGAATTTTACCAAAGAGAGGCTTTCTACAACAAAGAAATGCGGAATCTCTTGGTGACTCTCATTATTTTTGAAAATTATTAACTTGGTAATTTGGCTTTTTATATATAATTTGTTAAATTGAGATTTAAAGAGTTTTGTTTTTTATTGCTTTTTTATTAAAGTGATTTTTGAGGAATATAAAACTTTCTCTTTTTCATTGAATCTGCGGATTGGAGTTCTGATCTATTTGCTTTCACTTTCCTATGGGAATGCTGTTTGTTATTACTTTTTATTTTCCTGATTGGCCACACCGGAGATAAAAAGGCTGCAGAGAGTGTTCAGTTACAGCGTTAATGACTTTACCTTCCTGAGGCACTAGAGGGTGCCATAATCTATTTTACTGTTAAGAAATATGGAGGAAATTAATTTGATATTTAAAGATCTCTACAATGCTGTTATTCAAGTCTTGGAGTATTTCTCAGAATTTGTGGAGTCCAAATTGTCACAAGAATCGAGAGAAACTGATAAGGCTGAAAACTACCTTAAGAGTAAAGTGGTTTCTCTGAAGAAAAAGATGAGAACTGGTGACTTACTTTTAAATAGTCAAAGGAAAATTGAGTTCTCGAAAGTTGAAGATAAGAAGACAGTGTTGCCACCACACCATGATCAAGAAAGAGAATTAAACTCTAGAGGCTGGAAGATTATGGACAAACATTTGGGCTTTTTAAAGCAGGTTGTAGAATTTGAAATTGACAAGAAGAAAGCTCTGTACATAATACTGAGACATGTAAATGCCTTGGTTTACTTTGAAGTGGGATAATTGTCTAAATGTGTTTATCAGGATGGTTTCTTAAAGGTTTGGATAAATGGTTATGCTGTTTTGAAAATTCTTACATTTTTGGTAAATGCCTAGGTCAGGGGTCGGCAAACTTTTTATGCTGGGAGCCATTTTGACATGCTCGTGCACATTTTGAAATGCTCGAGAGCCAGGGGGCGGGGTTTGCAGGCAGGGGCCAATCGCGTGGAAGGGGGCGGGGTTTGCAGGGGGGAGCCAATCACGTGGCTTATTGGGGCGGGTGGAAGGGCGAATCTGGATTTTGGGAGGGTTGGGGGAGAATGGGACCTGCCTGGCCTCTCAAGGCGGGGAGGCGAAGTGGGCTGTGCGGCTCGTTGCGGAGGGCTGTGCTTCCCGGGGCCCTTGCTAACAGGTCGGGCGAAGAGGTGCAGTCCTGCGACTGGGGTCCTGGGTCCAAGCCCCCTTAGTGCAGCGGGATGGGAAGCGGGTGGGGAGAGCAGGCTGGGTTTCCCATCTGCGGCAGGATCCCCGGGCCGCGCATCCTCCGCCGCTGCTGCGGCCAAGCAGCGCCGGCTCTTTGGCGAGAAGGGGTTCGTGATCTGAAAAAGCGGCGATGGGGCTCTTCCCTACCGCTTCTGCAACAGCGGGTCTTCCCAGAGCAAAAGCCGCCTCCGCGATTGCACGGCCGGGGCCAGGCGGAGAGAGGAGCGGTGCCTCAAGGCCGGGCAGGAGAGCCAACTCGCTGCGGTGCCTCGTGGAGAATGGCCTTTGGCGGGCGGCTCCGCTTCCCTCGGCAGCATCCCCGCGTCGAGCGATGCTGTTGCCTTCCAAAGGCTCCCGTCGGGAAGAGACCTGGAAGACGGAGCAGGGCGCGCTGAAAAAGGAGCGCTCCCCGCGGGGAAGGCAGCTGTCGAGTCCGGCGGTGCCTCGGGTTCGGTGGCAGTTTCAAAGGCGGAGGGGAAACCCCAGAGAGGTTGGGCAGCTGTACGGAGGTGAGCGAAGCCTCCTCGAAATCAGTGGCTCTTTCTCCCGAGTTGGCGTGGAGGGCTTGTCTCGGGTAAGGAGGACGGGCGAGACAAGCACTTCTCCACCGAGCGCTTGTGAGGTCGCGGCGGCCCCTTCTCCTTCGCCCCCCCTTTACGCTCGGAAGGCTGCCTCGGCCTTTGCTTGCCCTTCTGAGAGGAGCCTCGGCGCCCCCCGCGCCCAAAACGCAGCACGGGGGCGTGGAGTGTCGAGCCCCCGCCCCCCTGCCAGAAGGCGAAACCGCCAGCGTTAGCCCAAAGGAGCCCTGCCTGGCTGTTGGTAGAGCTTGCCGAAGCGAGGAGGAAAGACCCCCGGCTTGGGGCGAGCTCGCCCCCCTCGCCCAGCATTTATATGTTCATAATCCAAACACTCCCTTCCCTCCTGCCCCCCCACCTCTGGAGGAGATGCGAAGGAAAGAGGGATTTCTTTGTAAAAAGACCCACGCAAACCTTTGCCCGGCCCGATCCTCGCCCACCTCCCTTTGCCGGATCCTAAGGCACGCCCGGAATGTTAGGAGCAACGATCCATTCCATTGGGTGCAAACAAGATTCTGGAGCGCAAAGGGGACGGTCCTGAGCTGAGCGCCCGGGCACCCTCTGGGAAACCAAGGGTCACAGCCGTTTGTGCGTTCACGACATCAGGTTCTCACCCGGTAACGTTCGTTTCAATGATCCAAGGCGCTTTCACCTTTGCAAAAATGGAGAAAAGGCAAGGCCATTGGTCACTGATCCCTCTTGACATGGCCCCTCCTCGCGGGCTGCCGGCGACGCTCCTGTCCCGCTGCACCCCAGCTCTCCAAGGCCGGGGCCACCAGCAGCCACCCATACCTCGCGCACAGCCCGCGGGGCTCTCTGCCGCTCCCTTCGACGGAGGAGGGACCGGCATGCCTTGGGAGCTGCTGCTGCTGCTGGCGACATGTCTGGGCGAGGCGTGCGGGCGGGGCTGCCCGTCTGGCACTCGGGCACTCCGACTCCCGAGCCTCTTCCCTTCTCCCTCACCATGTTCGGGCATTGAGGCCAGGCAAAGCCGGGCGGCCGCGCAGGGGCGAGGCGGGGAGTCCTCTGTTCGCACCTCTGGGAAGCAGGGCCAATCGGGCTTTGCCTTGTTCAGCCCGCCTCTCTGCTCTCCTTTGGCGCGCGCTGATTGGTGGAGGCGTCCTTCCTTCTGAGCCTCCACCAATCAGCGTCTCTGTTTCTTCCCCAGGGTTCTCGCCAAGCCTGCTGCTTCCGGAGACCGGCTTTCCGGATGTCGGGCGGCAGACAGAGAGAGAGAGCCAGAGTCAAGGGGCCAAAGAGCCAGATCTGGCTCGCGAGCCGCCATTTCCGACCCTTGGCCTAGGTTATTGTTTAAATGTGGTTATCAGGATGGTTTTTTAGGGTTTAGATAAATGTTTATGCTGTTTGGATAATTTTTATATTTTTGGTTAATGTTAGTTTAGTTGGCAGATAGGAGCAAATTACAGTGAAGAAGGGTAGTGTTTGTTACTATATTAGGTTCCAAATTATGTTTATATGTTTTTTTTTAATTGGGAGGGTAATTTTGTTTTAGAAGGGAATGTAATAATGAGAATGTAAATGCTTTATAGAAATAATGTTTACTATAATATGAATTGGAGTAAGAGATTGACATTGATTTATGTACTGTATATCTTTGTTACAGAAAGTTGGAAGTCACTCTGTAGTAGTTTGTTTTGTGTTTTTTTCACACCATTTTAGTTCTGTTTCTTTTTCTTTGTAGGTTTCTTTGTTTCAATCTTTTTAGTTTTTATGTATATTTTGAAAATGCTTTAATAAAGTTTTCTAAAAAAAAAAATATCTTGGTGCACAAGCCAGAACTGCTGATAAACATTTCTGTGGAGTCCTTGGTGCTCTCTGAGCCTTTGGGACTTGCTCTCTGTTTATATACCCTGGCTTGTCCTGCTTGTGTCTGTTTCCGTGATAGTCATCTCAGCAGATTCTGAGCTGCCATGGTGAGGTTTCTGAGAACATAGCACAGTGGCTTCCTTCAGATACTTTCTGTGGCTTTACACTTTGATATTTTTGTAAGAAAAAAATGATTTAGAATGTCCTGTTAACTAAATGATAAAGTATTAACAGATGGTGTGATTAGATCTGAGAGTGGAGAAAAACAGTCATGCTGTTGGGTGTTGCTAGGAATTCAGCAATGTCTGAACATTTCTGCCATATGAATGGATTGAACTCCACCATCTCATCAAATATATTCTCCATACGCACTCTTTTCTTCCCTTATTGCTTAGTTCTCCAGAAGGCTTCTTTGAACTTTCTGGGGGAAGTGCAGATAAATAAATACTTTGCATTCTCCTAAAGAGCCAGAGTTTCACTTACTTTCAGTTTAGTTATTATGAAATGTAGCCAAAGGGTTTTAAAAAATGATCGATCCTTCCTAGAGACAAAAAGTGGATTATAAAGATTGTACATAATAAAACCAACCTTTCTTAGTGTAAACTTAGTGCAAGCACAAATGTTTGTAGTGGCAGGAACTCAAAACAGCTGCCTGGACCCATGTAGACTTCTGGCTGGTCCACAAACCAGAGAAAAATGGTATCTGAACTCACATTTAATGGGACTAGTGAAAGGTTTATAGAGAAGTAAGCAAACCATCTGGTTCCAGGTCCCCATATGTGGCTCTCCAGGCAATGGGAGTACAAAAAGCAAATGTAGCACCTTATTTTTGCCCTGCTGGACTGAATACAGGAATTAGAAATCAATTAAAAGAACAGCCAGCCAAGTTGTCGTTATCTCAAAGAGTGGAAACCGCTGGTGGACTATTTGCGAAATGCAGGAGGGGCGAAGCTTACATGGGGATTTGAAGACTAGGCTATAAATATAATAGGGTATATTAGACAAAGAATTATTCTTATCTATTGCATGAAAAACTAGCACTTAGGACAGATTTCTTTTGTTTTCATGACCAGGGATAGATTGGAAGTTACCTATGTTTCATACTTTTCTTTTTCTTTTACTTTACTACGCTTTTCCTTTCCTTTCCTTTCCTTTCCTTTCCTTTCCTTTCCTTTCCTTTCCGTTCCTTTCCTTTCCTTTCCTTTTGTATTTCTATTTCTTTTTCTATTTCTAACTATTAACTATGTATTGTAAAATTCTAATAAAAATGTATATATAAAAAAAAGAACAGCCAGCAATACCAATATAGTGGAGAGCACCAAGGAGAAGGATAGTGGTCAAGGAGATTTGGATGATTGCCAGTTAGTGATGAGACGATAATGGCTCAAAACAGGCTTATTGCAACAGGTTGAGAGGACTCTAAAGCATATCTAGTGACTGCAGATGCTTTAAAAAGCTGACTGAAGCTGGTGATTAAGAGGCATATCTAATAGTTCTCCTAAATTGGCAACTGGTATGGAATGGAGGAATTTATGAGGGTGCTATTAGTCTCCTTCCCTCCATATCTGAGGTGCTAGGGGAAGACAAAGAATTGATGGGTCCAATGCAAGTGCATGGACAAATGCTGTCTATCTCAACTTGCTCCAGCAATAACCTGTAGTACTTCTAAGGACTAACCTGTACTTTCTTTGGTATTGTCCATTCATCTTATCCATTGTCTTCCCCTACTTCTGTTTCTATCAACCTTGGCAAGAATAGTTATTTTTTCTAGTCCATAATCCTCTTGCATCACATGCCCTTAGCAGGTGACTTTCTTCTTGCTGATCATATCCTCAAGAGATCAGTCTTTATTTGGTCCAGACTGACAGATTGGTTGTTCTTTGGTAGACCATGGTACTTTCAGTACAACTCCAGATCTATAATCCAAAACATCTCCTTTATCTTGCTCTTTCTCAATATCTAGCTTTCACAGCCTTACTGGAAAGACCATTGCTTTAACTATTCTGATCGATCTTGTCATAAGTATATCCATTTCATTCATGATCTTGTCTAAGTTTCTCATTGCCTTCCTCCTCAAGCAATGAGGAGTAATCCCCTCCTTTACTTTTTCAGCACACAGCTCAACTTTATTCTTCAGTTGAAGAAAACAAAACTCTCAGCTCACTTTCTTCATCATTAACTCTTCACTAAGCATGCTAGTTGATACTACCTTTGTCCTCCTCGTATTTAACATAAACCCTTATCTTTCATTTTCCATTTTACTTACATAATCAGCTCTTCTACAACTATATTTTCATATAACAAAGTGGTGTGATCTACATATCTCAGGTTGTTAGTGTTTTGACCTTCTAGCTTGATTCTAGCCAGGTGTGCTATTCTTAAAACAAGTTAAATCACTTCTGAACCACTATTTTCTACACATTCAGTGCTGTAGTTTCTTCTTGTAAAGGTTCCTCTGAAAAATAATGAAACGTTCTGGCATACCCATTAGCCTTAATATAGTTCACATTCCTACACTAAGGCCTTGAAGTGATCAATAAAGCAGCAATGAACCTCATTCTTGTATTTTCCTGCTCTCTCCATTATTTATCGTATCCTATCTTATATCCTTCTGCCTTTTCCTATACCAGCCTGTTTATTTGGTATTTCTGTCTTCATGTATAGTCCAATGCTTTGCTTGTGTGAGGAATTAGTTTAATAATTCCATAATATATTTATTATTGCATTTCTCTTCTCAAAATAAGCTTGTCTGATTTCTGAGCCACATAGTTTTGTTCTATGTTCACTGACATAGAGCTGTTAACATTTTTAATTGGCTCTTCTCCTGTAGCTGAATGGGTATTTCATCTGTGCCTGCATTATTGCATTGACCTAATCCAAATCTTCCTGTAATTCCAGGTTTCTCAACTTCTCCAATGTTTGGCATGTCAAGTACCCATTAGTAGTACCATGTCCTTTGTTAAGGATACTTAGCCATGCCCTTTTTGAGCATCAATACAGTACCATGCCATTCCTTTGAATGGTCTCATGACCTGCATAGTATATCACGTAATCATCTGATTTTAGATGGCCAATTCCAGTCCATCTAAGTTCATTTATTCCAAAAACATATAATTCAAGATGCTTTATTTCTGCTTTGACAAGTTCAAATGTTCCTGGGTTTTATGCTCGTCATATTTCATATTCTAATTGTGCATATCCTTATAAAAAAGGAACTCTTCTTTCAGGACTAAAACCATCAGTAATCAGGCTTCTTTGTTGCTTTGGTCTAGCCATATAATCATCTCCAGATCTACTCATAAAAGTGTGAGCTTGTCCTCAGCGACTAGACTGATGTCTTCTGACATGGGGATCTCATCATCTGTCACCAAAGTCCTCTAAAAATTTCATAAAGTTTTATTGGCTAGAGTACAGAAATGGTTTGCCATTGCCTTCTTCTAGATTTGGTTTTGGAGCTCCTTCCACTAGATGGGTTAGCTTTCCTCCAACTGCAGAGACCTACCTGCTCTCACCCCCATTGTGGATTATTCTTAGCTTCACCCCTCCCCTTTTGACCTTACCAGCAAGGGTGACCTTACCAAGATGCCTTCTTCTACCAGTTTTGATTTAAGGGTCATTGAGGCTACTAAGCAAAGTATCAAAGTTGATAATCCCTTTGGAGTATAAGAAAACAGCAGCAGCAGCAAGAAAAAGTAGAACATTCACCTTTAATCCTAGGCACTTATATGTAGATGGCTGTGGAGAGAAGGGCAACACTGCCACCTTAAGGTCAAAGATCAGGTTATCCAAAGGATCCAAATTGCTCCCTATTAATTTGTGATTTTAAGTCTTAATAACTTTGTGCATGGTTCAGTTCGGAAATGTATATGTTACAAAAATGTATGCATTACATCAATACATATGCTATGCAAATTCCACATACTGCATATGCCCTTGAGAAAGCTCTTCAGTGGCAGGCATGTCATGTTTTCCAAGCATTCAACAGGTCATGTCTGTACCTTAGGAAGTTTAGTTCTGCAACAATTTGAGGCTCATAAGTTATCAATCCCTGCCATGATGTCTCTACCAAGTGTCTGTGACCCTGCAATTTCAGTGTTCTACCTAGGCTCTTTTTACTCCTCTTGTACTGATGAGATGCCATTTTATCTACAGAAGCATCGATGCTGACTAATGAACATAGCGGGGGGGAAATTACAGTAAACAGAAAGAGTAGTCTGGTGAAAGTTGAGTCTTCTTTCCATCCTGTTTCTTTCCTGCCCGTGATTTCTCTTCAATATGCCAATATCTTCAGGTCTGACCTAAAACAATGTTTTCTTAACTTTACCCCCTGAAGCCCCTCCTTTTGTTGAGATTCACTGATGACATTTTCATCATCTGGACTCATGGAAATGAAACTCTCATCAAATTCCCTCATGACTTCAACAACTTTCACCCTTCCATCAACCTCAGTTTAGACCTATCCTCAGAAGAATCTACTTCCTTGATGTCACTCTAAAACTACACAATGGATACAGTACATAAAAACCACATCATACAGGAAACCTACAGATCTACAGATTGCCATGCATATCTACATGCTTCCTACTTCCACCTAGAACACACCACCTAATCCATAACCTATAACCAGGCTCTATGCTACAACTGCATTTGTTCTGATGCACTTGACAGAGATGCTCAACTGATGGAATTAAAACAGGCATTCAGGAGACTGAACTACCCACCCAATGAGATCAGTAAACAAATCAATACATCCGGATCAATTTTCAGGGAAGATCTATTAAAATACAGACGATAGAAAAACAACACCACTGGTTGTCATTTATTGTTCACAGCTCAAACCACTCAAATACATTATTAATAGGCTACAGCCCATACTGGACAATGACACTGCACTTTCTCAGGCGCAGGTCCATACTTGCACACAGAGAACTTGCTCACAGACTCTACCTGAAGAAGTTTCTTTCAAACAACAAAAAACAGCAGGACAATGATGCCTGCAAGAAACCCAACTGTCTACTTTGCTCCCAACATCTACACCAACAGCACTATCACAGGTCTTAACAAATACATAAGATAAGAGGCACCTTCACATACTCTTCCTCCAATATGATATACTATATGCCATCATCTGCCAGCAGTGCCCCTCTGGATTCTACATAGGACAAATGGGATACATTTTGTGAAAAATAATTAATGGACACAAGTTTCACATCAGGACTCAAAACAAGGACAAAGTAATATTAGAGCATTTTAACTTCCCAGGACATTCTATGGCAGACCTCAAAGTGACTGTTTTGGAAAAATAGGTCTTTAACACCACCACTGACTGAGAAATTGCTGGACTCACATTCATCAAAAGGTTTCAGACAATCTCAGAAAGTGTCAACAAACCCAATGGGTTTTTAACACATTACAATCACTGCCAATTTTAAGAAAGCCCATAATTTATTTATTCCCTTTAGCTTCTCCTGAATGGTTTTTCAAGAGTGTATTCAGACCTTTAACTGTAACTATGTCTAATTTAATATCACAGCACATTGTTTAACTATCCTGAGTCTGTGTACACTGCATATGTTTCCTACTTTGTGGGATATGGGCAACAGTATATTGGCTTTGAAAGTAGTCTCTAGATTAGAGATCCTAGCTTGCATTGCATAGAATGAGCATTTGTTTTGTTGTTTCTTCGTTCAGTCGCTTCCGACTCTTCGTGACTTCATGGATCAGCCCACGCCAGAGCTTCCTGTCAGCCGTCGCCATTCCAAGCTCCCCCAAGGTCGAGTCCGTCACCTCCAGAATATCATCCATCCATTTTGCCCTTGGTCGGCCCCTCTTCCTTTTGCCTTCCACTTTCCCTAGCATCAGCTTCTTCTCCAGGGTATCCTGTCTTCTCATTATGTGGCCAAAGTACTTCAGTTTTGCCTTTAATATCATTCCCTCAAGTGAGCAGTCTGGCATTATTTCCTGGAGTATGGACTGGTTTGATCTTCTTGCAGTCCAAGGCACTCTCAGAATTTTCCTCCAACACCACAGTTCAAAAGCATCTATCTTCCTTCGCTCAGCCTTCCTTATGGTCCAGCTCTCGCAGCCATAGGTTCCTATGGGGAATACCATTGCTTTGACTATGCGGATCTTTGTTGTCAGTGTGATGTCTCTGCTCTTAACTATTTTATCAAGATTTGTCATTGCTCTCCTCCCAAGAAGTAGATGTCATCTGATTTCATGGCTTCAGTCAGGGTCTGCAGTAATCTTTGCACCTAGAAATACAAAGTCTGTCACTGCCTCCACGTTTTCTCCCTCTATTTGCCAGAATGAGCATACTTTCAACAAAGCTGGAGTTTAGTTGTGCTTGTGGCATACTGACAAAAAAAGTGTCAAAACTGAGTAGATAGCAAGAAACACACATGTGTGGATATAACAAACACACATGTCTATTAACCTAGTCTATACCTCTTCTATCTTACTAAAGAACATTCTGTTAAGCCTCAATTGACCAAAGCCATGATGGATGGCAGAGGTCAATATTTATGGGCCCATCTGGTGATAACTACAGCATATGGAAGGTTGCAATTTGGAATGTCAGAAGAGTAAATAATACAAAGCCTGAATTAACAAATGAAATGAATGGAACAAAAACAGATATGTGGTACATTAGGTATGTTCACCGCCTTGAGTTATTTATAAAAATAATAAAGCCAGGATAAAAATAAATAAATAAATAAATATTTGTGAGTAAGGATGTCATAGATCTTAAAGAAATCAGCCTGATCTTACGGAGTAGAGAAAGAAAGCCTTAGTTGTACCTGTGCTGTGTGCAGCGTTCCTTAGGGCAGTACCACTTGGTGTGGGCACATTTTGGCCAGTACACTGCAAATTCAAGCAAAGTCTGTTTTACCATAAGCGGGTGGACATTTTTCGATGCAAGCTAGGATCTCTAATTTAGAGACTATCTTGCAAGTTGTCATACTGTTGCCTGCATTCCAGCAACTTGGAGGTATACACAGTGTACTAGCAGAAATCTCATGCCTTTAATTTCTTTGGCTTACTACTTCATACTCCTTTTCTGCATTGTGCATAACAAGGTGTACTTGAAAAGGGAATTATGTGATAGGTATGCATGTAAGTAGTGTTGAATTGCTGTTTGGGGATATTTATTACATGTTTTTATTGTATTATTTATTTCAATTTTATGTTTTTGTCATACGTTACTTTATTGCTGTAAATCATTTGGAGCTTCTGTCCTAAAAATAAGTATATAGAAGCTTTTCATGGTTTGCAGCTCGTGACATTTTAGGGAAAACAAAGGCAACAGTGAAGGGAGTGTGGATGCAAAGTGGGCAAGGCTTTGTCACCCAATAAGGAGGGCTGGGGTCTTCCTTTTCCCCCCCTGGATTTGAATTTTTTCCCCATTTTCTACTGTGAGAAGGCAATATTAGGATCCATACAACAGATTTATTGTACTTCCAGTTTCAAACAGTAGGAAACTGCACTACAGATTTTTAACCAAATGTGGGACTTCCGGGTGAGTCATGGCTGACTGAAGGCATGTCTGCGAACAGGGGAGACGATGACCACTGTGAAGAACGAAGGACTGGCAAGTAGACCGGTCCTTCGGAATCTCTCCGGAAAAGGAGAGAATGGGAGATCACCCACAAGTGCTGTGAATGGCAGCTCCTCGTGAGGGTCCATAAAACAGCGGTCTCCTGCGGGTTTGAGCGCCAGGAGCCGAGGGAAACGACATATTTGCTTTCAGCAGCGGTGGAGCCTTTAACAAGAACACTAAGCCAGCTAAACTCACTTTCTAATCACATTCAGAAATGTTCAGGTTAACTACTTTATGGATATTAGACGGTGAGCTTAACTTGACACCTGGTGAGTTTTACCTTATTCTTTGGATTTAAGGAAATATAAACAAAGGCTTGGAAGCACTAAATAATGTTCAAACTATCGAACAGTGGCACTTATTTCACATGCCAGTAAGGTAATGCTCAAGATCTTGCAAGGTAGACTCCAGCAATTCATGGAGCGAGAATTGCCAGATGTACAAGCTGGGTTTAGAAAAGGCAGAGGAACTAGAGACCAAATTGCCAATATCCGCTGGATAATGGAGAAAGCCAGGGAGTTTCAGAAAAACATATATTTCTGTTTTATTGACTATTCTAAAGCCTTTGACTGTGTGGATCATAACAAATTGTGGCAAGTTCTTGGTGGTATGGGGATACCAAGTCATCTTGTCTTCCTCCTGAGGAATCTGTATAACGACCAAGTAGCAACGGTAAGAACAGAGCACGGAACAACGGACTGGTTTAAGATTGGGAAAGGAGTACGGCAGGGTTGTATACTCTCACCCTACCTATTCAACCTGTACGCAGAACACATCATGCGACATGCTGGGCTTGAGGAATCCAAGGCTGGAGTTAAAATCGCTGGAAGAAACATTAACAATCTCAGATATGCAGATGATACCACTTTGATGGCTGAAAGCGAGGAGGAGTTGAGGAGCCTTATGACGAAGGTGAAAGAAGAAAGTGCAAAAGCTGGGTTGCAGTTAAACCTCAAAAAAACCAAGATTATGGCAACGAGCTTGATTGATGACTGGCAAATAGAGGGAGAAAAAGTGGAGGCAGTGACAGACTTTGTATTTCTAGGCGCAAAGATTACTGCAGACACTGACTGCAGCCAGGAAATCAGAAGACGTCTACTTCTTGGGAGGAGAGCAATGGCAAATCTTGATAAAATAGTTAAGAGCAGAGACATCACACTGACAACAAAGGTCCGCATAGTTAAAGCAATGGTATTCCCTGTAGTAACCTATGGCTGCGAGAGCTGGACCATAAGGAAGGCTGAGCGAAGGAAGATAGATGCTTTTGAACTGTGGTGTTGGAGGAAAATTCTGAGAGTGCCTTGGACTGCAAGAAGATCAAACCAGTCCATACTCCAGGAAATAAAGCCAGACTGCTCACTTGAGGGAATGATATTAAAGGCAAAACTGAAGTACTTTGGCCACATAATGAGAAGACAGGATACCCTGGAGAAGAAGCTGATGCTAGGGAAAGTGGAAGGCAAAAGGAAGAGGGGCCGACCAAGGGCAAGATGGATGGATGATATTCTGGAGGTGACAGACTCAACCATGGGGGAGCTGGGGATGGTGACGGCTGACAGGAAGCTCTGGCGTGGGCTGATCCATGAAGTCACGAAGAGTCGGAAGCGACTGAACGAATAAACAACAAAAACAAAGGCTTAAAAGAGTTTAAAATAATATATAACTGGCAAAAAGCAAGAAAAAGATTTTGATTTAAGAAAATTTTAAATGGACTGGGAGACCAGAGAGATTTGGAGCATTGGTTATTTGAAAAAGATTTGAAAAACAAGTATATAATGAAATAATATACCCGTGGGAAATGACTGAAATGGAACTAAACCCATATTAGGAACTGAGGCTTGATGAAGATTGCAAATGGACACTAGAGGGAACTAAAGGCCCAGGCAGAAAAGAGTTAAAATGGCTAAGCCGGCTATAACCGTTACTTGTCTTAAAGAATCCTTCGAAAAATGGACTGAGATATTAATTACTAATATCTCAGAAATGATACAGTTTTCAGTGGTTACACTTTTAGAAGAAGATAAAAATTTAAAAAAACAACTCTTACCTGACACAGACATTATAGAATTTGAAATTAAGATTACCAAAAAGGGAATAGAAAAGACAAATCAAGAAAAGGATCTGAACATGGAGTAGCTGCGATAAGAAATCCTGGACGATGCCTCTTTATAGGATTTACAGAGTAGGCTGGTGAAAGCTCTGAAGGCTCCTTTTGGATGCCAAAGATTGATGAAAGATCAAATCCTGCGATGCCGTTGGAATGATTCAAAGGTCAAAATTATGAAGAGCAAAAAGAAGGAATTAAAGTTGGACAATTTGATCAGGGATAAACAATTTGTTTGACATTTCCGGTTAACTCCTAATGGACTTTTTGTTGAACCAATACTGAAAAGATGACGATTTGTGGATTGCACATAGATAAAATTTAGGTTATGGGAAGAAGAGTTTTTTTATTTGTAATTTTTAAAAGAGGGTGAAAAGTTACTCTATTAGCTTATGCTCGGTGTGATGAAGGTTGGAAGCCACTTCTTTATTATTGTCTTTGCTTCTTTTTTCTTTTTCTTTTCTACTTTTATTTCTTTTTCTTTTCCTTGCACCTTCTGAACCTTTTTATCTTTATTTTTCCTTCTAGTTTAGTTTGCATTAGTTTTTACTACGTTTACTAAAAATTTCAACAATTTTTTTAAAAAAAAAGTTTTTCAAGCAAATGTGCTGTTGAAATTCAGCACAAAGGTTAAAGAGCAGGCAGTCTTCGAGAATCGGACATGACTGAACGGATAAAACAGAAGTGCTATCAAGTCAGGGCCAACTCTTAGCAACCACATAAGTAGACCTTATCCAGGATGGTCTCTCCCCAACCTGGCCCTTCAGGTCTCCCACGGTGCACTCATCACCATTGTAATCTGGTTCATCCACCTTGGGGCTGACCATCTTCTTCTCCTTCTTTCCATCTTTCTCAACATTATACACTTCACAAAAAGTTATGAAAAACAAGGTTAGATCGGCCCCAATCCTACTTGTCTTTTGAGAGGCTCTGAAGACATGGTTTCGTCTGGGAATGCAGTTATGGTGTGGAGCCTCCTAGATGGTTGTACTGACTGATATATGACTTGCACTTTCCCGCTGATATTTTATGGTTTTAATTAGGTTTTAATTGTTGGAGGTTCCAGCAAATCAGCATGCCTCATTAGCATATGGGTGATTGCTCTAGGAGGCAAACTCTGTGCTTCCAGAGGAAGCTGCTTGTTGCCCCTCCCACTTCCTTTCTCTCTCTCTTGCTTTCTTCCACCAGAGGAGTAGGACGCACGTGCCTGAGCTCCTTCCATGGAGAGGCCATGTGCTAGGCCTGAACTTAGGAGGCTTTTCCCCCTTTTCTCCACGCAGCCTTCACCAGCAATGAGGGGTGAGGGTAAATTAAGTTTAGGGACAAAAGAAGAACTGAAACCAATTTTCTACTGAAATGGATGTAACTGGACCAAATAAATGTAAAAACTCTTTTTGTACTTACTTTTGAAACTACAATGTCTAAGCGTGTAATTCTTTATGCTTGGGTGGGCTATTTGCTTAAGATCAATAACCTATATTTCTCTAGCATGCTCATTAATACTATTAAGATAAAAACTCCTTTCTGTGTGTGCGTGTTTCTTTGCTGTTATACGCTCTGCTCCATTCAGTGGTACTAGCTGCCCACTAATGGTCTTCGTTAATGGGATTATTGTTTTTATTGTTATCTATATTTTGCTTATGGGCTTTTGTCTTTGTTTGTTTTTTGTAGTTGTTTTAATTATGTGAGCTGCCCAGAGTCATGAATGGGAGATGGGTGGCTATACATATTGAATAAATAAATAAAGCTAAAGAAAAATTAAAAAAAAGAAAAACATGCAGGGTCTAGTCACAGATCTATGTAAAATCCTACATTTCAGTAAATGGTAACCATAATTTATTATAATCATTAATAGCTAATCTACTGTGAAAAGTAATTTGTTCATCTGGAAATATGAGCATCTGAGAATAATAAATCTTGTTTCATAATTGAATCAATACATGTCTTTCTGAAAAGCAACATTGATGGGACAGTGTATAAGCATGTGTCTAAATAAAACATTAATCTCATCATATCTCTAACATGACTCAAACTATATAAGCACGATGGACTCAAATAAGTTCAAGTATTAATTTATTGTTGAGTAAGACATAATTTAAGAACTATTGAAGATTTTTTTATTGATAACTCTTCCCATTGTTTAGGCAAAAGGAGGAACCTCTTCTTTATTCTATTATTGAAGTTTACATATCAAATTGATTCATATTCATTCAAATTGATTTATATTTTATAAAGAATCATTACTGTATAAGCTATTTGTGTCATAGGATTTATTATCTATAGAAAAAAAATTGATGAACTAATGAAACAAGGCCTAATAATATTCAGAATGGTAATTATTCTAGGCTCTTGCAGCAAAAACAATGGATCTTGCAATAATTTCTATTAAAAATGGGCTAAGGCTCCACCCACTAGAAAACATTCTGATTTGCCTTTCTGCTCCCGAAATTATCAGGCCTCAGCTATCGATAAGTCTCCCTACTGAACCTACACATTCAGTATCTTTCACTAAGAGGACACCCGCCCCCTGCAACATCATCTTCTTTGGACATTTTTGCCCGCGTTCTTTGTTCTGCCCTGATAAAAGTATTTCTGGATCTGGATGTTGGGCACTTTTCTTGCTTTTTGTACGGGGAAACAAAAGGACCCCCAGGAACGGCAAATAGCAGCGAGGAGCGCATGTTCCGCCAGGAGGCGCTGAAGTCCCCCCTTAGAGGCCTGTGCGTGGAGACGTCAGCGCCAGGCCCTTGCGTGCGGCGTCCCGTGCCCGGCCTATGCGCGCGAGTGGGCGATTCCGCGGGTGCGTACTGACGCAGGTGCTTGCCTGGCCCCGCCCCTTGCCGGAGCGCGGCGCCTGCAGACTCGGCGATCGTGGAAGGAGGTCGCGGAGCCCGTGAAGGGGAAGCCGCGGCAGGCACGTCCCCGTCGGTTCCTCGGCCTCGGCGCTCTGCCCCTTTCCTGCCCCCTTCTCCAGAATGTCTTCCGTGCCGGACGCTGCCGCTGGGGACGAGCTGAAGCAAACGAAGGAGATGGAGGACGCGGAGAAATACTCCTTCATGTCCACGGTCACCAAGGCGCCCAAGAAGGTGCGGGCCGCCGGTGGCCAAGCAGTAAACTCGGGGGCGCTCGGTGGGTCTCCCGGGGCGGAATCGGATTCGACTTGGGCCTGGAAAGGAGAAGTGCCGGCCGGGACTGGCGTCCTCTGAAAGTCATGCCCTTTCAATGGGACACTCCTTCCTCTTGACCCCTGGGGTGGGACTGGGGCGTGTTGCTGGCTAGCCCTCTGTGCGTGCCCAGAGGAGCTCTTCCTCTTGATCTGTCACTGTGGCTGGGGCTGAGACCTGATCCTGAAAACAGATTTCTGCGGGGCGGAAAGGGAAGGGGCGCGGACCAGTCGAGAAGGAAAAAAACTCCAGGAAGGAGAAAGAAGAGAGGGCTCTGGAGCCGGGCAGGCGTTGGGTCTGTTATGGGATCCCTGGACTCTTGTTAACTGCTGAAGGCGTCCCCGATTGTTCAGTCTGTCAGGCCCAGGCGGGACTAGGTACCGCGGTTGTATTAAGGCAGCGTTTCCCTATGGAGGAAAACGCTGCCAGGAGACTAAATTTGCTCACACACTGGATCGGAACTTCATGCCTGTGGTGTGATACTGTGGTGTTTCCTGTCAGTCCACACTTCTAGCTAGAAGCAGTATGGGGCCAAGATTCACATAGGCTGCCCTGTAAGAAATAAGTGTTTACCTTTCCCATTAACAATGTGCTTATACAGTACTCTACTGTAATTTGGAAACATGCTTTGGGACCATGTATGTTCCATAGTTTAAGTAGGTTGTGTGCCATTCCATGCTGCATCTTTGTATCACAGCCCCCAAGTATGTTCCTGTTATATCACTGCAGTAGTGCAGGATTAACACACACAGCCTTTTATAATCCTTTGTGGAGTCCATCTCTTTCTTAAGTGTGCTAGTCCAGAGATTGCCATGAAAAAAATTCCATACATATTCTTTGCACAAATTAAATGGAACTTAATTTGTACTCCTGTCCGCTTTAGATTTTTTTTTAAAACCCACCCTCTCTTTGCAGCTATTGCTTTTAGAAAAGCTGCACTTGTCAACTCTTGAATAATGCACAGCTAAATTCTCAGTTTAGAATTGCTTGGGAATTCCATCTGTGCTGAACATTGAGTCCTGTCTAGATCGACAGCGCATGACTGAGTTTATACTTGAACAGAGTACAGAGCAAAAACTTCAGAGGCAGCAGGAGGGTTCTAGGCTAAGTGGGTTGGTAGTGAAACTGAACCAGAATTGAACTTACTAAGATAGTTTCATTTACTTTATTTGGAAAGTTTTGTTCACCTCTTGCAAACACTTCTGATTCCTTTGTGCAGTTTTCAGTTAGTAAATTCAGTAGGTTGACAATAACTGAAGGAGCTACATCAAAAGGTGCTTCAATTGAAATGCAGTATGAACCTGAATGTAAAACTAAATCATCCAATCTTCTTAAAACATTCAATATTGAAAAACCTCAAAGAGTTTTTTTCCCCTTCAACCTTGACAAATTAGTTTCTTAAATAGTAGGAATTCTAAAATATTAGAAATGCTGTAGATACGTTTTCTTATTTTTGTGGACTATATCTGTAAGCAAACAAATTTAATTCACATTTCCAAGATATGTGAATTAGAATGCATTTATCTTTTGCATTTTATGCTTATCCAAATTTTACAGTGCAGTTTTCCACCCAAAATTGTGTACTGTACAAGAATATCTATTTGGAAAAATTTCATCTAAAAATGTGATTTTTTTTTAAAAGGATGATTATGTGGAAATTTAATGGAATTTTATGATTGAAAATGGGATGACTTTAATGTCCACAGTATCTATGTTGCATTAAGATTCAGAAGAGCTTAGGTACAGAGCATTTCCTTTAAGTAATAACTTGCTTGCTTTGGTCTAACCATTTTGAACCTTATATCACTGAAACTTTTTTACCTTAGGGTGAAAAGATTCTGTTGTGTTTCTGATTTTACTAAGAAAACTTTCTCATGTTTGAGGCTTCTTCTATACAAAAGTAGAATTTTAATACTTGTGGAATCCCATAGTGCCCTTATTTCCAAAAACTACATTTTTAGTGTTTGATGAGTGACATACAAAGAGATATCCGGACATATCCCTGAGATCTCAGATTATGAAGGAAACATATAATCCAATCTTGTGCTGGCATCTGACTCAGAAAAAATAACGGAGCATAGGGAAGGCTGTCAGTGTAAATGCTTCTTTTAATTTTAATTTTTTAATTAATTTTTATCCCGCCTTTATTATTTTTTATGAATAACTCAAGGCAGCGAACATACCTAATACTCCTCCCTCCTCCTATTTTCCCCACAACAACAACCCTGTGAGGTGGGTTGGGCTGCGAGAGAGTGACTGGCCCAAGGTCACCCAGCCGGCTTTCATGCCTAAGGTGGGACTAGAACTCTCAGTCTCCTGGTTTCTAGCCCGTTGCCTTAACCACTAGACCAAACACGCTCTTGCTTGCTTATATTTTATTGTTATAGCTACATTGGTAAATTTTCTTATATTATCTTGCACATATTTACCAGGTAGGAAACCCTTTTGAAACCAGTAGGATTTGTTTAACATAGGATGTAGTTGTAGAAGAGGTCCCTAACCCTACAATTTCTTGCCAACAGAAATGGAAATGATTATCTTTTATATTAGCTCCAGAACCGTTCTGTAGAATTACTGGACTTGGGGATAAGATTGAAGACCAAGAATGCTTAAGATTCAGTAGGTCCAAAGCCCTTTCTGGCCCACTATTTCCTAGCCCATGACATCAGGGACTGCTGCTTTCAGAGTTTAATGGTGCGATAGGAGAAGGATTTCAGTGTTGCATTTCTAATCAGAGGTTCAGAATGCTTTCTTCAACTTCAGAGGGATGAATCTTATTGAATCTTATGGCTACAAGTTTGCATGAAAATTAATGTTCATAACTTTTGTGAACTAAACAAACCTTTTAGAAAAGGTTAGGGCCACTTAAACAGTTAGAAATCTACTTAAGCTTCCTTAATTCAATGGACTAAGATTTGCTTGGTATATCGCAGTAATTAGATGATGCATTTGTGTAAACTGACCCTTGGTCATTTCTTATAATTATGGGTCTTGCTCCTTAAGTTCAACATATTACTTGTAACTTTTGGCACATGAAGTATACAAGTATATGTCTACTCGCTGTTATATATTTTCCTAGATTTCTGGATATCAAATTAATGGATTCCTGTTTAGCTCAGCTATCGATTGCATAGCATATATTTCTCGAAGTTTTTGTTTTTGTTTTCCAAATTGACCAGTTCTAGTTTGTATATTTATATTTATATTTAATTTGGTTCTTAACACAAAGTATTCTGTTGTAGGTTTTTACAGAAAATATACATTATGGTGATTATATTTCTTGACCAAAAAGTGCCTCTATGAGAACTGAAAATACGATTGTATTTTATTTATGTATTTGTTTGTTAGAGTTATATCTCACCTTTCCTTCAAGAGTTGAAAATAGTGTACATCGCACTCCATCCCTTTTTCCCCTCAACAACCTTGTCAGGTAGGTTACGCTGAGAGAGACTGACTGGCCCAAAGTCACCCGGTGGCTTCTATAGCTAGGGATGGGCTTGAACCTAAGCCTTTCCACTTCCAGCCCAAGACCTTAAACCACTACACTACATTTGTCAACTTTATTTTGGTCAACTTTGTTTAGAATCTTCACTGTACATAGTGGGCATTTAGTATCCATGAAAGATAGGATTTATGTTCATTTTTATGCTTTTTTAAAAATAGCCTGATAAAATCCATAAATATGAATAACTTTGACATGCTATTACATTAAGGAAGCTATAAGTGAGACTCTTTGAAGCAATTACTAGCAAAAAGTTATTAGCTTAGCTGCTATTGCTTTTCATGCCTAACTTAAATTAATGGTAGCCTTTTGGTAACTGTGGATAGCTACAGGGGATATGTTCATACATACCTGTAAGACAGAGCTTTCCAAACTTTTCATGTTGGTGACACACTTTTTAGACATGCATCATTTCGCGACACACTCTTACAGCAGGGCATCATTTCGTGACACACTCTTACAGCAGGGCACAAGGCAGGCACTAGGACCTGCGCGGAATCACAGCAGGTTTGGAGGCAGCAAGGCACAAGGCAGGCACTAGGACCTGCGTGGAATCCTGGTAGGGTTCGGAAGCAGCAGCAGCGACACACCCAGACACTGCAGCCGACACACTGACGTGTCCCGACACACAGTTTGGAAAGCTCTGCTGTAAGAGATTACTAATGGTGCATATCTTAGATAAATGTTTCTCAATCAGTGGTACCACTAATGGTATGCAGACGTAGACTAGGTTGGGCAAAAAAAATCTCTAAATTGGGAAAGAGCCCATTAGAGAAAGCAGAGAGCAGAAAAGGAGGGCATGTCCTCCAAGTACACTGAGGCAAAGGATCTAAGAATCTTGGCAAAATGAGATGCTTCTGAGAGGATTGAGCTTAGGAGCCAAATAAAATAAATAAGATTTCGCACCAATTAGTTCCCTCATTATTTGGGTGTAGTGTTTCGGTTAGGGCTTAGGATAAAATGTTTCTCCAGTGATAAATACTGCTTCAGCCCTAGTTAGATTTCATTCATTATTTTACAGCAGAATTGTCATCAGCATTACTGCAGTTTTTAAGTTCTTAAAATTTGTAACTGATAACTGTAATGACAAGTGCATGCAAACATACATGGTCTCTGAAGAAGTGAGGTCTGTTCTCTCTTAAGTAGAACCCAGGTTCTTTGATAGAGTGATGGGACTTCAGATAACAAAAGACTGAGAACCACTGTCATCAGCAATTTGCAGTT